>OY728140.1:337699331-338949331 GCA_963277665.1 Viscum album
GTTATGTTCATTTTTCCATTGGAAAATTATAAGATCATAACCTATTAAAAGAAATATAATTTCTTCTAATCAATTTATTTCTATGTTTTTCATGTTTTCCTTTCATTTTGTACTCTTTTGTACTAAAAATGACCAAGGAACCGTTTTTAAGAAAAGTCCACCTTATTTCCTCTTTGGTCGATTAACTTTTTCTTCCATGTCCATGCTCTTTAACTTGTTTTCAAGAATTTTATTTCATACGATTAAATGATTATTTAATATAATTCATAAGAAAAATTTTCTTTATTTTCAAGGTTTTAAAATGAATCTTCTTATCAATTTTGAAATGATTTACTTTAATAGCTTTTATAAAAACTAAGAAATATTTTTTTAATATTTTCCATATGAATGAAATTTCACACTTTAGTAACTATTCATTACTTTAATAAATGAATTATATGTATCCATGGTTATTTTTAAAGAAAATATTTTTTTAAATTATTTTTGGGAATTATAATTTTATATTTTATCGAAAATATTGTGTGTTATTTTCTTAATGGAATGAAAATAATTATAATATTGATTTATTACTTAATTCTTAAAAAATTATACAAGGATGCTTTTTAATGTATTTATTCAATTATACTTTCGATTTTTGGAAGGCTTTGTATCACTAAAACCCTCTAATTTTATAAAATGATGGCATTCTTTCATACTTTACTAATTTATGATTTTTTCCAACAAACTTTCTCGTGATGACATTCCCTATCATTCTCTATGATTTCTTTAATCATCATTTTACTCTCCGTGTCCATATTTTAGATATAATGAATTTATATTTTATGGTTTTACTACTTTTATATTATATTAGTTGTCTACAATTTCAATATATGATGTTCATTGAAGAAATATTACTTAGAGAGTTATTGCATTGATTAGTAATATACTCTATATTCTTGATTCAATATGGATAAAATTTTATTTTTAATGCATTTTTATAATGATTTTTTTTCCATTCAATATATGTGGAATGCATAGGACTTGGAAGTGACATGTTCGTACTAGTTATAGAATAGCCCCTCGATTCATCGACATGCTTCATGAGAAAAATTAAAATTAATTCTGTATTTAATGGGTATCTGGTTCACGCATAACAATTTATTTAGAATTTCTTGTCTATGGAATTGATGGAAAGATTCATGATATCTTGGTTGAGGCCTTGAGATCAAGAATGTCCAAAATTTCATATTTCCATTGTTAATAATTTTGTTTCCAATATTCAGGTGGTTTATTTGTTGGTATTTTCCATGTATATACTTTGTACTCAAGATATTTTTTGAATGGAATGTGTTTTGATTATCCAATCTACCATATTGATTATTAATTATTCAATCATGATAGGTTCCACTATACCTAACCCTTACTGAGCATTTTAGGTCACCCTTTATTTTTATTCCTTTTGAAAAGATATGAAGAAGTATATTTTTACTTATTTCAAGCATTCTAGTGTTTTTATTATTCTATGTTTTTATATTCCAAATTTAATATATAAATCATATATGAATGTAGTTTAAAAAACATCTAAACTAGTTGATGATATGTGTTGTGATCCCCTATATATTTTACCAATGTAATAAAGTAAATATCGAATCTAGGTTACTAGTTTTAGAGGTTTTATAGTATTTATCATCCAAATTTTACTTAAGGTATGTTTCTATGGTTTTATTAATAATTTAAAAATTATTTGTAACTAAAAAACCCATTTCTATAGATTTTAGGGTTGTTCTTATAATTTGAGTTCACAAATATTTATAAAAATAATAAATTCAAATTGTAATATTTATATAAATTTTTTAGGAAAATATTTATCACTTAAAGTTCGGAAAAGAATTATCCTTTCCAAATCATATCATTAAGTCATTGAATAAAAATTAAAATATCTATTCTAGGAAAATAAAAATAGAATAAGAGAAATGGGGAAAGTCTTAGAGGATGAAAATGATGAAGTCCAGGGGAGTCCACTCAGATAATGAAAACATATTAAAAAGTATAAGAACCGAAAATTGATTAAACCATCATCACCTACTCCTGATCACCCATGGAAGAAAGAATATGGACTTCCATATTTCTCTCTTTCTATGTGTTAACTATCACCTTTTCTAAAAAGAGCTTTAATTTAGGGGTTTAAATAGAGTGAGTTGTGGTTTATGCACTATTAGATCATCCCAAACATTCACTAATATCTATAATAGTGTAAGATTCGATAAATGATATATTGGTGTTATTAATCCTATAAATATTTTCACCAAAGGGAATTTCTTAGGCTTCAACTTGAATATAATTACCCTCCCTAAAGGAAACCAAGATGTTTGAAACAACTAAACACATAAGATCCCACAGAATACCACCATCATGCATTGTAACTTAAATGAAAGAGAAATTCATATTTAGTTTTGAACATATAATAAACTCCTTCCAACTCACCCAAGCACCTAGCCTCCCCTTATAATCACTTGTGATAGGATAGGGTGGGCTTGAAACATGGCCCTAGAAGAACAAGGGTATGGGATAATCATTACTCAATAAATCAAGAGAATATATGAGTTGAATAAATCTAATTTTAATGTATGTATTAATAGGTTTCATCCCTTAAGGATTCATTGCATTGTGTTCTTACTAAATCACTTAGTACGCAACACCAAATTCACTTTTTTTTAAACATTTCCTATATTATGCCTGCACTACATCAATATTGATAATATTTTCATATTTTTGTTGAGAAAAAATAATTTATAGTAATTCGATAATATTTATATTATATTTTAATAATATTATTATCTAATACAAATTAAAATGGGTTTCATATAGTTCTATAACATTTTAGATAAAAACATAAAAATAACAAGTTTAATTCCATTTGAACTCATATTCTTTTTTGTTAAAGGAGTTAAAATGTTTTACTTAATCTCAAACAAATTCATAATCACCTTTTGACTTTTAAAATTAATTTTTTATATATATTATGTATATTAGAATATTATATTTATTTCTTAAGGGTTTCATGACTTTCTAGATACATATTTAATAATGGGTTTTAATGTATAGGTAATACTTGAATACTTATTTTTTGAGTGAAATTTAATTTTTTCACTAATCCTATTATCAAATGGAATTTGAATATTGAATTTTTAAAAAATGATATTCAAAATCTATAATATCATAAAATATACCATATTTTTCTGAATTATTATAAAACATTCTAGATATTTTTATGTCAATAATAAATATAATTCAATATTAATTGGAACTATCTTACATTAAAATAAAATAAAATTTAAACATATCACTCTCCTTATATCCACATCGAATGAAAATATTGACTTTAAAAGTAAATCCTCTAAATATTTAAAAAACATAAAATGAAATTGAAATGGTATTAATTAGTTTTTTTCATAATTTTTAATAAAAATTGTGATTATACAGCACATTTATGACTTACTATATTATATATTTTTTTATAAATTTCTAATGAAAAACCTACCACCTTATTTTGATATGAAGATTAAAAATATAAAATTGTTTTATTAAAATAAATTTCTGACTATAAAACATTATCTTTTAAATTTAATCTTATAATTTATTAAATTAATATATATTATTTGTACAATAAATATTTCTTTTTAAATTAAAGTTTTCAATCATATTTTTACTATTCTAGAATAATTTTTAACATATTAGTAATGATAATGTCAATATAAATTAGAAAAATGAATATGAATCTTTATTTGAAAAATTTATAATAACTATAAAATTATTTAAATATATCATGATAGGAAATATTTATAAGGAAATATATTTACCATTTTCAATAAAACAAATTTTATGTCATGAAGGAAACATAATCACATTAAATTTATAATGGGTATCTAATATATTATGTAATATATTTTATAAAATGAAATAAAAATATATAAATTTTAAACTAATCTTTTCTTGAATAAATATAAATTCAATACATAAATATTAATATAACATAAAACTCATATACTCTTAAAAATTCATGGTTTGTAACATTCACCCCCTTAAATAAATTATTGTCTCATAATATTAATTTGTTCTTAGAAAAGAGTATATCATAAATTAATCATCACATGAAGTGGCGATTTTATTGAGCTCTAAACTTTAGTTTCAATGGTAATACTAAGAAACTCATTATTTACATCATAATATGCATATATTGATATTTTCATAAATCTTAAATAATGAAACCTTGTATTTTATAATGCAACAAGACTCAAAATTGAAAATGACTTTCCAAAGGTGTACCTTGAACATTTATTGATGTTTTCAACATAATACATAATAGATTTATATTCCTTCTACTTAATTTTAAGAAATTATATTACCATTTAAAGATAGCAAGTGTGTGAAAATATATTTATTTTCAATCATTCAATTACACCGAATCAATTTCATCTATTGGTTTTTTTACTCATTTTAATCCAGTTATTCAATCCTTCTTACAAACAATAAATAATAAAGATTAGTTTTTTAATTATTGATGAAAGAAACATTTCATTTCTACAATGTTATTCTATTTTATAACCAGTAATCATCAAAATTATCAATTAAAGGGTTGTGGTTATTTTTTTATAAAGTATTTTCTTATGAGTGGTTCCTCTCCTCCCCAACCATTCATTAAAACCAAATGGTTCGGTTTTACTAAAGATATTATCTAAAATAAAATTAGAAAAAGATCATATAAATTTTAAATATCAAATCTATGATATCATAACCTATGACACCTTTATTTCAAACCGTGACACTATTAATTCCGTTATATGAAAATTTAATTTCATCTTTTGTCTCTTTTAATGAAACATAGGTTACTTTATGTTTTATGCTCCAACTATTTTCACTATAATCCCCAAGATTGAATTGAACATGCTCACAAAATCCATTAATAATATTCCAAAATAACTTAAAAATATTATCATACATACCCATATGATTATTTTTCCCATGTAACTTATTATTCACAATTGAACCATTAACCCCTAATGTTTTTTGAATTAGTTAAATTAAACTCATCAAAAAATATCCAAAGCTCTAAAATTATCAAATCCATATTTTGATGCCAACTGAAATGAACCAAACATTACCATACCATAATTTTATGGTATTATTAAGATACTAAAATATAATCACATTTCAAAGAACATCTGGTTTAGAGTTCTAGATAATTGGGAAACATAACCCTAAATAATTGTTGAAAAACCTCTTATTTTGATATATTATGAATCAATTCTTAAATAATAAATGTACTTACAAGTTTTCTTATTTAAAATTAACCATCACAACCTAAATTTTGATTTTTTTATCATTCTCAGAAAAATTTAAACCCAATAAATTTTTTTACAAAAAATTGTGACATGACTGACCAACAGGGGACTGCATATGGGTAGGTAGTAAGTTGAGTGTTTCAAAAAAATCATACCTCTAATAGGATAAGGGTTGGTGAATAAAACTAAGAAGGAATATCACACAAATGAGAGACCTTATCTTATAAACATGTAAACTCCCATACATCACCATGATAATACATATAATAATGGAAAACAATTAATATATAAAACAACTAATGTACAACATGGATGGAACTATTTTTTGTGAGAGTTTTTGTTTTATTATTTTGAAAAATCGAAACCTTTCACTTTTATTTATTTGATTATTTACCTTTTTATTTATGTTTTATATTTCTGTTAAAATATAAAAATAAAATTTTAATATATTTTCTTATTTTAAATAACATATTTGATTTTATTTGTTGTGTTTAATTAATTTTTCTTCTGAATTTAGTAAAAAGGGGTCATCCTGAACCATCCCATATGGTCCCATCCCATCGACCACTCATAGGGCACCCGAAGGACTACCACATTGGAGAGAAAACCAAGGGAACAACTAAGTGGTTATGTGTAAATATCCATACTATATATAGTCCCTATAATAGTGGGAATAATAGTGAATCTATAGTGTTCTGGAGGACATGCACATGTTCGGTGCAACCCGTGTGGCATGTAGTGTGGTGTAATGGGTGTTAATTCCCAATACCCAGCTCAAAGTGGAGTTGAATGATATAGTCAAGGACAAAATCATTACTATTCCTATGTGGGACTCATTGAATTGGTCATTGTTCATCCACATTTAAATATTTTTCATATTTCATGTGCTACACTATTAAATCCACCACATTCATATAATCAATCTCACTCCATCATCTTCATCCTCAATTGTCATCCAGGCTACTATTATCTATACATCCTCATGATTAAATCAGCTATGATAAATCATGATATAATTATTGTTTCTTGATCGAGTCTTCCAGAAAAATTAGTCGAATCGACTTACTGGAATACTATTTCTCAATGAAATATTCATGGCCAAATGGAAAGAACGTTGTTACTGAAGGATGCATGGATTCTCAATATAAATTTGAGTTCGATGATTCTTCATCCATGGAAGCAATGTTTCTATAGTTATGATAACACCTAGATCTACTTATGAAGGGTAGATCCATATATCATGTGTAGATCACATAAACCTTAAAATGTTATATTTTTATCCATGATGGATGTAACTCATGATACAACTGTTGTAAGAGTAGAATGATCCAATAGAAGTATCATGCATCCATCATTCTATTAATGATATCTTTTCATAATGTTTTTACACCCATCATTTCATTTATGGATTATAAATATGTCTTTGTTCGTCCTATGGTAGATAATCAGCCTTAATAGTGGTAGCATAGTTCTCCCATCGATGGTGGATTACTCTCTAAACAGTAGATATGTAAGTCGATGGTAGATTACTTCAATGTGGTAGTACCATCGACCACAATAGCAGTAGTGCACTCCAAATACTAAATAGTATATCTTCGGATGTTATATCATAATGAATAGTAGATCACACCAAATAGTAGATACTCACCAATAGTAGCTTTCAACGGTTGCATCACCTTACTACCACCTGGTATATTTTTATCTACCATTAGTTTTAAAATAATTTATATAAAAGTTTATAATTTTTTTGTTTTTATTTCCACAGTTAAAAAAACATAATTACTTTTTTATTAGCTGTATTTTAATAAAATATAATTTAATGTTTATTTAAAATATTCTAAAAAAATGTCTTTATATACAGAAAACATGCTATATGTTTACAATACTCTGTTTTTATGTATTTTTGATATTCTAATAAATTTAATGTTTATATATATTTTTTAAATGTTTTAAAAATAAATAATATATTTTTTTTAGTAACAATCATGTTGGAATATTTATGATGTTTTTCATGAAGGATTAAATTTTATGTGTTTATTATTTTTTTAATTGTATTTATATGATTATCTATCGAAATACACCTAGAAGATATTTGGAGTTAGTGACATAATTATCCATTTTTTCACAAATAAAGGAATATTATTAAATATTCTCAAAAAAATATTATTCGAGAATGTTTTTGGAGAATGATAATTTATAGTATTATCAAGAAAGAAAAATATAGATTTAATTTGATCTTTTTGAATTACTATATCAATACTAAGACCACTGTTTCATTAATTCCATCATGATGGACTTCATCATTTCCCTCATCCACTAAAAAATTGATCTAATATATTATGATAAATTGAATTTAAATATCATATTATCTTATATTTTTCTAATTATGTATTTTTTTCTTTTTTATATTCCTTATTATCCTCTATTTATACTCTAGATTTTGGTTTTTTCATTTCTAATCCAAAATATTTCATATTGGGTTATTCCTCCAATCGAAAAGGAAGGCCGGGTTGTGAATCAGAGACAAAAGTTAGGTTAATAGTGACTCTATCAACAGTTAGGGGTTATGCTATGAGGTGATAAAAAAGTACGTCTATTTGTAATTGGTTTATTACTCCAGATTAAAAGTTAGAATCTAGTAATTACCAGTATCCTCACTGACAAGGTGATATTTAAGAGTAAACAAGGATCTTGGTGATGCAAACTTCTATAAAAACATCATGTGCCATTTTTTTATTTACTACTTAACTTTTAACATTTTTATGACTCTAATAATTATAATTAATTGATTAAGTTTATAAAAGGTCTATTCAGATACCTTTAATCAATATTGACATATACTGAGAACTAAAAATTGATATTAGAACATGGTTACTTTTTAAGGAATTATTTAAAACTATTTCATTATATTTTTTTAGCTAACTGTTATCTTATACTGAATGGTATAAGTATACACTTCTTCATTATGAAAAGTTAAGAATTCGAGATGTTAAATCCCAACAGACCACCATAATTTAATAGAATAGAATATATTTAATGGAATGATTATATAGAGGTTTTTCTAAAAAATATGGGTCATGAATTATGGGAGATTATTTCAAAACACTATAAATGGGATGATGTAGATTTAGAAACATTAACTGATAATGATACTATAAAATATGTTCTAAATTAAAAAAGTATGAATTATTTGTATTGTTCATTCAGTAGAAATATTTATATCTATATTTCTTTATGAAAACCTGATTCTAACATCTATAGGACATTACAAGTCACTCATCAAGGAACTAAAAAGTTACCAAGAACTAGGCTAGGTATTCACTGAGATGATTTTCAAGAAATCAGAATGAATTATCAAGAGAGAATCAATGAGATGTACCAAAAATTCACCAAACTTGTAAAAAACATGGTTTCACTCATTGATACTATGAATAATGGCGACCTTACTAAACGATTAGGTTGATATCTACCAAAATGGTGGAACTCAAAGAAAGTTGTAATTAAAGAGAGTATGGATTTTGATGAGTAATCAATGGATCAGATGATAAGATCAATTCTTCTGCATGATATAGAAATAAAGAAAGACAATTCAGATGATCATGATAAAAGTAACGATATAGAATTTAAATATAAGATATATGTTATTTTAAATTCATCTAATTATGAGTTTCATCAAAGTGAGAAAGATTAAATTGTAAATTTTTCTAAAGGAGTTTACATGTACAAGAAAGGAAAGTGAGGCTTTATAAGAATACTAGAAAAGATCATAAAAATGTTGGTAGAAAGCTAATTAAAGGAGGTAAAAGTAGTAAATATGATGTTTCAGAATTAATATAATATGAGTCAAAGAAAAAATAAAATATTGTTGATAACTAACCCAAGATATAATAGATCCAGTGTTTGATATTAATTACATTAGCATGATTATAAAACATAAAATATAGAAAGACCGATTATTTTAGTATTCTTAGTAAACAAGATACATAAATGAGTCTTGTAATACAAATTAATTCTCTAATTACAATGTAATTTTTTTATTATTTTTATATAAATAAATAAATTAGAGGATAACTCTAATCCATCTAGTAAACACATGTATGTATTTCATAGAAATTCTTCATGGATTTCTGGGGAAAGAAACATAATAAGGGTGAGCTCAAATACTGAGTAAGGAAAAACAATATAGTGTAAAAAATAATAAATCAATGATAATAGTTAATAGGGAAAGTAAAATAACTAAACACACTTTCTATGTAATCAATAAATAGAATGGAAGTACGTAATCAATATGGTAAGGAAATAACTAGAAATATATTCCATTCAAATATCTAGATAATGAAAAATAAATATGGAAATGTAAGAAACTAAAACAAAAGAAATCTAATAACTGAAAATTAATTGAAACCATAGATCTATCGTTGCAAAATATCATGGGGGAATAATAATTGAAACTAAATGAGAGAAATTATTTCTTAATGTAGATCATGTTATAGGCACATTAAAATCTATTACCATCAATACCTTTTACAAGATGGTTTAAAACTATGTGTAGAAACCCACTTGTATAATTATTTGTCTCATGATAACCTTTTGATGTATCATGGAGCTATATAAGGTCTGAGCTCCCCCCATCATTGCCTGTCCAAATATTTCCTCTTATTGAATAAGGAAAATAAATAATATTCCTTATCAAATAACTATATTTAATGAGAAATACATGTTTATAAATAATTCCCAAATTAATCAAATAACTACCAAAGTAGGCGCCATATGTAAAATGGTATAAGAATTAGGAAATATTAATATCCGTGAAAAATGAAATAGATAATTAGGGGATCTTCGATGTTTGATGATCATAAAAGATTAAATATTTCAAGGACACTGACAAATAAATCAAGGAAGTGAATGTGAATACTATACTTGGAAAAATAAAAAATTAACCATCCATAAGAAGAATAAGTATGGTATTAATACAACAATATCCAAGTGGGGTAAAAACACATGCTTGTTTTCATTAATGAAATAAAATAATAACGTTTTAAATAATATTCTATAGGAAAATATCATTTTCTTTTGAAAAACATTTTGAAAATATTTTCCAATGAAAATAACTTTTAAAAACATTTTCCTTAAAAATAAACATTTTAAACATGAAAATAAGGATTCAATGAAATAATATTTGATAAATCTATACATGTCATACATGGTAAAAACAATATTCACTTTGTACGATAAAATAGTTTGACAAATACCTCATCAGGAAAGAGATCATAAGATTACATTGAAGGAATGGGTAAATGAGAAAAGTGTAAAAATTCATTTATTAAATCATTTTGAAAAAGTTAAAACATTTTTGAATTTTTTTTAATGAAACATAGTTTTTGGAAGAAAATAGGTTCTCTGACTAAAGGGAGAAATGAAGTCAGGTTTTCATAAATTTATTTTCTAAAACATTTTAGTACCAAAAAGTGAAAAAATGGGACTAATACATGAAAATTGACATGAATAACCATATGAGAATGAAATTTTTTATTTAAAAATATTCATACAATTTCCTCGAGTGGAAATACTATTGAAATATCATTAATGTTTTTGTTGAGGAACATAATATTTAAACATTCCAATGTATCCCATATCACTTCAAAACATTTTAAATCATAAAACTCATAAAGGAATAATTTTAAATAAAAGTTATAATATCATGAGAGTAATATTATTCCTGATATATCATGTGAATGGGTAGTATATACACCATATAAAAGAAACATGGTCTATAAAAACAAATAAGTCTCAATGAAATGTAAATTGTGAAGAAACCCCATTACAAATATAGTAACAAATTAATTGGATAAAAGGTAATAATCCTTAAATAAATAAGTTATATACCAAGAATATAATATAAATTTTGATATTATATTTCAATGTGGAATTATGTGCACCATATATAAGAAATTAGGTGCACAACAATTAAGTATGCCTCATAGAATGAAAATGAGACAAGAATCCCTTACCTTAACTTCTCTATTATTGTTTGGTCTTTATCCTCCTATATATTGGTTAAAAATATGTTAATAAATAATAATAGAACCTTAATCATATTTATAATATCATATATAGTTTTTTTATAATATCGTATTACCTGTCTATTAATAACCTTTCATTAATTTAACTATTTCAGCTGTTAATTGCTTGTTTTTTCAAGTATGTTTTAACTTTCTATTTGTTGTTCTTTTTAAATAAATAATGGTTTAATCATATCTATATTTTTATCCCTGATTTTAATATCATATATATCCATTATATATGTATATACAATTATATATAATGTTTATAGATAAGAAATGAAATGCACCATTCATGGAGGCGGTAGTCCGTACGTACACATGAACTCTACCTTCATTTAATTGTCATAATTTAAAATAATGAAAAATAAATTATATTTATATTATAATTCTAGTATCATATTTATTTAATATATTTCATATATATTTATTAAAATTTATCCTTAATACGTTCCATGTTTAGTGTGAACCGCACTTCCAAAAATGATGTGAACATTTTTACACAAAATGAAAAGTATAAGGATATATATTGTAAAATAATTACAAAAGATTAAAGGTATAATAATTATTATATATAAAATATATAAATAGTGTTTATATAATAATGTTCACCATGAGAGGTGATAATGGAAAATTGAATAATCATCATTTAGCAAGGTGGTAGTCCGCCTACACATAAACAGTACGTTTTTACCCATCAAATGGAGGTTTATGTAAGTGTAAGTCAAGATATTATCATAAAACCATCATATTATATTGAGGATACTAGAGGGTTTATATAAATATGGAATAAATAGAATTTATAGATATGTGAAAGTGAATAAAAGAATCGATATTGAGGGAGGGTGTTACCTCTTAATTGGGCAACTCCTTTTTGTTTTCACCAAAATACTTCCTTGGGATTATTTATTACCAAAGTTAGGATTCTAGGACTAAAGGGGGATTTTGGGGATCCATTTTGGTAATGTTTGGTAAATAAAATATGACTTGAGAGGTCTGAGTATGTGGGAGGAAAGGAGGACTTTTATAATGGAGGAGGAGTTATTCCATTGTAAAATTTAAAAAGAAAGGAACCACATCAATGTTATCTTTATTGAATTTTGATCAATAACGGTAAAATGTAGAGACAAGGTATTTTAGGGATGAAAGATGTCCATAAAATGGATTTTTTAAAATTTTATAGGTTTATTTATGCCTTAAGGTTATGGTTTAGTCTCTAATTAAGCTTAATTTAACTCAATCGTTATAATTAATTTTAATCATTTTTATTAATATTTTTGGTAATTTTTTTTACCTTATTATAAATTATAAATATGTTGATTACAAATATGGAATCCATTTTTACAAATACCAATCAAAAAAGTGTTAGAAATTAAATTAAAATTAATCCCGTAGATGGGATTACAATACAGGTTTTTAATGTAGAAAAGTCATAAAGTTTTCCGTGGTTTTATTGTCAATTTAAAAGTAAAATTGATTTCAATGACATAAATTGGATTTATTAATAAAATATTATATATTTATAATTTAAAACAAATTTAATTAATAATATATCGTTATACATAAATTAGATTAGAACACCGTTTTGAATTAAATTTCAGTATTTTCTAATATTCATTAAAAAATGAAATGATTCATAAAAATTTCAAAATTCAACCTAACATAATTTTTAAGTTTATATTTCAAATATGAAGTTTATTTTGACATATTAAGTCAATTAAAGTGTAAAAATTCAGATTTAAAATGTGTTTTCCATTAAAAGGTAATAAAAGTGCCTTATTAAAAATATAGGTTTTTATGTGTAAATTAGAGTTTGTTCTTATCTTATACATATAAAACCAAAGTGATGAATATAAAAAATATTATATTTATTATATAACATATATATTTCATTAATATAATTCAGTAATTATAATTAATTTTATTTATTAAGACAATACGCCTTTGTGTGTAATAAATTATTAATATTTCTTTTATATTAAATTGGTTTATATTTTCATTTTTAATTAATTGGTAACCTATTATTTAATTTTTTACATATAAAAACCATATATATTAATAATTTGGTTAATAATATTCATAACCACTAATTTAATGTATAGGTTATGTGTTATTATATTAATAAATAATATTTTAATAATATGTTTTTTTGTAAAACTTGGTCTTGCGTGTAATGCAAGCCATTGAAGAAACTCGATGTCACATGTTTCTCATGAAAAATTAGTGTTTCATGAATTTCAAGTTATAAATTATATTGAATTGATTTAAAATATTAAATTTATTAGAAATACTTTTTATATTATCTTCTCTTACGCACTTGGTGTTTCCTATCATACACGCTATAAAATACAAAGTTCTTACTTTAGTATTTTGGGGAATCAAAACTATAAAATCAAAATTTTTTAAATTTAAACAATAAGAGAATTAAATGAAAAAAATAAGGAGATAAAAATAACATAACATACCATATGGGGATATACAGAAGAATTAAGTACTATTAGTGAAGGTTCTGAGAGTAAAAATGAATCAAATAATAATTTCTTGATGGAGACAACAAATTATGGGGTAAATATTAATTATGATTAGAGTTATGGTTATGAGTATGATATTTAAAAATAAGTTAAATAATTAATTTAAAAAAATAAAATGGTTCAACTGTAATTTTGAAAATGGTTGAACTATACGATGAAATGCATAGATAAAAAAAGAAATCTAATGAAGAGAAACATGTTGAAGATTTTGAACTAGTTAAGTTTAAATATGAGAATAAAAGAATTTAATATTTCATGTCAAAAACTTATGAAATTCATGATAGTATATTTAAATTTGTTTATGATGATTTAGATAGAATTGAAGAGGAATGTAAGAAGCTTAAAAACAATAATAAGAAATTAAAAAACACAATATCATCTCCTACTGTGTAAATATGCGATGACTTGGATGTTTTTCAAAAAGAGAATGAAAATATAAGAAGGGAAATACTAGGAAAAAAATCAACCCCGTATTTTTTTGTTCAAGGTAAAGAATAATTTTATAAGATGATGGATTTGAAAAAAACCACCAGAGCTGGGTATAATAGATAAGTTCCTAATATGTATATAACTACTATTGTTAAAATTACTAAATAAAATGTCTAAAATTTTACATGAATTAGATGTAATATCAAATGGAATTATTTAAATGAGTGTTATTTAAGATTTACTCATTCCTTAGGGAAAAACAATACATTTATATATAGGAATATATCCTATGGATTTGCGTATAATAAATTTCTTAAATCTATATGGGTTCCTATAAGTTTTATTACTAATCCATTCAGACAAAAAATATCCTGGGTACCAAAATAGGTATATAATTAATCTTTTTTATAAGAAACCTACCTCAAAAGTTATAGAGATTAATAGTACATAGATAGTGGGTGCTCCAGGAACATGAATGGTGATATATCTAATATTTTATGTTTTAATTATTGTAATGAAGACAATTTCACTTTTAGTAACTACTCTAAAGTTATGTTTAAAGGTTTAAGATAAGTTGGTATATTAAAATATATTATAGTTTATAAAGTGATATATGTAAAAGGTTTTAAAAAAAATTAATTGTCATATCAAAAAATTGTGATGATGGTATGTGTGTAATTTTTTAAGATAGTTAATGTATTATTTATAAAGATAATTCTATATTATTTTATTCTAATAGAAAAGAAAATATTTATTCTATAGATTTTTCATAAATAACCCGACAATATATAAAGTTATTAAATGATGTAGAAATGTACTATATTTTTTTAATAGAATGTTGGATACATGTTTATCTTTGAAAATTTCAAATTTTTTAAAAACATGCATAGGTTCGAGAACATCCTAAATTTAAAATTAGTAAGTTTTTTATGTTATTATTGTCTTAAAGCTAAGAAACACAAAGAGAATTTTACATATATAAATATTTTAAATACTATTGGAGACTTAGAACTTCTTAAACATTATTTATATGTACCAATAAGAAATTATAGTTTAGGTAGTAACATATATTAATTTGTAATTTCAGATGATTCCAATAGATTCACATGGACTCTATTTTTTTTCCATAAATGTTAAAACTTAATCGAGTTTATTATTGTTTGTAAAAAAAATTCAAAATCAAGAAGGTTATTTAATTCCATCAATTAGAAGTGAAAAATGAGAAAAAATTATTAACATCATGTATGGTATTTGTTTTTGAAAATAATGGACATTTCTATAATTTTTCCACTCCTATAACACCACAACAAAGTGGTGTTGTTGAGAGGAAAAAAATAACTATTCAAGAAATGTAAAGGGAATTGATTAATTAATTCGAACTACCTAAATATTTTTGGGATGAATCTTTTAACACTGACTTCTATATATTAAATATAATTTGCATTATACCCTTGATAAGGAAAACCCATTGTGATCTATTTAATGAAAAAACCCAAAATTGGTTACTTTAATGTATTGGGCTGTAGAGTTAATATTTAAAATAATAAACCTAAGATGAAAAAAACATGATGCTAAAAGTGATAAGGTATTTATTCTAGGATATTTTAATAATAGTAATTCTTATAGATTATATTAAATGATAATTACTTCAATCAACGAATCGTTACTTGTAAAGTACATTGAAAATAATTGGAATGAGTGTACATATTCTATTGATTTTGTTGATGAATTTGATAATTTAAATTTTGAGGAAGATAAACAGGAAAATGATATGCATCAGTTGAGGGGGAGAATATTTCTTCTCAATATGATCATATAAATTGGAATGCATACAAAGATTATCCATTGGAAAATTTAATTGGAAATGTAAAATCAAGAATTAGGTCTATAAAATTAGTTTTAGAATTTTCACCTAATTCTTCTGTTGTAGCTGATATTCTACCTATTAATATTAAAGAATCATAAAAATATTCAAAATTGATAAATTCTATATATGATGAGCTTAACTAGTTTGATAGGAATAATTTCTGGAATCTAGTTGAGTTACATACGGTTAAACTATCTATAGGAACCAAATGAATATTTTGAAATAAAATGGATGAGTTGTGTAATATAGTTAGAAATAGGGCTAGATTCATTTCCCAATTTTATTTAAAAGAATAAAGTATTGAATTTTAAGATTCATTTTCACCAGTACCGAGATTAGAATTAATTTGGATTTTTTT
Organism: Viscum album; assembly: GCA_963277665.1. Classification (NCBI taxonomy): domain Eukaryota; kingdom Viridiplantae; phylum Streptophyta; class Magnoliopsida; order Santalales; family Viscaceae; genus Viscum; species Viscum album. The sequence goes on from OY728140.1 coordinate 337,715,900, forward strand.
ATTCTCTGCATGTTTTAAAAAAATTTAACGATTTCAAATGGATGTAAAAAGTTTTGTTTTAAATGGTGTAATTTAAGAAGAAGTATATGTTACTCTACCACCTAGTTTAGAAAATGATGTTTTCCTAACATTTTTTTCATGATATATAAAGAATTATATGATTTAAATTATGTTTATAGAGCTTGGTATGACATACTAACAATAATTTTATAGAAACATTATTTGAACAGTTGAAAGGTTTATCCAACCATATTTATAAAGAAACTTTATACTAATATCTTAATTTTAAAAATATATATTGATGATAAAGTAATTGGATCTACAAATTATATACATAGTAAATATTTTTTTGCAATTAATTACTAATGAATTTTATATGATCCTAATGGGAGAATTAATTTTTTTCTTCTTCATCAAAATTTTCAAAGAAATGATGATATTTTTGAAAATGAAAGAAAATATGATAATGATTTTGTTAAAACAATTAAATATTGTTACATGTAAAACTTTTAGAACACTAATGGGAACTAATTCTAAATTTTATATCAATGAATATGGAAAGGCTGTAAATAATAAACTATTTAGAGTATTGATAGGAATCCAACTGTATCTACCTGTATCAAGGCCTAATATTATATTTTATATCAGTATATGTGATAGATATGATTGAAATCATATAGAAATTTATTTAATGTATGTTAAAAGAATAACCATATATGCTAAAGGAACTATAAAAAATAGTTTATTTTTATCCATTCATAATTATTTTAATCTATTATTATTTACAAATTCCGACTTTGGAGGTTGCAGAATTGCCTGGAAGAGAACACCAGATTTGTGTCACTTATTTGGTAAATTATTAATATCAAGGATTTCTAAAAATTAATTTCTAGTTTTGTTGTCCACGTATGAGGATGATTATATTGTTATTGTTAATTTTTGTGCTCAGAACCTTTGGGTAAAACAAACTCTATGTGATTCGAGTGTTTACTTATATAAAATTCTCATATTTCTTGAACAATATTATTCTATTTCTATACCTAAACCCCATTACACCATTTTAGGAATAAGAACATTGATTTTAGATGTAACTTTTTAAGAGATTATATTAATGAAGTTATTATTATTTTGGAATATATTCCAATAGAAACCCAATTAGTAGATATCTTTACTAATGAAATAGATTCTGTATGTTTTAAAAAATTAATGTTTGAATTGGGAATGATAAAAATTATATTTTTCAAAGAATTTAAGCTATGTTTTATTGATTTTATATCTATTATATTGTAATTTAATATATTTTGGGGAAGTAAACCTCTTCTTTATTTTTTAACAATATTGTTCTTAATTTATTCTTTTCTTCTTCTTAGTGAACAATTTCAAAAGGGGGATAAATTTGGGAATAAAACTGGATAAAATTAAGGAATTATTAAAGTTACTAATTTGGTATTGTTTTATTATTTATAATAAGGGTGATATTACTTATTGATAGTGTTTTGTTTTTATTATTTTAATAAATTGAAATATATTATTTTAATTGATTTAACTATTTTATTTTTATATAAGTTTTCTAGTTTTGTTAAGAAATTAAATTATTGAATCAATATATTCTTTTATTTTAAATTACTTCTTTTATATTATTTGTTGTGTTCAATTAATTTTTCTAATTAATTTTGTAAAGAAAGGGTCCATCCTTGAGCATCCCATAAGGGCCAAGCCCATCAGCCACTCATAGGGGACCCAAAGGTCAACCCCATGGGAGAGAAGCCTGAGGGACCAGCCAAGGGGGCATGTGTGCATAGCAAGCCTGTATATAGGCCATGGAAAAGTAGGTGCAACAGCCTTCCCATGGGGTACTTGTGGGCTTGTTCAGTCGTGGTTCAGCCCATGTGGTGTACAATGTGGTGTAACGAGTGATGATATCCCATACCCAGCTTAAAGAGGTGGAGAGAGGAGTTAAATGATATACAAGTGGTTGAATTCATTTATATTCTGATGTGGGACTCAATGAAGTGGTCAATATTTATTAACATTTAAATGTTTTTCATATATCACACACCACATGATCTAATCCACCATAGATATCTGATAGATACCAGTCCATAATCTTTATCCTTGATCTTAGCCAAGGGTATTATTTGCTGGAGATCCTTATTTGGAAGGAATCCATGATAAATTTTGATATCAATACTATTTCTCAATAGAGACTTTGAGAGGATCAAGTCATGTTAACTTTCTTTCCTACTATTTCTTGAAAAAATATTCATGGAAAAATGAAAATAACTCTATTATAGGAGGATGTTTATCATCTTGATATATAGTAGAGTTCAAAAGTTAATTTGTCCAAGAAAACACCATCATTCAATGTGATGATAATAGTAAGATATCCTTTTGATGGGTATGTCCATGTACCAACGGTAACTCACTTGATCCTTCGAATGATAGATTTTTCTCAATGATAGAAGTACCTCTAGATATAGTTAAGATGAAAATAGCATGCTCCAATGAAAGTACCATTCATCGAACATTCAGTCAACAACAACTTGTCAAAATATTATTACAAAAGGATTTCCCCAATGGTTGCTCTGATTGGATTTTTTCTTCCAAAATTAGATCACCTGCCTTAGTGACGATAACACAATCCCTCCTTTGATGGAAGATCACTCTTTGAAAAGTATTTCGGTAAGCTAATGGTAGCTTACCTCAATGTAAAGATATCTCCTACCAAAATGATAGTATTACACTCCACACTATGAATAATAGAAAACTGAATGGTAGATCATACCAAATGGTATATCATGATGAAATTTAGATCTTCACCAATGGTATCATAATTTTAAATAGTACCATGCAATGGTAGAAACACCTTGTTACCTATGAGTATATTTGTTTCTACCATATTTTATAAAATAATTTATCTAAAATATTTTGATTCATTTTCTTTTTATTACTAAAATTTAAATAAATTGATTTAATTACTATTTAATTGATTATATTTTAATAAAATATAATTACATGTTTGTTCAAAATATTATGAGAAAAAAAGTATATACACATATAAAGCATGTAGTAATTTTATGATACTATGTTTTTATGTTTTTTTGATATTCTAATAAAGTGTAAGTTTTTTCTTTTTTATTTTAATTGTTTTATAAATAAATATTATATATTATTGTACTAACCATCAAGCTAGAATCTTTATGATGTTTTTCTATGAAGGAGTAAATATATCATAAACTCTCTATGTATGATCACATTAATTAAAATTAAGTTAACATTTATATTTAAAGTATTTCTTATTTTTATAACATTTCTTTCTACGATTACCCAACGAAACAGTCCAGGAAGATCTTTGAAGTTAATGAAAAAATTAATCATTTCATTATGAATCAATAAATGAGATTAAATAATTTAACAAAGATTATTCGAGAAATATTTATGAGAACTATATTTGAGGGAATGACAAAGATATAAAAATAAAACTTTCATTCGATATTTGTGAAGTACTTCATATAGATTATAACTATTTTTCAATTGCTGTGATCAAGAAGGACTTCAGGATTTTCACCATCCTCTAATAAAGTGATTTGAGATATTGAGCAACATCAAATTTCGACATCATATTATCTTGTTCTATTCTAATTAAACCTTCTTTTCATTTTTTATGCCTTCCAATCCTTAATTTATACTCTAGAGTTTGACTTATGCTTATCCCACCCAAAGGCTATCATACTAGGTAATTACTCCATTTCAAATCATGGTCGGGTTGTGAATCCTAGAAAAAAGTGAGGTTTGTTGTTACTCCTTCAAATTTTAGGGGTTATACAACCCGGTGAGAAAACGTGTAGCACCGTGACCCATATGTCACATCAAATAGTGCTCTATCCCAATGAATATTAGTCCTTAGGTACACCTCCCTATACAACATTGGATTATGTAAAGTAGCAAGGGTACCATAGGTCATATTAGGGAGACTATAACCTATTGTGGTAATTATAATAATGGTCTATATATATAAACTGAGGAAAAATACCATAACTCAGTAGAAGAAATATAAAATAGTAACAAAATAAATGAACAATCTAAAATCATACAACATGCAGATAAATCATAACATTGAATGTCATATAATGAAATAGATAGATGAGTCTCCCTTGGCCAGTCATATTAGTACGTACATATATAACTAATTTTGAAACTGAAAATTAGACTCCAATTGATGCGAGAACCACCATGGTCACATGCTATCCATCGTAGACAAAAGGTCTTATTAGATCTCTAATGTCCAACTCCTATGCTCCGATCCTTACCTGATTGCCGCCAAATAAAGTCAACATGAATATCAAGAGGCCCATGTAGGGTGTAAGAGTAAATCTTAGTATTCTACCACCAACATGTTCCTTTCCTACATCCAAGATTCTGTAGGTGTATTTAGTACATAAAAAATGAAATCTCATGCAAATTAAATAAATAACCACTTCCCTTATGCTCTGTAGCCAGAAGGAAGTGGTCACCTGCTTCGACCACCCCCAGTGATATCTTATTAACATGAATCCAATTTTATATATTTGATAAAACACCTGTATATATATATATATATAAATATTGTGTAAATGATACATGTAATAAATACTAAGGCATCCCCCGATGAACAGAAACACTTGTGAACCATCATTTTCAACCTAAAATATAACACAAAAACCTCATTCCCACAATCACATAACCCCGTGTCCAAACGAAATTCCAAAAATGTCCTTGGTCCCTCATATCTCAGCTCATATACCAACCATTGGCTCCAATACCAATTTTTTGAGGTATAAATATGTTTTTCCTCTAATAAACAATCACCACCGACTCAATAACCAATATACTAAGGCATGATGATATCTTTCCTCCTTCAATCATGTCCCATCTGCTTTAAATTTCATGATGAGACTCAACTCCCAACCGATGGTCTCATCACTGTGAACCTATAGTCTATAACCATCAATGTGTCATTCTATGATGAACCCCCAATCATATCTAATGGTCATCACCATCACCTGAACTGTATAGTTTACGGGGACCTCTACCCACATTAGAGTTCAATAACACCTTGATCTAAGTCCTATCAATGTGCACCCAACTCTAACAGCATGTCGGCCAACAAACAGTGAGTGGTAATCACTCAAAAAACCTAATAAACGTCTCCCAACACCGTGTTCCCCTACGACTTTGTCACTCAATCTTAATGGTCATCAGTATCTCAAATCAAAAAATACATGCCCAGTCCCGAAAACCTTGTCACCACAACCCAATGACCATGTCTACAACCTTGTGATCATCATCACCTCATATGTCTCAGTACTCACACAACCAGACAAACCATGTCACCTTAATCTAAGTGATTAGTAGCTCTTTAATCCTCAGTCCATTCCTGTCATGTTCCCATGGAACCAAGCAACATATTATAAGAAACATTATTTAATTCAAAACAAACCACTCGACAAATACTACCCAAAACAATCCAAAGCCTCCCACTAGGATTATCAAGCATAAAAGGTATATGAAAAAATGAACCCCATCCCATAGAATCATTTCAATAAATTAAAAATCAGAATTTAATTTTTTGTGGCATCCCACAGAATATCCACAAAGAAAATGTAGATAACACCCCAAAACAATACGAAAATAAGAGAGAAAGCTAGGAACCATCGACCTTATAATCATAGACAATCACTCATCAAATAAAAACATCTAACATGATTCAAATCAGAAGAAAAAAATATTAGATGAAATCTATGAAAATTGGGTAAAAGAGCTCACACATATTCAATGTTTCGTGTGACGAGATAAAAAAATTAATGAAGCTAGAATATTGAAAGACTTACCGAGATGAATCTATATCCACCAATGGATAAAACATGAGAGCTCATATAGAGGGTTTGGTTCAATTACTAATAGGAGATAAAGTGGAGATCTCCCTTACTGTACATGGAATGAATGATAAAAGAAAGAGAAAGGAAAGATGAAAGAGGGAGTGGAAAATGGTAAATTTTCCCACCTTAAATAATCATGCAATTTGGCTACACAGTTTTTATAATTGTGCTCCAATCATATGGTTACCACTACCTAAACACCACACCGTGTGTGGTTAGCTGCATGATTCTCAGAACCATACGTAGAGAATGCATATTCCCTCTACAGAATACCAAAAATCTCCCACACAAAAATGCACCCCCTCCTAGATAGTTTTTTATACTATATCTACCGCCTTAGGTGAGTTGTACGGTTTCTCCTGGGAAGGTACATGGTATGAAAAAACCATGTTCCACTGTCTATGTTTCCCAAAACCGAGTTATCATGCCCTACAACACCCAAAACTCACTCAAAACCCCATTTCACTTTTCAAACCTTAATAACCATCTAATAAAAAGGCCTTAGTTAAAATAAACTCCTATAATTAGTCATAGAGATCAAGGGACAGGTTGGTCTGAAAACCAAAAATGAAAATTCAAATAGGTTGAGGATATTAGGACTTTATCAAAAACTTGGGATGTTACAATATCTCCAACATAACATATCCCATCCCTAAGATATAAATCATTACCCATAAATGGTACATAATATATCTATCTCATTAAAATAAACATATCCTACCCTGGTAAAAAATTCATAGGTCAACTACCCTTAAGGCAATCCCCACTTTAAGAGTTACCAACCTGGTTGATTTCTAACCCAAAACAACCTTCTGATAGTCCACTGACCATCCCAAGACTCAAAAGTTATCCCATGATGTACCATCACTCTCACTCCTCATATGGTTCTCCAATATCACCTATGTAAAATATTACACCCATAGAGTCCCGCATCTCATTAGATGCCCAATAATACATGTGTCTGAACAGTTTCTTAAAAATTTCCAGGTGCCTCACAACTCATATAAAACCTTCATCCCATCAGTACCCAGATGCCAACACACACTATATAAGACCTTCATCTCATTGATTACTAGATTCTAATACACCTCACACACACACACAAAGATATATATATATATATATAAATATATATATATATATATCACACACCATAACTGATGAAAACCTGCCAACTATTACCTGGGTGGTCCAAAATCCATATACATCCACCTCGTACATCAAAACTGGCCAAAAACCAAAAAAATAAAAGATCCCATTTATGTATGTCTTCACGACATAGCTTTAACTATAGTTGGAACCCCTACCATCTATGACCCTGACAGCGCAACAATGAACACTTAGCATGATGCCCGACTACTTAGTCCTGGCCTTTATGTGAAGATGCACTAGATACCAGCCATTGACCCCCCTACTGGGTCCCAATATCTCTTCCATGACATTTATATTTAGATAAGGCTTGGATACTAGCTCATATTATCACTCCTAGACCAAAATCATATCCCTGAGTATTTCTCGGTCCCTAGATCATAGTTATGTGAGAAGGATTCTTACATAACTTCTCCAAATTGATCATCTGGCCACATGCCCGACACTCATTTAGAATCCAATCGTACAAGGACCAGGCTGCCTACAATGGAATAATAACACTAAAGACCCACTATGTGGTGGTCTACCCAAATCTTTGTCCTGGCTTCCCTACTGATATTCCACCTACCCCAGTTCTAAAACCCAAAGAATCACTGTTAAAATCACCTGACATCATCACTCATCTTGAATATGATCGGTTTATCAAATTCCCCTCACTTATCAGCTCCTGGTTGACCTCCTCTAAAATGGGAACAACTTGAATATATTCACCTACACCATGATAGCATTCCACAAGCCTTCCTCTAGATTTCACGCCTTGGATATGTCATCACCCACCATAAAAGGTACAAATTGGGACAAGTATGTGATGTTGGATGCATATTCCATGATAGAACTACCCCTTTCTAGAGATTCTTGAACTCATAGGCTCTGTCTACCCTCAGGATCATTGAAAAGAAGTGTTTGATGAATATGGCCTCAAAATTATTCTAGGTTATTCACTTGTGTCTTCCTTTCTATACCTGAAAATCCCACCAGTTCTTTTATGATCTATTAATAATGTTTTTATCCAGCTTCACCCTTTGAACTGAGGGTGTATTTAGCTAGTAAAAGATTGTTTGTACTGAATTGATCCAATTCCATGATTCCCATAGTCCACTCTCTCCCTAAAACAATGGTGGGTGTTGTGACTAATACCCTAAATTCATATATTCCATCAATGGATTAACTCTATAAGGCCCCCTATCAGTTCCCTATATAACTGTAACTTGACTCACCCTGTGATTCTCATCCATCCATGGCCTAAAGTCTACCATCTGTAGCTATCCCACCAATAATTCAGCCTATAACTATGAATGTACCTACAACTCATGATCAACCGGATCCTTCGGGACCTCATCCTGTGCATGCTCATGCGACACCATTTCCTTACCCTACTAAAGCTACACCAGATCCCGTCTAAGTGGAACCCTACTAAATACTAACAAAGTGGTGAAACATCCATAACATTTCATATATATAAATAATATCATAGATAGGGAAAGCTATAACAGGCATCACATCACACCACCCTAACGCCCCCTACCACACCATATCCCAAAACATCCAACCTCATGGATCCTTACCTAACCATATTAGGTTTAGGTATCAAATATAACCCATCCTCATGTCCCCCTTCCTACCCCCATTGTAGTTAGAAATCATATGGAATTTTTCTTCATATCCCATTTCCCATCCAAATCGGAGCCAGGTATCACATATCACATATGTGGGGTGGCTGAGTAGAATTCTACCAAATAGGATATATAAGAAAAGGCTATTTAGATTATTTATTTAAACATTAAACAACTCACCCCCAATCATCATTGTTTCCTACTAATACTAGAGTCAAGAAAATATATCACATGCATAATGAACCATATACAGATTTCATTGAAACCACATGTATGGGTTGGCTGAGAAGAATGCCAAAAAAAAAAGCATTTAACAAGGAATACACTATTTAACTTAATTTGTTGAAACATAAATATCCCAAACCCTCTTAGATCATACTTGTATTTCAATGATAATCAATTGAAGGCACATAATTATATAAAAAAAACCCTATATGCCAACCATAATGAAAAATCAACTCCCCCTTTATATACTATGCTAAGGGTAAAAATACACATTATACATAACCATTACACCGAAGTGCACCACTCGAGGAGGAAATCAAATCATATATAAATTATAAATTAATAAAATAGATTTCATACCCAAGGAAACTTGATTTGTCCCACATGCATGGGGCTGTAGGCATCCAAACATAATCTATACTTCTAGTTCAAATAATATCCTATCTATGGTATACCATAACCCAAATAGTGAAAAAAAATAAAAATAGAAATTCTCTAATACAACTTGTGGATCCCTGACATGGATTCTATTTAAATATTACTATAGGGTGGTTGATCGTTGGGATTTATGTGTACCTCCCCATATTCCAAAGGAATCCAACTAGTAGCGAGGGGCTGAGAGATGATAGTGGGGAGACTATGACCTCTGGTGGTAATATTTTTAATGGTCTATATGTATAAACACAATTAATAAAGACCATAAATCAACACAAGAAATATAAAACAATAACTAAAAAATGAACAAGAAAAAAAGAATACCAATTATAGATAAATCATAACATAGAGTGCCATACAAAATAAATGACAGATGGTTTGACCATGGAGGGCCATATCAGTACGTACATATATAAATCATGCTGAAACTCAAAAGTATACTCTAGGTAATGCAATTAAAACTCAGTCCATTTCCATCTACCCCATGTAAGAGGTCAAACTTGACCAATAAGGTCCATATCCTAAGCTCAACCCCTTACCCAATCACATATACATAAGGTCTACACACGTCTCGAGGGGCCCTTGTAGTGTGTGAGCATAAATCTCATTAGGATACCACCAAGGTGTTCCTATCATATATCCATGATTATGAATGTCTATATAGAATATAAATTAAAAGGCAACATGTGTATATTTAATAAATAACCTGCTTCCCTTGTGCTCAGCAGTTTCAAGGAAGATACCACCTTCTCCGGCCGTCGCTTGTAATCTTTGAGTAACGTGTCCCCAGTTATATGTATAGAATATAACACCTTTATGTATATATATTTATATATATAAATACAGTGATGAGGATCGATGGAATAAAGGACAAGGAATAACTTCATGAATAGAAACACAGGTTAATCCCCAGGTTCCACCTCAAATATAACACCAACACCTCATACCCAAAGTCATGTAACCCATCATCAAAATTGCATTCCCAACAAGTCCCAGGTCCCTCATACCTTAGATCTAATAATCACTATCATCTTGAAGCCTAATGTCCTAATGTACAATGATGTATTTCCTCTCATAAAAAATCATCATTTCCTCAATACAAACATCATGAGGCATCAAGATATCCTTCCTCCGGAAATATCATCCCATCATACTCAAATTCCATGTTGAGCCTCATCCCAAACTAACGGTCCCATTACCCACAGTTGATAGTCTATAACTATCCACATGGATTTCTACATTGAGCACCCCCAAAACTAATCAATGGTCAAAAACACCTACTAAGCCGCATAGTATATGGGGGGCTCCACCCACAGGATTGGTCCACACCACCTCAACTTGAGTCCTTTCTTTGAGCACCTGACTCCAATGGAGAATTAGACATAAAATAATGAGTGGAAATCACCCAAACAACCTAATACACATCATTCGACACCTCATGCCACTATGATCATATCAATCAATCTTGATGTTGAACACCATCTTAAATCATACCGGCCATTCCCCAATCCTGATGACCTCATAGAATTAACCCAACAACTATGTTGCCAACTCAGTGATCTTTATCACCTCATATGTCTTATTCCTTGACCATTATAATTAAAACAATCACTTTAATAAAAGTGAGTAGTATCACCTCAGTCATTAGAGAAATCCAGTCACATTCCCAAAGAACCATACCATAAAATATAAGTAATTTTTCTTAATTTAAAAAACCCACCAAACATAGCTTACCAAAGTTATAAAAATCCTCACACTAAGATTATCATGCATAAAAGGATAAGGGAAAACCCAAGTGTTTCCCATGGAATCATTTAATTAATTTTAAAACAAGAACATAATTATTATGTTTCTCCCTTACATTATTCACACATCTCATATAGAGAACACCCCCCAAAAAACTAAAAAATGATAGAAAAAGCTTGGCACCACTAAATGTGTACTCTTAGGAGCTCTCTCATCTAATATCATCCTCTAACTAGAAGAGAATTAGAATAAAATAGAGTTTCAGATGAATGACCTAAATTTATGGTAAATTGAATCACATTGATTTAGTGTTCTGTGTGGTGAGAAAAACAAATAAATGAATTTTTATGAATTATGTCCCTGCTGAGATAAATCTGTAACCACAAATAGATCAAAGATCAGATCTCAAATATAGGGATTAGATCAATTCATAGTTGGAGAGAAATGAGTGACCCCATTACTATGCTTGGAATTAAGGAGAGAATATTAAGAAAGAAAATATAAATGAGGGAGGGTAAAAATGGTAATTTTCCCCTCTTTAAACCCCACATAGTTTGGACACATAGTTTGGATGATAGTGCACCAACCGTGCGGTGCCCACTACCAAAACACCACACTATGAAAGATTAGGTGCATAATTTTCCAAACAATTGATAGCCTTTGTAGATTCCATCTATTAAAAAACCATAAATATCCCACATGGACATAAACCCCCTATTACATAGTTTTTCAAACTGTCTCCAGTTCCTAAGGAGTGTCACATTGTTTTTCTCGGCAGGCCACATGGTTTGAATAAACTATGGACCTCAATTTGTGCATCCCAGAAATGAGTTTTTCGGCCCCACCACACCCAAACCTCACTTGAAACCATTTTTAACATTATAAATTTTAAATAACATCTAAAAATATTGCCTTAGGTTAGATAAACTCCTAGAATTAGGTTATAGAGATCAATAGATAGCTTGATCCAACCACCAAACATGAAAATTCAAATAGATTGAGGATATTCCAGCCCACTGAAAAACCAAATACATTACCGAAAGGTACATATGTTTGTATTTAGGTTATTACTACCTATCAATATTAAAGATCTAGTAAGAGGATTTTATAGAGTAGTCTCGAATCTTGGTGATATGAAGTACAATAAAAAATGCTATGCTATTTGTTTCTTTTCCACTACACTTTTAATACTATTATAAATCTAATAATTAAAATGAATTGATTATGTTTTTAAAAGGATTATTCACCCTCTCTAGTAAATATTTATATATAATGGGAACTAATATAAACAATGAAAAATATCCTAATAATTTAATATAAACCAAATCCAATAAACAAGGAATTGTATAAGTACCAATATTTCAGGTTAATGACCATACATAAAAAAATGTAATAGATAGACTCTATATCACATCCACTCTTAAAAATACACCAACAAAAATTAACAACATTGATATATATAATGAAATAATCCTATCATCTCCACATGATCCTTGTCCTTTGAAACCACCACTAAAATATTCATCCTTTGAACATACATAACAAGTGTGTGTAGGAGGCTCGTGAATGGTTGAGTATAAATATAATTTGTAGGATTCCAGAAAAAGGAAAATAGATAGAAACATTAGATGTGAACTCAAAAACGTTTACCCAAATATTATTTAATGTAATCAGTATCCAAGGTTTAGTAGTTTTTCATTCTTTATAGCTTAACTATATAGAAGTTTTACACTAAAATGAACTGTAAATAAACCAAGTACCAAAAAATCCAAGCATACCATTTCTCAAAACCTATATCTGACCTCTATGTATTAGTTTTGGGGAATATTGCCTCAAATTTATTTGTGACCATTGATTGAGGGATTACTTTAACCCCATGCATGGGCGACCATGACCCCACATATGTTGGAGTATCATAACTCCATGTATTCTCCAAATGTCTCACAGGAACACAATACTAACACTAGTGAATATAATATCCCTGAACATCCTAAAACACTACATAAAAATTCTCCAATGACTATCATGAGCTTACTGTTATCCTTTACATGGAAGAGTAGACTAGGATCTCTGTGATATGAACTACAAAAAAAATATCATATTTTATTTGTTTCTTTTCCACTACACTTTTAACATTATTATAATTCTAATAATTATAATTAATTGATTATATTTTTAAAAGGATTATTCACCTCCTTTAGTAAATATTTATATATACTATTAACTAAAAAAAATATAAATATCTCTATAATGTAATATAAATCAAACCTTGTAATCAAGGAAATTTATAATGGCCAATATCACATGTTAATTACCATTCATAAAAAAATATAATAGATGGATTCTATATCACATCAAAACCTACAAAAAACCGTCTAGAAATATAAACCATTGAGATATATTTTTAACCAATCCAAGAGACTCCACAAGCTTCATGTCCTTTGATATCACTAATGAATTATGCATCCCTTGAATAGACATCACATTTGTGTGAAGGATTCCCTTACATTGTTAGGTATAAATAAAATCAGTAAGATTCCAAAACAAATAGGCAAAAATATATGAAGTCAACTAAAAAATGAATACCTTCATATTATTTAAGGTAATTAGTATCCATTTTTATGTTTTTAGTCAATCTTTATATCTTATCTATATAGAATTATAACACTAAAAGGAAAAATAAACAACCAATGTTCCAAAAAATCCTAGTGAAAACAATTTCAAAACCACTATCCTACCACTATATATTAGTAGGAGGAAATCTTGCCTCATCTTTGAGTTTGAACATTGATTGAGGGAGTACATTAACCCCTTGAATGTTGGGCCATAAAGTCTCAAAATTTCTCACCAAAACTATATATTAATCTCAGTCTATACAATATCCATTAACTTACTAAAACCCCATATAAAATTTCTCTAATGATTATCAGGGGAAAACTATTATCCTATACATTGAAAAAAAATTGACTACTCATATTTTTAAAAATGACACCCTGGGTGATAAAACATGAATATTATTAAATGATATCTAGTACAGGAAATGTAGTATATAGTACACTATGTGTTAGTCATGGAAGTAGCTAGGAATAAGCCACTGCTACCCAGTTTTGTTGGAAATGATATACACAATGTGTCTTATTAGAGTACTTGGTGTGTATAACTCTCAAACAATGATGGTAATGTACTATTATTGAAATCCATGTAATATATCATAGTAAATGACATGAAAATTATATAATATTGTGTGATGGGATACATAGGATTGATGATGTGTAATCTAAGTACACACTAAGACACCTTCTAGGTGAACATAGTATGAATATATAATAAACGTTGTGTGGGACCAGTTGGGTTGGTCGGTGTGTACTTAGGGTATACACAATCACCTCACTAGGTTTACACATCATGTATAATGTAATACAATGTTTATGGAGATATATAGATAATTTAAATATACTACATATACATGTTGATTCAAAAATTCCAAAATACAAGATGTGTCTATTAAAGGACATGTTATCTGGTCCTATTGTATTGGCATGGAATGAACACATGGTACAAACCCGAGGCACTCTAGACCAGAATAAAAAGCATGGGACCCACACTCATGGGACATAAGATAATTATATTTATCTGTAAACCCTTTTAACTTACCCGGTGAGATACATAGTTTGTTCCTAAAAGTGATATATGTCATTTAATTGGGATTTCCAAACATACTATACACTCCTTCATATGATTTTCACCACTACCTATAGTAATAAACATGAAACAAGTGTCATTAACCTCAAATACCTATGTATTAATCATCAAATAATGGTACAGTGAAATTTGGTCACCCATCATCATTCGATTCACAATCATATTCCTTCCATCAAAGCTACCCAGATGAGCTGTGATTCAAATTTTCTAATTATACACAATTTGTACAAAGTGAACCTATGATACTAGTCATTCAACATCATTCCACCAATCCATTATATTTCAACATTTTTTTTCAGAAATCAATGGGAAAATTAATGAAAATTGTTTGATAATAACCCCAACCATCTGAAATTTAGTTTATTTTTGGAAGTAATAAATAACACAAGACTATAAGAAGGGATAAGATATCTAATACTAGTTTCAATGAAATTATGTTTTTGGGGTAATAAACATAGTAAATATTTAATTCATAGAAAATTAATTTATCAATGAAAATAATACTTTACAACATGAAAAATATATATTAGTATCATAAATTATTACAACTAGATTCACCTTGAGTGGGTAGAGGGTGAATTAGGGTGTTAGAAAAACCAAAATTTTCTCTTTGATAAATTAAAATTTCCTTAAGATATTTTCTCTATACTTTTAGAGATTGTTTTCAATAAGCTAATCCTAATGAATCATTAAACAAAAAAAAACAAAAATATTTATGAATGTAAAATATGCATGAAAAAAATAGTTTTTACTTGGATCACCACAGAGGGATTTTACAGGGGGAATACACATTCCATTATTCTAGCATACTAAAATGAAACACTCATTACAAGTTATGTGGATATAATTTTTTGTCCAGTGCCACTATGTTCTTAGTTCATTACGTTTACAAGATTTTTGGTTCAGTCACTCCTCAGACAAGGCATAATGCCTCTTCATCAATTATATGAAATTATTTAGGGTAGTATCTTCCTCAGTTTATAGAATTTTAGGTCTCTTTAATAGATTCATAACATGATGGTCTATATCTTTAAAGAATGATACTCAAGTTGCATTAGAACTCTTGATTTAATGCTCACTTTTACTTCTTTCTTCTACCCTCTCCTTATTATATTCAATATAATATAAAGATCATAATGAGTATCCATTTTTTGTTATCCATGGTATCCTTAAATAAAAAATTCTCTCTCTAGATGTGAATAATTTCTCACTGATATTATCTTTTCACATTTTCCTCCTCAACTACTGGATGTGAAACTTGAATAATTCTTTTGACTCTCCCCCTATCTCTTAAAAAAATATTTGTTCAAGAATCTCTACCACACTCCTTCATCACAAAAATAATCTTTATAATATATTTTATAGAAATTTATTACTTATAACTACATACTATAGACTTTTTAAGTGGGTCACTATTCACCACATGAATTCCTTCATTTAATTCCTTCCAAATAACTCTTCCACATTAGTTCCCATTAAGATGGAGCCCAATGTTTTTTAAGGTGAACTTTAAAATATTTGATATATTCAAGATATCTTTAGATGTCTCCTTATGACACCACATGATCTTAGAAGAATATCATGAAAAGAGGGAGAAAATCTCTTAGTATTTGGATTTTAGATGTTGTTGGAGAACTGTGTACCCACATATGTTTTAATTAATCTCTATTATAATTTTATGTATATACATTATTAACTTAGGGGGATTGGAGATATAAATGAATTCAAACATAAGTTATACCATGATAAAGGAAGATTTTAAATAATATTATGATATTATGAAACCCTTAGTGGGAGAGAAGTTATTGGGAGGCCCTTTGAATTTTGATGTCAAGAGGGGAGGATTGTAGGTAATAATGAAACCATAACCACAGAACTTTTGAGATATTTAGTGCATTTAGAGAAGTATTTATTTCTGATAGCATTGATACTAAAATATATGGGGATTATTAGAACCAATGTAGTTTGGTGTTGGATTTGGTATCAATTAATATTATGTTTTCAATCATTAGAGTCCATTAATTACTTATGGAAGTAGTGAACCTAGAAGTACTTTTGATGAAATTTTAATAGTATGCATGATATCTCTATATATCATGGTATGAGTTCATTAAATGGAGAGTATGATTATTTCTAAATCATTCAGAGTTCATTTTATTATAATTGGAAATGAAATAAGTGTATAAGAGGAGAATCTGATTAAAAATTTGATAGCAGTATGATGTTGTTTGATCTATGATAGGTAAATGAGGAGAGGACAATTGTATTGTTAAAGGAATCTACACATCAATAGTATTTTATCCACCCCATGTGTTTCTAAAAGTATCTATGTGGTGCTGGCCAACTCAGAAGAGGGAGGTTAATACCTAAATGTAAAACTTTAGGTAGCACTAGATTTGGTTAAAACAACTAAGTAAAATTCCTCCCTCTTTAAAATTATAGTAAACATATAAGATTTATCCCTATATTTTTTCTCATTACAAAAGTAATTACTAAAGAATAAAAAATATGATATTAAAATAATTAAATAACATATTTTTAATTATTCATCATCATTTGAAAAAATATATTTCTCTAAATCCTAATCAAATAATAATTTTTTCAATATTCAATAACCAAAATAAAAGAATTATATCATGTTATCCCAATAAATGAAAATTAATAATTTATAAGGAGAAATATATTTTAGAAATAATAAGGTGAATATGTTGAATAAATTATTCTATCTATGTGGTGAATTTCTGAAGCTTCCATTAGTCCATCTCAATTTGTGCTTATTGTCACTTCTATAATGAAGATTGTGTAGATTATGAAGAACATGAAGAATATCTCTAGTGATTCAACCATTAATTTAAAATCCCATTGAAACATTTTTAAAATTATATTTATAGGAAATAACATAGATTTGGGTGTCTAATAATGATAATCTTATTTTAAAATATAAAAAAAATCTATCTGAGTTCCGCAGTCGAAATAGAAGTTATACATATCCTTGAAAAAAACACCCTTCTAAACTAATTTATAATTCCAAAATTTTTAAGCAGGACACATTTTAGTAGTTACTAATTATTATCACGTGTTTTTATAAGGAAAATATATATTATATATTTTTCAGAATCCCGAAACACCAAAATAAATGATCCAGATTTATGTATTCAATTATAAATATTATTAAAAATATTGAAATGAATTATTATAAAAATTCGGGCTTCTAAATCCCCACACCTTAGACAATTTTCATCCTTAAAATAATGAATCTTATAATGATGTGAGGTTACTAATCTTGTATTCTGTTCTTAGACTCGTATGAGATCTCCATGATATTCACATACTACCACAAAAGATGAACTAGGGGAATCTATCACTAATGATATATCCTCTCTTATCGACTATCAATAACCACCATGTACTCTTTAATGGCAGTGTTATCCTTGAAATCCAAATTACCATAGTTTATAATATATTATAGATCATTCACATACCACATCAGCCGTGAAACATGGAAAATGTTGTGCACACAGTCCTTTTGGGGGGGGGGAGGTAACACCAGACAACAAGTAATCAAGCCTACCCCACTCAAAATATCGAATGTTCCAATAAACCAAGGGGATAACTTTTTACCCAATCAAAAACTCTTCAATCCATGATGTGGAGATACCCTTAGAGATAGATAATGTCTCCCTTTGAGCTCTAATTATACCCATCTCATGTCAGTGTATGGATTCAAATAGATATGTTATTTTATCAGTGATTCCGGGATCCCCTGTACCTTCTTCTTCATCAACTACACTAGCTTGAAACCCATTATTATTGACTCAAAAAATATCCATTTCATAAATAGGTTTACTTGAAGGACTTCTATAAAAGGCCTCTAAAGGTATCATAGCATTAGTAGAGTAGTAATTATCATTTTATGAAAAAGATTACAATGATAGTTGATTAACCAAAATCATTCCAAAAATATATCATGAAAACTTGTAGTATATCCTCAATAACTAGGATAGATATATAATTATAACAATATTTCTAGGGGAAGAATATAATTCCCATACACAAATGAGTCCCAAAAGTGTTTTAAAAGATCCTATATAATGGCTACATGAATAAAACATCATAAATGGAGATGATTATCATTGATACCATATGTAGTCACACAATCTCATATATATAAAAGATTCCTAAGATCTCCATAGAACTCTAATCCTAAATTGGAAGGAAATGAGCTGACTTGGTCATCTAATCAATGAAAACACATAAAATTACATGAACCTTCATAGAATATGCAATTTCTGTCACTAAGTCCATTGATATATTGTTACACATCCAAAAAAATTACCCTAATGGGTTGTCTTAATCCTATGGGATCGTAATGACTTGCCTTAACCCTTTAATTGGAGAGACACCAATAAGTGATCTTATGAACACTCTGATTTATTTCAGGCCAAAAAACTAATTATTTTTATTATATTAATCTTAATTACACTAGGGTATACCACTTTTATGGGGGTGTGAAACTCCATTAATAAATACAAACACATTATTGTGGGAATAATTATCCTCCCTAAAAGGGGATAAGGTGATCCACACTTTTAAAGAATACATATACTGCCCCCCTAAATTTAATCTAGTCAAGATGAATCTTACAATTAATATTTCAAATATAGGATTCCTTCACCTAGTGAATGTGTATAGGGGATAACGTAATCAATCTCAAAATATTCACATCACCTTTGCCTACAAAATCTAAGCATAAGAAGGACAACTTTTCAAAAACATTTTCTACCACATAATAATGAGGCTTGTTGTTAAGGGAATCAACTATAAAATATCATTTCCCCAGAGTATAAAATATATCATATTGGTTTTTATAATGAAATCTATTCATCTCCTCTACCTTAGATAGATTTCCCTATCTTAGAATATATACATGAGCCTCTTTAGATATTTTAATACTAGAAGTAACTCACTTAGAAGATAATATTGACACATTGTTAGAGGAAAAATCACTATATTTAACTCCATGTCATGGGGTTTATAATTCCTCTCATGTGTTACAAGCTATCTTGACCCATAAGAAATCATGACCATTTTTTTCATCGTCGTACAACCAGTCTAGGAATTAAATGTACAATACTGTACTAATGTGGAATAGTCATTAAATCACCAGTAGTATTTTAATTTATATCTCATTCTACAATCTAGGATAGTGGTAATAAAGGTCAGACCTAAGGGAAGGGGGGTGTGCAATGAAAGGGATTATTTAAAATATATTTCATATAGGAAAATAATTGAATGATTTCTTTAATATATATATATATATATTTAATTTAAGAAAAAAACCATATGAATGAGGTGAAATGAAGAAGATGAAAAATAAATGAAATTCAAAAAGAAGAGAAGTACTACACGCAAAGATAATAAAATGAATTATTAATTTCAACTCTTTTGTTAAAATAATATATTATTTCATACAAATTTTAATTCATATGTGTTAACAAAATATTTAGATTAATCTCTTATTTAATAGTTTAATCTTATGGAAGGATCATTCTTATAGCTCACCACTTTCAATATTTATCCAAATGTAAATTATCTAAAATAAATTTCCTCATAATTAATCTCACAAAAGAATATGAAGTTTGAAAATTAATTATATAAAGTTAAAAAAATATTTAAGGAACAATTATTTGATGAAGTAATAAAATAATGGACAATTTAATTCCCCAAGATTGATTTTAGTAGAAAAAGATTTTCAGTTAAAAGGATCACACAAGATTAATGAAATAACGTTACAGAAGAATAAAAAGAAAATATGAAGTTATGGATTTATCTTTATCAAGTCAAATGATTTATCTACCCACTTTATTTTTCACTTTTTCAATTCTATGAATCCTTGATCAGCCTCAAAAATAGAATCACCTACTCTCGATTATAAAGTTTTAGTGTCAGTTCTTATATCAAATCCTCTCTTCAAAAAAATGGTCATCCTCCTCAAAAATTACACATGAATGATAATTTAATCTCCTAAAAAATCATTAATATAAAACACCTTTTTATTTAGTTACCATCTAATAAGAGAATTTATTTTCTAGCATTTTTTACAACTATTTTTATTTTAGCAGAACTTACCTAACAAATTTTATGCCAAAAGTACATGAAATTTAATTACTATAATAAGTATAAACAAATTTCTCAATAACTTATTGAAATTCTACCAGCTGTAAACTTACCACTAAAGATATCATCATAAACTCTATAGCACAAAATTAATAAGCTCTTATATCACCTACTCCTTATAAAATTTTTCAACCTATTTCACCTAAAATAGCATTGTACCAAGTTTATCTCACCCATAAGACACATCAATGATGAAGGAAAAGCTCCAAAATCACCCTCATTTTTTATTTTTATTAATATCATCTAAAACAATGTAAATAACACTGATTTTAAATTATCTAAACATAACCTTATTTTCAGTTATTCTTCAATCTTGGACTTCCATCAATGATATGAAACTGAACGCTAAGCACCTTGATTCAACCTCACAAAACACCCAATTCTGCATTAATCAGCACAAAACAAAATAGAATCCTCTAATAGGCATAAACTCTAGTAGATGGTGTGCATTAAAACAATTCTAAGAAATTTAATTAACTAGGGAAACATGAAATCTTATTATAATCAAATTCTAGAGACAAAAAAATAGAACCAATGAATGAAATTAACAAACCAATCATTGATGAATTTTTATTAATGATTTCATTTTTTCCACAAATAAAAATAGGATCATCGTACTCTCTATCTGAGTTTGGGCTGTGTCAATTGAGATTGTATGACATTCATCTTCAACTAATTCTATATCAATTCCTGACCAATTGAAATGGGAATTGATCTGGATCTATGACCTCCCTCAATAATGCATCTTCTTCATATTTGATGGAGCTATTGCATCAATCAATTGAATCAAACTTAAAATCAATCAACATCATAATTCAGTCATCTTCTTCTAGAGATAAAAAATAAATCTTCATGAATCAGGTTCAGTTACCTAGATCTTCCCCAGGACCGGGCTTGGATATCCTCAAGATAGATCTCAGAACATGAGCTAATTGATTAAAATTTATTTACGGGTAAGATAGAGATCTCCATCATTGTGTCACTCTCTTTCCATCAACATCATCATTCTATAATCCAGTAACACCAAACCCCTTTCCCCACAAAAAATAATCATAGTGCCTATAAGGACATAACCTTAAGTCATTACATAATATCATGTTTTAGTTAAGAATTATATTTCTTTAATTTTGAAGAGTTTTTTTTAGAGTTTTATTGAATTAGGTTATAACTTCTACATAAAAAACCGATATGTCAAAATGTGTACACTTCTTCCCAGTATCAATTTTAATAAAAAATTAAAACATTAAAAATAAATAATATTTTATATTTAGGAAAAAATTTCATGACTTTAAACTTGACTTCTCATTTTCTATTATGCACCCTTAAACCCTATGATTTTTTTAAAAACATGGGATGCGCACTAAAGGCTGAGTAAGGGACATAAAAATAAAAAATCTAATAGTCCTATGAAAAACATGAAAACCCCTAAAATATTTACCTTTATCTCAATATTATTTGAGTGAATTCAATAAATCATTTCTATATGAATGTCACACACACTTTTTTCTCAAAGATAACCATTAAACCCCCAAACAATCAAATGTAAACCCCTTTTTTGGAAACATAGAGAATCATTTTCATAAATCATTTTTAATTTTTTTCATAAGTTTATTGATCATGATTAAATCCATAGAGGAAACACTCATGTGACTCCCTCCTTCTTTATCATTAATACAAGTAACATTACCCCATGCACTGGAGATCTATAAGGTGGCTCACCTTTTATATAAGATGTATTGGGCTCACTGATTATTCATGAGGTATAATGGGGATTAAACCATTGTATAAGCTGTATCTGGCCCACCCATTTCTCACATATCATGCTCAAGTACCATACCATGAGTAAATGTTTTTATTATTACACTGTTTTATAATTAAACATTTGAAAAAAACTTTTCAACCCTTATGTAAAACACTATCCGATATCAAAATACCCTTTCAATTTATTAACCCCATTTCAATACAAAAATACATAGAAAAAAGAAAATATGGAATTTACTTGAAGAAAAAATAAAATATTGTAATCGAACATAAAAATAAAAAACATTGTTGGAGGATAATTCATTTTGGCCATATACATTAAAATAGAACATTTTTTAATGTTTTGAAAAGAAACTAAAAATATTCCATTAAAAGATTCCATTTGAAAATAATTAAAGGAATGTAAAAAGAGACATAAACATATCAATTTTGATTGATTTATGTCTATATAAAAACATGTATAAATCATTTTTATTAATATGGATATGGAAGAGAAAGAAGTAGAAAATAAAACATTTTAAAACATGGTTTTCAAATAAACTATCCCTTACCTTGAGTCATAATCATCACCTATGTTCTTTATATACTTGAGTAAAAAGCTTATTTAAATCATCTAATTTCTCAATAACCCCTTTTTATTTTATTATTCATCTTACCATGTTATAATAAATTACTTAATACATTATTTTCATGTTAGATGTTTTGAGGATATTCAACTCATATATCAGAAATGATTTCTATTGGTTCAATATGGTCAAAGAGGTCCTTATTATATCATCAATAGAATATTAATAATGGAATAATTATTATTTTTATACATTAATGACAACATTAAAAAAAAATAATGAATAATGGTTATAAAAAATGAACTACGTTAGAATCATTGAAATTGTGGGCCATATGTATTCGTGCATAACATTTCCATTTTTCAACAATAATTATGGAATGATTGTAAGTATTATATTATCTTTCCATAATTATAATCAGATCATAAATTCCATATTATTAATATAAACATACTTATATATTTCATTAATATGATGTGGTGATGAAATCCTAATAACATCACTTTGTAGAGGTGGTACTCCACATATACGCACAAGCGATATTATCATTTTTCAGTGAAGGGAAAGGTAAATAGGTAAATGATATATTTTATTTTTAGAATAATAATTTTTTAATAATATATTATATATACATTAAACCCATAATTATAATAAGTTGTGAGAAGCGGTGATAGAAAACTAATTACATCAGTCTACAAGGGGGTAGTCCACCGTAAACACAAACTATAGATTTCTTTCCCAATTGATGCTAGTTGAAATAGATATATACTATTACATTAATAAAATAAACTCTTAGTGTATGGGAGAGTTTTTTGTTGTTATATAATCATGGTCGAAGAATATTTTAAGGAGGTGGAAGGAGAAATAAAAAAAATTGGTTAAGAAATATACATCTTATTTGGATAACATTGCTTTTTAAACTATAATACCATTTTGGTTGGTATTATACCCAAATTAAGACCTCTAAAATGTGGGTAGGGATGTTGAGAAAGAGTTTTTTATGGATTTACTAAACCAAAATGATTTTTATGTGTGAATAAAAGTGGATAGGGTGTCCCATTTTATAAGAAAGGGGTGGGACACTCCTAAATTTTATTAAAATATTAAATTAATATAAATTAATTTTCATGTGGAAATAGATACTAATGGATAAAATTTAAATATAGTATGACAACGAGTCTAACTACTCTAATATAGTAAAATATTTATATGTTTAAACTATTTTGTTACCCTAATATTTTGTTTTCATTATCCATTAACCCTTTTCATACTTACAATAATAACATGGTTTTTTACTCTTTGAGGGTCATGATATATTCTATAAATAGAAAATAGCCCATAAATGGAACATGGTTGATACTTTCAACCATATACCAATCATGTGACTCAATATAGGATTTCTTGTAATTTTAATTCATTTAAAAGGATAATAATTTTTATAAAATATAATTACTGTCCATTATTTAACTATTCATTTTATTTGACCTTTATAATACCAGTAAAACAAAATATTTGAATATTATTAATTAAAACTTAAATAAAATGTTATATTTATCCAAAAACACTATTTATCGCAATATTTATTTATAATTACATAACTTTTACTATATTTAATATCATTTATTTTATTATTTTATTAATTGAATACTTACTTTATCACCGTTGCTTAGTATTTAATGGAAATTATTTAATCACAAATAATTTTAAAAAAATTACTACGAAAAAAGTAATTTACCTTTCAAAAGACTATTTAGAATTGAATATATCAACTTCTTATCCTTGTGTGAAAAATATTATGTTTATTTAAAGTAATAGTGTGACATTTTTGGATTTATATTCATATAAATATTATAGTGGTAAAAATAAATGAAATATAAAACCAAGTTGTCATGACCCATCCCCCGAGGCCCGTATCGTGACTACCCCAAGCTCGCCTTCCATAGTCCAGGGGCTGGAGACTACCACCAATGGCGTAAATCCCTAATCTCAGAAGGGATTACCTTTATAACTTTAAAGAAACTCAACAGAGTAAACAACTGGAAGAAAAACACTAAGTAAAACTGTATACAAAAGAAGTGTTGTAAAGTAAAATTGGGTCGGAAATACAATCCCAACTATAAAGTACAAGTACAACTAAAAAGGGACAAAATAGCTGAAAGGTAAAGACCAGCTCTTGGATCGTCCTCCGGGGTTCCTACATGAAGGGTAGGTACAGATGGTCTCCTCAGCACTCCACGTCCGTCAGACTCCTATGTGTACCAACTCGTCGTAAGGTCCACCTCTGGGTATTGTCCAATCCTAATGCACTCGGCCTCCGTCAGCACTGTCCATCCTCTGAATCCAACATAATGAGGTGCGAGAATAGCCCATGCAGGGGTGAGTATAACGATACTCAGTAGGGACCTCGATACCCTCAAGGTCTCACAAAATCCATCAAGGATCAACCACAATGTTTGAAATCAACGGATTACCATTACTTATGTATATGCCCATACATATACCTAAGTTATCTAGTAACCCATCTGAATTATGAGGAAAAAAAGTCATTGACTCAGCTCAAACCACGATTTTTATTATCGAAACCATGGCTGGTGGTGTACTGCTCCTCTATCGAGTACAGTGGGTCTGCCGCGTCACACAGAGGCGCTTCCCAATATCCTGGGACTGCTGAGGTACTCCTCCTGTCGAGTACCGTGGGTCTACTACGTCACACAGAGGCACTCCCTACCAGGGGTCTTTCACGCTCACACAGAGGCACTCCCCCTCGTAGCATGATGAGGTACTCCTCTTGTCGAGTATCGTGGGCCTGCGATGCTCACACAGAGTCGCTTCCCACCATGGGTCTGCTGCGTCACACAGAGGCGCCCCCCACTGGGCTAGTAAGCACACTTCAAAGGTATGCCATGTTATAGGGGCCAGTTCGGCCCAGAGCATTGCGAGGTTGTGGACCGACACAAATCAGTCTGGAGGGTGCAGTTGGGCCGTTTTGGCCAGGGCGCCGCGAGGGGGCCGGGACACCGGCTCGGCCGAGTGGCCTAAAGGGAGCTGGGATGCCACGGAGAGGCCTGGCAGGCACCGGTAGTAGGCTGGGCAGGGCGCCGGGGGCGCCGAACAGTGCACAGAGGCACTGTGCAAGCAGCGGTCGAGGCCGGGTAGGCCACTGGGGTTGCCGAGCAGGCCTCTAGGGGCGTCAGGCAGGGCATCGGGGGCAAGGGTAGCACGCGGGGTAACTAAGCATGCCGCGGTCGGGGCCGGGCAGGCCGCTGGGGGCGCCTAGTAGGGTGCAGCGGTGGCTGGGCGGGGCGTAGGGCACGCGGGCAGGCGGCATGCAGGGGCTGGGCAGGCGGCGGGTTCGGCTGGGAGCGCGCGGGTCGCACGAGCAGGCTGCCGGCATGGGCCGGGTGGTTCGCGAGTTCGGCTGGGGTGCGCGGGGTACCGCGGGGGCGGCATGGTTCACGAAGGTCACAAGTGTAACACCGTGAGATTTTATGAAAAGTATTCTTTTTAATTTCATTAATGTCTTCTATTGTACGCTACACCAAAAGGAGCTTGCACAACACGCATCCCTGACTTACCTTGCATTACACTCAATCATGACCTTCCTCGATAGCGTGTGTAGTACGCAATACCGACTTTCACTAAATGAGATAATATTATAATATTATTATGAACTAGCCGTTATGAATAGTAATACCCACTTTTTGAAATTTTATAAATTTAATCTTTCAAAATGGACTTCATTTTTGAATTTGAAATATCAAAATTAGCTTAGGGTGAAATTTTGTTACTGTTCGGATAACTTTCATATTCTGATGAATAGTGAAAATTACTAAATTTTAATTAAAAACAATTTTTTTAATCGAAATAATTAATAGTGATAAATTATTAATTTGAGTGGTTTTAAATTATATTTAGAATATATTTTTACAATTTAATACAATGTTTTTCATTGGATGTAATTTCACATTTAAACCAGACATAAACAAGTGTCAATCTTCTAATAGTTATTATCTCTTAAGAACACGCTATTTGTTTTGACGATGGGAATTAATTTTTAAATTAGTTAATGTAACTGATATGTTTTTAATTTGGTAAAATAGACATCATTTTTGAATTAGTAATATCAAATATAGCTTAGGCCTAATTTTTGGTATTTTTCTGGAAACATTCATTTTTTGATGAATAGTGAAACCACTAAGTGGTAGTAAAAAAAACTGATTTTTTCAAAAAACTTAGTTTTACCGCTTCTGTGAGTGGAATTTCGAAAATCCGAGAGACACAATTAATATCAAGGAGTAAAATGTGGTTCAATGAGATGAAAATAATTTTTGGTGAATAGTTACTTTTTACTTTTTTTGCCATGGTTAAAAGTAAATAGGGTAATTAAGGGTAAAAGTGTTATTATTATTACCCTAACACATGTCCTAATTCTATTGGATAAGTTTAATTCGACTGAAAATAACCTTAGGAATAATAAATGACCATTTAGACCCACTTGGATTAGATTAGGACATTTATTATTAATTTATTTAAAGAAGGGTTAAAATAGTTAAAATCAAAGTTTAATAACTAAATCATTTGTAATATAGGGGTATACATAAGATAAATTCGACTATAAATATTCATTAGAAAGATACAACTATTTCCTCCATAATGGTAATTTATTTTTAAGTTTTAGACTTAAAATAATTTAATTTATTTATGATACAATAATAATGCAGGAATTATCTTATTAATGAAATATTGACATAATTGAAGTTATAAATACCCAAATAAATGTAATTTGAGACTTTTTATGAATTAAAATAATTTTAGATGTTAATATGACATGTAATTGTTGATTTAATTAATTTTTTCGAACTAATAATTTTGTTATGATTTTCACAAAAATCTATTAGCAAATAGTGTCAAAATTGACATAAAATAGTTTTTAAAACAAATATTATATTATTAATTGTTATTATATTCCTAAAATTCTAAAGTTTGGCCATGATACTTATATCCTGATAGGTGTATCATTAATGGACCACTTGGGGGTAGCTTGGATGTATATGGTAAGATTATTAACTATATAATATAAAAATACAAAGTGACATGGTAAATGCCGATCTAATTAACTAAGAGTTAAAACTAAAAGATAAGGTTAATATAATGACCTAAACTTGTATAAATTATATTGGATGAGAGTATTTTGACCCATACCCACCCCTAGCTTATAAATATATCAATTTGGAGCTATTAAAACTGAATTTGACTTTATAATAAAATAATTTTTTTGTTATTCCAAAGGTGCCCCTCTCCTCCCTTATAAAATGGCACCTCCTCCCTCTCTTCCTCACACCACTTTGAGCCTTCAAGATCGGCCAAACCCTGACCAATTCTCTTCTCCACTTCCCTATAAACATCCTAGAGGTCCTGGTCTTCTTCAAAGACCAATTTTAGTTCCCTAAGAGGAGGTATCAAAGAGGCGCGTCAAAGAAGAGGTAATGTCCGTTACCGATTTTTTCAACTTTATTTCTTCTTCCACTTCTTATTCATTAGTTGTTTAATTATGAAGTAATAACATCAGTATAACTCATATACTGATATGTTATTATATGTATTAAAAAACCCTATTTCACCATCTATCCATCCTATAGAAAACGAAATTATCGCACGTACGTACGTACAGAATACCGTCTCCACGCCGTGGTGTAATCTATTTTCCACCACCACCTTACTTGGATGGGTATAATGGTGTAAATAATAACAATATATGATTAATGTAAAGTAATATTGATTCTGTAATAGTATACATACACTCCAATAAAATTCCATG
The DNA here is from genome assembly GCA_963277665.1 of Viscum album. NCBI lineage: Eukaryota > Viridiplantae > Streptophyta > Magnoliopsida > Santalales > Viscaceae > Viscum > Viscum album. Next base: position 337,745,010 of record OY728140.1, read on the forward strand.
ATCATGGGAACGATATCATCGCTCGTGCGTACGTACGGAATACCGTCTCCACGACGCGATGAGATTCATTCTCAATGATTAACCATTCATAAATGATTATAAAGTATATATAATAAGTAATCATGAAATATATGAAATTATAATGATACTGGATTTATGTATATATATATATGTATGTCATCCAATTAATTCCATTAAATTCAATGAGGAAACAAAAACAACGTTCATGCGTACGTACGGCCTACCGTCTCCATGAACGGTGTATTTATTTCCATTTATCGATCTATTATATATATGTATATTCTGAATATATATTATATATAAATCATTTTTTATATTCTGGAATTAATTAATCATGATCTAAGTAATCATATTAATAATTACAAGTCAAAACACGGACGACAAATGAAACGATTTTACCCAAAACGCTCTTTAACATGGAATTTACAAAAGAACGGGTAATATAAAGTCATAAGTGAACCATATATGATATCATAACAATGAATATGATTCTGTAATAAGTCAATGACATTATTTAAATAATTATACAGGAGGTGTGGATACGTACGAAGCATATCAGACCTAAGGTAAGGGATAATTTTTCAAATCTCATTTTTATCCAAGATTGCTTATTCGTAAGTATTTTCTGGGGTTATTGCTATCATCCATGTACATGTTTTATAAAAGTGTATTCATGTATGTTTAAAGTCCTTTTTACCCATTTTTGAATTTTAATACATGGTATGTAAGGAATCTTTCTTTTGTTTACGTTACGAGGTACTTTTTGACTTTTCCGACAAAAGTACGAGAAGAATGTTTTTTTAACATATATGGAATGAAAGGATTTTTACAGTTTTATAAATCCTTATTTTAATGAATATTACTCCAAAATATTTCATGACTATTTTAAACAAAATCCTATTCTTTTAAAATTTACTGGAATTTTGTGAAAAGAAAATGATTTTGAAGAACAAAGGATATTTTCCTCAAGAATTCATTTCAAATGTTTTATCAAAACCATTTTTCATCTAAGATAACATTATTTCATATGTTTATGTTTCATGTATAATGTATCTATGATATACATGGTTTCAATTTTCTTATTATGAAATGATATCCATTTATTTTATATGGATTATGTGATGATGGGATGATGTTTATGAAACCCATTTTATTTAATGGGTTTTTATGAATGATGTATATTTATTTTGTGGCACAAGTAAGAATGATTTCATTATGAGATGGGTGGGACCTATATTTCCCTCTAATGCATTGGGTAAAGATTTATATCTCATGAGATAGACATGGATGGAATAGTAAGTTAATCCGGTTCAGTATTACAGGACTGGAACGAGGAGTGAACTCGATTCAGAAAGGGACTTTGTCCACTAAGATGGTCTTGGAAGAAATGCCTTTTCTACTATGAAAATCATTACATGTGCTTAATGGATTCCAAAATTACATGTTTTATTCCAATGCTATGTTATCATGATTTATGTTCCATTCTGATCTATGCCTTATGTACTTCCATGTTTTAAGTCGTTGCTCAAGATTTTGATGTTTAAACATTATGTTCATGTTTTTAAGTTCAAATATATATGGTATGTTTAATTTTATCCATGCATACCCTTACTGAGCATTTGAGCTCACCCTTTTTATGTTTTATTTTCCCCAAGGATTAAAATAAAGGTTTTAGGTAAGGAAACAAAAAGTGGAAGATCTTTATGGGAGATGTTGAAGATCTTTCACTACGATTAAGAGATTACGTTCCATGTTTCCAAAGACACTAAACTATTACGGTCCTTGTGTGTCTGTTTTTGTTATGTATTATGTATTCCACAAAAGTAATGTAATATCTATGTAAGTCAAGTTTCGGGTCTCTACAGTTGGTATCAGAGGGAGGTTTAGTTATCCTTTGGAAACTAGGATGTGAAAACTTTAGTGAGATCCATAGAGATATTTAAAAGGTATTTCTAGGGATGTCCCTAAGGTTAAGTATATGTATAGGTTATAGTCCTAGAATCGCGCTAATGATCTTAGAATTTAACCGAAGATGTTAGATATTGAGGGTACTCCCCATTTACTATGTTGTTTTCCCTAGCATGATTTTTACCTCTGACACTATTCTTTTTGGGTTTTAGACGATGGCTTGAACCCGAAGGAACTGTGTTGATCAATGCAATGGACAATGAAATGATTGTACTATTAAAAAACAAATGTAATGGGAGATGGAGTGAAAAATATTATTACTATACTTACACAAGATATGAATCATTCTGGACTTCCAAATGAGCAAAGAAGGGAACAATATTCTATTGAGTCCTTCATGAGGCAACGTCCACCTTCTTTCAGTGGGTCTTCTGATCCACTTGTTGCTGAACAATGGATTAGTACCACTGAAAAGATATTTTTAGTTCTTCAATGCTCTGAACATTATAAAGTCATCTTAGAAGTATATCGTTTGGAAGGTGAAGCTGATCAATGGTGGAATCTTATCAAGAATACGAGGCCAAGAGATGAAATTGAGTCCATGGAATGGGATGAGTTCAAGAACTTATTTTTCAATAAGTACTTCCCTCGTATTCTTCATACAATGATGGATAAGGAGTTTATTGAACTAAATAAAAAGGATGATGAATCTATTGGTGTATATGAAGAGAATTTTACAAGGCTTTCAAGGTATGCATCTGGATTTATCATCCAACCTGAAAGTAAATTTGATCGATTCTTCAGTGGCTTAAAACCAAATCTTCGAAGGGCATTAGCTATAACAGACTTCCGTAGCTATTAAGAAATTGTGCGTTGTGCTATCAAGGTAGAAATGGAAGTTGGTGTTACTTATCTATCTCATAGTTTTGACAAGAAACTAAATATGGAATTCAAGGATAAATCTCAGAATAATGGTGAAAAGAAGATGAATGTTTCCTTATTCTCAAAGTGTGGAAAGAAGCATGGTGGAGATTTTCTTAAAGGGACTAGAAAATGTTTTAAGTGTGGAAAAGAAGGTCATCGAGAAGCTGAGTGTCTAAGTAATGAAAAAAGTGTTTATAATGATGTGAATAAAGAAAAGACTGTAGAGAACGCACCACCAACACTTCAATGATTCAAGTGCAAGGAAATGGGTTATTTTGTTAATAAATGCCCTAATCCAAGGGTTAGTGATGATTGAAATGAGCAACCACTTAAGGCAAAGGACAAAGGGAAGTCACATTCGATCACTATTGGTGATGATGAATATGACAACGATGTGGTGGAATAATTAAGTGTTTATGTAATGAGATTCCAAAATAATGTTGTATATAGTATCGTGGAATATTGGAATATTTATGTATTAGTCTATTGTGGTTTTCAATAATTTTATGGTACTGGTAACCTTGTAAAGTGATTGAGATATTTTTGGAAAAAAGATGATATGCACATAATGAATGGATAAAGAGAAAAGTAAATGTTTGACAGTATTCATGAGCTCATGACTGATATAAGGAAATATTTATATCATGGTTTGAGGTTTTGGTATGTGAAATGAGTTAAATTTTGACAGCACTCATGTTTTCACTAAGATTCAATGGGTATTCATTTTTCAGGAGAATACATGATTAAGGCCTTCAAATGTTTGGAATGTGACCAACAGGACATATCTTATGATATATGGGGATCAACGATGGTATTAACATGCTTGTTATATGAAATCGTTGGTAATCGTTTTCACTATAATATGAGAGTGGATTGTAGTATTATGGATAAGCCTAAAGATTGGAATGGATTATGTTGGACATAAGTTAGTATTGTTTAAGGATAGAATTTTTTTCGATATTATTGATGGGATGTTATAGTAATGTAGTTTTAGAAAAAGGACAACCTACAGGATGGGCGACAACCCATCGCGTTAGAAAAGGCTGTGGGAATCGAACCCACAACCGAAGTGCGACTGGCCATTATCGCCTACCACTGGCCTAAAGGATGTCACTGTTTAGTAGAAACTAGTTTTATTATATTAAGCAGTATGATATATGATGTATAAGTCCATTTTATGAACCATATATGAATAATCTCACTATAGATGGACTTATGTATTTTTTGATAACTTTTCTAACCTTTTGTTTGAGACAGATGGAATGACCCATCATTCTATCACATGATCTGCTAACACATCACGAATGACAAATTCAACTTTATTTCTTTAAGAGATGAAGTGGAAATTGTCCAAAGAACGACCAATGGTTAGACTGTACGAAAATCACAAAAGTATTTCTTCTAATTATAATTTCATCAACATTAGGGAAATGCTTTTGAAAACCAAAAATGTTTTCCTAGTGCTCTTATATCCGATGAATCAGATGGTACCTTAGATCATCACAAATTTATGGCTTTGTGATTGTTGTCTTTTTCATAGGCATGTTCTCTACCACTCTCCATCAAAACTTGATGGTTACATTTTTCTTCCATATCCATATTTTCACCCATGTTCTCCTACGTGGAAACCCAGTGATGAGTTAATTTGGGTAACCATTACGTTTCATACTTTAGTTTTTAAATCCAAGTTTTGGTATTCCTTTTTACAACTTGGGTTTCTATTAAAGAAACTTTCGAGTAGTAAACCATTTATAACCCCAAATAATTTCGAGGGAGAAATTCATTTTAAGGGGGTAGAATGTAACACCCCGAGATTTTATGAAAAGTATTCTTTTTAATTTCATTAATGTCTTGTGTTGTACGCTACACCAAAAGGATCTTGAACAACACGCATCCCTTACTTGCCTTGCATTAAACGCAATTGCGACCTTCCTCGATAGCGTGTGTAGTATGCAATACCGAGTTTCACTAAACGAGAAATTATTATAATATTATTATGAACTAGCCGTTATGAATAGTAATACCCACTTTTTGAACTTTTATAAATTTTATCTTTCAAAATGGACTTCATTTTTGGATTCGGAATATCGAAATTAGCTAAGGGTGAAATTTTTCTACTTTTTGGATAACTTTCATATTCTGATGAATAGTGAAAATTACTAAATTTTAAATAAAAACAACTTTTTTAATCGAAATAATTAATAGTGATAAATTATCAATTTGAGTGGTTTTAAAGTATATTTAGAATATATTTTTACAATTTAATACAATGTTGTTCATTGGTTGTAATTTTTCATTTAAACCAGACATAAACAAGTGTCAATCTTTTGATAGTTATTATCTCTTAAAAACACGCTATTTGTTTTGACGACGGGAATTAATTTATAAATTATTTAATGTAAATGATCTGTTTTTAATTTGGTAAAATATACATAATTTTTGAATTCATAATATCAAATATATCTTATGCCTAATTTTTGGTATTTTTCTGGTAACTTTCATTTTTTGATGAATAGTGAAACCACTAAGTGGTAGTTAAAAAAACTGAATTTTTCATAAAACATAATTTTACCGCTTCTCTGAGTGGAATTTCGAAAATCCGAGAGACACGGTTAATATCAAAGACTAAAATATAGTTCAATGAGATGAAAATATTTTTTGGTGAATAGTAACTTTTTAAATTTTTTTTACCACGGTTAAAATTAAATAGGGTAATTAAAGGTAAAAGTGTTATTATTATTACCCTAACACATGTCCTAATTCTATTGGATAAGTGTAATTCGACCAAAAAAAACCTTAGGAATAAAATATGACCATTTAGGCCCACTTGGATTTGATTAGGACATTTATTATTAATTTATTTAAAGAAGGGTTATAATAGTTAAAATCAAAGTTTAATAACTAAATCATTTGTAATATAGCGTTATAAATAAGATCAATTAGACTATAAATATTCATTAGAAATATAAAACGATTTACTACATAATGTTATTTTATTGGTAATTTTTAGACTTAAAATAATTTAATTTATTTATGATACAATAATGATGCAGTAATTATCTTATTAATGAAATATTAACATAATTGATGTTATAAATACCCAAATAAATGTAATTTGAGACTTTTTATTAATTCAAATAATTTTCTATGTTAATATGACATGTAAGTATTTATTTAAATAATTTTTTCTAACTAATAATTCTGTTATGATTTTCACAAAAATCAATTACCAAATAGTGTCAGAATTGACATAAAATAGTTTTTAAAACAAATATTATATTATTAATTGTTATTATATTCCTAAAAATCTATGGATCGGCCAAGATACTTATATCCTGATAGGTGTATCATTAATGGACCACTTGGGGGATGCTTGGATGTATATGGTAAGTTTATTAACTATATAATATAAAAATACAAAGTGACATGGTAAATGTCAATCTAATTAACTAAGAGTTAAAACTAAAAGATAATGTTAATATAATGACCTAAAATTTTCTAAATTCTATTGGATGAGTGTATTTCGACCCAGCCCCCCTCCCTTAGCTTAGAAATATATCAATTTGGAGCTATTAAAAACCGAATTTGACTTTATAATAAAATAATATTTTTGGTTATTCCAAAGGTGGACCTCTCCTCCCTTATGAAAGGGAACCTCCTCCCTCTCTTCCTCACACCACTTTGAGACTTCAAACTCGGCCAACCCCTACCAAATTCTCCTCTCCACTTCCCTAGAAACATCATAAAAGTCCTGGTCTTATTCAAAGACCAATTTTAGTGTCCTAAGAGGTGGTCTCAAAGAGGCGCTTCAAAAAAGAGGTAATGTCCATTACCGATTCTTTCAACTTTATTTCTTCTTCCACTTCTTATTCTTTAGTTGTTTTGTAACACCCCGAGATTTTATGAAAAATATTCTTTTTAATTTCATTAATGTCTTGTGTTGTACACTACACCAAAAGGAGCTTGCTCAACATGCATGCTTGACTTGCCTTGCATTACACGCAATCGCGACCTTCCTCGATAGTGTGTGTAGTACGCAATACCAAGTTTCACTAAACAACGATATGCTATTAAAATATTATTAAAACTAGCCGTTATGAATAGTAATAACCAACTTTTAAAATTTTAGAAATATTATCTCTCAAAATGGACTTCATTTTTGGATTCCGAGTATCGAATTTAGCCTAAGGTGAAATTTTGTTACTTTTCGGATAACTTTCATATTCTGATGAATAGTGAAAATTACTAAATTTTAATTAAAAACAACTTTTTTAATCGAAATAATTAATAGTGATAAATTATTAATTTGAGTGGTTTTAAATTATATTTATAATATATTTTTACAATTTAATACAATGTTGGTCATTGGATGTAATTTCACATTTAAACCAGTTATAAACAAGTGTCAATCTTTTGATAGTTATTATCTCTTAAAAACATGCCATTTGTTTTGACGACGGGAATTAATTTTTAAATTAGTTAATATAACTGATATGTTTTGAATTTGGTAAAATAGACATCATTTTTGAGTTTATAATATCAAATATAGCTTAGGCCTAATTTTTGGTATTTTTTTGGAAACTTTCATTTTTTGATGAATAGTGAAACCACTAAGTGGTAGTAAAAAAATGAATTTTTTCATAAAACATAATTTTACCGCTTCTGTGAGTAGAATTTCAAAAATCCGAGAGACACGGTTGATGTCAGTAAGTAAAATGTGGTTCAATGAGATGAAAATAATTTTTGGTGAATAGTAACTTTTTACTTTTTTACCACGGTTAAAAGTAAATAGGGTAATTAAGGGTAAAAATAATATTATTATTACCCTAACACATGTCCTAATTCTATTGGATAAGTGTAATTCGACCAAAAACAACCTTAGGAATAACATATGACCATTTAGGCCCACTTGAATTAGATTAGGACATTTATTATTATTTAATTCAAAGAAGAGTTAAAAGAGTTAAAATCAACGTTTATTTACTAAAACATTTTTAATATAAGGTTATTCATAATATAAATTATACTATAAATACTCATTAGAAAGCTACAAATATTTCCTACATAATGGTATTTTATTTATAATTTTTAGACATTAAATATATTAATTTATTTATGACACAATGATGATGCAGTAATTACCATAATAGTGAAAAATTATAATAATTGATATTATAAATACCCAAATAAATATAATTTGATACTTTTTATGGATTAAACTTATTTTCTAGGTTAATATGACATGTTAGTATTTATTTAATTAACTTTTTTCGAACTAATCATTCTGTTATGATTTTCACAAAAATCAATTACTAAATAGTGTCAAAATTGACCTAAAATAGTTTTTAAAACAAATATTATATTATTAATTGTTATTTTATTACTAAAAATCTAAGGTTCAGCCAAATGACTTAGATAAGGTTATATATATTAATAATAAACAACTTGGGGTTCGTTTGGCTTCTTATAGTATGTTTATTAACCTAATAGTGTAAGAACACAAGAAGACACGGTAAAAGTAAAATTATTTAACTTAATGTTAAATCTAAATGATAAGGTTAAAATAGGAACCTAAACTTGTCTAAATTCTATTGGATTAAAGGATTTCGACTCATACCCACCTTATCTTTGAAATAATTCATTTTGGATCTATTTAAAACCGAACATGACTTTATAATAAAATAATATATTTAGTTATTCCAAAGGTGCCCCTCTCCTCCCTTATAAAAGGGAACCCCCTCCCTCTCTTCCTCACACCACTTTGAGCCTTCCCGCTTGGCCACATTATACCAAATTCTCTTCTCCACATCCCTAGAAATATCCTAGAGGTTATGTTATTCCTCAAATACCAATTTTAGTGCCCTAAGAGGAGGTCTCAAAGAGGCGCTTCAAAGAAGAGGTAATTTCCGTTACCGATTATTTCACCTTTATTTCTTCTTCCACTTATTCTTATAAGGTTGTTTCATTATGAAGTAATAACATCAGTATCACTCATATACTGATATGTTATTATAAATATGAAACAACCCTATTTAACCACCTATCCATCCTACGGAAAACGGAATCACCGCGCGTGCGTACGTACGGAATACCGTCTCCACGCCGTGGTGTAATCTATTTTCCACCACCACCTTATTTGGATGGGTATAATGGTGTAAATAATAACTATATATAATTATTGTAAAGTGGTATTGATTCTGTAATAGTATACATACACTCCAATAAAATTCCACGATCATGGGAACGATATCATCGCTCGTGCGTACGTACGGAATACCATCTCCACGACGCGATGAGATTCATTCTCAATGATTAACCACTCATGAATGATTATAAAGTATATATAATGAGTAATCATGAAATATATGACATAATAATTATACTGGATTTATGTGTATATATATGTATGTCATCTACTTAATTCCATTCAACTCAATAAGGAAACGAAAACAGCGTTCATGCGTACGTACGACCTACAGTCTCCATGAACGGTTTATTTCGTTCCATTTACTGATTTATTATATATATGTATATTATGAATATATATTATATATAAATCATGTTTTATATTCTGAAATTATGTAATCATGATCTATGTAATCATATGAATAATTACAAGTCAAAACACGGACGACAAATGAAACGATTTTACCGAAAACACTATTTAACATGGAATTTACAAAAGAACGGGTAATATAAAGTCATAAGTGAACCATATATGATATCATAACAATTAATATGATTCTTTAATAAGTAAATTACATTATTTAAATCATTATACAGAAGGTTTGGACACTTACGAAGCAAATCAGACCTAAGGTAAGGGAAATATCACTATCTCATTTTTATCCGAGATTGTTTATACTTTGGTATTTACTGGGGTGTATTTTATCATCTACATCAATTTTTACTCAATATGTAATACTTATATCCTTATACGATAGTTTATATTCAATTTTACCCTTCGATGAGTTTTTAGTAAAAGATATGAAAGGAATCTTTTGTCGTTTTTCGTACGAGGTACTTTTTGACTTTTCCGACAAAAGTACGAGAAGAATGTTTTTTTAACTTATACAGCATGAATGGATTTTTAAATCTTTATTTTCAAGAAGATTCCTTTACAAGTTTTCAAGTTTATTTTTAATCAACTTCTTTTAGTTTAAAATTGTATGACATATTAAGAAAGGAAAATGTTTTTGAATTTGAAAGGATATTTTCCTCAAGAATGGAGTTCAAGTGTTTTATCAAAATTATTTTCCATATAAGATAATATAAGGTTATGTTTATATCCCTATTATTACATTGATTTGATTATGTTGTGATGAATTATTTTTATGAATTCCTTTATCTTATATGAATTGTTTGATGATGTCACGATGTTTAAGATTCCCATTTTTATTACATGGGTTATGCAATGATGTATGGTTTATGATTTTGTGGCACACATAAGAATGGTATCATTATGAGATGGGTGGGACCTATATCTCCCTCCAATGCATTGGGTAAAGATTTTATATCTCATGAGATAGACATGGCTGGAACGGTAGGTTATACCGGTTCAGTGAAACAGGACTGAAACGAGGAGTGAACTCGGTTCAGAAAGGTACTTTGTCCACTAAGATAGTCATGGAAATGAGTCTTGACTAATAAGAAATTATTCTCTATGATTATGTGTGTATACGAAAAAGTTTCATGTTTTACGTTATGATTATTGGGATTACATTTCACTAATATGATTTATCCCATGTTATGAAATTATGATCTCTTTTTTCAGGTTAAGATTTCCAAAAGATATGTTCTTATGAATATGATGTGGTTGATATTTCTTTTGTTTACCATTACTGAGCATTTGATCTCACCCTTTTATGTTTTATTTTCCCTAGGATATAAAGAAAGGATTTAGGTTTAAAAAAAATAAGATCTTTATGGGAGATGTTGAAGATCTTTCACCATTATTAGAAGATTATATTCTGAGTTTCCAAAGACACTAAACTAGTACGGTCCTTGTGTGTGTTTTTTTGTTATGTACTAAGTATTCTGCAAAAGTAATGTAATGTCTATGTACATCAAGATTCGGGTCTCTACAGTTGGTATCAGAGGAAAGGTTTAGTCAACCTTTGGAAACTAGGATGCGAGAACTTTAGTGAGATCCCTAGAGATATTTCTAAGGTATGTCTAGGGATGTACCTAAGGTTAAGTATAAGTATAGGTTATATTCCTAGAATTGTGCTAACGATCTTAGAATTGAACCTAAGATGTTAGATATTGAAGTTAATCCCCCTTTATTATGTTGTTTTCCCTAGCATGATTTTTGCCTCTCACACTATTCTTTTTGGGTTATAGACGACGACTGGAAACCGAAGGAACCATGTTGATCAATGCAATGGACAATGTAATGATTTTCCTCCTGAACAAACAAATGTTATGGGAGATGGAGTGAAAAATCTTATTTCTATACTTACACAAGCTATGAATTATTCTGTACTTCCAAATGAGAAGAGAAGGGAACAAAATTCTATTGAGTCCTTCATGAGGAAACGTCCACCTTCTTTCAATGGGTCTTCTGATCCACTTGTTGCTGAACAATGGATCAGTACCACTGAAATGATATTTTCAGTTCTTCAATGTTATGAACATGATAAAGTCATCTTAGTAGTATATCGTTTGGAAGGTGAATCTGATCAATGGTGGAATCTTATCAAGAATACGAGGCAAAGAGATGAAATTGATTCCATGGAATGGGACGAGTTCAAGAACTTATTTTTCAATAAGTACTTCCCTCATATTCTTCGAACAAAGTTGAAGAAGGAGTTTCTTGAACTAAAGAAAAAGGATGATGAATCTGTTGGTATATACGAAGCGAATTTTACAAGGCTTGCAAGGTATGCATCTGGATTTATCATCCAACCTGAAAGTAAAGTTGATCGATTCTTCAGTGGCTTAAAACCAAATCATCGAAGGGCATTAGCTATAAGAGACTTCAGTAGCTATGAAGAAATTGTGCGTTGTGATATCAAGGTAGAAATGGAAGTTAGTGCTACTTATCCATCTCATAGTTTTGACAAGAAACGAAAGATGGAGTTCAAGGAGAAATCTCAGAATAATGGTGAAAATAAGATGAATGTTTCCTTATGCTCAAAGTGTGGAAAGAAGCATGGTGGAGATTGTCTTAAAGGGACAAGTAAATGTTTCAAATGTGGAAAGGAAGGTCATCGAGCATTTGAATGCCGCAATGATGGGAAGAAGATGTCTAATGATGAAAACAAAGGAAGGGATACACAGAATGAACCTACTACACTTCAATGCTTCAAGTGAAAGGAAATGGGGCATTATGCTAATAAATGCCCTAATCCAAGGGTTAGTGATGATAGACATGAGCAACCACTTAAGGCAAATGACAAAGGAAAGTCACATGCGATCACCATTGGCGATGTTGAATATGATAACGATGTGGTGGAATGATTAAGTGTTTATCTAATGGGATTCCAAAATAATGTTGTATATAGTATAGTGGAATATTGGAATATTTATGAATTGGTCTACTGTGGTTTTCAATAATTTTATGGTACCATTAACCATGTAAAGTGATTGAGATATTTTTGTAAAAAAGATGAATGCGCATAATGAAGGGAAAACGAGAAAATGAAATATTTGACAGTATTCATGAGCTCATGATTGATATAAGGACTAAGTGATATCATGGTTTGAGTATATAGAATTTTGAGGATTTTGGTATGTGGAAAGTGTTAAATTTAAACTGCATTCATGTTTTCACTAAGGTTCAATGGGTATTCAAGAGAATACATGATTAAGGCCTTTGAGTGTTTGGAATGTGACCAACAAGACATATCTTATGATATATTGGGATCAATGATGGTATTAAATCTCTGGTAATCGTTTTCACTATATTATGAGAGTGGACTGTAGTATTATGGATAAGCCTAAAGATTGGAATCGATTATGTTGGACATAAGTTAGTATTGCTTAAGGATAGAATTTTTTCTATATTATTGATGGGATTTTATAGTAATATAGTTTTAGAAAAAGGACAACCTGCAGGACGAGCGACAACCCATCACGTCGGACAAGGCTGTGGGAATCGAACCCACAACCGAAGTGCGACTGGCCTTTATCGCCTACCAATGGCCTACAGGAAGTCCCCGTTTAGTAGAAACTAGTTTTATTATATTAAGCAGTATGATATATGAAGTATAAGTCCATTTTAGGAACCATATATCATTAATCCCACTATAGATGGACTTATGTATTTTTTTATAACATTTCTAACCTTTTTTTTTGAGACAGATGGAATGACCCATCATTCTATCACATGATCTGCTAACACATAACAAATGAAAAATTCAACTTCATTTCATTAAGAGTTGAAGTGGAAATTGTCCAACGGTGAGACTATACCAAAATCACGAAAGTACTTCTTCTAATTTCAATTTCATCAACTTTAAGGAAATGATCTTGAAAACCAAAAATGTTGTCCTAGTGCTCTTATATCTAATGAATCAGATGGTACCTTAGATCATCACAAATTTATGGCTTTGTGATTGCTGGCTTTTCCATAGCCACGTTCTCTACCACTCTCCATCAGAACATGATGGATAGATTTCCCTTCCATATCCATATTTTCACATATGTGGAAACCTAGTGATTAGTTTATTTGGGTAACCATTACATTTCATACTTTAGTTTTTTAAGCCAAGTTTTGGTATTCCTTTTTACGATGTGGGTTTCTATTAAATAAACATTTGAATAGAAAACCATTTATAACCCCGACGAATTTTGAGGGCGAAATTCATTTTAAGGGGGGTAGAATGTAACACCCCGAGATTTTATGAAAAATATTCTTTTTAATTTCATTAATGTCTTGTGTTGTACGCTACACCAAAAGGAGATTGCTCAACATGCATCCTTGACTTTCCTTGCATTACACGCAATCACGACCTTCCTCGATAGCGTGTGTAGTATGCAATACTGAGTTTCACTAAACAACGATATGCTATTAAAATATTATTAAAACTAGCCGTTATGAATAGTAATAACCACCTTTTAAAATTTTAGAAATTTTATCTCTCAAAATGGACTTCATTTTTGGATTCGGAGTATCGAATTTAGCCTAAGGTGAAATTTTGGTACTTTTTGGATAACTTTCATATTCTGATGAATAGTGAAAATTACTAAATTTTAATTAAAAACAACTTTTTTAATAGAAATAATTAATAGTGATAAATTATTAATTTGAGTGGTTTTAAAGTATATTTATAATATATTTTTACAATTTAATACAATGTTGGTCATTGGATGTAATTTTACATTTAAACCAGTTATAAACAAGTGTCAATCTTTTGATATTTATTATCTCTTAAAAAGACGCCATTTGTTTTGACGACGGGAATTAATTTTTAAATTAGTTAATGTAACTGATATGTTTTGAAATTGGTAAAATAGACATCATTTTTGAGTTCATAATATCAAATATAGCTTAGGCCTAATTTTTGGTATTTTTCTGGAAACTTTCTTTTTTTGATGAATAGTGAAACCACTAAGAGGTAGTAAAAAAAAAATTCATAAAACTTAATTTTACCGCTTCTGTGAGTGGAATTTCAAAAATCCGAGAGACACGGTTGATGTCAGTAAGTAAAATGTGGTTCAATGAGATGAAAATATTTTTTTGGTGAATAGTAACTTTTTACTTTTTTTACCACGGTTAAAAGTAAATAGGATAATTAAGGGTACAAATGATATTATTATTACCCTAACACATGTCCTAATTCTATTGGATAAGTTTAATTCGACCAAAAACAACCTTATGAATAAAATATGACCATTTAGGCCCACTTGAATTAGATTAGGACATTTATTATTATTTAATTCAAAGAAGAGTTAAAAGAGTTAAAATCAACGTTTATTTACTAAAACATTTTTAATATAGGGTTATACATAATATAAATTCGACTATAAATACTCATTAGAAATATAAAAAGATTTCCTACATAATGGTATTTTATTTATAATTTTTAGACATTAAATAAAGTAATTTATTTATGACACAATGATGATACAATAATTACCATAATAGTGAAAAATTATAATAATTGATATTATAAATACCCAAATAAATATAATTTGAGACTTTTAATGAATTAAACGTATTTTATAGGTTACTATGACATGTTAGTATTGATGTAATTAACTTTTTTCTAACTAATCATTCTGTTATGATTTTCACAAAAATCAATTACTAAATAGTGTCAAAATTGACATAAAATAGTTTTTAAAAGAAATATTATATTATTAATTGTTATTTTATTCCTAAAAATCTAAGGTTCGGCCAAATGACTTATATAAGGTTATATATATTAATACTAAACAACTTGGGGTTCGTTTGGCTTCTTATAGTAAGATTATTAACCTTATAGTGTAAGAACAAAAGAAGACACGGTAAAAGTAAAATTATTTAACTTAATGTTAAATCTAAATGATAAAGTGAAACTAGGAACCTAAACTTTTCTAAATTCTATTGGATGAAAGTATTTCAACTCAGACCCACCTTAGCTTTGAAATAAATCAATTTGGAGCTATTCAAAACCGAACTTGACTTTATAATAAAATAATATTTTTAGTTATTCCAAAGGTGTCCCTCTTCTCCCTTATAAAAGGGCACCCCCTCCCTCTCTTCCTCACACCACTTTGAGCCTTCAAGCTCGGCCAAATTATACAAAATTCTGTTCTCCACTTCCCTAGAAACATCCTAGAGGTTCTGGTCTTCCTCAAAGACCAATTTTAGTGCCCAAAGAGGAGGTCTCAAAGAGGCGCTTCAAAGAAGAAGTAATTTCCGTTACCAATTCTTTCACCTTAATTTTTCTTCCACTTCTTCTTATAAGGTTTTTTCATTATGAAGGAATAACATAAGTTTCAATCATATAATGATATGTTATTATAAGTATTAAACAACCCTATTTCACCATCTATCCATCCTACAGAAAACGAAATCACCGCGCGTGCGTACGTACTGAATACCGTCTCCACGCTGTGGTGTAATCTATTTTCCACCACCACCTTAATTGGATGGGTATAATGGTGTAAATAATAACTATATATGATTATTGTAAAGTTATATTGATTCTTTAATAGTATACATACACTCCAATAAAATTCCACGATCATGGGAACGATATCATCGCTCGTGCGTACGTACGGAATACCGTCTCCACGACGTGGTGAGATTCATTCTCAATGATTAACCACTAATGAATGATTATAAAGTATATATAATAAGTAA
Organism: Viscum album; assembly: GCA_963277665.1. Classification (NCBI taxonomy): domain Eukaryota; kingdom Viridiplantae; phylum Streptophyta; class Magnoliopsida; order Santalales; family Viscaceae; genus Viscum; species Viscum album. Next base: position 337,761,157 of record OY728140.1, read on the forward strand.
TCATGAAATATATGAAATAATAATGATACTGGATTTATGTGTATATATATGTATGTCATTTAATTAATTCCATTCAACTCAATAAGGAAACAAAAACAGCGTTCATGCGTACGTACGGCCTACCGTCTCCATGAACGGTGTATTTCTTTCCATTTACTGATTTGTTATATATATGTATATTATGAATATATATTATATATAAATCATTTTTTATATTCTGAAATTAAGTAATCATGATCTAAGTAATCATATGAATAATTACAAGTCAAAACACGGACGACAAATGAAACGATTTTACCCAAAACACTCTTTAACATTGAATTTACAAAAGAACGGGTAATATAAAGTCATAAGTGAACAATATATGATATCATAACAATGAATATGATTCTTTAATAAGTCAATGACATTATTTAAATCATTATACTGGAGTTTTGGACACTTACGAAGAAAATCAGACCTAAGGTAAGGGAAATATCACCATCTCATTTTTATCCGAGATTGTTTATACTTTGGTATTTACTGGGGTGTATTTTATCATCCACATCAATGTTTCCTCAATATGTAATATTTATATCCTTCTATGATATTTTATATTCAATTTTACCCTTCGGTGAGTTTTTAGTAAAAGATATGAAAGGAATCTTTTGTCATTTTTTGTACGAGGTACTTTTTGACTTTTCCGACAAAAGTACGAGAAGAATGTTTTTTTAACTTATACGAAATGAATGGATTTTTAAAACATTATTTTAAAGAAGCTTCCTTTACAAGTTTTCAAGTTTATTTTTAATCAACTTCTTTTAGTTTAAAATTGTATGACATGTTAAGAAAAGAAAATGTTTTTGAATTTGAAAGGATATTTTCCTCAAGAATGGAGTTCAAGTGTTTTATCAAAATTATTTTCCATCTAAGATAATATAGGGTTCTGTTTATATCCCTATTATTACCTTGATTTTATTATGTTTTGATGAATTATTTTTATGAATTCATTTATCTTTTATGAATTGTTTGATGATGTCATGATGTTTAAGATTCCCATTTTTATTACATGGGTTATGCAATGATGTATGATTTATGATTTTGTGGCACACATAAGAATGGTATCATTATGAGATGGGTGGGACCTATATCTCCCTCCAATGCATTGGGTAAATATTTTATATCTCATGAGATAGACATGGCTGGAACGGTAGGTTATACCGGTTCAGTGAAACAGGACTGAAACGAGGAGTGAACTCGGTTCAGAAAGGGACTTTGTGAACTAAGATAGTCTTGGCAATGAGTCTTGACTAATAAGAAATTATTATCTATGATTATGTGTGTATACCACAAAGTTTCATGTTTTAAGTTATGATTATTGGGATTACATTTCACTACTATGATTTATCCCATATTATGAAATTATGATCTCTTTTTGCAGGTTAAGATTTCCAAAAGATATGTTCTTATGAATATGATGTGATTGATATTTCTTTTTTTTACCCTTACAGAGCATTTGAGCTCACCCTTTTATGTTTTCTATCCCCAGGATATAAAGAAATGATTTAGGTTTTAAAAAAAAGAATATCTTTATGGGAGATTTTGAAGATCTTTCACCACGATTAGAAGATTATATTCCGAGTTTCTAAAGACACTAAACTATTACGGTCCTTGTGTGTGTGTTTTTGTTATGTACTAAGTATTCCGCAAAAGTAATGTAATGTATATGTACGTCAAGCTTCGGGTCTCTACATGTTTCATTATGAAGTAATAAAATCAGTATAACTCATATATTGATATGTTATTATATGTATAAAAAAACCCTATTTCACCATATATCCATCCTACAGAAAACGAAATCACCGCGTGTGCGTACGTACGGAATACCGTCTCCACGCCGTGGTGTTATCTATTTTCCACCACCACTTTACTGGGATGGGTATAATGGTGTAAATAATAACTATATATGATTATTGTAAATTGATATTGATTATTTAATAGTATACATACACTCCAATAAAATTCCACGATCATGGGAACTATATCATCGCTCGTGCGTACGTACGGAATACCGTCTCCACGACGTGATGAGATTCATTCTCAATGATTAACCATTCATAAATGATTATAAAGTTTATATAATAAGTAATCATGAAATATATGACATAATAATGATACTATATTTATGTATATATATATTTATGTCATCCAATTAATTCCAGTCAATTCAATGAGGAAACGAAAACAACGTTCATGCGTACGTACGACCTACCATCTCCATGAACGGTGTATTTCTTTCCATTTATTGATCTTATATATATATATATGTATATTCTGAATATATATTATATATAAATCATGTTTTATATTCTAGAATGATGTAACCATGATCTACGTAATCATATGAATAATTACGAGTCAAAACATGGATGAAAAATGAAACGATTTTACCCAAAACACTCTTTAACATAGAATTTACAAAAGAATGGGTAATATAAAGTCATAAGTGAACCATATATGATATAATAACAATGAATATGATTATTTAATAATTCAATGACATTATTTAAATCATTATACAGGAGGTTCGGATACGTACGAAGCATATCAGACCTAAGGTAAGGGATAATTTTTCAAATCTCATTTTTATCCGAGATTGCTTATTCGTAAGTATTTACTGGGTTTATTTCTCTCATCCATGTAAATGTTTTATAAAAGTGTATTCATGTATTTTTAAAGTCCTTTTTACCCATTTTTTACTTTTACTACATGTTATGTAAGGAATCTTTCTTTTGTTTACATTACGAGGTACTTTTTTACTTTTCCGACAAAAGTACGAGAAGAATGTTTTTTTAATGTATACGGCATTAAAGGATTTTTACGGTTTTATAAAGCCTTATTTTCATGAAGCTTCCTCCAAAATATTTCATGACTATTTTAAACAAATTCCTATTCTTTTAAAATTTCATGGCATTTTGTGAAAAGAAAATGATTTTGAAGAAGAAAAGATATTTTCCTCAAGAATTCATTTCAAGTGTTTTATCAAAACCATTTTTCATCTAAGATAAAATTATTTCATATGTGTATGTTTCAAGTATAATGTCTCTATGATTTAAATAGTTTCACTTTTCTTATTATGAAATGATATCCATTTCTTTTATAAGGATTATGTGATGATGGGATGATGTTTATGAAACCATTTTATTTATTGGGTTTTTATGAATGATGTATGTTTATTTTGTGGCACAAGTAAGAATGATTTCATTATGAGATGGGTGGGACCTATATCTCCCTACAATGCATTAGGTAAAGATTTATATCTCATGAGATAGACATGGATGGAATGGTAAGTTAATCTGGTTCAGTATTACAGGACTGGAACTAGGAGTGAACTCGATTCAGAAAGGGACTTTGTCCACTATCATGGTCTTTGCAGAAATGTCTTGGATACTATGGAAATCATTACACGTGCTTAATGGATGCCACAATTACATGTTTTATTCCCATGCTATGTTCTCATGATTTATGTTCCATTATGATCTATGCCTTATGTACTTCCATGTTTTAAGTTGTTGCTCAACATTTTGATGTTTAAACATTATGTTTATGTTTTTAAGTTCAAATGTATATGGTATGTTTTATTTTATCCATACTAACCCTTACTGAGCATTTGACCTCACCCTTTTTATGTTTTATTTTCCCCCAGGATTAAAAGAAAGGTTTTAGGTAAGGAAACAAAAAGTGGAATATCTTTATGGGAGATGTTGAAGATATTTCCCCACGATTAGAAGATTACGTTCCAAGTTTCCAATGACACTAAACTATTACATTCCTTGTGTGTATGTTTTTTGTTATGTATTATGTATTCCACAAAAGTAATGTAATATCTATGTATGTCAAGTTTCGGGTCTCTACCGCAGGTATCACGACCTTTGTCGTTGCCGCCTTCGTCACCTAGTTGCCACTTCAAAACATCACCAAGAAATCGGCGGAGGGAGTCGGGCCATGTTTGTTTGGCCCACACCCTCCACGTTTAGAGGTTATAGCATTTGGTTCATCGAAGAAGAACGATGAAAAAAAAATTCTTACAAACATTCAAATCGATTCCTTTCAAACATAGATGAGGAAAAGAATGAAAAAACCATCAACATGCAATAACCCCTACCTCTTATTCGTCCTTCATCATTCGTCGTTTGTTGACGAAGTTGCGGAATGAAGACGATAAAAACCATCGTTCGTCGCGTCCGCCAAATGTCTAAAATCTCAAGTTGCTTCGGCTCGTTGATGATGTTATGGAGGGTAGGTCAGTAGGTGTCTGGGGTAGAAGTCGAAGAAGAATCATGGTCGGCCTCCTTCGTTGGAAGAACACATTATTCGTTCTTTGTTCTTCATTGGGAGAACGGTTCTTCATTGGGATATTTCTCCCTAGCTCTCCTCTTCCTTTTTTCCACCAAATGAGAAATGCCAACTAAAAATTACAGATTGCCTATTATTTTAGTTTTTGGCACAAATTTAAATTGGTGAATTAATTGAATGGACCCCACCTAATTAATTCTTGAGGGTTGGCATAATTAATAAAAGGGGTTGGCTCTATTTAATTAAAGGGAAAGGTGGAGAGGCTCTCCCTAATTAATGAGGGAGACTTTAGAGGTTATACTCTCCTCCCATTAATAGGTATCGAGTGGTCCCCACCCCTATTATTTAAATGATAGGTTATGGTCTTGGGTGTCCCCCACGTCGTAACCTCTCACAGGAGGTCATGTTCAGGTGGGCCCCACCACCATAACCTCTCATGAGAGGTTAGGGTGTTGTCGTCCCACCTCCAAATCCCATGTTCAGGTTTTATGTAAAGCCCCGACCATAGATACCCAGAGTCAGTGCATTATTACATAACATTGACACGATCACAAAGGATCAGGCCTCGAAAGACCGATTAGTTTAGTAGTCTTAGAAACACTGATATATTCATAAGTCTTACATTACATCATAAGGTAAAAAAACTACAACAACATCATGTCTTCATATCCCCTCATACTATCCCTGCAAGTCATTCATAAATTATTTCTTCACATCCTGGGAAAAATAAAACATAGAAAAGGGGTGAGCTCAAATTCCCAGTAAGGATAAAAATATTGTGGAAACATTCATAAATAAGAATAAACATTGAAGGAATGTATAACTAAAACAAAAGCCTTTTAAACTTGAACATCAACATTCTATGGAAAAAATAAAATGAAATAATTCCATTTACTTATTCACATGGATATTATACTAATCGAATAATCACATGAAATATCAATAACCACTTTCATAATGATGTAATTCATAATGCCAGACTATCATAACCACATATCCAAGGCCTCGTGCCAAGACTAAAAATAAGATTTTGTCAAGGCCTTGTGCCAAGACACTAGTTTGTCTCATGAGACCTACTGATGCATCGAGGAGCTATAACGGGCTCACCCGTCACTTACTAAGTCCAATGCATTCCTCATATGAAAAGTTTTAAACATAACATAAACATTCGTATTAAAACTAGCATATGAAATGTCAATACTTTATCCACAAACCATGAATGGTATAAAAATAGTACATCCACAGTAAAACATAACTAATTAGATACAATATGGAAGATTGTATTGTATCATATTAACCTCAATCGAGAATGATGAAGGATAGATGAAAATAATCAACAAAACAATTAGAGTGAAATATCCCCCTTTTTCTTGAAATCATATAAAAGTCACACTCTTTTTCAAGAATCCATTTAAAATAGATTTTAGAATCAAAGTGTCCCATACCACTTTTAAACTTTTTAAAGGAGTTTTAATTTTAAAACTTTAATGTCCATATAAATAAATCCTTAAAACCATTTTTAAAACATGGACATGAATGATAATGATTTAGAAGAATAAGTCTTTAAAACATTTAAAAATGGTATTTTAGTTAGAGTTTCTAACCAAAAGAGAGACACTTGAATACAAATAATTTAGGTAATAATTTTTTTTAATATCATGAGAATAAAGGGATTCATGATATACTATGTCAAAGTACATTATATACACCATATAAAAGTGATTTGGTGTATAACAACAAAAAAGTCTCAATGGAATATAAATTGAGATGAAATCTCTCATAAAGGTCGTATCCTTTGGATAAGGATAAATCAAAGACATAGTTATGTGTGACAAATATTAATACACTAAATATGATTGTATATTCAGTGTAAAACAATAAAAGTACATTCACACATATTCTTGTAGAAACAACACCAATGAATTGGATGTTTATCTCAACAAATCGAGATTGAGTAAAAATTACTCTTATCAAATTCATACCGATGACTTGAGAATTTATCAATGGAGTGATTATGTGTATAAATATTATATTCACAGAAAAGAGAGTGTATATTATTACATAATCAAATTAATAGTGATTCCACACATAATCTTGGAGTAAAATAATCACCGAAGTATGCATAAAGCCGAATAAATGGAAATTGAAATTTCAAATTACCTTATTGATTTGGTAACTTACGAAACATACACCCATGAAAGAAGTATAATAAAATTATGATGTAAATATCCATAAATTAATGTATATTACACAATGAATACAATCATGGGTAGTACACACACAATATGCAATAAATAAGTGGTGAACAGTGGAATTCTCACGGAATTAAAAGTGAGATAAGAAACCCCTTACTATGTACTTTTTCCTTGGTCGACGGTAGGTTAACATCCTGTATAATTGTGAAATAATTGTTATTGAATTATACAAGAATCATTTACATTAATATTATATCATATATGATCTTTTAACATTTATTTGTTAATAATATCTTAGTATTATCGTGATTTTGGGTGTTAACTTACTCGTTTTCCTTTATATTCTATGTTATGTAAGCCATGTTTTTTATGGATAGGTTGTATATTATTCATATCCAGAATTATATCAAGTCCTTAAACATTATTTTTAAAACATCAAATTATTATTATACTTGAATGGATACGATGGAGAATGAATCTCATCGCTTTCGTGGAGACGGTAGTCCGTACGTACGCACGAGTGACAATATCATTCTTTCGATGTTAAAATAATATATAATTTGATGGTATATCATATAGAAAGAATAATTATAATGTTATAATTATTATTTACATGAATTAAATATCATTTTTATACCCATCCAAATAATAATTTATTGAATAACAATTACACCACGATGTGGAGACGGTAAGCCGTACGTATGCACGTATGGTGACATGTTATTCAAAGGATGGATAAAATAATGAATATGGTTGTACCATATTTATAATAACATCACAGTATATATAATATACTGGAGTTATTATTTTAGAATGGTAATAAAAAAGAAAGAATAAATGGATGAAGAAAGGAACATGAAAAAGGGTGGTGAAATCATTACCTCTTCTTCGGGTTCTTCCTTTTGATTTGATCAAAAGGGATCTTAGGATGGATTTCTGATCAAACTAAGGCCTATAGGTTGTAGTGAGGGAAGTTGAGAGAGTATCTGGGCAGAGTTTGGCCGAACCAAAAGGCTTTGAAGGTGTGAGTTAATGAGAAGGGAGAGTGCCCTTTTATAAGAGGGGTGAGGGGCACCTTTGGAAAAGCTAAAAATGTTATTTTATAATAAATTAATATTCGGTTTCTAATGGATCCGAAGTAGATTATTTAGAGGTTGAGGTGGGGATAGGTCTAAAACCACTAAAAAAATAGAATTTAGACAGGTTTGGGTCATTATATTAACCTTATATTTAAGTATTAACTCTTAGTTAATTAGTTTCACTTTTACAATGTCTCTTTGTATTTTTATATTATATGGTTAATAAACATACTATATACATCCAAGAGACCCCCAAGTGGTACATTAATGATACACCTATCATGATATAAGTCTCTTGGCCGAACCTTAGATTTTTAGGAATTTAATATCAATTAATAATATAATATTTGTTTTAAAAACACTTTTATGTCAATTTTGACACTATTCAACAATTGATTTTTGTGAAACTCATAACAGAATTATTACTTCGAAAAAAGTCAATTAAATCAATCATAATATGTCATATTAACCTATAAAATTAGTTTAATTCATAAAAAGTCTCAAATTATATTTATTTGCGTATCTACAATATCAATCATTTTAATTTTTCACTATTATGGTAATTACTGCATCACCATTGTGTCATAACTAAATTAACTCATTTAATGTCTAAAAAATATAAATAAAATACCATTATTTAGGAAATCATTTTCTAATGCATATTTATAGTTGAAATTCCAACATATATAACCCTATGTAACATTTGTGTTTCTAAAAGATATATTCTTGTGTCATTTTTGTATTTATTTTAACTTAATTAAAATAAAGTATCCCTATCACTTACAAGTGGCTCCATGGGGTCCCAAAATTGACCCAAAGATACCCTTGGTCGGAAATGTATCAATAAATAAGGTTAGTACACGTTTTAGGGTAATTTTTTATTATTATAATATTATTTTTTAACCCTTTTTTACCGGATTTACATTTTAACCATGGTAAATAAAATATTTACCGAAGTAATTATTCAAAATGTCTAAAAATAAAAGTTACCTATTTACACAATTTGAACATCCTGATTCCAAATATGGAATCCATTTTTCCAAATTCAAAAAATAGAAGTGGCAGAAATTAATTTAAAATTAATTCTCGTTGTTAAAACAAAAAAGCGTGTTTTTAAGAGATAATAACTATCAAAAGATTGACACTTGTTTATGTCTGGTTTAATTGTGAAATTATGTCCAATGACAAACATTGAATTAAATTTTAAAAATATATTCTAAATATACTTTAAAACCACTCAAATTCATAATTTATCAATATTAATTATTTCGATTAAAAATGTTGTTTTTAATTAAAATTTAGTAATTTTCACTATTCATCAAAATATGAAAGTTATCCAAAAAGTACCAAAATTTCACCCTAGGCTAATTTCGATATTCCGAATCCAAAAATGAAGTCCATTTTGAGAGATAGAATTTATAAAATTTCAAAAAATAGGTATTACTATTCATAATGGCTAGTTTGATTGGTTGCGGTGTGTTAGAATCTCGAAGTTGCGTACAATGCACGCCATTGCATTATTCAAAGGGAAACGTACTATGGAAGCTTGGGGTTTTACGTTTTTACCACCCAAACTCCACATGGAGACTAAAATAAAATAAAGACTTAGCTCACTTTAAATTATTAATTTTTTATTAAAACCCCACAAACTAACATCCGTTCTCGATTCACTGTCGTCGAAGTGAAAGTATCCTTAAGAGAATACCGGCGCTGTGAGTTCAACAGTTCACTCGAATTTGAATTCCGAGCACCGGATCAAAAGTTATAAAATCATGTTCGTACGTTTACTGAACGTACACAAACAAAACTTCAGAAAATGATTTCGGGCACACCGGGCCTCGGAATCACGCACAGTCAATTTTAGAAGACTCGTAAAAATTCCTTGTATTTAAAAAAAAATTCCACAGAATTTATGGGTCTTTACATTGTCCCCAACTCAGACCTTTACATCCCCATAATCTACAACTCGAACTAAGGGAAAAAATGGGGGTACGTAGCACGCATCTGAGCCTCCCGCTCCCATGTGATCTCCTGGAGGTTCCCGTACTTCCAGTGAACGCGCACCAGAGGTATTGACCATCCACATAGGACCCACTCCTGTCGATCCTCAATCTCCATTGGAACCTTCGTGAAAGTTTCCCCATCATCAACATCCAGCTCTCTATGGTCGATGATGCGTGTAGGGTTGTGCACGTATCTCCTCAGCTGAGATACGTGGAAGACGTCGTGCACCTGGTGCATCTGAGGTGGAAGAGCTAAGCGGTAAACCACCACGCCAACTCTTCTGAGGACCTAGAAAGGTCTGATGAATCTCAAAGATAACTTTCTGCCTTGGCCAAATCTCTGTAGACCTCATCGAGGTGAGACCCGTAGAAAGACGTGCTCACCATCCTCGAACTCCAGAGGTCTCCATCTCCTGTCAGAATACAACTTCTGTCTGCTATATGCAGTCTTCATCCACTCCTGGATTATCTGCACCGTCTCCGTAGTAGCTCATACCATCTTTGGTCCCACTAGCGCTGACTCCCCATGGTCAGTCCAGCACAAGGGTGATCTTCAAGGTTGCCCGTATAATGCCTCAAAATGTTCCATCCCTATAGTGGAGTGATAACTGTTGTTGTAGGAAAACTACACCAATGACAACTAATCCTCCTAGCTGCGACTGAAGTGGAGGACACAAGCACGTAGCATGTCCTCGAGGTTTTGAATGGTCCGCTCAGGCTGACCATCTGTCTGAGGATAGAAGGCGGTGCTCAAGTGAAGCTGTGTCCCGAAAGCCTCCTGTAACCCCTTCCATTTCTGGGAAGTAAACCATGCATCACGGCCGGAGATATTAGAATAATTACTTCATGTAAATGCACAATCTCTTGCATATAGAGGCATCCCAAGCTCTCTACTGAGCCCTGCTCTTTGATCGGTAGGAAGTAGGACGACTAGGTGAGTCGGTCGACGATCACCCAAATCGAGTCATGACCACTGGATGTACATGGAAGACCCATCACGAAGTCCATGGATATCCCATCCCACTTCCACTCTGGGACCTCTAAAGGTTGAACCAAGCCTGCTGGTACCCGGTGCTCTACCTTCACTTGTTGGCAAGTGAGGCACCGTGAGACAAACTCCGTTACCACCTTCTTCATACTTGGCTACCAGTGCTCTCGTCTGAGGTCCTGGTATATCTTCGCTACTCCTGGATGTACCACTAGAGAGGAAGCAAGGAAATCCCTTAACACTTCCTCCTGAAGCGACATTGGCACCATCGTACATCCTCTGAAGATAATGACATGCTCCCCAACTTCAGAAAATCCATCAGGTGCCTGCCCTTTGGATATCTGAGCACGTTGTGTCTCGCAGTCAGCGTCCTCATGTTCTGCTTCCCTGGATTGCTGAAGAAGTGGGGAAGTGACTGTAAGAGACTGTAGAAAGGCTCCTCCATCCCTATCCACAAAGGATATCTGTAAGGCAGCCAGCTGCTCTGTCGCCTCTCCTAGTAGATGTATACCAGATCTCCTGCTGAGAGCATCTGCTACAACGTTCCCCTTCCCAGGAGTATAGACTATCACGATGAGATAATCCTGGAGGAAATCAAGACATCGCCGCTATCTCAGGTTCAGGCCCTTCTAAGAGATGATATACCTAAGAATATTGTGATCAGAGTACAGGGTAAAACGTTCGCCCATCAGATAGTGCCACCACATTTTTAAGGTGAAGACCACTACTTCTAACTCCATGTCATGGGTAGCGTAGTTTTTCTCATGTTGTCTCAGCTACGGAGAACCATATGCGATCACTTATTTCTCCTGCATCAGGACACACCCAAGTTCGGTCCCTAATGTGTCATAGTAGACTATGTACCCTACGCCTTCCCCTGGAAGCCTCAAGATGGGGACGCTAGTCAGCCTCTGCCTCAGGTCCTGAAAGATTTTCTAGCATCTCTCCGACCACACGAAGGCTTACCCTTCTTTGTCAAGGATGACAGTGGTATTGCAACTCTAGATAAGTCTAGAACAAATCTCTGATAGTATCCAGCCAAACCCAGGAAACTCCACACCTCCATCACACTCTTGGGTGGCTGCCAAGCAAGCACCGCCTCAATCATCACTAGATCCACTACAACTCCAGCCTCTGAGATGACATGTCCCAAAAAGTGAACCTCTAAAATCCAAAACTTGCAGTTCGAGAGCTTACCATAAAGCTGGTGCTCTCAAAGTGTGTCTAGTACAACCTGTAAATGGTAGTCTTGATCCCCCTCAGTAGTCAAGTAGATCAAAATGTCGTCGATGAAGACTACAACAAAGCAATCGAGGTATGGCTGGATGATCCTATTCATGAGTCCCATGAACACTGCTGGAGCATTGGTTACGCCAAATGGCATAACTAAAAACTCGTTGTGGCTATAACGACATCTGAAGGCCATATTTTTCACATCCTAGTCTCGAACTCTGAGCTGGTGATAGCCTGATCTGAGGTCTATCTTTGAGAACCATCGATCTCTCTTCAGCTGATCAAAGAGGTCGTCAATCCTTGGCAGTGGGTACTTGTTCTTCACAGTCATTTGGTTCAAGCGACGGTAGACAACAAAAATCCGCAAGCTCCCATCCGCCTTCTTAGTGAACAGAATCAGGGCTGTCCAGGGAGAAACACTGGTCCGAATGAATCCCTTTCCATGCAAGTCCTATAGTTGGACCCGCAGCTCGTGAAGCTCAGCGGGAGCCATCCGATATGTTGGTGTAGATATCAGTGTTGTCCTGGGGTATAGGTCAATGTAGAAGTCCACCTATCTGCGAGGAGGTAGTCCTGGAACATATTCAGGGAAAACATCCACGTATTGGTCCACCACTATAGGATAGCTCAGACTCTCCACATCAACTCCTCCAAGGGTAAGGCATGCCAACTGTTGAGTGATCAGCTGCACCCTCCTCCGAGTAAGTCGGTCCTATGCTGAAAAGGTTCCCTTCTTGTCGGTGAAGGTGAACCTGGTCCCATCTGTGCTGACACACCACACTTTTCACCTAATACATTCTGTCTGAGTATGGACTGTAGATAACTAGTCCATTCCCAAGATGACGTCATAAGGACTCAAAACCGCTAATAGGAGATCCCAGCCGAAGCTCTCGCTTCCTAGGGTAAGCTCGAACTTCCAGAACCAGTGTGTAATCATCGAATCAGCTCCCGTATGAGTCTCTAGACATAAGGATCGAGCTAACGGCTCCTTCAGAATCTCTGAGCTCCAACCGAGGGAAGTGGCAATGAAAGAGTAACTGGAAACCATGTCTATAAGAACTGCAGCTAAGATGGAATAGACACAGATCATACCTCGAATCATCTTCGGAGCGTTGTGGTCGTAGGCCTCAGCTGCCTAAATCCATGATCTCCCTTGTCCACCAGCTACCTATGGTCGGGGTGGACCTCCTAGAGGTGGTGGTGGAAACACCTCGAAATGTCTCCCACTGCCAGTTGCACATCCAGCTCCTCTGCTACGTCCGCCTCCTCCCTACCGATGGACTCTATCAAACATCTGCCACTTCTTGGGAGGTCCCTCAACTGTCTGCTAATCATTAGAACGGCGGTTCAGACAGTCACGAGCCATGTGACCTTGACCACCACATGAGTAACACTGCCTTCTACTAGCATGTTTGGCTCTTTATCCACTCTGGGTTCCCCGCACAACCTATCCAAAGTCATGCGGTCGACCACCTATAGGTCTGGTCCTCTTGGACCTCTATGACATCTATCTAATGACAAATTTAGAAGTCTCTACTGCATGTCAGTTAGTGGTGGGTCTCGCTGCTGGAGACTGCTCAGCAAGGAAACTCTCCACCAAGAGGGCTCTCTCTAGCACCCCCATCTGCGTCGGGATGCTGAGTGAGATCATCAGAGCTCTGATCACCCGCCTGAGTCCCTACTCAAAGGTATGGGCCCTCAAGAAAGGGTCATGCACCATATCTGTGGAGTAGTGCGAGAGTTCAGTGAACCTCATTGAGTAATGTGCCACCATCATGCTACCCTGTTGTAGATTTAGTAACTCCGGTATCCGTACCACACAAAGGGTGGCTGGTACAAACTCCACCCAGAACAAGCTCTCGAAGTCTACCCAGAGTAGGGTCACCTCATCATGCACCTGGAGCATCAGGCTCCACTATTTACCTACTGCCACCTAAAGAAGACTTGCGGGAAGGATAACCATGAATTCTACTGGTGTCCCTACCAGTCTGAAGACTCTCACCACAACCTCTAGCCAATCCTTAGATGCCTACAGGTCCGTCTCTCCCCTGAACCTGGGTGGCCTCTGGCGCTGAAACTCATGCAACGCCCTCAAGCAGCCTTCACTCTCTGCTGCTGGGGCTGGTGGAATCGGTGGCCCAACAGGAAGTGGTACCGCTGGTGCCTCCGCTAGTTCCTCAACTGGAAGAGGTCCCTACACTAAGGCATCGTCGCTCGATGGGATGTCAGTGCATACAACTCTCGAGGCTCTAACTGGTCGTCCCTGGGGAGGCATCCTAAAAGAAACAGATGAGACATGGTCAAAATATTATACCTAGTGAGCTGACCTGGTTGAGCTGACTCAAAGAAAAACATTTTAAAACACACACGCAATCGGTGTTTTCGTACAATGAGTCGAAAATCAGAAGTCAGGGTCCTGGTGTATGGATACGTCGGCCTCCTGCACCAACACTAGACTCCCTGAACTGAAAACCACACTTAATACCCTTAACACTATTTCTTCAGAGGAAATAAAGATCAGAGTTCTAAGTTCTACGTTAGAATCGACTCATCTGATACCAATTTGTCATGACCTTTCCCCCAGGGCCCGTATCGTGACTACCCCAAGCCCACCTTCCATAGAACATGGGATGGAAACTAGCACCAATGGCGTAAATCCCTAAACTGGGAAGGCATTTCCTTTTTAACTGAAAAGAAACTCAACAGAGTACACCACTAAAAGCAAAACACTATGTAAAACTGTATACAAAAGAAGTGTTGGAATGTAAAATGGGGCCAGAAATATAAGCCCAACTGTAAAGTACAAGTACAACTAAAAAGGGACAAAAAAACTAAAATGAAAAGAGAATCTCTTGGATCTTCCTTTGGGGTTCCTACCTGAAGGGTAGGTACAGATGGCCTCCTCAACACTCCACGTCCATCAGACTCCTCTGTGCACCAAATAGTCATAAGGTCCACCTCCAGGTATTGTCCAGTCCTAACGCTCTTGGCCTCCATCAGCATTGTCCCTCGTCTACATCCAACACAATGAGGTGCGGACATAGCCCGTGCTGGGGTGAGTATAACGATACTCAGTAGGGACCCTGAGACCCTTAAGGTCTCACAAAATCCAACAAGGATAAACCACAAAGTATGAAATCAATGGACAAACATTACTTAGGTATATGCCCATACATATAACTAAGTTGTCTAGTAACCCATCTCAATCATGAAGAAAACACAAAAGTCATTGACTCAGCTCAAACCAGGATTTTTATTTTCCAAACCACGGCTGGTGGCGTACTCCTCATCTATCGAGTACAGTGGACCTTCCGTGTCACAAAGTGGTGCTTCCCACTATCATTGGACTGCTGAGGTACTCCTCCTGTCGAGTACTGTGGGTCTACTGCGTCATATAGTGGGGATCCCCACCACGGGTCTGCCACGCTCACATAGAGGCGATCCCCCTCATAGCTTACTAAGGTACTCCTCTTGTTGAGTACTGTGGGCTTGTTTCACTCACACAGAGTCGCTTCCCACCGTGGGTCTTTCGAATCACACAGAGGTACTCCCCACTGGGCTAGTCAAGTCACTTCAAGTCGAATCGGTCAAGCAGTCATTAGGTGTCATCCAGCTACTAGGTCTCCATACTCTATCTTCTTGTCACCAGAAGGATAAAATCCATGAGCTTCTGGGAAATAATCCAACTGTCATGAAGTTTCACTAATAAGTATCTCAAAGTTCCACCACGTCATATGGGTCTCAACGCAACAGACGGCGCGTCAATCGGACACCCAGTCTGTTAGTTATTAGCCTTTTAGTCCCGGAGGCCCGGTTGGATTCATGTACGAACCAACCTGACTTTATCTCAACTATACCCAGAACTCTAGTGGGGTATACTCAAAGGGATCGTCTCTCATTGAGATTACCATTGCCGCTGATGGTTTGTTAAACGGACTTCTGGTGCCAAAGATATGGCCAATGTAAGTAAAGGGTCGGTAGTGGGACTGAGTCTGGTTAGACCTGGTTAGACTGACTCGGCCCAACCCAGTCTGGGTCATCCTGGACATACCTGTTGGGTCTGACCCGGCCCATTGGACGGGTCAGCCCGCTATGTTCATCATGGTCTGCTGGGGCCGGCCCAGCGGACTGTGGGGCGGTTCGGCCCGGGCTCGGGGCCAGTTCGGCCCGAAGCGTTACGAGGGCGCGGCCCGGCACGGCTCGGACTAGAGGGCGTGGTTGGGCTAGTTCAGCCAGGGCTCCGGGAGGGGTGCGGGACACCGGCTCGGCCGGGGGGGCGTGAGGGAGTCGAGACGCCGCAGGGGTGCCAGGCAGGCCATGGCAGCACGCCGGGTCGGCCGCGGCAGCACACCGGGCAGGCCGCTGTGGCGCTGGGTAGGGTGTGGCAGGGCTCCGTGCAGCGCGCGGGGGCACCAGCCAGGCCGCAGTCGGGGCCGGGCATGCCGTGGGTTTGACCGGGAGTGTGCGGGTCATGCGAGGAGGCCGCCGACCGAGGCCGGGTGGGCCGCGGGTTCAGCCGGGGCGCACGGTGTGTCGTGGGGGCAGCGCAGTTCACGAATGCCACGGTTAGTGCAGCCTTTGTCGTTGCCGCCTTCGTTGCCTCGTTGCCTCTTTGAAACTTCACCAAGAAATCGGCGGAGGGTGTCCGGCCATGATAGTTTGGCCCGCACCCTCCACGTTTAGATGTGATAGCATTTGGTTCATCAAAAAAAACGATGAACAAAAATTTCTTATAAAACTTCAAATCGATTCCTTTCAAATGTAGATGAGGAAAACAAAGGAAAAAACATCAATACGCAATAACCCATACCTCTTATTCGTCGATCCTCATTCGTCGTTTGTTGACGATGTCGTGGAAAGAAAACGATGAAAATCGTCATTCGTCATCTCCGTCGCACCTCTCAAATCCCAAGTTGTGTCAGCTCATTGGTGACGTTGCGAAGGGTAGGTCGGAAGGTGTCCAGGGTAGAAGTCGAAGAAGAATCATGGCCGACATTCTTCTTTGGAAGAACACATTCTTCATTCTTCATTGGGAGAATGATTCTTCATTGGGAGATTTCTCCCTAGCTCTCATCTTCCTTTGTTCCACCAAATGAGAAATTCCAAATAAAAATAACAGATTGCCTATTATTTTAGTTGTTGGCACAAATTCAAATTGGTGGATTAATTGCATGGGTCCCACCTAATTATTTCTTGAGGGTTGACATAATTAATAACAGGGGTTGGCTCCATTTAATTAAAAGGGGAGGTGGAGCGGCTCTCCCTCATTAATGAGGGATAGGTGAGAGGTTATACTCTCTTCCCATCAATAGGGGTTGGGTGGTCCCTACCCCTTTTATTTAAATGAGAGGTTATGGTCTCGGGTGTCCCCCACATCGTAACCTCTCACGGGAGGTTATGTTTGGGTGGGCCCCACCACCATAACCTCTCATGGGAGGTTAGGGTGTGGCGGTGCCACCTCCAACTCCCAAGTGGAGGTTTTAACCAACCAACCTCCACATGGTGACTAAAATAAAATAAAGACTTTTCTCACGTTGTTTTATTAATTGTTTATTAAAACCCCAAAAACTAACATCCGTTCTCGACTCACTTCCGTCGAAGTGAAAGTCTCCTTAAGCGAATACCGACGCTATGAATTCAACGGTGCCCTTGGATTTCAATTCCGATCATCGGTTCAAAAGTTATAAAATCCCCCTCATATGTTTACTGAACGTACCCGAACAAAACTTCCGAAAATGATTCCGAGCACACCGAGCCTCAGAATCACGTGCTGTCATTTTTTGCAGACTCGTAAAAATTCCATGTATTTAAAAAAAAATTCCACAGAATTTTCAGGTCTTTACACAAGTTGCCATATTTTTATACTTAGATAGTCATTGATGAGAAAAATGAATATAATATGATAATTGCAAGTGGAAGAGTTATTTTTAGTCCTTAAAAAATTATTTAATCCGATAATTACTTGATTTTTCCTTTAGTAGGGTGATAAATATTAATACGGTCACTATTAATAATTTACAAAAAATAAAGTGAAATATTTACCAAATTTGGAACCAATGATTCAAAATTTGAAATCAAATTTCAATGATTCAAAATAAAAAAGTTTTGGAATTTAATTTAAAATTAAAATGAAAAACAATGTAATGAAAAACAATTTTTCTTAAAAAATTCCTTTTAAAGTATAATTTTCTTTTAAAAAATTCATGTATAAAAATCATTTAAAATAAAAATTGGTCTATTTTAAATAAAAATTATGTAATTAAATTTTTTAAAAAAGACAACAGATAAATTTATTTTTTCAATACTTTAAAAGACAATATTGTTTTCAATAAAAATAGTATTTTTACTATTCCCTAAAAAAATAAAACTTGTAAAAAAATTCTTAAAATTCCACATTAAGATGGTTTTGATATGAAAATTTAAAAAATCATGTTAATTTTATCAAATAAAATCAATTTAATTTTTGTAAATTAATTATAATATTTTCTCATGAAATTAATGAAAATCATTTTCGAATAAAATGTATTTTTGAAGCATAAAATAAATTTTCTAAACAATGAGTGCCTATTTTAGAAGAATTAATCATTAAATTTGTATTTATTAATACTTATATATATATATTTAACTATGTGTTTAATATTATTAATACACACCAATTCAATATCCAGGTTATTAAATTAATATTTAAATAATAATATTTTGCGGTTCATCTAAGATCGGTATTGCTTTCTCTACACGCCATCGAACATAAAATACTCATTTTAGATCTCGGAGTGTTACATTTTCCCTCATTTAAAAAATTTAATCCTTTAAATTTGAACTCTATCTTGGAAATCAAATGTTTTCATCTATAAAAACCTTTGTTGAAATCTCAAATCATAAGAAGGGTTAATAAAATTTACTCTTGAAAAGAGGGAAATATATATACAATGGCCATCTTGAATAGCACATAAATAGGTTCCAAAAAAGAAAACATTATTGGGAAGTGAAAATATGGACATTTAATAAAATAATAGTGTACACATAATGATGGATGGTGATATATATCATTGATCACAAGAAAGTGAATGATCACGAGAAAGTTAATAACCACAAAACCATAAACAAAATAGGTTTAGAAAAGACTATAAATTTATTGGAAATGAAGGTAATAGGATAACATTTTTGTTTCAATATAATTTTCCCATTATTAAGGAATTACCTTACCATCTTGAATAAGAACATATGTAAATATAGCTACTCTGAAATTTTAATTTCATCCCTTAATAAATTTACACTAGAACCTCACCTTTTTCTAAAAATGATTACTATTAAGGAGAATTTCTTATGTTGAAATAACTAAAATCAATATCCACCCGTTCATATACTTCCACAAAAGGATAAATATATTTTTCTATTATATTTATACATTAATCAAAACCAAAAATTTTAGCACATGGTAGGATAATTACCAAAATGAATAAACCTCTATATGAAGAAATAATATATTAATATATCAAATTCAATAGTACTACCCATAGTTCAAACTAAATCACTCTATAAAAAATATCCTTAAAATTATTCAATATATCCCTAACTAATATTGAAACCCAATTATTATAATAATTTGATCATATATTCTTCTAGTACTTATCTTTGAATAACATCAATCACTATAAATATATCATGAACAAAAATCATATACCATAATAATATAATATCCAAAATATTCTAATCATTTCCATAAATAAAATTTTTAACCATAAATCCACATTAAAACTATATATTATTTCAAAAATATACTTAAGAATTTAATCCTTAAATTAAAAAACACAATATCTTATTTACCTTAATAATGCAATGCTCAAACAAATATAACAATCTTCTTCTGAAACTCACATAATCAAAAAATAACTTTTCTATTCCATGGTTATAAAAAATTCCCAATATTTATTTATAATGTTATAATAACTAGGAAATCATGTTTTCTAGTGGTACTTTGTTTACCCTTTTCACCAATCAATCATGGGTTCATACCCCATGGCCTTTCCGTATGTTATAAGTTGTCACTTGGACTATGGGTTGTCCCTGGATCAAATCAATACTAATATAATTCCAATAGTGTTACCAAAAACAAGATTACAGACCTAGAAAATATACTTAATCATAAAATTAATTATCCACCTAAATTGTTTTCAATAAAACATAATTTTCCACATAATCAAAAAATATTTATTAACTATCATCAAGTACATATTAACTCAAAGGTCTATTCATCCCTTTATCATATGTCTATAAATGATTGTATCCAAAAATTTCTCTTTTTTGATACATAACTTTTTATATTCTAGATTTCATGTAACATATGTTTCCAAAATTTTGAAATAAAATCTATAATAGAATGTTTTAAATTTATCATAATATTTGGAATATATCATAACATCAATGGTAAACACATCATTTATCCAACTTAGTTTTTCTTAAACTATTAACCATTATTTTTCAACTTATTAAATGATATGAAATATTTCTTTATGATTCATGATTTATACAAATAACATAAGAAATTAATTCATATATTAAATTAATACATTAGGGCCTTCCTTTATGATGTTGATATTCCCTTTATATTCCAGAATGAAGTTCATATTTCCAGAAAATATATAGTCAAGTCCTCGATGTTATTTCACTTTTTGAATGATATGGAAGAGTTGATATTTTTAAATAAAATAATATAAATAACAAGTTACATAAAACTTATAAGAAGTGAAATGGTGTTGGATAGATCAAATAATTTCATACTTGTGATTCTGAGGTAAAAAATGATTTCAAAATCATTTGAGCTATTTTTTTCCATAATAATGATGACCACATCATCATTAATGTATAAAAAGGTTGTGTGGGATCCTATCCCTTCCATCTTGATAAATGATCTTTAATCTATAAAGAAAAACATCATTAAAACATGAAAGGAATTATTACATGCTAATTGAAAATGTCCCTTGTAAGAAAAATACACATAGAAATTCCATAATACTATTACCTTAAAATCCTAAATAATAACCTTAACGAATTCAATATTAAAGAATGTTTTAACATTACATATTATCTCATAACATTTCCCTTAAATACCCAAAAAAATTATAAATATTCTTTTATAATAATCCTTCATGTCAAACCTAAGGGTTACATATACTTCAAAAAAATAAAACATCGTCTAAAATCTCATTAACATTATAATATCCAATCACATAAAACCTAAAAAGTTTTTATGATACATTGAAAGTATTATCAAACTTATACTCATGAAGCCATGATTGTATCATAACTCTTAAGATAACCTCTCATGAAAATTTCCAAAATTCAAAAGTTTTTTAAACCCTCCTCTAATACCAACTATAAGGACCCAACCTTAAATAATTACATAATCTTTTGTTCTAGTCATGAATTTAAATTCTTTCATTTTAAGGATCTTTTAGGTGAATTGTTTTAAACAAATAGATCATAAATTTTACATAAAACACCTATATATTACAAATTGGAAACTTTTACTTAGTATATATTTTCCCTAAAAATAAATATTTTAAAATGAAATAAGATTTATTTTCATAAACAACATTCATGAATTTTAACTTGACTTCTTCGTTTCCATTACACATTTTTATACCATGTGATTTTTTTAAAATATTGGATAAGAAAAAATAGATCGGTAAGAGATATAAAAAGAAGAAATCAGTTAGTCTAGTGATAAAAAGGAAAACCAATGAAATTTTTACCTTTATTTAAATATTCTTTTAGTGAGTGAAATAAATAATTTCTACATGAAAATCGTGCACACATTATGATCAAATAAAACCTTTAAAACTCATATTAAGAAAATAAAAACCCTTTTTTTGAAACATAGAACATTATATTCATAACCCATTTTAAATTCATGTAAAAAACAAGATAGCATTTAATTCCATAGGATAAAAATTCTAGTAACTCCCTCATTCTTTTCTATTAAGATAAGGAACATTATCTAATGCATTGGAGAGCTAGAATGGGGCTCAACCTTCGTATAAGCTATATCAGGATCAACCAATTTTCATGAGGTATAATGGGTATCAACACTTCATATAACCTCTATCAGTCTCACCCATTTCTCATATATAATTATCAATTACCATATCATTAATAGAACATTTTATTCTTACTTATTTTTATCATAAAACCTTTAAGAAACTCTTTTTATACCGTATGTAAAAAAATTTGGATTTTAAAATTCTATTTTCATTTAAAAACACCTTTTCATTACAAAAATGCACAGAAAAAGGTAAAATGGTTTTTATTTAAAAAAACATGAAATGTCGTTAAGGAATACATAAATAAAATAATAGTTATACTGGAAAAATGTTATTGTTTACATATGCATTAAAATTTATAATTCCATTTCTATTTCGTAATGAAAGTGAAAACATCCTTAAAAAATATTCATCTTGAAAAAAATTGAATTAAAGAAAAAATATATACAAAAATATCTATTTTAATTAATTTATTTATACATAAAATCATGTTTAGAAAAATTTTATGAATATGGAAATAGAAGAGATAAAATTAAAAATTAAAACATTTTAAATTGATGTTTTTAAATAAAGTATCCCTTACATTGAGTCTGGCTCGTCACATATATTCTCTATATACCTGAATAATAAACTGATGTATATTATTTACATTATTAGTAACCTTGTTCAATTTTATTATTCCTTTTACCGTGTTATAATCAATTACTTAATCAATTAAGTTTATTTCATACATTTTTTTATGATATTCATCTCATATGTCCAAAATGACTTCAGTTGGTTGATTATTGTCAAATAGGTTATTGTAGAAACAACTAAAAAATAAATATCATTAGATAATTATCATTTTTACTAATCAATTATACATTTAAATCCAATAATGAATTATGGTTATGAAAAATAAAATACGTTATAATCATGGAGATGGTAGGCCACACATACACATGAAATGAGTTTCCATTTTTCAATCATGATTATAGAATGAATTTAAGTATAATTTTATATTTCTAGAATTATAATTATATTATAAATTCCATATTATTCCACTAAACATACTTACATATATCATCCATGTGATTTGGTTATGAAAAACAAATTACATCGCTTCCGGGAGGTGCTAATCTACAGGTACACACGAACACCGTTATCATTTTCGAGTGAATGGAATAGTAAAAAATTAAATCATATATTATATTTTTAGAATGATAAATATTTCACGAATTTCATATATATACATTAGATCAATCAATATAAGAATCCTTGAGATGTGGTGATGGAAAACAAATTACATCGATCCATGAGGTGATAATCCTCCGTACACACAAATAATAGATTCCTTTCCCATTTGATGCAGGATGGAGATGAAAATAGGTTTATAAATAATCATAGAAACATATAAGTATATGAGATATTTTTTTATTATAAATTTTTTTTGATGAATATTTTAAGGGGTATAAAAATAAATAAAGCAAATACATTAAATTAAGAAATATACTTCTTCTCCAGGAAACCTCAATTATTTACCCCTTATAACCATTAATATTAATATTCAACAAAAAATAAGATCTATTTATCATTGGTGTGGATTTTAGGAATGTATTTGGTTTTATATATTCAATGAGAAAATAGTTTTTACCTATAAAAAATTTAGAATATGTTCCCTTTTATAAGAGAGGGGAGTGACACTCTTAGAATTTCAGAAAATATTAAATTAATATAAATTAAGTTTCATGTTAAGATAGATCCAAATAGATAATATTATAATATAATATGAGTATTATTCAAACCACTATATTAAAATAAAAAATTTATAGGTTTAGAGTATGTTTTTATCCCTATATTCTGGTTTTAACCACCTGTTAACCCTTTTAGCACTTACTACGGTAACATAGTTTTTTAACTCTTTAAGGGTAATTATAGTTATAATAAATCGAAAGAGGAAATTAAATGGAAATTATATGATATTATAAATAACATCCAAATAAATTGTCCACATATAGTATTTTTAGAAATTTTAGATCATTAATAATATATTATTTACTAAAAATATCATCAATGTCAATTCTAAAACTATTATTTTTTATTTGAATTTAATAACATCAAAACTACTAATAAAATCAGAAATAATAAATTCATAGTCCCCTAAAATGTTATATATATCTAAATAATTGTTTGATCATAATAATTCTTTTATATTATATTACTTTTATTATTTTTAATATCATTTATTTTATTTTTCTATTTATTGAATAATTTGTGCGTCAGTGTTGTGTAATCATTTAAGGTAATTATTCAGTAACTGAAAATTTAAAATAAATTACCATGAAAAAAAAAATTATATTTTAAAATAAAATTTATAACTGAAAATATTCTCTATTTATTACTATGTCATAAGATATTATATTTATTAAAAGCAATAGTGGGAAATTTTTGACGTTACAGTCACTAAAATATTATAAAGGTCAAAATTAATGAAATATGAAAGAATGTTTCCATAATTTATATATTTTTATTTAAATGGAAAAATAAAACTCATACAATTTGATAATGTAAGGTTTTAGGATTATTTTTAGTCCTTATCATATTATTTTTAACATTAATTTCACGATTATCCATTACCGAGGTGACAAAAATGACTGAAGTTATCATCATTATGACAAAATATAAAAGGGACCTGATTACTAATTTTGAAATGACTAATTTCAAATATGTAATTATTTTTTAGGAATTAAAAAAACAAGTTGTATAATTTATTTTAAAAGTAAAATGTTAAAATAGAACGAAAATTGTTTTTCAAAAAAAAAATCACTTTTTAAATATAAAATGTATTAATACTAAATTAAAATATAAAATTATTTCAAAAAAAAAACTAGTATATTTTAAATAAAAATGAACTAATAAAAATTTTAAATTAATCAAAAATGGAATTCCACTTTGTTAATAATTAAAAATAAAATAAAATTCTCAAAAAAATAAGAATTTTTAACCATTTATTGAAAAATAAAACCTTTTAGAAAATTATCAAAATTTATTATAATGATAATTTCTATATGATGATTTAAAAATGGATTTTATTTTTAAAATAAATTTCTAAAAGTTGTAGAAACTAGTTATAATATTTTCTCAAGAAATAAATCAAAATCGTATTTGAAGAGAACATATTTTTTGAAACATAAGATGACTTCTCTAAAAATTGAGTTCATATTTATGAAGACTTAACAGAAAAATTTGAATTTTTTATGAACTTCATATATATATATATATATATATCAAAATGTGGTTAATATAATTCATACCTTCCAATTCAATGACTAGGTTATAACCATCATCATTAAATAATAATATTTTGTGGTTTGTTTTATCTCGGTGTTGCGTGTCGTTCATGCTATCGAACACAATGACCTTTTTAAAAAATAAAGGGATATTACATTATATACCCATTTAAAAAATTTCATTAATAAAAATTCAACATGATCTCGATAATCATAGGTTTTCCATCTAAAAATAACTTTGTTGAAATCCCACATAATAAAAAGGGTTAATAAATCAACATCTCAAAAAGGGGGAGAGTGGAGATATGAAGGCCCTATCGAAAAAAATAAATACATTTTGAATAAAAAAAATTAGTGAGAAGTGAAAATATGGAAATAGAAGAAAAGTATAATGTCCCAGTAAGGATGGATATTGATAGATATCATTGATAATAATAAATTGAATGATCATGACAAAGTCAATGACGATAAAAATATAAACAAAAGGGATGTGAAAAGGAAAATAAATTCATTGGAAATGAACGTAATAAGAGAATTTTTTATTCAATATCCTTGTCCAAGTATTTAGTAAATACATTACCAGATAGAATAAGAATATATGGAATATATACTTACATTAAAATTATAATTTCATCCTTTAATTAATTTCTAGTATAATATCATATTTTTCTCTAAAATATGAGTATTCAAGAAGTATTTTTTTGGATGAATCACTAAAATAAGCTTCCATCAGATTATATACTTACAAAAAAGAATAAAAAGATATTTAACCTATATTTATAAATTAATAAAAATAAAAATGGTCAGTATAAAGGAAGATAATTCACAAAATGAATAATCCTTTATTTGAAGAAATAATATATTAATATTAAAAAATCAAAAATAAAACACAAAGTTCAAATTAAATCACTCTTTAAATAACTTCCCAAAAAATTATTCAACAAATTACTGACTTAGATTGAAATCCAATGATTTGAATGAACTGATCAAATATTATTCTAACATTTATCTCCTAATAATATCAATCACTCTTAAGGTCTTATACCCAAAATAAAAAATCCTTAATCATACAATATCAAAAATATGTTAATCATTTCCATAAATAACATGTTTCACAATAAATATACATTAAAATCACATATGATTCCAAATGATAATTCTACCTTTAATCCTAAAATATAATACTATATTATTATATTTACCTTAATCATATAATGCTCCCAAAAATATAATTATCTTCTTCAAAAATTCCCTTAATCATCAAATAAATTTTTATTCCCATTTTTATCTACAAAAAATGAATAATTATCTATAATGTTATACTAACTAGGACATCACATAGGCCCATGGTTGGCGGTGCACCCTTTTCCCTCTTAAGTTGTGGGTTCAAGCCCCATGGATTTGCAAGATGGATCATGTTTTCACCCAGTCTACAAGTTATCCTTTTACTAAAACAATACTAATATAATTCTCATAATGTTACAAGAAATAGTATGAGCATCCTAAAAATTATAATTAATCACAAAATCACTTTCTAAACTCAAAGGTTTTATATACAGCTCATTTTTCCACAAAATCTAATAATCTTATTTTATAATTATCATGCACATATTAACTCAAAGGTTTACTCATCCCTTTATTATATGTACTTAAATGAGTGTCTCCAAAAATTATCACCATTTTTGTACACCACGTTAATTTTTTTTTGATTTCAACTAATATATGTTCCTAAATTTTCAAAAAATAAACTATTAAATTATGTTTCATCGTTCTCATAATATTTTGAATATATCAGTATATCAATGATAAATATATCCTCCATTCAACTTATTTTTTATTAAAACATTAAAAATGATTTTTCCTCTTATTAAATGATATGAAATATGTCCTAATGATTCATGATTAATACATATAACATAATAAAATAATTCATACCTTAAATCTAGACATCATGGAATTCCTTTATACTGTTAATATCTCCTTTATCTTACAATATGAAGTTCATATCTCCAATAAAATATAGTCAACTTATTGGTGGTATTTATCTTTATAAATAGGATGGATGAGTGGATATTTTGAAATAAAATAAAATAAATATAATGATACAATGAAAATTTCATGAAATAAAGAGGTGTTGGATAGATCTAATAGTTTATTGAAGGTGATTTGGATTTATAATTTTTTCCACAATAATTAGAAGAATCCTTTTCTAGAATAGTGATGATTAAATCACATGGAAATAATAAGAAGGATGTATGATATCCTTTTCCTTCCATGTTGATAAATGATCTTTAATTTTTAGAGAATAACATCACTAAATCATAAAATGAATTATTACATGTTAAAATTAAAATAGTCATTTAATGGGAAAGACACATATAAAATCTATATTACTTTTACATTAAAATGATTAAAAACCTTAATAACATCAATATTAAAGAATTTTTTACCTGAAATGTTATCTTATTAATTTAGAATTGCATCTCTAGAAAATTTAACAATATTCTTATAAAATAATCTTTCATGATAAACCTATGGATCACATATACTTCAACCTAACAAAACATCTCCCAAAATCATATTAGTAACCTTAAAATCCCACAACCTAATAACTCAAAAGAGTTTTTTAATGCTTTAAACTTATGATCAAATGTAAAATAATAAATTCATAATTATATCAATAACTCTTAAGATAAACTCTCATGAAAACATCCGAATATTAAAAGTTGCCTATGCACTCCTTTGATACGATCAATAAGTACATGACCTTAAATCATTAGATAATCTCATGTTCTAGTAAATAATTCAATTTCTTTTATTTTTAGGATATATTTAGGTTTATAGTTTTAGATAATCAGTACATAACTCTTATATAATAAACCCATATATTAAAAAGTCAACTCTTCCAATAGGTGTCTATTTTCTACACTAAATTAAAATTTTAAAATAAAACATGATTTATTTTCCTGAAAACTATTTATGAATTTGAAATTGAATTATTATTTTCCCAAAACCATCCCTAAACCATATGAAATATAATTTTTAAACACGGGATGAGAAAAAAAATCTTAATAAGGGTCCTAAATATAATAAATCTGTTAGTCCAATGAAAACCATGAAAACCCATGAAATATTTATCTTTATCCCAATATTTTAGGATTTAATGAAATAAATAATTTCCACAGAGAAAATCTCACACACTTTGGGCTCAATGAAATCCATTAAAAATAATTGAATTAAAATGAAACCACTCTTTTGGAAACATTGAGCATCATATTTATAACCTATTTTAAACCCATGTCAGAAATATCTAGGGCCAAATTAAATCCATTCAAGAAACCCCCATGTAACTCCCTCATTTTTTATTAAGATAAGGAACATTCCCCAATGTATCAGAGAGTTATAGTGGGTCTCAACCATCATATAAGTGGTATCGAGCTAAACCATTTTTCATTAGAAATAATGAGGCTCAACCCATTATATATGCTATATCAGGTTCACCGGTTTCACATATATTATACTCAAGTACCATATCATGAATTAAAAATTTTATTTTAGAAACTTTTATTCATAAAACCTTTGAAAAACTCTTTTAGAATATATCAAAATACCATTTTAATTTTAAAACCTATTTCTAATACTGAAAATACCCAAAAAATGAAAAATGGGTTTTATTAGAAGAAAAAATGAATACCTGTAAGGAATCCAAATACCAAATAATGCTTACAATGACAGATAAGCTTTCGTCACAGTATATGTTAAATATAACATTCATTTTGTATTTTTTAAATAAATTTATGAACTTCCTTAAAAAAATTTCTTTTGATTTTTTTTTCTAAAATGTAAAAAGAGGAAAAAATCCTTTTTAATTCATTTATGTCTATATAAAAACATTTATAAAACATATTTAAAAACATGTACATACAAATTAAAAAATTAGTTAATTAAATATCTTGAAACGAAGTTTCAAAATAAAGTGTCCCTTACATTGAGACTGAATCATCATGTTTATTATTTATCTATCAGAATAATACAATTCTGATAATTATTTCATTTCTTAAGAACCCTTTTCATGTATATTATATCTTTTACCATGTTGTAATCAACCTCATAATCAATTAAGCTTATGTCATATGTTTTGATGATATTTGACTCATATGCCCAAAGTGACTTTGGTAGGTTGGATATGTTCAAATTCCATAATCACCAAAATAATAATAATAAAATAATTATTTTTTATACATCAATTATTCATTAAAAAGAACTCATTAAATATGGTTATAAAAAATGAACTACATTACAATCATGGATATTGTAGGTCGTATGTACACATAGTAACATTTTAATTTTTTAATGATCATTATGGAACAAAGGTATGTATTATTTTATCTTTAAATAAATTTAGTTATACCATAAATAACATATTATTTATTTAAACATAATTATATGTATCATCCATGAGTAGTAGTGATTGAAAACAAATCCTGTCACTCCATGGAGGTGGTAGTCTGCATGTGCGCATGAATGGCGTTATCATTTTTTAGTGAATGGAAGGGTTAAAATTTAATAATATATCATATTTTTAGTATTATAAATATATATTTAATATAATATATATATATATATATTAAATAAATAATTATAACCATTCATGATAGGTGGTTATGGAAAAATAATTACATCGGTCTATGAGGAGGTAGTCTGTTCTACACACGAATGATGGATTCCATTCCCATTTGATTAAGGTTGTAGGTGAATATAGGTTATTCTATATACATAAAAACATATCAATATATGGGAGATAATTTTTTTATATAATCATGGTTTATTAATATTTTTAGAAGGTGGGTGAAGAAATAAAACAAAAAAATTCACTTTAGAACTATACCACTTCTTCAAAAAAACTCAAAAGCTTTACACTTTACGACCTCTAAGGATGGTATTATTCAAAAAAACATGATCTCTATAATGTGGAGAGGGATGTTAGGAATGAATTTATGCCATTATTTTCTGAACAAAAATGATTTTTTAAGTGTGAAGTAAAGATGAGAGGTGGTTCCCTTCTACAAGGGAGGGGAGGG
Source organism: Viscum album (assembly GCA_963277665.1). Lineage (NCBI taxonomy): Eukaryota > Viridiplantae > Streptophyta > Magnoliopsida > Santalales > Viscaceae > Viscum > Viscum album. Next base: position 337,791,383 of record OY728140.1, read on the forward strand.
CCACTCTTGGAATTTCTTAAAATATTAAATTAATATATATTTATTTTAAGGATAAAATAGTATGAAATTAATAATATTTGAATATATTATTAATATCAGTAAAAATAATATCATTTAATAAATATTTTAAATGTTCATAAAATGTTATTACCCTTATATTTTGGTTTTACCCCTGTTAACACTTTTTATACTTTCAAGGATTACAAGTTTTTTTACTCTTTGAGGGTCAATTTTTTTTAATATAAATGGAAAATAGTTTATAAAGAGACCATGATTGATATTTTAAACCATATCCCAATCACTTTTATGAAGAAATTGTTTTTTTAATTTTTATTTATTTAATAAAATATTATTTATTAAAAAATATCATTAAAGTCCATTTTATAACAATTCATTTTCTTTCAATTTAATAACTCTCATACAAAAATTGAATTTGGAAGCTAAATTATAAAAACATATATAATATGTTATAATTATCCAAAATGTTCTTGTATAATATTAATTCTTTAAATTATATTACTTTTAATATTATTAATATTATTTATTTAATATTTATATTAATTAAATAATTAATGCATCATCACTGGGTAAGTTTTTATTGTAATTAAATCATAATTAAAAAATAAAAATATTTTAACATGTGAATAAAATCATTTACCTTAAATATGAGTATTTATAAAAAATCCTCTTTTTATTCCTATTTCAAAAATATTGTTGTTTTTAAAGGCAAGAGTGCGATATTTTTGGCATTATATTTACATAAATATTATAAAGGTTCGAATCAGTGAAATATGGACCAATGTTTTAATATATCCACAAATTAGAAATATATTTCTGAAAAAAGGTCTCCTAATTGGATAATGGAAAATGTTAAATTAATTTTTATCCCTTATCATAATATTTTTAACCATTAGTGAATCGATTTACCCTTTAACAAGGTGACAAAAATTAATAAAGTTACTATTCATAATGTCCAAAAAGGAACCTATTTATCAAATTTGGACCCAATGATTAAAAATATGGAATACATTTTTTGATATTCAAAAAATAATAATTTTAGATTTTAATTTAAAATTAAACAGACAAAATGTGATGAAAACTAGTTTTTTGGAAAAATTTCTTTTAAGTATATGATGTTTTTATACTATATTCCAATATAAAATTCATTTCAAAAACCATGATTTGATAATTTCAAATAAAAATGAACTAACTAAATTTTAAAAATAATAAGAAAGTATATTTTTTGTAAATCAATTAACTAAAAATAAGATTTTTTAAATAATCAATAATTTTCACTATTCACTAAAAAAGTAAAATTTTCTGAAAATTCTCCAAATTACACCTTAAGATAATTATGATATTACTATTTTAAAAACAATGTTACTTTAATGAAGTAAATTTTTTAAAATTTAAAAAAATTATGTAAAATATTTATCAATAAAATAAATATAAAATAATTTTAGAAGAAAACATATTTTGGAAGCATAGAATGATTATTCTTGAAATTGAAGACTTATTTCCAAATCACTAATCAATAACTTTTTATTTACTAGGTAATTTATATATATATCATAATTAACTTAATCCAATTAATAATGATCAATTCAATGGCTTAGTTATAAAGGTCATATTTAAATAATAATATTTTGTGGTTCGTTTATGCTCAGTGTTTCATACACACTATCAAACATTATTTAGTTTTTTTTTTAAATTTCAAGGTTTTATGGTTCCAAAAAAGTTTAATATTCTCATTTGAAATTTCAAGATTTGTGTCACTGTTATCTGTTCTTTATAGGGAATCCATTGTTTATGATGTGACATTTACTATGGCTGCTTGGGGGTTTAAGATATGGAGTTATTCCTAACATCACTTAATATAAATCATTACTGAAAAACATAGTCCACATTACTCATATACGGGCTTAGGTTCATCTATATTGCAATCCCACTCAACATCTTCATCAACATCATTAACATGTGTTATTCCTCGTACAAAATGCTTGGTGTGATGATCATCACTATTTTTCCTTCTACCCTGAGTCGAACTCTCGGGTTCAATTGACATTCCATTTTTTTCAATCATGAACAACCATAATTGAAATCTTCCTAAAATTTAATAGTTGTCTCTTGTTTCCTTTACCAGTTTGACTACATGAATATTATTCAGATACATGGTATTTTAATAAATTGGATATGTGGATTTTTAAAATGGAATTCATAAATAAGAAAGATATATCTCAAAATTTTGCTATGTGGTTGGGAAATTAAAATTTTTGTTCCACAGAGAAAACTAGGTAGTTGGATTTGTATATGTAGGTGATAGGATAATTAACTTATTTATAAAATTTGATATGTCCCTGTTACAAAAATTATCCTATGTGGATTTTAGTTGAATGCAAATGGCTACATGAAGTCCATTACCAATTTAATTAAAGATTTCTGATGAAATTTGTCTACATGGGCTACTCAAAAATCATCTATGTGAACTAGAGAACAAATAGGTTTAATTGAATCACTCAATAATTCAATACATACAGCATAATGAATTTTGAAATGTAAATATTCAGCTATATTGTAATGAAGCTACATAAGTTATGGCTGATCTTGCTGCTAAACACTCTACCCATACCAATAAGATTAAGAATTATGAAATTAATATTATAGAAGAAGTAAAAAAAATTATATTCTCATGGATTAATCATTTAAATGAAAAATTATTTTCACACATAATATCAATAAAAAATATCAAAAGATGTTCCATAAATTTATATTCAAAATCCAAATGATAGAACATAAAATATTTAAGTCCAACCATTCGAAACCTAAAAATCTCACTCAAAACATATTTTAATTAAGGTTCACATGATCAGCCAAAAATGTTTGTTCTCAAAACAAATGGAAATTAAAAAACATTTTATCATTTAAGCACACAACCAATAATTATTATATTAATATTCAAAGAATAATATTTCTCACCCAAAATATTTTAATGTAATTAATTCTCTGATATAAAATCATTTTATAAAAAAAATTAAATTCCTCCAAAATAGATATTTAGAAATTTAATGAAATAAACCCACATAAAATTCCACCACACATGGGCACTCCATATCCTAAAGTAATAAATTTATAAAAATTTAATAGGGGAAAAATTATTAAAGGTGAAAAATTTTGTTTCCTCTATGAATAAGTTTTCAAAAGTATTCTCCCTATGTACTCTATCAAGGATAAAAAGTGATTTCTCTCATTGGAATAAGTGATTTATTCAAATGATGGGTTTTATTTAACAAAAATAATTAAATTTTCAATTTTTAAATAGTTTAATGATATATTACTTTTCATTTTACATATACTAAAAAACATATATTTAGCTTAAGGAGGATATAAACACAAAATTAAAAAGAATAATAATCAGACACTTGGTATGGATGAGAAAATTTTATAATTACAAGGTAGTATAAATTACCCATCCAATATCTTAAATAATTAAATAATGAAGAGATGAATATCTAAACATGGATTATGATTTTCATATCATATGTCATTAAAAATCATAGCTTAAGAGTTTAAAAATATTTCAAAAAGGTTCAAAACCATTGTTGATTAAAAATCCTACTTCCCATGTTTTACTAAAAAAGTTTTTTAGGGAAGAATAAAATTTTGAAACTAATTAAATCCATGGTAATGTAGTAAATTTTAACATATAAAATGTGGAAATTAGAGTCTTAAACATTATAATTTTTTTATCAATTTAATATAAAATTTGAAGCTTCAAAACCAACCAATTTTGTAAAAATATAAAGTGTTCTTGAGAGGTTTTACGTTAAATATAATTTTTTAAGAAGACCTATTCTCACACACATAATGTCCAATAATGTTATCATTGTATAACCTGATGGTGGAAGAAAATAAGTATACATTTTAATTTAAATTTTTTTTTTAATTTAATTGTTTAATGGAATATCAAAGGGGTACATTATTTTTCAAAAATCATTTACCACAAGTTCCAGCACTTCTCAAAAAATATAACTGTACATGAATTGTCCCTTATGAATGAAAAAAAAGTCAATTATTCTTGATGATAAAAAATTTTATATTGTGAAAATAAGAATTTATTAATGTTCCTAACCAGAAAATACAGAATCTATACAAGGTACAATCATTATTTTCAAATAAAGGTGCATTATTTTAGTTGAATTTCAAATAATTTTTCAATTATGAATTGAATAAGATGGCCACACCATAAAAATAATATTCAATTATGTAAATAAATAATATAATCTAGTTAGGTGTTTTGTAATTTTGTAATAAAACAACACACTATTAATTTACCCAATATTTTTAATAGTCCAAATATGTTTTTAGTGGGTTCTAAAACAAGATTCAAAATGGTTTCCAAAATCATAGATTAAGTAAATTTAAAATAATAATTAGTTTAAATAGATAAAATTTCTATAGTAAAATCCCTACCATAATTAGTTTCACATTGAAGGAAAATTTTAAATAACAAAATAGAATAAAATTCACTTTCTTGGGGAGCATGTAAGGTTTTATATAATTAAATATTCATGAAAAATGAATGAGAAAACTCCCTTGAAATTTTTTCTTTATTACCTTATACTCATATTAGTGGTCACTGTCTTTATGAATTTCATCGACACAATATCTATTCATGATATTACTTTATAGAGTTAGAAAAATTAGCATATTAACCAGTTTTAACAATAAAAAATATGTGACCAAACAAATTTAGAGTATTTAGAAGTGTGGTTTCCAGTAAATTGATGAAAGAATTTGGAGAGTTGGCATAAGAAAACTAAAACATGACTATGGGGTTTTTTATTCAAATGTTTGGAAACAATAAAACTGAAAATTATTAAACCATGGTTTTCCGCCCATGTAGCACAGGATTTATATTCCCCTATAGGAAAATCTTTGATAACTAAATGTAGTCATAAAGAGGATGTAGTTTCCTATATATATAAGATCACATTTTTTCCTAAGTATATTTAGTTATAAAATGAGTAAAATGGGATTATAACCTTTTAGTAAGAATTCCAAGTCCCTTAGTTGCTACCATAATTCCATTGGAGACCATTTGATAGAGATTGAAAGTAGTATGTCCACCTTTTCTGTAAAAACATTCTCATTATCCACTCTAGAATCCAAGAAGTAATTGACCCATTTCATGTTCTTTTTTAGTGGAATGAGAATAAAATTTTATATAATGGTTTTGGAATGTCTATAAATATTTTCATTACCAAATCACCCTCAAATTGAATAGACTAATTGGTGATAATAGATGAGTTTTGAAATTCTATTTTCGGTAGAGGTTCTTCCATTCTAATTTGAATTTTTTTGACCCATATGAATCCATTTGTAAACCTAAATATAAATTTTCCTTAGCTTATAAATCAATTTAAACTATATTAATTTATAGTTAATAAATAAATTTATTGGTGAAATTTAAAAATTAATCATTAATGTTCATTTAAACCTCTATGAAAACAAATTCCACTAATAATTGGTTGGTAATTTTAACATTTGGCTTAAGGAGTGTGGAGTTTTCTTCCAAAATATGAGAACTAAATTAAATTTCTAGAAGTTTCATTTTGTATAAAAAATAACCTTCTTTATTTTTAAAAAATTGAATTTCATTTTCACTATTTTGATGAATTATATTATTTAAACCCAAAAAATATTTGGTCAATTGATCAAATATTTCACAAATTTGTTTCACGTTCAAATTTCATTGATTAAATTTTATAATTTCAACATTCATAAATTTAGAAATATTTTTCCCTTTATGCATAAAAAGTTCCAAAAGTTTATCATTTAATGATTCGAATGATGAGAATTTATTTCTATCATCTATAGTAAAATCATCAGAAATTTTTTATAACTGTTCATTACTCTTATTCACCATGAATCCCGCTATGAGTTTGTCTGAACCAAATTTATTTTCACCATTAAATATATTATATAGAAACTCTAACCATATTCTTATGTTAAATCCATGATCATATAATTGAACAATTAAATCATTAAATTATTCCATGAATCACGAAATATCTCTTTGTTATCTTTAATGAATTCAGTAATCAGGAACCTAAAGTGCCTACATCTCTAGATGTCTATTCTGTGAAATTTAAAATTTAAAATATGTTACATTATTTAAAAAATAGTTCACATTTTATTCATATTTCAAGGAAAACCATGGAGATAAATCATTAAAACAAGAAATTTTCCCTAGAAAATGAAATTTTAACATTTTATTCTCTTTTATGTTTTTTTTTTATTTTTTTCTATCTTCTTACCCTAATAAACATGGTGCATAGGTTACCTAAAAAGGGTTAAAAAAATTTATATTATGTGGTTATTGAATAATTGATCAAATTATAATTTATATCTCCAAGCACACACTAGGACAGTGGTAAGAAGGGTTGAACCGAAGGGAAGAGGGTCAGTGGCCAAAAGGATTATTTTGAGGAGACTTCATATAAGAACGTAGTTGAATTATTGTTTTAATATTTTTTTATTTAATAAAAAAATGACACATAATAAATGAAAAATATGAAACAAAGAAATAAATTTTAAAAAGAAGTTGATCACAAAAAGCACTGAAATCAAAATATAAGGGGAATTTCAACATTGCTATGAATAATTTGATCTTTAATGGAAATTTAATTTCATGTGAACCAAAAAATAATAATTTTATTAATCTCACTTTCCAATAGTTTAATATTTTGGATGTATTATTTTTACTACAATACAATTTCAAGATTTATCCAACCATAAATAAACTAGAAGAAATATCATCATAATAAATCTCACACAAATGTTCTAATGATGGAAAATAAATTGAAAGAATATAAAAATTATTTAATAAATAATGAAATGAATAAATATGAAAGGAAATATAATTTTCATTCCCTAAGATGAATCTTAAGAACAAAATATTTATAGATCAAAAGACTCAGAAGAACAAAATTAAATAGTGTTTCATAAGAATAAAACCAAAAGGGAAAGATATGGATTCTTATCTGTTGAGCCGAATAATTTCTCTCTATACATCATCTTTAAAAATGTTACTTTGATGAAGTCCCACTCATGATATCGAACATAATTTTCTACTCTTGGATATAGTGTATGCATGTCAATATTCATCTAAAATTAATTCATCTAAGAAATGGTCATCCTCCTCAATAATTTCCAACAAATAATATTTTATTCTCATAAAAAATAACCTACTTAAACCACCAACTAATTTGATAACCATCAAAAAAGATAATTTATTTTCTATATTTTTTTCAATAATAATTTTATTTTATCCAAACCTCTTTAATAAATTTTAATCCATATGTACACTCAAATTTATTACTTTGAATGGAGTCAAAAAAATTCTCATAAACTTATTAAAATTCTTTCAGTTAGAAACTTCTCACTCAAGAATTATCATAAAATCTGTTGCCCCAAATTAATAATATATTTTATCCCATCATCCTAAATTTGTTTTTAATTGATTTCAAAAAACAATGTAATGTTCTAAATCAATATTTCATTGTGAAAGCATCAATAGATATCCCAAACCTTCAACATTAACCTCATCATCAATTCATCATAATTTCAATTGAAAAAATTCAATGAACCTTGATTCTCAATCAGTGTAACTCCATTCTTGACCAGTTTAAGTTGGTATATATCCACAAAAATTACAACCCTTATCATTATCACTTCTTCATAATTCATGGACCTATTAGATAACATAATTGAATCAAACTCAACCTCATTTAGGATAAGTGGTAAGTCATCTTCTTTTGGAGTTTGGAATTGAAGATTTATCAATCAAGTCTATAAACATAGATCATATCCAAGACCATGATCAGAGCTCCTCTAGATTGCTCTTACAATGTGAATAGGTTGATTTAAATATGGTGAATTGTAATTGACAGATATATATCATAATATCCATCCCTTTACATCAACACTGTTATTCCATGATCCTGTAATCTCAACCCCACCCCTATTCCTCACTAATAAAAACCACAATGCCTTATGTATTTAATCTTCTCATTTTACTTTCCTAACTCAGTGCACAGTTTCAAGTTCTCTATAGGGAATCCATTTACCATGATGAAACATTTATGATTCCATATAAGGGGCCCAGGATAAGGATTTATTCCCAAATTCACTCGATCTAAATCCTTAGAAACAATAATTGTGAACCTAAAAAATCTACATACCCAAGTTCTTCTATCTCTCAATCTCATTCATTATCATCATTAATATTATTTATAGGTTTTCTTCCTCATATGGTGTCCTCAGTATGTAGGCATTCTCTAGTTTTCCTTCTTCCTTGAGTCAAAATCTCTGGTTCAGTTGACATTCCCATTTTTCTTCAACTCTAAAATATCATCATCATCATTTTCCTGTATCATAATAGTGGTATTAGGTTTCATTTTAAGGTTTGGTAATGTGAATGTAATTTGGATACATGATTTTGTTATGAAATTGTATTCATGTATTTTTGAAATGAATTTCCCAACATGAACATTGATTCTAAAAATTCTATAACATGTTTGGTAACAAATATGTTTTATTCTTTATAGAAAAATGGGTTGTTGGATTTGGATGTGTGGATAACATGATAATACCCCAACATCGAAAATTGGCTATGTCTTTAATAATAAAATTATTCTATCTGTCCCTAGGAAGAGTTAAATTGGTTGTATAAAAGTTCTTTGTGATTGAATACATGATTTCTCTTGAAAATTTGAGTATGTGGGTTGCTCAAAATTCAGCAATGTGAACCTGAGAAAAAATTGGCTATCTAGTAGCTATTGATAATTCAAGTATGTGAATCCTTTAGAATTTGGATACCAAAGGCTGGAATATGTAGTAATTAGGCTATGTATATTATAGTTTGTCTTTCTACTAAACACGCATCCATTACAAACATTATTAAGACTTATGAAAACAGTATTATGGAAAATGGATAAAAATTAATATTCTTGATGATTAATTACTCAAATGAAAAATGAGTTCAATATAGAAGATCATAAAAAACTAAAAATATATAGATATTATAAAAATTTATATTCATAATCAAGATGATAGAACATGAAATATTTATGTCCAACCATTTGAAACCTAAAATTCACACCCAAATTATGTTTCAATTATGGCACACACAATCACCCAACTTATTTGTTGTCAACAAATAAGGAAATTAATTTAAGAACATTTTTGAATTTAATTATAGAAATATTAATTGTTATAATAATATTCAATGGATAATATTACTAACCCAAAATATTAAAAAGTAATTATTTTACAATTATAAGATCATTTTTTCATCAAAATCAGTAAAATCATAAAAAAGTATTGTGGGAAAATATAATTAAATAAATCCACTTAAAACAACTCAAAGAAAACCATTTCTCTATGAAACCACAATAATGGGGCACTAATAATCAACTTCTTTAGCTCCTTGATAGATCTCTAGTAGTTTTTAGACTAGTTCAATGGAATCCCGTTTATTATAAGTCCAGTCATAAGGGATACCACCCAAGTAAAATTTACCATACATCATTGGTAATACCTCACCAACAAAAGGAAAATATGCACGTCAAACACTATCTTGGGTGGATCCCTTTCCATCTTATCCTCAACCTAAATTTTATTAAACTAAAGTCAACCATATGAGATAACATTCCATAGGAAATGAAATTCCTGAATCTATAACACAAACATCACGGGATTTCCATACTATTGTCACTCATGGAGTAAAACTATATAATTCCTCAAATTCATGGCACACACCACCTCTAATAATTAATATACAAGGACGTCGTCTTTAAAAACCAATATAAAATAGTCCATGAATCTTTGGAAGATATGGTTCATAAGTTATATAGACATTGTAGGGGGTTTTTTTCCAATCCAAACAACTTCACTAAAATCTTATAGTGACTAGAGTAATTCATGGACACTATCTTTAGGATTTTCTCCTCTTGAAACTGAATACAGTGATAACCAAGCTTGAGTTAAATATTCAAGAACCATATTTCTCCTTTCATCTTTTTAAAGAGATAATCAATTATCAATTTTGGGTATTTTTAATTTATGGTCACCAGATTCAAGTAGCATTAGTCCGTAAAAATATATAATCAAATGTATGCTAAATTAGTGAAGGTAGTATGATATTCCTATGTTGATAAACTAAGTCGGATAAATCCTTTTCCAAATGATCCTATAACTACACCTCTAGCTCCTTCATCTCAATAGGGGATATCTAATAAGATATTGGTATTGTCCCAATGATTATGTCAATATTGAAATTTTCCTCTCAATGAGTATAAAACTATTGAACATACTCTTCATACATGTCCTTATACTCCTCTAAAACTAATGATAATGTATCATATATCATATTAATGGCCTAAAGTGTGAGTTGTATTAGTTGATAGGTAATAAACTAAAATATCAAGATTATATACCCTAGTTATCCCAATAGAGGTTTTATAAACAACATTTTTATTGATTATTTTGTTAATAATAAATGAAATATTTTCCAATTTTTTATAAATATTTTTTTTAAAATATGGTATTAGATCTTTCATTTGAAAATTTGATAAAAGTTTCCATTTAAAGACATTAATTTTCACATTTTTATTTTGGAAATAAATATTATTATTAACCTTATTTGGACTTGAAATTTTAAGAAATTATTATAAAATAATTGGAATGCAATATTTATTTGGAACACTAGTTATATATCATATATTTTATGGGAGAAATGGGCCATAATGGAAACGATGGAATAGACTTGTGAACATGGACAAGACTTTACCATTAGTCCATATAGTCTATATTTGGGATTTTCTAGGGATTAAAATTTTAACATATACTCATGAATCATTTTCAAAAAAATATTCCTCTTAGAAGGGAATCTGGTTCACATATTTTTTAGGTTAACAAAGTTGGTTCAATTTAGATTAAATTATTTTTATGAATTTTTAATTCAAACTTGAAAAAACATGAAAAACATGCCTCCAAATCCACTATGTAAATGTTTAACCATATTTTATAGGGTTTTGGAAATTAATTATGGGATTTAGGGTTGAGGGGAAGTGGTTTCACTCCATTTCTCCAAGCATCAAAACTGGGAGAGATCTTAATGAAATGATACATTCTTGGAAGCCTTCTTCTCCTTTTTCAGGTTTCATATTTTGTTTCTTGTAATAAACATATAAATTTATCATAATTTTACCTTGTTTTATTTAAATTGAGTCGATAATAATTAACTATTTTTGGAATGAAAATAACATGATAAATTTTTATTGGATTATACTCTTTATAAAACTTTTTATATGAAAATCATTTATATAATGACTACTCGACCCATATAAGAGTAATTTTATATGAAATGAATCTAATTATAACCATAATTGTTTACTGATTTTGATTAAATGAGAATAAATTAATTAATTTAACTTTATCCATTGATTGAGTTTTTAATTTAATAGAAAACACCCAAGCGATAATTTTTTTTTACATTTATAGTTAGGAATGTACGAATCATAAAAGCATAAAAAATCATTAAAAATAAATTATGAGTCATTAGTTTTTTTATTTGAAATAGAATCTATAGAATAAATTCATACTCATTTAAAATATGGATATGAGACCCAAATCACTAATGAACTTAAACTATCCTTGGAATGACAATCAATGAAGGGTGTTGTGATTGCATGTTCTATATTTATCTATGGGTTCAATTCATCTCATCTTTGTGGTTGAAGTTAATTCTCTTTGGTTTCTGGGTTAAAATATTAAGGGACCAAAATTAATAGAATTTTATAATGATTAATATGTGATTGAAGAGGTATATTTAAACCAATTATTCCTTTTAAAAATACTATTGTATCCTCATTATGTTTTTGAAATCAAATTATAAAAAAGAAGAAAAAGATACAAAAAAATAATATTCTTCAAACATACATCTTCTGGAGATATATACAAAAAACTACCACTTAATCCATTTTTTAGTTATTTATTTTAAATATAGTATTAAAATGTTTCTTTCTGTAATTCCTCATTTTAGAATGACCTTAGTCAGACACTCTGTTGCACCTATGTACATACAATTAAATATCAGTTGATATCACCTATGAAAATGAATTTGAAATTAGAATTATTTATTTGTATGAAAGTATTTTTTAAAATAATTAGTGATTATTTTAAATTTATTTCACTATTCTATTTTCATTTTATTCTCCCTTCTCCCCCCTTTCTGAATTTTTGTTTTTTATACCACCAATTAAATCTTCTCATCCATATATAATGGTCACTTTTTCTTAATTTTATTTTTCTTTTATTTATGAATAAAAATAATCATGAAGTTATATTTGATCTTGAACCTCATATAGAATTTACCCTTTGGGATCAAATTGGACAGTCTCAGTCATTGGGATGTTTCAAAATTCAGCAGCGTGTGGAATTCCTTTATTTCAGGAACATTGAAATTGTACAAACATTACCATAAAACATTGGAATATAATCTAAGGATGAAAATAATAATATTGAATTTTATATATGAACTCAATAATTGGTGACACTAAACATTAATTATCAAGTATCTTATATTTCATACCAAAATCTCAAATCAATATTTTAACCGAAATCTATGTTAATTTACCATCTCTAAAAATAACATAGACACTCTAGTGATCACTACTAGAAAAATACCCTATACCAACAGTTTGGAGAACTATTGGCTAGTAAGCCGTGGGGATAGGTCTATACCAATGGTTTTGGGAAAATCATTGGTATAGAACTATACCAACTGTTTTCAAAACTATTGGTATAAGTAATATGAAAAATATATACCAATGGTTCCATAAAACCGTTGGTATATGTATTTCAAAAATGAATCACTCTGTTGGTTATGATCCCAATACCTCCAGTTTATGATTGAACGACTTAACCACTAACCTAACCTGACCTTTGTGAACAGAATTTCATATATATATATATATATTATAATAAATATTTTAAATTTTTATTTACTTAATGTTCTTTGTAAAAAGATTCCATAAAAAATACATGTAATATACCAACATTTTTTAGAACCGTTGGTATAGATTTTATGATTTTGGGACCAATACCAACGGTTTTGGACAAAACATTGGTATAGGGGGGACCTTTTCCAACAGCTTTGGCCAAACTTTTGGTATAGGGTCTCTATTATTGTGACAACCGGGTCCCAGTGACAGCACAGCCACCCCGCCTTAATAACATGGTCGTCGGGTCCTGGCCCACCAGGTACCACCAGTTGCCCCGCAGACACGTTGGACCCGCCCCAGGGTCCACCCACATGCCCGAACGGGTCATTTGACTAATGACAGTCCCCACAGGCCAACACATGTCCTTTCCAGTGTGCTTTGTCCTCACTCACACACACCCTGAGAAACTTCCCAGGAGGTCACCCATCCTGATCACTACTCCAAGCCAAGCACGCTTAACTGTGGGGTTCTAATCAGACAGGCTCCCGAAAAGGAAGGTGCACCTTGTTGACATGAGTCATATCATTTAGTCATTTAACCTTTTATCATTTGGGGATGTTACAATCACCCCCCCTTTAGAGCACAACGCCCTCATTGTGGGCCCTACATCTCAACCCAGGCAGTGCACCATGCACTTAAGGCTGGGTTCCTGCTCTGATACCAAATGTGACAACCGGGTCCCGGTGACAGCACAACCACCCCGCCTTAATAACATGGTCGTCGGGTCCTGGCCCACCAGGTACCACCAGTTGCCCCGCAGACATGTGGGACCCACCCCAAGGTCCACCCACATGCCCGAACGGGTCATTTGACTAATGACAGTCCCCACAGGACAACACATGTCCTTTCCAGTGTGCTTTGTCCTCACTCACACACACCCTGAGAAACTTCCCAGGAGGTCACCCATCCTGATCACTACTCCAGGCCAAGCACGCTTAACTGTGGAGTTCTAATCAGACAGGCTCCCGAAAAGGAAGGTGCACCTTGTTGACATGAGTCATATCATTTAGTCATTTAACCTTTTATCATTTGGGGATGTTACAATTATGGACCTATACCAACGGTTTGGCCAAACCCGTCGGTATATGTCCAAATTAGTGACCTATACCAAGAGTTTTGGCCAAACCGTTGGTATAGGTCCATATAAGTGAACTATACCAATGGTTTTCCCAAAACCATTGGTATTGTCACGACCCGTCCTCGGGGCCCGTTTTGTGACTACCCCAAGCCTGCCATCCATAGGCCAGGGACTGGCGACTAGCACCAAAGGCATAAATACCGATAACTGGGAAGGCATTTCCTTTATAAAACATAACACATCCAACCAGAGTACAAGAAGAAGTAAAACACTGAGTACAAATGAAAGTGATGAAAAGTAAATAGGACAGAATACAAACCGAACTGAGAAATATAGCTACAACTGAATGAAGTACAACAGAAAAGACAAACAGATGGAAGAAAGAAGTAGCTCCTGGATCATCCACCACAGATCCTACCTGAAGGGATGTACAGATAGCCTCCTCAAAACTTCTTCTCTCCAACGTTATCTGAGTACCGTCTCGTCGTGAAGTCCGCCTCCGGGTATCGACTCGTCGTGAGGTCGACCTCCGGGTACTGTCTCGTCGTGAGGTCCACCTCCAGGTACCATCCAGTCCTTGAACACTTGATCCCAGTCAGTGTTGTACGAAGTCTGCATCCAACACAACGAGGTGCGGGCATAGCCCATGCAGGGGTGAGTATACGATACTCAGTAGGGATGGAGATACCATCAAGGTCTCACTAAATCCAACAAGGATAAACACAAAGGAAGTTCTCAACGGATAACACTTACTTAGGTATAATTCCATACTTATACCTAAGTTATCAAGTAACCTGTCTCAGCTACAAGGTTTCACACATGTATGAAGTCTACAGATAACCACTACTTAGGTATATGCCAATACATATACGTAAGTTATCTAGTAACTTGTATCAATCATGAGGAAAATAAAAAGGTCAGTGACTGAGCTCAAACCATGATTTCCATTATCGAAACTGAAACTGTTGAAGAGCTCATCCTCTGTCGAGTACAGTGATCTTGTCATGACTCTGAGGCACTTCTCACTAACTTAAGACTGCCGAGGTACTCCTCCTATCGAGTAACGCGGGTCAGCCACCCAAACACAGTAGTGCTTCCCACCGGGGTCTGCCACCCAAACAAAGTAGTGCATCCCCCCTAATAGACTGCAGAGGTACTCCTCCTGTCGAGTACCGTGGGTCTGACACCCAAACACAGTGGTACTCTCCGCCGTGGGTCTACCACCCAAACACAGTAGTGCTCCCCATTGGGCTATAAAAGTCACTCCGACTTGAATCATACAAGCAGTCATCAGGTCTCATCCAGATACATGGTCTCTGTACTCCGTACGATCGTCTCCGAGAGGGTCCGCTCCACGAGCTACTGGTCGATACTCCAAGTACCACAAAGTCTCATGAAAAAGTATTTCAAAGGACTGACTCGTCATAGGGGTCTCAACACAACAGACGACGCGTCAATCAGACGCCCGACCTGTGACTTATTAGACTTTTAGTCCCGGGAGCCCGGTTGGTTTCATGTACGAACCAACCCGGATGTATCTCAACTATACCCCGAACTCAAATAGGGTATACTAATAGAGACCGTTTCTCAACATGATCACCAACACCGCTGACAGTTCGTCAAACAGACATCCGGTTTGAAAGTTAACGACTTTTCCGTTCGAGGGGCCTGGTTGGATTTCGGGTACAATCCAACCTGAACATATTCAAACTACTTCCAAATCTCAGGTGAAGTATTCCAAAGATCTGTCTCACCGAAAGTAAACCAAAAAAGTCGACATCATGTAAATCGAACGTCTAGAACTCAAGTTATAAGTGTTTCTGCTCCGAGGAACCGGTTGGTTTCAGGTTCGAACCAACTCGGCCATACAAAAAGTTCTTTGAAACCTTGACTGTAATATACTGAAACGACCGCCTAAGTCCAAGGATCCCAAAACAACTTATGGTTCATCGATCGGAAGTCCGTAGCCCAAGTTATGGGTGTTTGAATGAAACTGCCAGAAAACAGGGGGTCTGGGCCCGGTCCGACCCGACCCAGTACCCCCTGGGTCGGCCCGAACCAGGTCGACCCGACCCGGGTCCGGGTCAGGCCCAATTGGGTGTGGCCCGGCCAGGCCCGGCGCCTACGGCCCGACCTAGCGTGGCTGGCCTGGCGCGGGCGGCCCGGCCCGGCGCGGACAGCCCCGACCCACGTGGCTAGTGGTTCGGCCTTCGGCCGATCGGGATGCGGAGGGGGGCGCTGCCCCCCCCCCACCCTTGATTTCTGAATGGCCGGCTAATTAAGGACGACCTTAATTGACCCGTGGGACTCATAGGATCCTGCCTCCAGCTGGTGCCAGCGGTCGGCTCAGCCGACCGCTCCCCCGAACCACCGCGACCATAGGCCGCAGCTCCTTCCCATCCAGCGCGGCGCGACAACGCCATGCCCCTCCGCCGCGGCCCTCCCCGGCCACGACCCTCCATGGTGTTCTAGTGCGGAGCGATGGCGTCGCGCCCCTCTGTCGTGGCCCATTCCTAGCCGCGGCCTCCTTCGGTCTCACCGGCGCCACACACCTTCACCGCGGCCCACTCCGGCCGCAGTTCCCTTATTCCTATGCGGTGCTACGGCACCGCACTGTCTTCGTCACCGAGTTCAACAAGGTAAACAAGATAAGGGGAGGAGGATAGGTCGTGTTTGTGCAGTCTGACCACCTCCCTTTATGATGGTAACAGGTGGCCAAGAACAGGTATTCACAAAGACAAACAAAGTACAAATTTAATTGATTAAATTTGTACTTAACCACTACCTCAATGAAATTCGCGGAAGCTTGCATCGCAGAATGAGGCTCCGTATACATCGATGGAGAACGTCCGATGAGAAAGCGGTGTAACCCTTCCTTTGACGTGGAGAGAAGATGGAACGACGTGTCGGCATGCATCCATGAAGGGGATGGTGTCACACACTGGTTGTGGAGAGGAGAAGAGACGACACGTCGATCTCTCCTTGGGGTGACGACGTTCTTCGTCGAAGTCATGGAATTCTTCGCATTCTTCAATGAGGAAGTATAAGTTCTTCAGACTTAGTGTTTTCTTCTCCCAATCTCCTTACACCACAAGCCAACACAAAAGAATAATATTTCTCTCTTTCTATTATCTTAAGCCTTGCCTTTCAAAATTACAAATTTCAAAACACATAACTCACTTAATTAAGTTAATGTGTTGGTGTTGAATTAATGTGGGGAGAGGGGTGGTCACAAATTAATTGGATGTTTTAAGGGTTACACACTTAAGAGAGAGTTTAGAGGAGTTAGGGAATATGAGAAAATGGTGGCTCGTGTGGGCCCCACCACCCTCATAACCACACATGGGAAGTTGGGTTATTGTGGGCCCCACCAACAACTTCCCATGAGAGAACTAAATGACCATGGATAAAATAAAATGTCACACAATTTTATTTTACTTAACATTTGATTACCCAATTTTTTTACAACTCCTCCCAAGCAAATGCAACTCCAGAAGAGGTCTTCCTAAGCAAATACCGGTGTTGCGGTTTCATTGGTGCCCTCAGAATTCGATTCCGAGCACTGGTTCAAAATATAGAAAAACCCGCTCGTTCGTTCACTGAACGTACCCGAGCTAAACTTTGGAAATTGATTCCGGGAACACCGGGCCTCGGAATCAGGTTCCATCAGAGGCCACAGACTCAAAAAATTCAAAAGAAATTAAGAAAAAAATTTCCTTGAAATTTAAAATTCTTTACATTACTCCCACCACAGGGATTTAAGTCCTCGTAAAGCTATAACACAAACTAGGGAAACAAAAGTGGTACTGAGCACGCATCTGAGCCTTCCACTCCCATGTGCTCTCCTGGAGGTTCCTGTGCTACTAGTGAAAGTGTACCTGAGGAATCGACCATCCACATAGGACCCGCTCCTGTTGGTCCTTGTTCTACACTAGAACCACTATGAATGTCGCCCCGTCATCGACGTCCAACCCCATGTGGTCGACGATGTCTGAAGGATCATTCTTGTATCTCCTCAGCTGATATACGTGGATGACATCATGCACTCGGTGCAACTTAGGTGGAAAGGTCAAGCGGTAAACCACTTTTCCTACCCTGTTGAGGACCTAGAAAGGTCTGTTAAACCTCGGAGATAACTTGCCACCTCAACCACATCTCCGTAAACCTCGTCGTGGTGAGACCCGTATAAGGATGTGGTCGTCATCCTCGAAATCTAGAGGCCTCCATTTCCTGATTGGAACTGAAACTAAAAACTCCTACTTCCATGAGGGTAAGGTTGACTAACTCAAGAGTGATCGACCACACCTCCTATGCATGAGTTTATCCTGTGCTGCTTGGGGTTTCCTTTTCGCCAACCAAGGAAAACACATCCTAATGTTGTAGATAAACCACAACCTTTTTGCATAATATAGTCAATCTATGTATGATCTATGGAACCAATCCATACTCAGACCAACATCATAAGGCCACGACACTGCCACCATGAGATTCCAACCAAAACACTCACCTCGAGGGTCAGATCACACTGTCAGTGTACGTGTGATTATCGAGTCTCCTCCCAAAGGTATCTCTAGACGTGAGGGTCAAGTCTACAGCTTACCAGAAACTCCAGGTCTGGGTCTAGATTCGTGGAAGGAACGAATGAGTCGTATCAACATTTATGGCTACGGTAGCTAGTAGCGGACATAGACTGTCCCTCAAATCATTCTTAGAGCCATTGGGTCACATTCCTTGATAGCATGCAGCTACTCTTAGCTCTGCCTCCACATCTGCTGCTCCGCAGACTCATCTATCCTTAACACTTTTTCTTCTTGAAAAATTATACACGCCCGAGTCTCTGAGACTGGTGCCAGTTTTCTTGTTTCTTACTGCACTATGCAGTCTCCATCCGCTCCTGGATGATCTGCACCTTCTCCGCCTACGATCTGAAAGAGCTGCTAAGATTTATCCTTTCCGAAAGGAGAAACATGGTCTAATTCCCTGGATGAACCACGCCCATTTCCTAATACAGTCAATCCTGACATGAATGATGCATTCATTCCATCGATGATGTTGTAAGGCCTCGAAGTTACTACCAAGAGATCCAACCGTCACTCTCACCTCTAAGGGTTGAGAAACACTATCGGCATCAAGGTGAGGTCACTGGGTCTCCTTCAGTAGAAATCTCGAAAGTGAGGTTCAAGTCAACAGTTTTAGCCAGGACCTCTTAGTATCAACCAAACAAAAGGACATGAATGTAAACATTACAATGATAAGAGTCTTTTATTACTGTAGCTCGAAGTACAAAGACACAAATGAAACAGAATCATGGAACTTGAAGCACTAATAACAAAAAGAATCCACTAGTTCTGCTTCTGTCCACATGATTCCAGAGCTCTACTGCCTTGTCCACTGTTCAGTTGTTTCTCAAGGACCCGCCGCTGCTTCTGTTTCGGTGGCTCCTCTAATGCCAGCGGATCAATTATGCGGGGGTCGGACATCACATTCCGTGTGACCCTTCCTGACGCATGCATAAAACTTCTTGCTCCTCGTATGGATGGATCTGTTTCATGTGCCTCGAAAAACCAAACCGGTATCCCTAGGTCTCCCATCTGCTGGTCTGGTCCTCTTAGACCCCTGCATCATCTATCTACTACCTACATATGACTCGGCTATTGATGGAAAATCCTGCGGCAAAGGCAGCATCTCCTGAACACGCTCGGGGTGTAGAGTCACTGGTATAAACTCCACTCTAAAGAGGGTCTCAAAGTCTCCCCAGGTGAAGGTCATCTCATCGCAAAACTAGAGCATCCGGATCCACCATCTGCCTGCTACTACCGAAAGGAGGCTTGCAGAAAGGATCACCATGAAGTCCGCTGGTGTACCTACTCCCTTGAAGACCCTCACCACAGCCTCCAGCCAATCCTCAACCACTTGTGGGTCCTTATCTCCCCAGAACCAGAGTGGCCTCTGGCGTTGGAACTTATGCAGCGCGCTCATGCGGCGTGCATCGCCTGCTGCTGGGGCTGGTGGCATTGGTGTCCCAATGAATGGTTGTATCGTTGGTGCCTTCACTGGTGCCTCAACTGAAAGTGGGCCCTATAACGAAGCCTCGTCGCTCGGTAGGCTATCAATACGTATATCTCTCGAGGCTCTAGCTGATCGTCTGTGGAAAGGAATCCTGAAAGAAATAGATGTGACATGGTCAAACGATTATACCTAGTGAGTTAACCTGATTTGAGCTGTTTTAAGGGTAAAACCTTTGAAAAGACACACACAATTAGTGTTTTTGTGCACTGAGTCGGAAATCAGAAGTTCGAGTCCTGGTGTATGGATACGTCAGCCACCCGCACCAATACTGGACTCCCTGAACTGAATTCCACACTTGGTACCCTTAACACTACTGCTTCACAGAAAAGGAATATCAGTGTTATAAGTTCTGCAGTAGAACCGACTCCTCTGATACCAATTTGTCACGACCCATCCTCGGGGCCCATTTCATGACTACCCCAAGCCCGCCTTCCATAGGCTAGGGGCTGGCGACTAGCACCAAAGGTGAAAATCCCCATAACTGGTAAGGAATTTCCTTTATAAAACATAACACATCCAACCACAGTACAAGCAAAAGTAAAACACTGAGTACAAAAGAAAGTGATGAAAAGTAAATGGTCAAGAATACAAACCCAATTGAGAAATACAGATACAAATGAACAAAGTAAATTAGAAAAGACAGACAGCTGGAAGAAAGAAGTAGCTCCTACGGCATCCACCGCGGATCCTGCCTGAAGGGTAGGTGCAGATAGCCTCCTCAAAACTCTCGCCCGCCAACCTTCTCCGAGTACCATCTCGTCATGATGTCCGCCTCCAGGTATCGACTCGTCATGAGGTCCACCTCCGGGTACTATCTTGTCATGAGGTCCACCTCCGAGTACCGTCCAGTCCACGAACACTCGATCACAGTCAGCGCTGTCCGACATCTGCATCCAACACAATGAGGTGCGGGCATAGCCCGTGTAGGGGTGAGTATACGATACTCAGTAGGTACCCCGAGACCCTCAAGGTCTCACTAAATCCAACAAGGATAAACACAAAGGAAGTTCTCAACGGATAACCCTTACTTAGGTATAAGTCCATACTTATACCTAAGTTATCAAGTAACCCATCTCAGCTACAAGGTTTCACACAAGTATGAAGTCGACCGATAACCACTACTTAGGTATATGCCCATACATATACGTATATTATCTAGTAACCCATCTCAATCATGAGGAAAACACAAAGGTCAGTGACTCATCTCAAACCAGGATTTCCATTATCGAAACCACAACTACTAAAGTGCTCCTCCTCTATTGAGTACAGTGATCCTGTCACGACTCCGAGGCACTGCTCACTAACCTAAGACTGCTGAGGTACTCCTCCTGTCAAGTACCGCGGGTCATCCACCCAAACACAGTAGTGCTTCCCGCGCGGGGTCTACCACCCAAACACAGCAGTGCACCCCCCAATAGCCTGCAGAGGTACTCCACCTATCGAGTACTGCAGGTTTGCCACCCAAACATAGTAGTGATCCCCGTCGTGGGTCTTCCACCCAAACACCGTAGTGCTACCCACTTGGCTATACAAGTCACTCCGACTCGAATCGGACAAGCAGTGTTTAGGTCTCAGCTAGCTACACGGTCCTAGTACTCCATACGCTCGTCTCTAGGAGGGTCCACTCCACGACCTATAGGTCGATACTCCAAGTAGCACAAAGTATCACGAAGAAGTATCTCAAAAGACCGCCTCGTCATAGGGGTCTCAACGCAACAGACGGCGCGTCAATCAGACGCCCGACCTGTGAGTTATTAGACTTTTAGTCACGAGGTCCCGGTTGGTTTAGTGTACAAACCAACCCGTCCGTATCTCAACTATACCCCGAACTAACATAGGGTATACTCATAGGGGCCGTTTTTTCAACATGATCACCAATTCCGCTGACAGTTCATCAAACGGACGTCCGATCTGAAAGTTAACGGCTTTTCCGTTCCAGGTGCCCGATTGGATTTCGGGTATAATTCAGCCCGGCCATATTCCAACTGTGTCGAAACCTCAGGTGATGTATTCCCAATACCCTTCTCACTGAAAGTAATCCAACGAAGTCGACGACACGTCAATCGGACGTTCGAAACTCAAGTTATAAGTGTTTCCGCCCTGAGGACCCAGTTGTTTTTGGGTACGAACCAACTTGCCCATACCCAACGTTTTCCTAAAACATGAGTGTAATATACCGAATTGACCGTCTATATCCAAGTATTGCAACATAACTGACGGTGCATAGATCAGAGGTCCGAAGCCCATGTTATGGGCATTTGAACAAAACTGCCCGAAAATGGGGGGTCTGGGCCCGGTCCGACCCGGCCCAGTACCCCCTAGGTCGGGCCGAACCTGGTCAACCCGACCTGGGTCTGGGTTCGGCCCAATTGGGTACGGCCCGGCCCGGCGCTGGTGGTCCAGCGCGGCTGGCCCGGCTAGGCGTGGGCGGCCCGGCCTGCGTGGCCAGCGGCTCAGCCATCGGTCGAGCGGGATGCGGAGGGGGGCGCTGCCCTCCCTTGATTACTGAATGACCGGCCAATTAAGGCCGGCCTTAATTGACCCACAGGACCTGTAGGGTCCCGCCCCTAGCTGGTGCTAGCGGCCAGCTCAGCCGGCCGCTCCCACAAACTGCCACGACTACAGGCCGCGCCTCTTTCCCGTACGGCGCTGCGCGACGGCGCCGCTCCCCTCCACCGCGGCCCACCCCGGCCACAGCCCTCCATGGTGTTCCGACGCGGCGCGAAGACGCCACACTCCTTTTCCGCAGCCCGCTCCGGCTGTAGTTCCCTCGTTACCGCGTGGTGTTATGGCACTGCGCCGTCTTCGTCACCGAGTGCAACAAGGTAAACAAGATAAGGGGAGGAGGATCGGCCGTGTTTAAGCGGTTCAACCACCTCCCTTTGTGACGGTAACAGGAGGCCAAGAACGGGTATTCACAACGACAAATAAAGCGCAAATTTAATTGATTAAATTTGAACTTAATCCCTATCTCAAAGAAATTCGCGGAATCTAGTGTCGTGGAATGAGGCTCTGTATACATCAATGGAGAACGTCCGAGGAGAAAGTGGCGTCTCCCTTCCTTTGACGTGGAGAGAAGATGGAATGGCGTGTCGGCGTGCGTCCAAGAAGGGGATGGCGTCACACACCAGCTGCGGAGAGGAGAAGAGACGACACGTCAATATCTCCTTGGGGTGACGACATTCTTCATCGAATTCTTGGCGTTCTTCGTGTACTTCAACGAGGAAGTAGAAGTTCTTCAGACTTATAGTTTTCTTCTCCCAATCTCCTTACACCATAAGACAACATAATAGAATAAGATTTCTCTCTTTCTATTATCTTAAGCCTTGCCTTTCAAAATTACAATTTTTAAAACACATAACTCACTTAATTATGTTAATGTGTTGGCGTTGAATTAATTTGGGGAGAGGGGAGGTCACAAATTAATTGGAAGTTTTAAGGGTTACACACTTAAGGGGGAGTTTAGAGGAGTTAGGGAATATGAGAAGATAGGGGATCGTGTGGGCCCCACCACCCTCATAACCACACATGGGAAGTTGAGTGGTTGTGGCCCCATAAAAAACTTCCCATGAGATAACTAAACTACCATGGATAAAATAAAATTTCACACAATTTTATTTTACTTAACATTTGATTCCCCAATTTTTTTACAACCCCCCCCCCCAAGAAAATACAACTCTAGAAAAGGTCTTCCTAAGAAATTACCAGCATTGCGGTTTCATCGGTGCCATCAGATTTCGATTCCGAGCACCGGTTCAAATGATAGAAAAACCCCATCATTCGTTCACTGAACGTACCTGAGCTAAACTTCAGAAATTGATTCCGGGAACACCGGGCCTCAGAATCAGGAGCCGTTAGAGGTCACAGACTCGTAAAATTCCAAAGAAATTAAGAAAAAAATTTCTATGAAATTTAAAGGTCTTTACAGGTATAGATATTATTTCTAGTAGTGGATGATCCCAAAAAATACAAAAAATAATTCAATAGAGTCTTTTCAATGTTGGAACCAAGGAATGTCTCTGAGGGTCAAATCAAACTAAGAGTATTCCTAATCTTAATTGATGGAGACAAAAAATATTATATGTATTATTTACAAACTCAATATGTAACATGTTAAAATTATCTTAAAATTCTTCTTTTCCAATAGAGGTTTCTTACAAAATCAATTACCACTTCTATTTAGAAATAGGTTTTAGGGATAAAGTAGCACTAAGGAGAGACAATGTATGAGTATAGGGAGAAATTAAATATGATGCGTGTATATTTCCCAAATAACTAAATCATTGACCAAAACATCAACTCGATCTTCTATAAAGGCCTTATATCGATGGACGTGAGCATTTTGGATTCTATAGAAGAATGAATATTGCTTGATAAAAAACCAGTAGCTGAATGAGAATTGATTGAAAAGACAGAATAGAATAATAAACAATTTGGGGATTTAGGTACACCTCCTATTAGAGGAGTACATCTAGTCAATATATATTTTCATGAAAATAATTTAATTGATACTATATTGGTAGAATTGAAAAATATTATAAGATAGATTACTCTATCTCAAAAGGCATCCCAACCTACTCCTGTGAGGTTTTTGTAGCATATTTACTGAATCAAATCACTCTAACAATTGTTACCCTAGTTACAAGTGAAAAAGGTTTGTGCATCTATATTCCCTTGAAGAACACTTCATTAACAACAAAAACCACCCCAAAAAATATGTATGACCCTCTTCACACAAACATAAAACCAATGGTAAAAATATTACTTAGACACGAGGTATGGATTTGGATAAAGACAAAACCCCCTTTTCAACAAAACTTCCTACAACCTATAACTTATAAATAGGGATTCAGACACCCCAATGTGTTTCAAAGAAAAGTTATCACGAATTCAATAATAAATATTTAATTCCTAATATTATTTATATTTTAATATTTATGATATTTAGAGAATAAAATTCTTAATAAACAGAAGGAGTTAAATAGTTAAGGAATGAAGTTGTGGGAATTAGATATGTAAATGTAATGGATTTCCACTTCCCTTAGTGAATTTGTATGAATAAACTCTATAATTAATCATTCACAGCCTATGAAAAATCCAAAATGGAATGTTAGAATAATAACCATGATAATTGGGATAAAAACATGTTAGAAATTGGTTCCTAGTATTTACTAGTATTCAACCCACCATGTGTGATTCCACTATCACCCCGAGTAGATCCACAACCAAAGTAGAAGGAGAAGGTAAATAAACATATGTATGAGGTACCTCATATAATACCTCAATTTCCTATAAACGCATTAAAACAAAATAATATGATTATGGAGGAAATAAAAAATAAATGTTGGACACATTCAAGATTGTTGAGATCAACATCCCACTTCATGAGGTAGTTAAATATATCCCATGGTATACTCAATTATTGAAATAATTGAACTGTATGAAGAGGTATTAAGAGAAAATAATTGATTAATATTTTAACTAATGTGTCAAAACTAACTACACTAACTCAGCTGATTCCTATATAATGAATGGATCCTCGGACATGCACCATACCATGAAATCTTATGAAGCTATACTTTATGGATTATTTATCTGATCTAGGAGAAACTATAAATTTAATGCCTCACATAGTTTTCTCTTCATTAAATACTTTTTCTTTGAATATGATAAGTGATTTTGAGACATTGGAAAATAGATCTGTGATACTTTCAACATGATTCCTTGATGTTTTACTTGTTTGAGTTAGGGATAAAATCATTCAAGTGAAATTTCTATATGTTTAATATGGATGAAAATTAACTATATTCTCATTATCCCATAATTATTAGGAGGTACTTACTCAATAATACCAATTTGATTATAAACCTATAGGTGGGTATATTTTTTATGGAGTTCATGTATGAGATAATAATATTTAACATTTTTGAATCCATGAAGTACCCCATAAAAGACCATTCCTCTCCCTATATCCCCCATTCTAAACCATCTTGTAGGGATACTAAAAATTTAATTTTTAATAATTTTTAAATAGGTATAATTAGATGTTATGGGATATTTTGAGTAACTGGGATGTTTTTACTTCTTATAACATTTACACACATTTTTTATGTGAACACATCTATTTGTTATGATTTTGATGAGAATTCATGTTCAAATTTTCAGTATGTTCATTATTATTATGAAAATTTTATTAATTTTTGAAATGTATTTGATGAATTATTCACTAATTTCAATGATTTACATGTATATCCCAATAAATATTGTGCAAATATTTTGATTCCCCATAAATTTATTTCAATACAACACCCATACAAACTTTTACTTAGACCAATGCCCCCAAAATAAAAAAAAATACATGTTGAATAATGAAAAATTGTCTACAATAATTCAAAATAATCTCTTTCATTAATAAGAAAAAAAATTCATGTCTTATGGGAGAATATGAGGGAATTCTATTAGACCTCAGATTACATAACAGGTAATACCCCCTCTATTTTCCTATATAGGGTTATTTTAGAGGATGGTTCTAAAGGGATTAGGAAAACAAAAATAAATATTAAACCCAAACTATTAGAAGTTTTAATGAAATATGTGGAAAAATTACATGAAGGGGACATCATTTATCCTATCTCTGACTCCTAGTGAGTTTGCTCTATCGAGTTTGTTATGAAGAATAATTATTTCATTATTTAGAAAAATTTAAAATGATGAGTTAGTTCTCATTAGAGTGTAAAATAGTTAGGGTGTGTCCATATATTTTTGGAAACT
Source organism: Viscum album (assembly GCA_963277665.1). Classification (NCBI taxonomy): domain Eukaryota; kingdom Viridiplantae; phylum Streptophyta; class Magnoliopsida; order Santalales; family Viscaceae; genus Viscum; species Viscum album. The sequence goes on from OY728140.1 coordinate 337,818,368, forward strand.
GAATAACTCCATACATTATAACCATTTACAATCCATTATTTGAAAATATTTTTGAGAGACTTGCTAGTAGGAAATACTATTATTTTGTGGATGGTTTATGTGGCTATTTTCTAGTTACCATTGTAGTATAAGACTAGGATAAGATGGATTTAACTTTCCCATATGGTCCATTTTATTACTAAAGGATTCCATTCATTAATTGTATTTCCCTAGATACCATACTAATATACATGATGTATATCTTTTATGAATTAATTGAACAGTTTAGGGTGGAATTTATACATTGATTCCCTATAAATGGATTTTTATTTGATAAATCTATCTCTAGAATGTGAAATTTTTGTATTGATGTATTGTGAGATATATTATTTTAAATTTTTAAAAAATTCATTTCATGGAAGATTAGGGAATTTTCCTAGGTTAAGTAGTTTCATAGAATGGAATTGAGTTTGATAGATATAAGGTAGAAATTATTTCATCCTTTCCATATACTAAATCTATGTGTGATGTTTGAGCATTCCTTGGAAGTTTTAGTTTTTATCAATTCTTCATTATATATTTCCATAAGATCACTATTATATTATCTCTATTTATTTGAAAATATATTTCATTTTTTTATGATTCTTATAGGGTATAATTTTATGATATAAAGAAGAGTCTCACCACTTTACCAAACATAAATTCCCCACAATGGGTGCTTTAATTTCATAATATGTTTGATGCTTTGAAAATCAGAGTTGGAGTTGTATTATCATATATGGTGGAGGGAAATCCACATGTGATCTACCATACTTCGAGGATATTGGATAATTCCTAATGAAAACAATAATGGAAAATGAGTTTATTTGTATAATATTTTCATTTAAAAAATTCCCTTCTTAATTATTTGGCTTCAAAGTAGTGGTTCTTTCAGATTATGCAGTAATAAGGTACCTCTTGAATAATCCATATGCTTATACAAGAATTATCCACTGGATTATCCTTTATAAAGTGTTAAATATTAAGATAAAGGAAAATATTTTTTTAGATAACATAGTTCAAGACTGCATGTGTAGGATCACTCACACACTTGAGGATGATTTCATGGATCAAGTATCACTTTGAGACACATTTCCTAGTGGGAATCATTATATAATATCAGGCACATATCCTTGGTATTATGATTTATTTAACTATGTTTAATCCTATAAAATAAATACAAATATAAAGAAGAATAAGTTAAAAAAATAAATGTTTATTTTCTGTTTTATGTGTGGGATGATACCTACCATTGAAACATGTGTAGAAACCAATCTATTAGGTGGTGTGTTCTAGATATTAAGTTTCAGTGTATTCTGTATCTTTGTAACATAATTTCTTATGAAGGAAACTTTGTCCCCTAACATACATCTTGGAAGGTCTTCAACTCAAGTTTTTGTTATCCTTTCTTGTTCCATGATAACAATATATTTTTTATACCCTGCTCTTTTTAGATACATATTATAAATATTTGTATGCAACATGATATTTCTCCCCAACCCATATTATTATGTGTAATTTTTTATGTATATTGAATTCATTTTATGTGTTTTTTATACCACATTTGGTTTCTTTCATATCATTTTTATTATTGATTATATTAGAAAAATAGTGGAGGATATGTTAGTAATCATTGATGATTTTCATTTTGTATTAGATTTTGTTTGGTTAATGATTTTTATAGGTTTTGAATACTGAAAGCTATCATTGGTGTCCAATAGACACACTTTTGAAATAAAAATATTTTTTCACACTTTTGTAATTATGGGGTGACATGAGAACCATAAAATCATTACCACTACTAAGAAATGTTTGTTTTGAAGTCAGAAATTGAGAGCTGAAGTAGATATTGGGGAAAACATTGTAACTGAACAAAAAGGATTACCATTAGTGATTTTATGATGTGATTTTCTATTATAAGATGGATTAAATAACTCCCCTAATAATGTTTCTATTTTAGATTGTTTTTTTTGAAATCCATCCATCACCATATGTAGGTAGAACATTTTAAATTTTGGGAAATAAATAAATACACCATGGATTTATCCGAGGTAAAAGATAAAAGGAATCAAAAACATTAGGAGCATAAAGAGATATTTTAATCCTCAAATAAAAACTCAAGGCTCTATACAGATTGACCTAAATAAATCCATGACAATATGATAAAGAAGAGGAATCCTTAAGAGGTACACAAAGTCCTTCTCTATAGTTCAAGACTGAAGTTGATGATCGGTAAGTTGTGTTCTACATGGTTAGGACCTTATATTGTATCTCATGTTTTATACATATAGTGTAGTATAGATAACATAATATACCACAAGAAGAATATTTATAGTCATTGGATGGTGGTATAGAAAATACATTTAGGGACCTCTATTATAGGAAGTTGATGTCATCATGCAACTTGACCCCATTATCATTTGATAACATCGTGGTATCCCAAGCCCTTTTAATTTTATCTTATATTCATTCTTTAAAATTCTACATTTCAATAGACTATATAATTTCATAGGGTAACATTATGAAAAATTTCACATTTTAAGTGTGGGGGAGGGGAAAACATTTTTGGTAACCTATATATGATTTTATATTATGTATCTTGTGTTAATTTTTTTAAAAAACAAAATAGTCAACCAAAAACAAAAATAAAAAAAAACAAAATCATTTCAAATTCATATTTATGAATGGAATATAAAAAGAATTCATGTTTGGTTTTCATGATCTAATTGGTATGGTTTTAATAATGGGAAAATTTTCCTCATCAATAGTTGATTTCTATAAAGAGAAATGTTGTCAATGATATGATCAATTGTATCATTATAAAAAAAACTATTTTGGATCTATTCATTGTGATATTGGTTTAGGGTAACCACAAACAGAATAATGAATTCTGAAAATTTTCATATTAATTTAAAATTATAATAAAGTTGGGTAACTGTTTTTATCTTACAACTATAGTATTTCAATATTTTCATTTCAAATTCTTCACTTTACCGAATTGACATATTTGTGTGTAACTGATATCAGACTGTTTGACACCCTCCAAAATTAAAAATCAGATTCAAAACACAAAGAGGGAATTGATAAAATGTACAACATATGGGGATATTCCGATTAAATGATAAAGGTTTTACTTTGATAAATTCTTCAAGGAGTGGATTTTGAAATATAATTGTAAGGACATGAGTTTTAATAAAATATTCCTCTTAAAATAATCATTGTATTAACATCTTGATTCACATGAAAAACCAAAATAAAATGATCCCTGACATACTTGAAAAGAAAATTATAAACATAATAACACCACAATATATAAAAAGATATTAATCAATTAAAAATACATAAAAAATAGGATTAATAACACTTATAATTTTAAAATGGAATTTTCCAATAAAATAAATTTTCATTATATATTATATATTAATAAAAATATAAATTTATAAATTTTTTAAATTTTTTTAAAACTAATTTCATTTTATAATTCATAAAATCAAAATTATCCTTAGATAAATCTAGATGTTTTTATAAATTAAATGACTTTTAGGTGAATAATGATAAATATATATTTTACCAAAATTATTAATTTGATGATTGTATAAGAAAAAACTAAAAGTGTATAAAAAATTTTTATTTGTGAAATACGAATTTATTAATTAAAAATAGACATTAAAAAAATACTATGTTGAATTTAGAAAATATATGAATAACATTTTGGAAGTTAAATAATATTTTCCTATAAAATAGTTTTTATTTCTTTCGTTTGTAATTAAATAAGATTGTAATAAAATTTGTTTTTATCTTTATTTTAAATCCAAATAAATATTATTTATATTATAATAAACCTATTTATATCATAAAAATTTAATACATGAATAATTATAACATATAAATAAATTTTAATCATAAAAATACACTTTTTATGAAAATTGATTTTTACATGTGATAATTTTAAAATTGGAATCTTATAGAAAGAAATTTTATTTAGTAAAATTGATTTCATATTTTGATTAAGTATTCCCAAGTTAATACAAAATGATGATTTTATTTTTCGACATAAAAATAAAGATTACTATAAATGATGTTAATTTCAGTGATAATGGTGAAATTGAAAATTTTAAAGACGTTTTTTATTAATATTTAGCGATTTTTTCAAATAATTTAAAATAAAATATTCAAATAATGAATCTAATATTATATTTGAGAACATATATAACTATATTAAAGAACAATTAATTTTTCACTAACTAGAAAAAAAATTATAAACTAAAAAAATGATAAACACATATTTTTCTACAAAAAATATGTTTTCTGTATATAAAACGTGTTGATTTAAAAGTTGATTTTCCTATAGGGTCTCATGAAATCATATGGGAAATTAGTAATTTTTAAAAAATTAAGCCTTTTCAGCTAGGGTGGTAGTTGAGTTATTCCACACACCCCTGGATACAGCTAGGTACCTGGGGTTCATATCCTAGTTGCCACTCAATTTTGGCCACCTTAAAAACTTATAGGGGGAAACACTTTGTACATGATATATGGGAGGTAGGGGCCCTCATCGTTGATGTCTTTTTACATAGAAATAATAGCAGTGAAATCCATTGATGTTGATGGTACGGTGTGAGACATAAGGCAACGTAACATTGGAATTGATGTCAACCTATGATGAGGCGATGGTTAGGTAGGGTTAGGTGATGCATGATGGGGGACCACCGACCTCATTAGATCCAAAAAGGAATAGGCACGTGAATAAAGGGGATGGTGACCTCTAACGTGACAAGGTATTGAAAGGGTTGGGTGGTACAAGTTAGGGGCGATGGTCCTTGATAGAGATTCAGAGGTAAAGTAGGGGGAATCCTCTGATGAAGTACAAGTGGAGTGAAGTGAGGGTTAGGCGGATGAACAAGTTGGGAATAAAAAACACGGACCATTTAGCCATCTTCTAGACCTAGAATCCATGTGTCTTTTAGACTATGTATTTTTTAATTTAGGTTAGGGGATATAGGCTATGTAATTTTCTCTCTCTACCTAGAAAAAATAGGCTCTTCCTTTATTTAACAAACTTAGAAAGATCCTTCAACCCTAACTTTATAAAAAGAAACAATTTTTTATAGAAATTAGTTAGTCCAAGGTCACACATATGAGACTGTGAAGATTTTATTTTCTAGAAATTTAAATAATTAAATTATTTATTGATTTACTAAATTATATGCATAATTAATGACTAAATATTTATTTAGAAATATGAAAAAAAAATCCAGGTTCTATAAATGTTGGGTTTGTGTGTGAGTGAATTTTAGAAGTTAAATTTATTTCTCTTGTTTTCAGTGGATCTCAGACGATGAAAATTACTTTTCATCATATTCACTTCTTAATAAAGAAAATTTTCTTTTAAAATGGTCAATTATATAGGAGAGTTTATGAATTAATATTCTTGATACCATTTTTAAACATGGTCATCCTAAATTACACAATGGCCATGTGAGATTTAGGATGATCACTGTCTACAATATATTTTACATTCTTAATTGAACTATTAGTGGGCATAAAATGAAATTATGAAAGGTCAGAATAATTAATGATGGATGTGACAAACCAAAAATGAACAAAATAAGTAAAATAACTCAAAATTAAATTCCTATATTATTTACATTACCCAAAACAATTTGGGAATTTCATTATCATGATAGTCATGAGAAGGTTATTAGGAAATATAGAAAGAAAAATATTCTAAGGAATGGTTGAAAATTCCTTTTTATAGAACTTCCTCTAGGAAAAACCTCTATTTGTTGTGGAATAATCTTGGAGGAGATCCCATGACCTATATTTATAGGTGTGAAGGACCCACAAATCATGAAACATTCATCGAAATTGGATTGGTCGACTATGGGGGGTTACATGACATTTAAACATGAGCCTCAGTCAACTATCAACCATGTTAGGAAGTTCCTATAAATCATCCCCATATGTAATGGTGTGACATGTTTCACCCCATGGAAATTCATATTTCTTCCTATATCATTGATTTTTCACTCCCTGTTTTAAGTTATCAATCCTCTTTTAATTTCATATCACAAATTTCATATTCATTATGTTAATTTTGTTTTCCATTATTTTCACCTCCTTATTCACTTAAATAATTAATTCGGAGCATTGTATATGATCCTTGAATTTTTTTACATCTTGGAGAATATGTTTTATCCTGAATTTAATCTATTTTTGTGTGTTTTATTCATTAGCATATTTTTCATATTTAAACTAATAAAATAAAATATCTTATTATCAATTAAAATAAAAAACAATGAATTTTATATGTAACTAAATTTACATTAAATATAGTAATCAAATCCACCAATGCATAGACCAATGATTATCCAAAATAATGAAATATCAAAAAATTTAAAAGGACTTTTATTCTATCAATATTTAAATTCAGTGTTAATAAAATAAATTGATTAAATTGCGAATTAAATATTCAAGAATCACATAAAAATGTCAATAAATTCTCAATTTTCATATTAAAAATTCAACCAAGTATTTCTATTTTCTTAAATTGTTTTAACCACTCCTATTTATTATTACATTCACATTTTTCAATTTTTTTCAATGTGAATTCGCCTATTAATATTCATTGTTTTAATTTATTTTTTTCACTCATCAGTCAATGAAAAAATGTAAATTTAATATTTCTCATGACTCAAATAATGATCCTTACTACAAGCTTTTTATTTGTCTACATTCCCCACCTAATTGTGATAAATATCACAAATAATCATGAGAGAATAATCATTATAATGAAATGACTATGATGATTTAGGGTTGGTGGGTAAATGTGGTGAATGTAAATCTCAAAAAGGATTCTATCTCTAATATAATTTTCATGATAATCAATAAAATATTAATGAAAAATTCCTCTATTTTCAATGACATCTCTACTTTTCCTAATGATAAAAGTAGATTCAAAAATCAATGAAATACAATTGATGATTCACCCTCTGGAATTTTTTTTCATATATTTTTTTCAATATTGATTTAGGAAAAGTTTCACATCCACCACCCAAACCTAAATGATAAAAATAACTATTAATGTAAATGTTTATACTTTTACCCTCCAAGACAGAATATATATATATATATATTTAAATTTTTCAAGAGGGGTATATATTAAATTACAATTAATGAATAATATTAACCCTTCTCAATATCCTATTAAAACACCCCCATAACTATTAATTATAAACTAATCATTCCTTACATCATGTCTCCATCTCCCCCAAAATCATTTTTTGATAATCATGAAAAATACATATAGTAGGACAGAGAATAAAAAAGTTAGGATTTTAATATGGATTTTCCCTAATAAAGTCATTCATGGATTATATTGGTGTAAGAAGGATTAATATTTGGGTTGGTATTACGATGAGAGATAATTAAAATATAGATAAATCATTTTAAATGTGATTTTTTTACAATCATAGCTTTGACAAGATGGAAGTAAAATTCTTGAAGAAAAAATGTCTATGATTTACTGAAGAAATATACTCATGAATGAAATTTAAATAATAAGCCTAGAAAATTTCTCAGGAATAGAAAACGTGATTGGGTCAATCCCTTAAGAAATTTTACAACAAAAAATAAATAAATTATTATTAATATCATAAATTCAAATCATGGAAAAATTCAGAAATAATTATTTATAAAAATTAACTAATGTCCGGAATAATGATTTGTTAAATCAAAACCCATGTTAGCCTTTAGTAATTCATTAAATGATATTTATCATTCAATTTATTTACAAAAATATTTAAAATTTGAAATAATTTTTATCATGAGTAGTGTTTTTCTCCTTGATATATGATTACAATGAAGTGTTGAACACATGGAATACATAATAAATTTGGTGTTTTTAAAAATCATAAATGTAGTTTAAAATTAGAAAATATTAGAAATAAAATAAATAATCTCTTATTTAATTTTGTTATCTTAAATGTGGCTATCAATTTTTTTTATTTCTTATTCCCAACCTTAAGACTTCATTTGGAGATGTAAAAAAAATGTTACAGTTAAATCCCCTTTTCAATGAAATTTAAGAATATTTGGTGGGGGGAGTGGCCTAAGAATAGAAAAAGAAAAATTCAAAAAAACACAGGTTTCCACCTTGAAGTTATTTTTTTATTCCAATATCTTGGCCTTACCTCCTACTAGATCATTTGAAAGGTGGTTGGAAAGATTTTACCTTATCAAGATCAATTATTGGTCATAAAATATTAATCTCAATGTTTGTTGGTCCCCTACATTTCTATGATATCATCTTTACCCTTCCCATGGGAAACACCTTATCTACAACTATTTGGCCATTCCAATAGTGCTTCGTCAGACCTAAAAACCCAATATCAAGATCATAGACCATCTATATCCACTGAACTTCTTAAAACATGTCTTTTCTAGGTATTTCTATATCATGGGGAATCATGTCTCAAAGATTCCAGTCTTTATTCATATTTTTTTACTTCTCTTTGTTTAGTAATGGTGATATGAACTTTTTCTAACTTGGGAATGATATCCTCTTTAATGACGTCATCTTTAACATTGTAATTATTAATTTACCAATGTATGTTAAACCAAACATTCTCATTTATTATCTTTAACAATAACATAGAACTCATGATATCAATTAATGATCTTCCTATTTCCAATAATGGTCTCCCTGGAATAATGATTTTTATCTCCTCATCCATGTCCATAACGAGAATGTCCACTGAAAAATATTATTCTTCCACCTTAACTAGAATATCTTTAATGAGTCACCATGGGGTATTTATTATTGAGTCTTCTAGTTTTAGTGTGACCTATGTATTATTTTGGTCTTCAAGTACTAGGATCTTGAACGTGATGTTGGATAATATGTCATACTAGCACCAAAATCACACTTATCTCTCCAAAAAAAAATTTGAATTGATGTAAATTATAATTGAAAATCTACATGGGTCATGTAATTTATTTGGGATTTAATTTTACATTATAGATGAAAACGTATGTGTGAGTTGTGTTATGCTGATTTTATAAAGGTTCTTTTTATTTTTTACTAGCTCCTTCATGAATTTCACATTGGATGGAATATTAGAAAGATATTCTTCAAAGGGATAATAATATTTTGTTTTTTAAAATTTCAAATTAACATAAATCATTTTTTGTTGAATTTTACTTGATATAGTAGCTATAAAAATGATTTGTTAGGCTAAAAGAGGGGTTTCTTTTTCTTCATCTCATTCTTCATATTTTTATTTTTCCATATTTTTTTTTCTGGTTTTCCAACCCATAACTTACTTGGTACAGGGTTATCATTCATTATCTTTACACATATAAAGGTGATGGATTTAAATTCTTATTAGGTATTTAATTAATGGTGTATATGAATCACATCACAATGTCTCTCTAAATTTTATTGAAGAATATTTGAAACATTAAATTTGTGGCCTCAAAGTATAACCTTTTAGTGTCTTGAGTCATCCAATAACTCCTTAATTACTGGTCTATAATCTTTTGAGTGGGTAGTTAGTTCCTTGATGATAACTCCTATGGTCATCATTAACATTTCAAAAGTATTCTATAGTGTGTTGATTTTCCTTTGAAGAGATGGTCCTTGTTGGGATTACCGAAATATTGTTCCTCTTTACTGATAACCATGATGTTTTTATTATGGCCAAAAAGATCGCAAATTATGAAAATAATTGTAATAATCATAATTAGAATCTTAAATAGAAATACATTTGGGTTGTTATTGGCTCATCATGGTGCTCGTTTTTTTTTGTTAGAACTTTCATCTAATCCAGAAACCATTCATTATTATTTACAATTTGGATGCCTCTTTATTGTGTCCCTACATGTTAACATTTTATGTTGTTTCTTTCCATTTCATTTAGTAAATTTTAACTTTCCTCTGTTGATTATTTTCATTAGGGATCCTCATAATGAAACAACTATGATAGACCTATTTCCTTATGAAAAACCATTATAAAATGTTCGAGTTAATAACCACATCTCAACACTATGACGAGGTAATTTATTAATCATTTATTTGAAACACTCCAAGAATTTTAATTTGATTCTTATCCAAACAGATTAAAATTTAAAATATTTACTATAATATCCATTGATTTTATATAAGGGAAGAATCATGTTATGATGCATCTTTACAACTCAAACAATGAGGGGAAAGAATGGGATAGCAAGATATTAATATATTCTCATCCTCAATATCTTATTAAAAATATATAAAGTCAATGTCTTACCACATGACATGAAATATTTTGAAACTAAAATGTTTTTCAAAATTTCATGAAATATTCCTAAGTGAGTGTTTGAATCTTCATTTTTGAATTACAAATTATTTCATGGTGTTGGAGCTCATTTGAATGATTTCTAGTTTGATTTCAATGTTCTTAGCTACGAAGGGAGGGACAAGAATTCTTTGTTACAATCATATAATGGATGAGATCCTATAATATATTACCATTTACAACCCTAGATATATTGGTGGTGCCTTAATAACTTGTTGGTTTTAATCTATACGAGTCATAGTCACTACTACTTTTTATTGATTTATTTGGATAAATTCATCTTTAGGATCACATTAAAAGAGATCTTTACCTTTTGATCTTGTAGAGTAGTTGTTCATAAATAATTTAAATCTAAAATTAAATTATAGGTATACTAAGTTTTAAATGAGAAAATAAAATAAAATAAACAATTAAAAATTTTAAAAACTATTTTTTTTTCAACCATCCTTGGAAATGGTATTAAATATTTATCATCCCATAGGGCATCATAAAATATTACAGGTGATAACTCAAATTTTATAATTTATAAAAACTAATACATATTCAAATAAATAATATTGAGTACAAAGTGGCGAGTCCAAAGTTGAATATAGGAAACAATGAAAATTTTATTTTAGGATATTTAATTAAGTAAATGACTGCTTAATTGATTATTTTCAATCTAAAATTAAGGAATAAATTGGTTTTTATCAATATGATAATAACATTTCCATGTTTTGTGGATTCTGGGTTTGTATGTGAGTGAATTTTAGAAATTTAGATTCTTTTTCATGTTTTTCATCACTGGTGAGACAAAGAAAATCCATGGTCTTGGAATTCCCTTATTAATAAGAATAACCCCTTTTATATGGATAGTTACATAGGGTTAGTAATGAATAAATTTTCCCAGAACCATTTTTAAACATGATCATACTAAGTTACACATTGGTCAAGTCAGATTTAGGATAATCTATTATCTCATTTTTTTACATTCTTAATCACGTTATCAATGTTCAAGAAACGAAATAAAGAATGTTTGGAAGAATAGAATATTGATACGATAACTCAAACAAGAAAAAAATTAAACAAATTACTCTATCCCACATTACCGCATATTTTACATTACCCAAAAAAGATGGTATGTATCCCCTCATGGTAGTCAAGAGAGTGTTATAGGGAAATAAGGAATGAAAAATATTCAAAATAATAAGGTAGGATTCATTAGAGAAACACTTTATACAGGGAAAACCTCCATTTTTTTGGACTGATAATGGAATATTAACAAATCCCTATATTTATTTTTTTGAAGGACCCCCTGTTCCATAAAACCATTTGTAAATATTTCTAGGTCAAGTGTGTGTGTTATGGGTCATTTTGATGTGCGCCCTATAAAATATTAATCAATTTTCAGATATTTATTGAAATATTCACCATTATTCATAGTATGACACAAAGTTTCAAGCTTTCATAATTTACATTCCCTCCCACAACTTGATTTTTAGGCCATGTTTCAAGTTCAGAGTACTCATTAAATTTTATTCCTTGAAATATATTCATTAAAATAAAAGTTCCTATTATGTAGATATTAAATTATATTAAATTGGGATTAAATTTTGATTTATCACACCCAAAATTTCTAATATGGTACACCTTAAATTTTTAATAAAATAAAAATTACTTTGTTAAAAAATAGTTACCAAGGTAAAAATGAAAAATGAAAAATGGTTAAATGTAAAAATATATTGGTAAATGACCTGGAAAAATTTTAAAATATGTTTGAGAATCTATTATTTAGGTTTGATCAACCTAACCTCACCCGACACTTTATTATTTATTACTTTTGGAACCATTTACCCTTGAATGGAATCATTCCCTTATTGAAAAATAATGTGTCTTCACAAAAGTTGCATTTTCTTCAATTTTAAAATGGGACACTTTCACCCTTAAATTAAACTCCAGTACATTCAAATTTAATCTAAAAAATATTCAAATTTTATCCTCTTCAAATCCTATCTATTTTTATTTCTTCCTTTATTTTCATATGTTTTCATAAGACCATCCTTTCCTAGGATGCATTCGAGAGAAAGATCAAAGTCCCAAAGTGAGCGTTACATAATCTATATCTTTTCTTATTATTATTTCCATTAATAAACTTTCACAATAATAGTTATATAATCACATTAGTATTATTATTATACTAAAATTATATTATATTATTGTAACAAATATTCTTTATTCCCTCCCATCAACATTTAAAAATATAAGAACATTAATCGCGCATTGTGAGGACTACCACCTCTAGGGAATAACACTTTTCATTTTTCATATTGATTTTTGTTATTTATCCAAATCACTTAATATATTATTCAAAAAAATAAAAAAATAAAAATTATATCATTATTATTGTTTAATAATTATATTATGTCAAAATAAATAATTTCTTAACTATACTCACCCATCATATTATGGTATTTTCAGTTTTCGGTTAGTCTAACCACCTACTTGAACAATGATAAATTGTTTTATCATGGATGATTATGGGATCATAAATATGAAAATTATTATAATTTAATAAGAAAAATTGTACTGTGTAATGGTTGAATAAATGATTTATTATGTATTTAAAATATTATTAAGATATCATATTTGATCACAAAAATTATCAAAAATAAGACGACACATATTTACTTTTTATTCATTCATAAGACAAAAAATATAGTAAATAAATAACATATGCTAATAAATGGACCATACTAAATGTAGAATAGATGGATATTCTCCCTAATAAGGTATCTAGTATACTTTATTTGACTGTTATGGTTACATAGTTCTTGAACCAAATCAATTAGGACTATGGTAAGGGTTACATGTCACAATTTTCAGTTCCTTGAGAAAAATAACTTATTATTCAGCTTTTTTTCTTTTGAATTATATATTCATTTCAATATTGAATTCATGTGGGATAATCATCTAAGATTTCATGATAATTTATGGATTATTTCTATAACACCATCCATTTTTTAATTCAATAAATCCATGAGGTGTGATGGATATCATTAACTCAAATATCTTTTTTGGGGTTATGTAGTTTCTATTAAACATCAACCTTAAATGTTCATTTTTAGATGAATATGTGATAAGAGTTGATTTTAAAATACATGACCCTAAAAAAACATTGGTATATAATGTTCAAGTTACAAAGAAAATATGATGTGCAATGGGATTTCACAATCAAAAAATTTAAAGATAAAAAAAACATGAATTACAATGAAACATCAATCATTGAGGAACAAAAGTCACCCTTTAATCAAAGTATCATAATATTACTCGAAGAAACAATACATGGAGGAGACATAGATGCTTCCAATGAATTTACGTTTAGTTGTTTGAAACTTCATCAACAAAAGACATCATGCACCATCTAGTCCATCAAACAAGAATTATAAACAATCTTCTATGGGAACAAAATATATAATTTCCTGTAGGATTCGTGAAAATAATTTCTTCTCAAAAACCATATGTAAAAATCAAAAAAAAACTAGTGAGATAAATAAAAAAGGAATTACATCCTTCAAAATAATAAATAATTATATAACATCCACCAATGATCTGAAAAACCCCACCACAAATACAGTGAAGTAGGTTCCTGATAATCAAAATATCCAAAAAATTTAAAGTACAAGAGATGACTCTTCAGAATAGTATCAGGATCCATCTAATGATATCAAGATAATGGAAAGGGGAAAATAAAAATCAGAGCACAACATAACTATCATAAAACCTCAATATTGTACAACGTTCAACATTTGGAGACGCAATCTCTGAAACCCTCATGATAAATACACAAATCATCATAAAAAGATGAAACATTGTGAAGAATATAAAATGGGGCACCTAAAATGGATGATATGAATAGATTCATAAATTTTTATATTCTTGAGAGAAAATAATAATTACATTCCTTTAAATCCATAAAATTAAAGGGTAAATATTTCAACAGAAACATCCATCAAGAAAAAATATATCTCCAAAACACATTAAAGAGTGAAATAACACATCACTAAATATCCATTAGAATCCAAAAATACAAACTGAGAGGATTTTTATAATAATTGAAACCTATTATTGAATTCCACATACTTGGTAAAATAAAAAGAATCAATAACATGGGATGAATTTAAAATTAAAGTAAAAAATTTTATTTAAATTCCTCTACTAACTTCATGGACAATATCTTTCTAATTTGAGGGTAATGTTCTGCGGTAATTTCACTACTCCTGTATCTTTGAAATACTATTGAATCTTTATCATCCATCCAAGATACCTATTCATCTATCACAGCCTCCTCAAACTAATATGAATCCCTCAAATCTGAATCATATTTTTCATCATAATTGATTTCATTTGAGTTATTTTCAATTGAGGATGTAGAAGCATTTTCAGGAACCTCAATCTATGGAGGAATTGATGTACACACAATCCTTGAGGACTCTAAAGATCTAGTAATGACTTTCTCTCAATATTAGTGAAATACCTATGTTTATGAGACTTATTGGGGGTTGGAGTGATGAATCCACCCGAAGCAATAATTGGTTTTATAAACTTCATAGAGATCAATATCAAGTAAGAATCCTCAATTTGAAAAACATGATCACAATAATCATGTAAAGACACACTAGAATCATAGTGGAAACATTTATCCTCCTATTTAAAGGCATCATGAGGATTAATGGGGTCCTCTAGAACCCCCCAGGGTGAGGGAATTAGTGGTGTCACCTAATGAAATTTGAATAACCTTAACAAAACCCAAATGGTCATTGTCCTTAGAAGTATGTTTTATGGTTTTTCCAATCTGTTCATTGTCCATATCATGAATATCAACATCACTTGTCTTCTTGTTGACTTATTTTTTTTCTTCCAGAGGATCCTGAACCTCAGAAGGTCCATTAGTAATTGTAAGACTATAATTTAATTCTTCCATGTATACATTATTATTTTACTTTTCAACTGATGTAATTTTATAGCCCAGAGGGTGTGATAACCTATTATCAATGTCATTCAGGATGTTTCCATGCATATGGAAGAAACTATAATTATTGGGAAAAGTTTCATAAACCACTTCCTTAAAGAACCCAAAATGTGAATTTTGAATACATATTAGAGATGGGATAATTTTGGAAATATCAATCTCATCAAAAACCCTACAAACTGAGGTTTATGAAATATTCCTCATTGCAAGGTATAATTTTTAAGGATTTCTAATATGGATGGAAATCGAAAACATTGTGGCTTGTATAAAAAGGTGAATCGGTAATCTTGGAAAACTAACCTAGATTAGACAAAAAGGATATTTGGTGTAAGGATCACAATTTTGTGTCCATTTGAGAAATTTCATAAAATAGCCCCTGAAAACCCATTACCATATTTTCTAAAGTCTACAATAATCATTTTTAGAAGAGAGGTGAAAAACAAAATTATAGGATTTTAATAAGATGATATGGAAACCCATAAAACCAATTTCATCAAGATATATCATTAAATATTTTAGTGACGATTAATGCTTAATGAATTTTCCAAAGAGCATAAAGCGTAAGTCTAAGAAAAGAAGGTTTACCTAATTTGTTGAAAAATAAATCACACGATGAACTCTATGAAGAAGTACATTTGTATCTATGTGTGAGTTAGTATTCATGACTTTATCAATTCTAGGATTAGTAGGATTTATGGATTTTCTGAAAACAACATTTATTAAGGATATAGGATTGGTTTCTGTGTTTATCTGTTGGCTTTCCAAGAGAAATCTCTCTAGTGTCCGCAGATCCATCTCCTTGAAAAGGATAATTTTTCCTATTTAAAATGATTTTATCATTCATTATTTTCAATTATCTCTTTTTACATATGATGTCCAATTTTATCACTCAAATTAAAATGAGTTCATAAGTCAAATCCCAATCCATGAACGATTTTATTTTATATAAATCTATAATATGTTTAAAATAATTACCATTCTTTTATGTACTAATTTCTCATAAATGGCCTCCTCTTTCAATTCCATATTTTCACTTACCTCTAATTTTCAATAGTATTTATTTTTGAAATACAATAATCTATCAATTAGTGTAATGTTTTATAAATAACCCTTTAAATGGTTTTGTGGAGTTTCAATTTTGGGTGACTGAATTTGGTATCAGTTGATACAGTTTATATGGATATTCCAGTGATACCTTTTGAAATGTAATGCGAAACACATTCTTATTTATAGGTTTTAATTATGTGATGACTATATGTTTTCTTGTGGAATACTTGTTTACAACTAATCTTTAAGAGATGGTTGAGCCCTATATATCCCTCCAATTCATTGGTTAATGCTTTAATTTTCATGAGATAATGGTAAAAAGATTAGTGATTCTTGATTAAAATTGAAAAATGGTGGTGATTCCTAATCCTCTATGGAAAATGAGTGGTAATGACTAATTTTCATTTGGAAACATGTGGTGATGCTTGATCCCGAAGGTTTTATATCTTTACTTATATTGGTTTTACACTCCATTTATATATTTGTATTCTATGATCCATATCTCATGACTTATGTATCTTGTTTTTACATTTCCTGTTCCATGTTATATATTTGATCATACATGATTACATGTTCTTATACAATTCCATATAAACCATTTTTAGTATACTGTGTTTTTAATTAGAGATTTCTCTTTTACAGATTTTTTATTATATGCTTCTCATATCACCCTAGGTAACATGTTGATATGTTTATTTCACCCTTACATGGTGTTTGAAATTACCCACTATTTATTTTTCTATTTACCAGGGCATGATGGTGAGTTTAACTTAGGATATGTTTAGAATAAGACATAGTGTGATGAAATTATATAGAAATTTTCACAGGCATTGTAAAATATATTTCCTATATAACTAATCTCAAAAGAATATAATCCTATCTTTTCTTGAGATATTGAGTTTTTTGTGATATTTAATTTTTAAATTATGGGAATGGGGTAAAATATAGGCTTATTTATCTTATTACTACTCTATTTTCTTCAGAGTGAGGTTTAGTTATTTTTGGAGATTAGTTTAGTTACCTTTTGTTTGTGTTTTTTAAAACCATGGTGAAAACCCTAGAGTTGAGTATAATTATTGGATGATGTCCTGAAAGATTTTTAAAGACTTGATAAGGTGGTTTTCATAGAAATACATCCCTTTATAGATAATATAAGTGGATACTAATCGGAAAAAATATAATTAGGGGTAGTAACCCTAAAAAGGGTGTGTCAAGTATTAACACAACTATCTCATGGTGCATGAAAAATAAGCCTAACTACATAGATAATTTTACACTCGAAGGGGAGCTGATTTGGTTTATCATATTCTCTTTATGAATAAATATAAAGGTTTTGTTTCCTAATTATATTAATGTATTTGGTTGAGAAGTATAATATAAAGCATTATAAAGTTACATAGGATTAATATAGGTTGAACTAATGGAATTACAGGATAACATAATGATGTAAAAGTGTAAATGTTTTTAATATTGAATACCTTTTACATTATATATTATGATCATCCTTAAATGATGTTAAATATTTAACACACAAGTTAACCCATTTTTTTAGAGATGAATTAAACTAAAAGTAACCTAACTAACTATGGGTGTGAGGGAAAATGTGATTATCCTCAAATAGAAAATCCAATAGAATGAGGGATGTACTAAAAATCCCCATGGAGATGCTCACCCAACACTTATAATCTATGAATAATAATGTAAATCCTATTGACATCCAGAATTCTCCAAGGAGGGAGCAGTTTTTTTATCAATCCATTCATGTATAAGTGTACTCCCTCCTTTAGTGACTTTTTGAATCAACTTATAATCAATAAATGGATCATAGTGATGGAAAAGATATTTTCCATTCTCAAGTAATAAGAACATGAGAAGGTTGTTCTAGCTATCTATCGGCTAGAATGAGAGGTCCATCAATGGCCGAAATTGATGAAGAATATAATGAACAACGATGAAGTATAATTTATGGGATTCGAAAATTAAAAGAAGGTGTTATTTTCTATGTATTTTTCTCAAAATAATCAAATCAATATGGAGAGGGAATTATTACAGTTGAAACAGAAGGATAATTAATATATTGGAACTTATGTAGCATTCTTCACAAGGCTTGTGAGGTATGCCTCCATCTTTATTATAGATCCTTAGAGTAAGGACAAATGATTATCTAGTAACATTAACTAAGTATCCAAAGGGATCCAGCTATAATAGAGTTTTGTTTCTATAAAGAGATTGTACGATGTGAAATTATGGTGGAGATAGAATCTGGAAGCACTCATTACTCTAGGGATAAGAAATGGAATATTTAATTTCATGGGAACATAGATGAAAAATATTATGAAGGAAATAAGATTTAACTCAGTTCATACCAAAAATGTAGGAAAACACATAAAAAATTTGATAATATGGTTAGAAAGATATTTTAAATATGGTAGAATTGACTATTAAGCTTGTGAATGATGAAATGATGTAAAAAGTAAAATATAAGAGATGATGGTTCCCATTAATTCTCCACCAACTATTCTATTTTTAAAATGAATTAAGTTTGGGGATTAGGAAAATCAATCCCCTAACCATAGTTTTAATGAGGAGAGTAAGCCTAAATAACCTCTAAAACCTTTGAAATATGGTAGAGAATAAAAATCACTACCATTAAAGAATATCATGCTAATGAAGTGTTATGAGGTACATTTATTCTGTATTTAAGATCACAAAATGCATTATTTTATTTGGTTTCTTTATATTCATTTATACCAAATAAGTTTTCTAATAATACAATATCCTCATCTCAATAATTTGATATTGAACTATCTATGAAAAAATCTAGTCACATGATTATCACCTCTAAGATATATAAATCCTCTCTGATCAAAATACCAAGGAAGATAATTCTTGAAAAAAAAAATCATCTGCCATTGTTTTAATTTGAAAAAATATTAGGAATGGGTTGGTTATTCCTATATATATCCTACAACAATTTTTAGGAGAGGGAGATCTAATTTTTAATCCCAAATCATCATATTCTCAGGTATAAATATAATTATGATATCCCCTTGTAATAAAATTATGTTGTTGGTGTCAAAAGTCATTCTCCTGAAGGTGGGAACAAGGTCACAACCATTTTAAAGCTAAATAAAGACCAGAAAAAGTTTGGTTAAAGTCATCAAAAGGGTTGGTTTCGCAAAGCTTCTCCACAAAGACCCTTCATGGACCTAATCATGGACGGATCTTCCCCATGGAATCCCACTACCTTCACAGACCCAATAACGAGTGAATCTCCTCCGTGGAATCCCCCTGCCTTCATAGACCTGATCGTGAATATATATCCTCCACGGTGTCCCATTGACTTCACAAACCCAATCATGAATGTATGCCATTTACAGTGTTGTGTTTCCTTCATGGCACCCAGGATGTTCTCTGCAGCTATCCCAGTAAAATTCTCTGACCTCAACTACCTATAAATATAAGGCTCCCCCTTTTCAAACCATTGTTACTATACCATTTTTCCATCTAGGTCCCGTTTTTGTGAAGCTCATCGTGAACCCCAAAAATGGGTGTCATAAGGTACTTAGGTTTTATGAACTGTGCCATCTTTAGTTCTTTATAGACCCTTCCTATGGTGTGGATTCCCTTTGTGAAGGCCTTATCCCTTTGTAAAGGAGGGAGCAATTTCAGTTTCCTCATGGATTTATGAAGAATTAAGACTTCGTGGAGCACACTCCAAATAATGAGATATTTGTTAGGTCGAATCTCTCCTCCACCCAAGGCCTTCCTTCATGAATCACCTCTCCTTATCGAATTACCCTTCCTCTGTGGAACCTCATTCTTCCATTACATTCCTTTCCTTCACGAATCCCCTCTCTTTGTGGTATTTTTCTTCATGAACCCTTCTCATGTGTGGCCTCAGGCTTTTACAGAGTAATTATATGGTCCAATGAGTGGTTCTTAATGTTGTGTTTCATTGACTTATTCTTCTTCACATAGGCATGATAACAACTATTGTGCCATCATATAGCCATGACAACATGATCCCCTCGAGTGACCACTCCTCCACCTCATTAACACCTAGAATTACTTGGGGATTTCCTTCCATAGGTGCGGTTTGGTACAGGTTACATAAGTCCAAGGAGTGACTATCAAGTCCCTAGCATCTGGGATACGGGGAATTAAACTGCCAAGAAACCCGCATCCCCAACACATAACATTAATCTATGATTTTCCACATGTGTGGAATACCTATGTGGACCAGAGAGGGGATGGGACCGAGAGCCCTTTTCTCCCAACCATTTCTATCTACCCCCTCTTTCCCTCAACGCCTTGTCATTGTTTGTGCCATAGGAAGCCTCTACGTATGTCCCGAGACACCTTGATTGGCTTCTCTCTGTATGATTTCCATATCCTCCTCATACATCTAGGCACCCTCCTCAGGATTCCATCATTGAGTAAGTACCAATCTCCATTTCCCTAGGCCACTAACTATATATAATTTTCACACCTTCCCTCATGGCTGCATCTCTCACGAGTCGACCATAAAGTATCTTGATGCCGGTTCTTTCTCACACAGATCATGAATCATGTGGACCTAGAGTAAGCATTGACCATGAAATATTCTTTGTGCCGCATTAGTGAATAAGTCCCATGAATCTTCACTGAAATTTGTGGAATTTGATTCCCTGACATGAGGATACATAGGAATCCTCCTTGAGCTTCAAGACCATCACCCATCTATCCTGACCACATCACATTGGTTCACCTTTATCACATATGACATTAAAATCTAATCTCAAACTATATTGGATTCAATCCCTGTCTTCTACACAAGGTACATAGGAAGCCTCCCCAAGGTTAAACATCGACCAATGTTAAACCTCGGTGCTCCATCCTAGGGATGTACCCTCTTGATGTGACATCTTCCATATATGGAACACATCTCCTAGATCTACCTCCATGAGGCGTCCTGATCCATTTGGGTGGATAACCATCCATAATCCATATAACCAATGCATACCCCACAACCAACAGTGTCCCACTTATGATGGGATGCTAACCTCGTGTAAGCCACAACATGTCTCCGAGTCATTTTTCTTTAGGTACACCATGATTCCATGCCTAATCGCTGAACTATGTAGAATTTTATTCCCTACCACAGGGATACATAGGATGCCTTTCTGATGTTCAAGGCCATCACTCATTTCTCATCCCAATACCTCCCTCGATCCCTTGGGTTTCCAGAATATCATGCCTCAAACCAGGGTTCCACTTCCTTTGGATCCCATCCATGCATCCATTCTCACGAGCCGCCTCCTTAGGTGACCCTTCTCCCCATACCAAAACTACGTGGAATTTGATCTTTGGCCTTTTTCAGTAAGGTATATAGGAAATATACCTGAGGTTAAATCCTAATACCATTATCTCCACATCGGTTCCATCTCTTATCCATCCTTTAACATAGTATCCATATCCTTCTTGATTTTACCCAGGCCTCCATATCTTAGTGGGAGCACATCATGCATCTGGTCCATCTCAGTTCATAATCCCCAAATCACCCCCCTCGAACTACATGGGTTTTGATACCTATCTTCTAAATAGGGTGTGTAGGAATCCTATATGATGTTCAATCCTAGCCAATGGTAAAACACGGTTTCCCCCTCTTCGGGGTCTAGCTTCCCTGATCCACCCCTTGCGCTATCTATATTAGCCTTTATGGTTTGAATCCTTCCCTTTTTAGGGATACAACATCTTGGGTCTTTCCTCATTTGGAGTTATTATCCATATATCTTGTAAAAACCCTTGGTGATCTCTTATATGGATATAATCATATGGTTCACTCTTATCAATGGTCTGATTAGTCCGATCTATCTCCTCAAGACATTAAACTCATGGAATACCCCGTGTTAAACATGGGAAGCTAAGGAAAACCCCGTAGACATGCCTGTGGAAAAATATACCCCACAATAGATGTGTGAATCCTTGGGTTTATGTTCCCTTGAGAATCCCTATAAAGAGGAATAATACATGTGTTACAATGTTCCTGTGTCAAGACATTCCACAGATGCATCAATGTGACTACCCCCCTAACCAAAGGTTTCTACCCCAACATGATAGTTTGGAATGTCCCGATGGAAGCATTATAATTAATCAGCAACCACAAAGAGATGTTAGCAGGAACAAGTTTCATGAACAACATCCTAATCTATAAGGGATACCTGGACTAGGAAACTATCTCCAAGGAGGAATCCACGGAAGGAGGAATCAACATTCCATCATCTCATTTCGATCAAGGAGAAAAAATCACTGAAGATGCAATAGATGCCACCCACCTTTGGAAATTGGGAATGTGGGGTCCAATGTGACCGTTAGTGAATGTCAATATGCCCATATGCTTCACCCCGATGAAAAAGTGTCAAAAACAGTAAATAGTGAATGTAATGTGAAACTATTCACCTCAAGATGGGGATTAGTAGTGTTTGGGAAATTGAGAGATGGGTGTTTCACCAGATTCATATATCTGGCGCTTGGTCCTACCAAGCAAATAATGGGCTTGTCATGGAACTCACTAATGTTTGGTGCAGTTAATCACTGGGAACTCCGGTCTATGGTATTGTCAGTATGGATCTTTCTCTCCAAATATAAAAGCATGAACTGTGTCAGGGAATATTCCATTGTTTTCCTAATATCTATACTGATGGATTAATCCTCCTTCTTTGTAGGGCCCAATCTGTAGTTATAGGGAACTACTCTTCCCCCAACCCACAGATGCAGGGGTAGGTGTAATGATGCTGCGGCTTTCCCGCATGGCTCCACCTCCACCACCATGGCTTCCTCGACTACAACTACAAGGAAACCACAGCCCATATCACCCATAGATATTATTCAGAGGAGGGTGATTTGTAATCTTATTTGGTTATATGAACAGGAGGGGGTTATCCCGATTAAGGATATGGCCCACCAAGATCTGGAAACCTCTATGTGTCGTCATTTCTTCCACCCCTAAAGACCATGTTGGGGGATATTACTCCCCACTTCGACATCCAACCTTTTTGAGTGTCTATCCCTAGAAGGCTCCTATTATTCAATCCCTTACACCGACGAGGTAACAGATATTTGAGTCATCCCAACTTCAACATAAGCCACGAATCTTCCTAGGATATCTCCCACTAGGCTGTGTGAATGACGCTATCTTGTATCAAAGATCGATGAGTAGGTGGTCTATACCACTGCACAGCCGGCCCAGTTCGGTAGACCTGACACCAATGTTGGGTGAAGGCTCAAGAGGATTCCCTTTAGGGGGATCCATCTTCCACAGCTTAAGTTACTTATGCCCCCACCAATGCACACTATTCATCCCCTATTACTACAATGTAGGGGAACCTCTGCACCTGGTTGGTATGGAGGCCCCAACCACCCCTTGGGTAGTCTAGTTTGACTCTTCTAGTCACTTTCATGATCATCAATAGGCACAGGTCGACCCATGATGATAGAATCTAGTATGGAGAACCCAACTATACCACTTCCAGTTGAAGTGAAGGTCCTACCCACTCCCTTGATAAGCATGGAGGTCCTACCCATGCCACAGTCCTCAGTCCACCCAGAGGTCCTTCCATCCTTGTTGACTCCCAGCATGGAGGTCCTCCCCATTTTCCATTATACATATTCCCGGGTTCCCCTCGCACCCAATCTCATCAAAGTAGAGCTCGTCCCCACTTTAAATACAGCTGGTATGAAGGCCCTCCTCACATCCTATCCAACTCAAGAAGTGGTCCTCCCCACTCTAGCACCAACCCATGTGGAGGCCATCCCCCTACCATAGATTCACACTTCCCTGAATATCCATCCCATGGTTGGAAGGAAAGCCACCATTATTGTCGTAGGAAGAATCCTGAGAGGCACCAAGTCATGGTCAACCCAGTTCATTTGTCATATTTTGAATTAGAATGTGAATAAGTGGTGGATCCTTCACCCAGATCCTCTATATCATGGTCTGGGATAGAAACCCATTGATCCAGCTTCATCCTCCCAGAAAGTGAGATACACTAGATACCTGAGTCCCTCTAGAGATACATATTGGAGGAGGGGGATTGGAATCCTTTCTAGGGTCTTGTTGTGCAGTCTTCTCTACCATATTCCAATTCACCCTCTACCTCAACACGAGATCATGTAGAGTTGTTTTGAGGTTTGGTAGATGAATATCACCAGCCTAATCCACCACCAATAACCACCCCCCTTGAGGAGGAAGCAATGGTCAGCACCCCGTCCTATAAGGATGTGGTGATGCGGTCAGTACAGTCCTTGGGAGATTGCTTAGTATGCAATGGTTTTTTAGATCACGCGCTATACTCCCGACTAACCTGCCCACCACCATAGTGGTCTATATCAGTTTTTTTGCTAGTTCCCTAGACTCCCCTATTGATGAATGGGGTAATCAAATTTCATGTCCCACGTTTGAGAGAATGAGACGAAGGGACATTCTCAGTGCAAATCACTTCCCTGAGATGTTCTGGACAATTGCAACTCTGGAATTCACCATCTTTGAGTCCCTCGACCAGGACAACGTTATGTGTCTCTGCCTTACCCTAGGAATGATTCATTTCCATGTCCATCATCATGGACTGACTTATCCAAGGACCTAGGAGCACTACAATTATATCATCGAGCAATGCCACCTAGTCAATTTGGCCACACATCCTATGGACCATCACCCTGTATCATCTGGTTATCATCAGATTATTTGGAAAAAAATGCATCTAGAGCTTCACTATGCTCTGAAAATTTATTATATAGGAATCAATACATGTGATGTTTATTTGGTTGGGGGTAGTATAAATCTCTTCACTTCATCCCAATTCTGCAACAACTCGACTCAGTCAGTGATATTGAGGACATGCCAACATGTACAGTCATATCCAACATGGAAGATCTCCCAGATAAGGAAGAAGAGATGTGACTCCTTGAATAGAAACTTCCCCTTGGGGGTACCGCACCTGTTGTGACCCCCAGTTACGGTTACTCTCTAGTAGAGACACATGTTTGGTCTTGTAGAGCGGTCTGACTCACTTCCTCTCTATTGGGACCCTACCAAGGGAAAAAGCCCCTACAGTTGTCAAACCCACCGAAATATCTGATTCAGTGCTAATATGGAGGATGATCCCAAAAAGTAAATGTTGTGTCAAAAGCTCATGGGGCAGTGAAGGATCGTTGATGAGCTCCTCGCTGAGCGCACTGCTGAACAATGTCCAGATTATGGAGATTCATGGTATGATCCCAGACGTCTCCTTCCAGGGAAGCAAGGGTAGGTACAACTCATTCCTAGTGAGTTGTCTCATAGTGATCCTGACAACCCTACCCATCTAGATAGGGAAGATTCCAGAGTGTATAGAAAGAAATAATGATATGCATCGCTGAATCCACCTGAGCTACACGAAACTCTTCTCAGAGATCCGGATCCACAAGCGATTCCACCAACATCCCCTAAGGTGGCTCTATAGGTTCTTCCCATAGCAACTCCCTTGGACAATACTCCAAAATCCCCCTGAGTTGTTACACTACTCACTTCATGAGACGATGGGCCTGCTAATCTTGTTGAATATCCTCCCAATGCACTGGTGGTCAGAAACCGTCATTAGTACAAGAATCCCCACTAGGGTGATCTAATGGCCAATCTTATTTCCCGTCTTGTAGCTCTTCATACTCGATAGGTAGTGATCCCACATGATGGAAATCCTTATCTAGCATGGGTTGAATATATCCCAACACCTCCATATTTTTAGAACCCCACTTTTCCCCCCTTAAACATTATAGGTGGCCCACTGCAGCACCAGGCCAACAACATCTCAAGATGTAGACCTATGTTTGGGACTCCAACATAGTAGGAGGTCTCCAAGATCTGGTTCATCATAAAGAAACATAAAGGTTCCATGTTCTTTTTTTATATCCAGTCACCCATCAGATCTATAGATAGTTGGGAGGATCACGTCATACATTTTTTGTATTAGATCACCTCCACAACCTGCAAGACAAGCATTGCTGACCTCTTCAATTGTATGGAAAAGCAGGATGATCATCTTACAGAATTTATCGCTTGGTGGAAGGGCCCAACATATTCCTTTGAAATGATATTGACTCAGGAGGAGTTAGTAATGTTGTGCATGGGGAATGTGATGACTAAATTAGTTCCATGCCACATAACTCAAAACTTTTTAGGTGGATTTCAGGATTTTTCTAAGAAGGCTCAACACCTAGAGGATACCCTGCAGTATGCCCGAAAAGCATGTTTGTTGCCTCTCACATCTCATCAAAGAAGGGGCGCTAAGGTTGAGATAGCCACCGTTGTGCATGTAGAGGCTCTTAGACCATTGGAATTAATGCTGGTAGAGTCACGTACATAACCTCATTAAGGGTCGCAACCTCAGCCTCAACCTTAGGATAAGTATTTCTAACCTCATAATTGGAAGGTTCCACCTCATTAACCACCACCGCCAATGCGAGATAATCAGGTCCCACCTCCACTCTAGAATCTAGCCCCTCATTAGAGATTATCTCTTAGAGTCCCTTTCCCATACAAGATAAATCATACCTACTCATTTGATGAGGCTTATGTTCTTGGTTATTTTTGGAATGTCGTGCATTAGGGAATTATGTGGTTTCCAGCATTAAGAAATCCCAAAGAGGTGGATCTAATTGATCGACCCAACTACTACCCTTATCATCAGTTTCTTAGGAACACTATAAATTAGTGTTACATGTTCAAGGATTGGTTCTAGGACTAGGTTGACAACTAAATAGTCAGATTAGGTCCAGCCCTGGCATAGGTGGCGTGCATTTCTACAAAGCCTGACAACAATGGTGAGGGTGAATGAAAACATGTTTCCAACCATGGGTTTTATATGTATGATGACAGGATGGCTTGAATAGAATTTTCTCATGCTCATGGTATCACTCATGTCCATTTCAATTAGCTAGAGCATTTTGAGGTTCCCAAACCTCCCCCTTCTCCAACTGTCGTGTCTACATCATAGCCTTCATCTTCTCAAAAAAGTAGGTGCCCATAGAATTGTGGAAATAATATCCCAAACCCATGAAAAAGTCATCCCATACTCTTGGTGACATTGTACCTCTAGAGATGGATATTTCCCCAGTATCTTCCAATTAATGGAGGATTTTTCAGGTGATGATCAGGAGTATTCTTTGATGAACACCTTTGAGCTAATGAATCCTTACATGGTCCCCAATGACTAGAAACACCATTATGTCCCTCCTAATGTCCCTGGTCTGTGTGAGAATCGATGAAATCATGGGTATGTAAATCACCTGAATGTATTGTCCAGTTCTTCTGACCAATATGTGCATGCCACCGAGACCAGACAATAGACTCAGTGTAGAGATCAATGCGCCTAGTCCCCTTATCATGTCCCATCTGACTCATTCCCACCACCATTTGTACTACTTGATTAGGACAATCCATTGTGACCACACTATGATCAACCATATTCATTCATGGACAAACCTCATCTATATGGCTGTCAGCCTGCCATTATTTTATATGGTTCAACTAGTGAGTAATTGGATATCCCCAACACTAGTTAGAATTTTCCATTACAACTATCAGTTCCCTTCATACCCTATACTATAGAGAAACCTCATGTCGGCAGACACGTGCACCTGGTAAGTAAGTATGATATTCTTAATCACATCTCTAGAGTTCATGAAAATATATCAATCCTTAATGATCTCCTCCTATCTACATATATGGATGATTCCCTCATAAAGGCTTTGAGAAACCCCCTCCAGTTCAAAATAGAGGTAGTGGATAAAAATTCATTCCATGCCAAGGATGTCGAGCATGAAGAATTTCAAGCCATCATTTCATTCTCTGGAGAAGATGAAGGTTTTCTTTTTCAAGGGAATATCCGCCCATTGTATATCACTAGCTAGTTCAATGGTGTGGAGGTATGATACTGCCTTTTGGACATAGGTTCCAGAATCAATCTCACCGAACACAAAAACTCCCCAAGATGAGACTATCTGAAGTAGATATGAATCCCTATGACATAAAAATTCAACGTTATGACATGATAGAGTAGACACCGCTTGGTAAGATCTACTTTAAGACCCAATCTAGTGGTCTGATTTCCAACATTGAGTTTATAGTTGTCTGAAAGGACACCACCTACAATGCATTGATGGGTAGAATTTGGCTCCACCTTTATGTATCAGTTCCTTCTATCACCAATTCTTCAAGTACTCCCTTAATGGCTGAGTGGACATGTTCCAGGGTGATTCAAACCCCTTTTCCTATTGTGATACATTCTATCTGGATACTAACTCTTATAGGAGCCAGGAAAAATAGGTTCTGGACAATGAGGTTGAGCACGATAGTACTACAGCAGAACCATGGACTGACTTAAATGATGCTTTCATCCCTTGAATTCATCGTTTAGAGGCCACTACACTTGATTTGGGACATTGTTTCATTATCTCTGGGATAAAGGAAAATCACATTCCCAGGTACAAGGAATGCTAGAGAATCACTTTTTACTCCTACACGAATCAGGCTCAAGTGATCCAAGAGCCCCTTACCCCTATGATATATTGGCATGTTTTCCCCATGTAAATGAAAATACACTATACATTATTGTTCTTTCAGTCTAGGTTAAAATGACATAATCAAACACACCACTACTACTTCGATATTTTAAAGCATGGCCCCTTGGGTTGAAGGCCTAATGGAATCAGATAAACCCCTTTTGTTTCAATTTTTTCAGCAGTGTGGGAGTCTCCCAAAGAAGATTACACTATCACTCAGGTTTGAACGAACATTCCATTAGGATCAGCTAACGTGGAAGGATTTCCCAAATCAATGATCCTCTCACTGTAGATGGTGAAGAGAATTTGGAAGATACCCCCTCCAGTGTTTGAAGAAGGCATCTCCACCATGGTTGATGAGTTGGAACTAGTGAATCTCGGTACCGAGGAAGACCCGAGACCAATATTGACAAGCACAACCATGCCTAAGGAAGAGCAAAAAAATTATGTGGATTTATTGAGATATTAATGGGATGTATTTTCCTAGAGCTATGATGAGATTCCAGGATTGGATCATCATGTTTTCATCCACCATCTCGGCCTACCTCTAGGCCGTCACATGTTCAAAAAACCTCCCAGAAAAAATATCCCCCTGTCATGGTGCCATGGTCGAGGATGAAGTTGTTAATCTTATCAAAGACAACTTCTTCATGGAAGCCCAGTACCCCAGATCGTCAGCCAAAATAATTCCCATCATGAATAAGAACTGACATATCAGAGTCTACATCTACTTATGAAATCTCAATCTCCATTGTCTGTATTATGACTTTCCCCTTCCAATGATAGAGTTGTTGATCATCACTATCAGAAGATTCCAAGATCTATCCTTCACGTATAGATATTTTTAATACAATAAAATCTAAATGGCCCCTGAGGATGAAGAATCCACCACCTTTAAAGAAAAATATGACACCTTCTATTACCAGGTAATACCCTTCACTTTGAAGAATGCTAGTGCCACCTATTAGTGTGCCATGAACCCCATATTCTAGTCAGTCCCCAGTAAATTAGTGGAATGCTACATGGATGATCTGGTGGTTAAATCCCACTAGCGTAATGACCATATCAACGATCTTGGGAATGTTTTCAGCTTCCTCCACTCCTGCCATCTGAAAATGAACCCCTTAAAGTGTTCCTTTGGGGTCACATTTGGAATGTTCATCAGCATTTTCATTAGATACAGAGGCATCAAGATCAATCTAGAGAAGATTGAGGATATCATACAGATGCCTCCTTTGAGAAACCTCTGAGAGCTACAAGTTTTTGAAGTCTAATTAGCCTGCATATGTTAATTCATTAATAATCTTACTTTAAAGTGAAATCCATTTTCCCAGATCATGATGAAAGGTGATGTTTATCTATTGGATGAAGAGTAACATGCAGGTTTCAAAGAGATTAAGTGGTACTTGCTTCAACCTCCAGTTATAATGCCACCCATCTCCATAAAACCACTGGACCTTTATGTGACTTACCTAGAAATATCCCTCGGCACCCCACCCATAAAAAATAGTGATGCAATAGAGAATAGTTTATACTATCTTAGTCGCATGCTCCTCAACACAGATACCAGATATTCCACTATCGAGGAGAGTTTCCTTGTACTATTTTTTTTGGAGTGAAGAAGTTATGACCTTATCTTCAACACCATGAGATACAGCTTGTGTCCCGTATGGACCTGATAAAGTATACTTTGAACCACCCCATGTTGACAGGTTGTCTACCACAGTGGGTAGTAATCCTTATGCAGTTTGACATCATTTTAATTCCATAGAATGATATCAATAATCAGACACTGTTAGACTTCCTTTCCACCCATCCACCCCTAATAGAGTAGTCTCTAGATATTTACTTCTCAGATAAGGCCATCCTTTTAGTGAATCAAGTCATTCCATTTTTGTAGAAGCAATTTGATGGTGCCTCATAGAGCCTGAAGAACAGGAGAATCAATGATCCTATACTCAATAGAGTAGGCATGAGTATCATCTTCATCATGCTATCACATTCTATTGTGCCATATTCATTCTTTTTGTTAGAAGGATTTACAAACAATGAGGAAAATTATCAAGCCCTCATCACCGGTCTCGAACTGGCCCTTGAGATTGACATTCCTCACCTACATTTGATGGGGTACATTGAACTGTTCCTCAAGAAGGTCCATAGTGACTATGTCATCAGGAAGATGGAGCTTGTACCCTTGTTATAAGGCACTCAAAAGCTAATGGTCTAGTTCCCTTTCTAGCCTAATGTCATTCATTTTCCTCAATCGTGGAATGGTCGAGCCGACGCCTTGGCCAGCCTCACCACTCAGTAGATTCTCTAAAGGTGTGGGATCGATGGAGTTATCCTTCCATTCATTCAAGGATATTAGAATCCTCAGATTATACATGAAGTTCATGCAGTTCCTACAAATCTCATTAGGTAGGGTCTAAGATCTCCCACCCGATCTGAAGGTTGGGGTACTTTTGTCCCACCATGATCCATGACTTCATCATGTTCTCCATGATGTGTCAAGCATGATAGATCCATGAAAACTTTTTTGTATTGGCTTCCAGAGCCTCCCCATACTAACATGTACTCTTAGCCCTTTATGGCCTGGGGGATTGATGTTGTGGGACTCTATCCACCAGTGATAGCTCAAATGTATAGGTTGATCCTAAATTCCATATATTTATTTTCCATGTTTTCATATGAGATTCCACTCAAGGAAGTCAAGGCTCATTATATCCTCTAGTTTGTGATACCCAACATCATTTATCAATTCAGAGTCCCTTAAGTCATTCTCTCTGATAACGACACCAATTTCTATGAATATGAACTGATGGAATTGTATGCCAAGTATAGTTACTAGTCCAGCCATACTTCCCGCTATCACACACAAGAAAATGGGTAGATTGAAGTATTAATTAAAACTATCTCTAACATCTTGCAGAAGATAGTTGGTCAGAACAAGACAAGTTTTCTGAACAATCTCCTCTACAATCTTTGGGATTACTGGAAAACAACTCGCAATTCAACACAGGTGACCCCCATATTCCATGTTCTATGCAATAGAGGTAGTCCCGCCTATAGAGAATCAATTTCTGTCACTCCGCACATTTATTTATGATCATCAGATGCCAGACTAGGTGGCAGATGTCTGTTTGGATAAACTAGAAGCCCTCGATGAGAATAGGCTTCGAGACATGCAAAATCTGGAGAGGAACCAGAATAAAATCTTTTGGGATTTTAATAAGAAGGTTATTATTTACTCTTTCCTTTCGGGTGCTATGGTTTTATCCCTGAGGACTCTAATGATACTAGAAAATAATCCACCAAAACTGGAACCGAAATGGGAAGGACCTTACATCATCGACAAGGTCTACCCCTATGACACATACTCTCTCGTCACCATGAATGATGAGCTTATTACTCCTCCCACTAATTCCAAATTCCTCAAGGAGTACTTCTTATAAGTACCCCTTCGTCCGGCATGACGGTACACTGAAAACGGTGAATATCCCTTATAGTCTGATATCTATGACCATAAATTATTATATACTCTATGTCCTAGCAGCATGACAATAAACTATGTTGCGACCATTCTTCCTTATCACATGATGTTAAACTACACAATACCTTTTGAACTATATAAGGCTTGATTACTACCCTTGGAGGATACAAAGGAATTCCTGAACATTTGGTCTTCGGGTCTATCCCCAGCTTCCCCTTTCTAGTCCTACGACATTAGGTTTTATATGGGAGTGCATAGTGTGGTGTGTACTTTCCTTCAGTCCCCATTTACATCAGGTTTTCTTTATCATGCTACGTGCATCTCCTTTAGAACCTTGTTGTCCCAACATTCATCCTTACCACATGATGTTAAACTGCATGACACCAAAAGAACAATGTGTTTTTTGATTCCCATTCTTGTGGGATACATAATAATTCTAAAGAATTTCTCCTCGGGTCCATCCCAAGGTTCCTCGACCTGTTTGACCTCTGGTCCCATCTTATAGTCCATGTTCTATGACCTTAAACTGTGATCCCACCTATACTACTTGGCTTTAAACTGTTCTCTCCTACTTATATGACATTAAACTATAAATAATTCATATTCCTTTCTATAGGACATTAAAATCTATGTACCCCTTTGTCCCGCATGATGTTAAACTGGGTGGCATGTTTCCAAAATCCCCTTCTTCTATCCCCTTGGTCTGAGTCTCCTCTTGGGAGTGCGTGGTATGGTGTGGACTCCGTTGGTCCTTATTCACATAGGGTTTTTGTGACCACACCATGCACATCCCCTTTGGGACATTATTCCTCCATGTCCTAACCACATGAAAATAAACTTCATTGCAACTATTGTGTGATTACAACATGATGTTAAACTACACGACACCTATAGAACTATGTATGGATTGATTACCACCCCTTAAAGATATGTAATAATTCCAGAACATTTGTTCTTCGGGTCCTTCCCAAGGTTTCTCATAGCTTTTCTCATCTATTCATCCTTTTATCCAAAGTTCTCTCTTATGATGCATGGTGTGTTGTGTGATTCTCTGTCCCCACGTTGGGTTTACAATGTCCATGCCATATACCCCTTCCTCGAGAGCATTCCTCATCCCATTTATCCCTACTGTATGATGTTAAACTAGATAACACCTCTAGAACTACGTATGGCTTAATTTTTTTTCTTCTCAGGATACATAGGAATGCCTTGATGTTTTGTCCCCAGGTCGAGCCCTAGGTTGATCAACCCATTTTCCAGTTTTTCCTTACTCATAATTTTGAGTAGTCTTCCTAGTTGAACCCCTCAACCTATTCCTTTCAACATCAACATTCTTAGATGCACCATGGTATGGGACTTAGAGTGTTGTATTCTGCATTGAAATTCACTCATCCCACCACCACGCTCTACATACACTTCATTTGGGACCTATAATCGTTCACATCCTAAAGGACCCCTAGACGACATGGTCCCATGACACTTTGGCTCACCTACCATCCTGGGCCAATGTCCCGAAGGATCTTGAACAAAAATTTGATACAAGTCCCATGTTGAAAATATGTTCTATGGTCAATGCTCAATTGTTTGTTCCTATTCTAGGTCACATGATATGGATACTATTTTGCTAACACGGTAAGCAGTTATCCTCCATCATTATCACCAACTTTGTCACACCCCAAATATTGGTCTTGTGATTCACTTTCATTCTCATATCCTTATGTCCAAATGGAATTTGAATACCCTCAGCGTCATTCCTCTATGAGCCTTTGAACGTTGAGTAGGAGAACTGGGATCATGGGGTCATCCTTGCCCCCACACCTTCATTCCCTCATCATGTGTTTACATGTGTTGTAATGATCTATTATACCATTTTTCCCCATTCCATTCATGGATCACATAGGCATAGAGGTTTTGATTTGGTTTATACCCTAATGGAAAGTCACACACCTCATGGTCCAAACTATATGAAGTTAAACTATGAGTTCATGTCCTAATGTCTATGCATCAAGACTTTAAACTCTGTGTTCATTCTCTTGAGAATTTGAAATGTAGTGAAGACCACTTTGGTCATCATTCACATTAGGTTTCTTTTTGGAACCACATTATATATGTCATTATCATGGTCCAAGATCTATGACCATAAACAATGATCCCCTTCATCCTTAACCCATGACATTAAACTTCACGAGCATGCCCAAAGAACATGACATTAAACTGGGCATCTTCCGGTCTAAACTCTTTGTTGTTAAACTACAACTTCAAGTGTCTAAGTTTATATGACAACAAACTATGTAATAACCTAAAATTTTCTTTCTTGAGATAATATCACCCCTTTTGGTATTGTTCACCAACCATGCCACCTCAATAACTATGGTTGGATTTATTCCCATCCTTATGGGATATGTAGAGACACCTAGATTTCCCATCCGCGGTCTAGCCATAACCTCTTTCATCTATCCATTTGATTTTGGCATAGGTTCTACCAGGAGTAAGTGGTATGTTTGGGAACTTTTTCAGTTCTCATTCACATCGTGTTATGGTGGCCATGCTGTGTGATTCATTTGAGAGTACCCCTCCTTGCATTCTTCTTTACTACATGAAATTAAACTGCGAGCCTACCCTGAAAAAGTTTGGGATGACCCTTGATAATTATTGTATGCTTCAGCTTCCCCACCAGGGAGGATTTCCCCCACCATTGTTGGTACCTCACCATGCTGTATCTCTAGAACTAAGTATGTATTTATTACTTCCCTCATAGGATATGTTGGAATTCCCATGACTTTCTCCTTGGTCCGAGCCCCATGTTCACTAACCCACAAAGTCCTTTTTCCCTTATGGTCTGAAAAATATGACCTTATACTAGGATACCCTAATCCATATAACATGACTCTAAACTTTTGGCTAGGGTCTAGGCAGTATGACCTTAAACTATGTGATTCATCTGGGTTATATGACATTAAACCATTCCATGTATCTTCCTCACCATATGATGATAAACTACATGTCTATCACCCTCATTTACATGACGTAAAACTTTAAGGAATTCTAGGAACTCACCTAAAAGGTTCTTCTTGGAGGAGGTTTGATATTTTTTCAGACTGATATGCTCACCCAAAGATCTTTCATCATGGTGGGGTAATTTCAAGAGTGTTGGAATTCATTTGAACAACCCCTCACTCAATCACCATGCTTTGTGTGCCCTATATTTTGGATCCCCATCCTATTTCATGTCTGAAGGGACCCCCTAATGGTCTGTTCTCATGCCACATTATCTCACCTACCAGTTAGGATGACGTCTTGGAGGACCTCAAGTGATAATTTGATACAAATCTCATGTCATGAATATGGTCAGTGGTTAATCCGTAGTTGTATATTCTTATTTCAGTATAGTTTGATATAGATACTACATTTTGAACATCATCAATAGTTATCCTCCAATTTCATGATACCCCCACCGTGTTTCGAATTTTGGGTATCGTGGATCATACTTCTCATTCCCCTTTTTTCAGATTGTTTCCAATGCCTCTGGCATTATACCACTCACACGTCAGAGCACATTTGGGAAGGTGGTTTGGTTACTATAAGATCCCTAATCTCTAGTAACCTCCCTATATCAGTCTAAAAACTTTGGGTGGTCAGTCATACCTCCTATATTTAATGACTCACTGGTGCTCTCATATCCCAAGTGAGAATTTGTGTTTTTGTCCCTTGTTCCTCACACCGGGCCTGACCGATGTGAGCTTAGGGATTGATTGTCAGTTGTTTCATAGATATGATTGAAATGTTTTCATAAAAAAAGAAATAAATATGTCCATGATCACATTTTAAGTGAGAACATGGGAGAAGGAAATATGTCTTTGTTTGGCTAAAACATGGCCACAATGGATCAACTCCCTTAATGGAATTCCATATTTTCGCCAGTCATTGGATTGTATCTTATAGGGTTTCCTGCCACTTCCCAAGGACTTCATCATCATCAGTGTATGTAGATTTAGGATTATCATCCTTGATCTACGTTTGGTCCCATTTGTCTTGGAGTTTCGCTACATGACGGTTCACCTACGTTAATTGCTATTGGGCATCTACTTGTTGGGATTTCAGCTATTCAGTAAGCCTTGTTAGCTTAACAATGAATGTGAAGTGCTCACTCATATGCCCATCAATCTGTTAGATTAATTTCTTGACCACATTGATTTTATAAACATTTTTGAACTTTTTCTATAACTATTTGGCATCTTGGTGTGGACTACTCGCTTGCATCCTCTCAGCAAGGTAGCCTCGAACCAATGCGTGCAGATGTCATTCATCTACCCCTCCAGTGAATATATCTTGTAGCCCTGTGTGATGTGATCCAATTAGGATTATCCACTTAGTTTTTTGAACCTCATTGAGGATGTTCTTAATTATATTCCATGATCAGTGTTAGGGCTTGTGACTATATTCAGCTTCATTCGAATCAAATTTGTTCAGCTCTAAGGGATCAGCCAGGTCATATCTAAGAAATGCATCTAATAACTCAGCAGTAGGATCTTCCTCGGGCATCTTATCTGAAGATTCAGGTTCCAGGTTTTCCGGTTGGTGCTCATCACTTGATTATACCATGATGATGTCAGCTCAATTGGCTCCATGTTCTGACCCACCAAAGGCTTCACCTATCACCACGATTGATTGCTCTCCAATAACTATATATTGGCAAGCTTGGAAACCCATATAGACTATCAACATTCTCGGTAAAGGGGTTCTGGGTCACCCGGCCATCTGTACCAATAGGGATCACACCATATAAGAACTATTTAGAAAAGGGTTATGTCTGTCACTATGATTGAGAAAAAATAGTGTGGGTAGAAGAGGCAGGAAAGTTACGATGAAAAAACTCTGGGTCTCGCATCCGAATATTTGCCACTAGATTTCTCGGATGTGATCCCATGTATATGATAGAAATCTTTGAAGATTCTAGAGATGGTTCTATTTTTTCCCCAGAACTATTAGATTTTGCAGCCATTGCTTCATTGGATGTGAGTCCCAGTGCTTGGTCTTATTCCCCCATTATCTTGTCTTCGTCCCTGATAGTATAGGTGGGATGCACAAGGTCCCTCTACACAAGTAAATATTAGTTGGGGGACTAAGATGTAGTTAGATAGTATAATAGTGCATGAGGTAAGTTGGGACTTACTTCAAGAGTGGTAGAAAACATTCCTAGAGAAGTCTCCTATAAGGCCAGGATTTTGTGTTCCTCTAGAAAACCTCCCTTGTAAGATACTTCCTCACCCCCTTTCTAAAGTTCCTCAGTGTCGACCTCTTTCCCCCAGGAACAATCTGATTTAAGAAAAGTAAAACATAATGCCAAGTGAGCCTCCAATGATATGGGAGGAACAATCATGTTTAACAACACCCTTAATCGTATTATTAGTGGCGACGTAGTGACTAATGAGTATACTGGTTCCTCCAGTTATTTTACAAACATTTTCCCCAAATATGGGGCCACCTAGAATCCATATTTGTCAAATCCAATTTTACCCCAGTAGTATCTCAAGCTTATTCAGGTTTGAACAGATTTCATCAACATTGAATAAGTGTTTTCAATATTCACAGTCTTTTCCAGCCTCTTGATAGACAACATCAGGAGGAATCACTTCTTAACTCATGTTCTTCACAAGAGCCTAAGAGGGCGCGTTGTGGAACCCCATCGATGATTCTACCCTCTCTTGGGTTGTCTCAGTTGGAGTTGCTAGGTTTGGAACTACCACCTCCCTTACATCACAATCAACTGGTTCTAGTTCATGGACCACTTCCCTAACTTCCTCCAACTATTCACCAAAAAATGTGTTGGAAACACCCTCACAACATCCCCTTGTCACTGTTCGACCTCTAATTCTAGGCGTGGGGACCTATGCTTTACTTTCCGAGATTTTTGGACTCTTTAACATCTCACCTAGGTAATCAGCTACCCAACTCAGTGAATATTCATGAATCAATCTAAATGTAGTTGTGGGCGGTGGAAGACCATTCCATATATTTTCATCCTCCCATGTGAACATCAACCACAGAT
Organism: Viscum album; assembly: GCA_963277665.1. NCBI lineage: Eukaryota > Viridiplantae > Streptophyta > Magnoliopsida > Santalales > Viscaceae > Viscum > Viscum album. The sequence continues at coordinate 337,856,896 of OY728140.1, forward strand.
TCCTCATCACACACTGATGGTTCTCATGAAACACCCAACAAGTACACATTTCGAGTCATCCACTACATAAATTTGATTTATCTTGTGAACCGGTGGGGTGTACATGGTTTACATATGGGTTCACAGTCCACCATCGTGGACAACACACTACCACAGAAGGATAGAAGACATGACTGATTGTCTATAGTTTTTGTGTCATCATCAATGAATACTCTAGACTGTAGGTGAAATGGGTGAAGATGGATTTATTTACTCACACAATTTTACTGAGCACAATCGTCGTGCCAAGATTGAGTGGGTAGCTCCCCAAGATATCCAGAATTGTTGTTCGAGAGTGTAACCCTGGGGGAGTAATGTGATCAAGGTATTTGTAGCCTTTCATGTGAGTAGTAACCTAGCTTTATAGGAAATGGAATGGCCCACACACATGCAACGACCTCCTTCCCTCGATAATGTGACCAAGAAAGTGATACAACTTTACTATCACTGGTATTCCCAGGTTGGTGCATTCTCCACAAGCTAGTTGTTCCACCTTAATAAATGTACTCGTCTGTGCTCCCATGTGTCTATCCCTAACCAAAAACATCCACTAACAGAACAACAGAGAGATGAATCCAGCCATCATAACTATCAGTTGCTACTTTTCATTTATGTTGTAACCCCATAGTTACTACTGGTTATCCTCTAGGATCTTCTAGTAAGAACCTTCCCTTCCCCACCAACCTCCCTTTAGGTAGGTTTTGGGCCTTGTTGGTAGATTCCATGGAATTTCTACTACTTTAGGTGGATAGTTCATAATGTAACTAAAACACTACTTGAAGTGGATGCCTCTAGTATTCTTATTTTCATCACCCATGCTCAGCACTAGGTTCAATAATTCCTTCACCACAGATGACATCTATTCAGCATCCTCTAAAACATTTATTGAAAGAAGAAACTCATCATACATCCTTCACAGAATTGGGATTCAGGAGATTTGATGGAGATCCCAGCAGCTGATACCAACCTCCCCATGATGCATGTGGAATGTATTGGTATCCGAATACCATCAACTTAATAGTTACAACATTAATTCATTCGGTTGGAAAACATGGAATTGGGAAGCCCATACTCCTTCATACATGCCTACTCTCCTTAGTACTTGCTCGAAATTGACATAGGATGAGAACACCTAGTAGGCCTGGGCCCACTCATTAGTGAAGTTTCCACCCTGGCAGTGATCCTAATTATTGATCCACCTCTTCTCTATATTCCCAAGCCCTGCCTTAATGATAGTCTTATACTGAGGTGGGGATTTATCTTCCACCAACTCCCTACCATCAATGTTATTGAAATGATTGTAGAGGTAGTGTGTTTTGATAGGATTCTGATCATTTCTTTTGTTGAAATCTATAGCCCTGTACCACTGATATTGTCCATGTGTCCCCCTAAACTAGTTGGTCAGCTCATATCGTCTTGACTTAGGAATGAAGAGATCACCCCACAAGATAATGTTGTATAGAGACGACCTCTTGAATTGAAGATAGTCCTTCTAAGAACTCAGATGTTTTATCGTCAATGATTCAAGATTGGAAGAACTCCAATTTTACTCTCTTATGTGAATATTTTCTACCATTTCTTCCCTCTTGGCGACATTGATGAAAACATCATGAACAACCTCCTGAGCAGCCATTGTCCCAAGACATAGAAATATTTTCTAATTCCATTTACAGAGAATGTTCATGGAGGCCATACATAGAGACCTATCATAAATTATCCTTGCTCTTAGCTTATGTTTTTCAGAAGCAATGATTCATGGTGCACCGATTCATTGAAAAGAATTCTCGGAGGAATAGACCATAGAACCCAGTTCATGCTGGCGTGTTTTCGGGGTAGATATCTTCACAAATAGAGAGCATCGACACAGCCATTCATAGACATCTAGGTACATAAAAAAAGCATTATGGCCCTACCTATAGACATTTTCCCTTTCTCCCTTCATGGTTTCCCCCACGTTCCTTTCATGATGACCTATGTCCTCTCATCGCGGTGACCACCATATATTCTTCATGTCCCGTTGTACCCTTCACCACCTGCTTCCCAATCCAGTGACCATTTTAATTGAGTTACTCTTATAATCCGACCGTATTTTCCCTCATCTCATGTTCTGAGGTGGCGAGGGGGGGGGGTGCAGAAAGTTGTGATCCTGAAGGCATGAATAATGTCACAACCGATTCAAAGCTAAATACAGACCCAACAAGTTTGGCTAAAGTCATCGAAGGGATCGGTTTCACAAATATTCTCTGAAAAGACCCTTCGTGAATCCAACCAATAAAATATATCTTCTAGGGAATCTTTATCCCATCATGGACCCGATCATTAATGAATATCCTCAATGGAATCCCACTACCTTCACGGACCCAATCACGAACGTATCTTCTTCGCAAAATCCCACTGCCTCCATGGACCAGATCATGAACATATGCCATTTGAGGCAATTCATTTCCTTAATTACACCCTGGATATTCTCTACAGGAATCCCTACAAAATTCACTAACCTCTACTGCCTATAAATAGAAGGCTCCTCCCCTTTTCAAAACATTGTTACTCTGCCCTGTTTCCTTCTAGTTCCCATTTTCAGGAAGATCATCACAATCCCAAAAAATGGATCACTTAAGTTACTTAGTCTATGTGAGATGTGCCTCCTTTGGATCTTTATAGCCCCCACATATGGTGGGGATTCCCTTTATGAAAGCTTTCACCCTTCACAAAGGATGGAGCCCCTTTGGGTTTCTTGAGGCTCTAGGAAGCATTAACCCTTCGTGGAGGTATCTCTAAATAATGACCTCTTTGCTAGGGAAAATCTCTCAACCAACTGAGCCCTTCCTTTGTGAAGTACTTATCCTTTTTGAAACACCCTTCATTCACGAAGACCCTTTCTTCTATGAAGTGAATTTATTTCACGAAGCCCCTATCTGTGAAGCCTTATGCTTCATGAACCATTCTCTAATGTAGCCCCCTCAGGATCATATGAAGTAATTTCATGGTCCCGCAAGTGGTGCTTAATGTCATGTTGCCTTACCTTATGGTTCTTCCCATAGGAACACTAATGGATATTGCATCTTCACATAGCCATGATAACATGAGAACCTCAAGTAACCACTCTTCCACCTCATTAACACTTGGAATTTCTTGTTCCTTCCCTTCCCCAACTGTGGGTTGGTACAAGTTATTTAAGTCCTTGGAGTGAGGAGCAAGTCCCCATCATTCAAGCTATAGGATTTAAACTTAAAAGCAACATACATCCCCAACACATGACATTAAACAATGAGTTGTTGAATGTGTGACATACATGATTAGAGTAGAGATGGATGGGACCAGGAGACTTTCACTCCCCACATTTTTTATCCAAATCCTCTTTCCCTCTTTGCTTTATCATTGTGCACACCTCAGGAAACCCCTACGTAATCCCCAACACACATTTATTTGGTGCTCGCTGTACAATGGCCATATCCTTCTTGTACATTTTGGCACCCTCCTCGGGCATCCCCCTTGGATTAATTCCCAATATCCATTTCCCTTGGCCGCTCACCATGCGTAATACCCACACCATCCCTCATGGATTCTACTCTTACGATGTGATCATTAGGTTTTTTGTTTCCTGTTGTTTCTCACACAGATCATGAATCACGTGGGATAAGAGTTAGCATCAACCATGAAAACTTCTTTGGGCCACCATAGTGCATAATCCCCATGCCTTTTCGCTGAACTATGTTGAATTTAATTCACTAGAATAGAGAGACTTAGGAAGCTTCCCTGAGGTTCAAAACCAACACCCATCTATTATGACCACCTCATGTTGGTTCACATTCATTCTGTATGACATTAAACTGTATTCTTGAACTATGTGGGATTTGATCCCAATCTTCTACACATGGTATGTTGGAGTCTCCTAGAGGTTGAACCTCGTCCAATGAAAAACCTTGGTGCTCCATCCTAGGAATGTACCATTCTGATGTGTCATATTCTCTATATGGAACACATCTCAAGGATATTCCTCCATGAGGTGTCCTGATCCATTTGGGTGGAAAACCACACATAAGACCCACACTCAATCCATACACCTCCAACCAAGAGTTTCCCTCTTGTGATTGGATGCTAACCAAGCTTAAAACCCACAATGTCTCTGGGTCGGTGTCCTTTGTGTACACCCATATTCCATACCTCTTCATTGAGATACATAGACTTTGATTCCCTACCACAACGATATGTAGAAATCCTTTATAGGGTTCAATACCACCACTGATGTACCATATTGGTCTCTCCATCGAGCCCTTGTGTTCTGGGAATATCATGCCTCAAACCAAGATTCCACTTCCTTCAGGTCCCATCCATGAAACCATTATCATGAGCCACCTCCTCAGGAGACCCATCACCCCACACTAGAACTACATAGACTTTGATCTTTTCCCTTTTTGAGAAAGATACATAGGAAACCTACCTAAGGTTCAATCCCAACAATATTATCTCCACATTGAATCCATCTCATCTCCATCCTTTGAAACTTCCTCCCTATCCATCCTAATTTTCTCCAGCTGTCATATCTTGGTGGGATCACGTCATGCATCTTGGTCGTCTCAGTGCTTAAGAGCCCAATCACATTTTCAAACTACATGGGTTTTGATCACTATATTCTAAACATGGTAATTAGAAATCCTCCATGAGGTTTAATCCCAGCCAAGGGTAATCCTTGGTGTCCCCATCTTCAGAGTCCACCTTCCCTAATCCGCCCCTTGCCATGTCAAGCTCAACCTTCAATGTATGAAACCTTCCCTTTTTTGGGACACACAATCCTGGGTCTTTCCTCAATGGGAGTTCTGATCCATCTATCTATTAAACACTATAGGTGCTCCGTCCTAGGGATGTACCCATCTGGTCCACTCTTATCAGTTATCTAATTAGTATAATCCATCTCCTCAAGACATTAAGCTTATATAATACACCATGTGAAATATGGAAAGATGAAGAAAACCTCATAGACATTCCTATGGCATAAGATACCTCGCAATCGATGTGGGATGCCTTGGGTTTTTGGGACCTTGAGAATCCCACTGATGAGGAAAAATATAGTTGTTACAATGTTCCAGCATCAATACTTGCCATCGATGCTTTAGCATGACTACCCCACTAACCAAAGGTTGCTGTATTGACTTGAACCTTTGGAATGTCCTGGAGGAAGCAGTGTAATTCACTGGTGTCCATGAAGGGATGACACTAGGAACAAGTTTCATGAACAATGACTTAATCTATAAGGGAGACACAGACTAGGGAATTAGTTCCAAGGAGGAATCCATGGAAGAAGGAATTGACATCCCATCATCCTATTTCAAATAAGGAGAAAACATTATTAAAGAAGCGATAGATTATGCCCACCTTTGTAAAGTGGGAATGCAGGGTACAATTCAACTGTCAATGAACATAAATTTTCCCATGTGGTGTGCCCGAGTGTAAAATTATCTGAAACATATGTCTTATTGGTTCTGATACTCTAGAAAGAGGGATTTCAAGATTGAATGATAAAAGAAGTCCATAGTGATGTCATTCCCATTGTATAAGAATATAATGAATTATTTCTAGCTGAACTACCTAGTATCCCCCCAGAACATGATGTTGAGTCATTGATTGAACATATACCTAGATCACTTCCAATATCAAAGAGTCAATATAGGATATATTTTATAGAATTTGACGAATTTGAAGAAGCTTCTAAAGGAAAATTGTGAAAGGGGTTTATCCACCCTAGTGCTTCACCATGGGGATCACCAGTCCACTTAGTTAAGATTAATGAATGATTAATGTGTCTTTTTACTAACTATTATGAGTATAAGAAGATCAAAATTATAAATTAAAATAATTTAACCCATATTGATTAATTTTTTGTTGAATTCATAGGATCTTATAACCTCTTGATGATTGAACTTCAATATAGATAACATCAGTTAAGGGTAAAAATGGAGGATATTACCAAAATAGCTTTCTAAATGGGATATAAACACTATAAATTTACAGTGATACTCTTCATACTATCTAATGATCCTGCTATCCTCAGGGATTTAATTAGTTGATTCTATAGAGACTACATTGATTAATTTGATGTTTTCTTTATAGATGATATTATTATATACTCACAGAGAATTGATGAGAATGAAAATCATTTGGAGATTGTGTTAAAGTACTTTTGAAAGGAGAAACATTAATATAAATTTAGAAAGATATCATTGCAGTAGTAGAATGTATTATTCTTGGATCATATAATTACAATAATGGGAATATTATTTGACCTATCAAAGATGGAAGTTATCAATAAATAGCGCAATCTAGACCCCATAACTGAGACTGATAGCTTCCTTAGGTTAGTAGGTCATTATTTATGCGCTGTGGGATATTTTTCACAATTATAAAATCCAATAACCAAGTTAGCATGAAAGAAGTTATTCTTGAGGGCAGAATGTGAAGAGAGTTTCAAGGAGATAAAAAGGAGGTTGGTCACTACTTGAGTACTTACACTACATTGTAGTGTGGAAATATTTGTAATATTGATGCTTTGTGACATGATTATCTTTTGAACATTCCATTTTAAAATGTAATAAAAGTTGTTTATTCATAAAATGGGTTGTTTGATTCAATCCGTCCCAATTTTTTTTTATAAAATTTCAAAATGAGTTGTTTTCAAAAATGGTTTATTCTCTTTTAGTGGTTTTTTTATGAAACCACATGAAAGAGAGTTTTCTTTCCTAATGGATTTATATGCTCTGATGAAGACATTATAATTTGTAAGGGTTTTCTATTTTTATCTAAATTATTTGACATCATGGTGTTCTCATCATATGAGGTGAGAATATGTAATCTGAGGAGGTTATGAGTACTTTTGATATGATTCCCATGTGAGTGGTATTTCCATCCTATCATTAGTATTTCACAAGATCCTAGTTGAGTGAAAAACGATATCTTCTCTCCTAAATTTTTCTTCCATTCCAACTAGATAATTATATAGGTTCCACTGGGAAGTTGACTTGGGAAGGCCCTTTTTTTGGATACATAGTGTTTCTTGTGAGGATTGGTATCATGGGTTCATCCTGTGATATGTGTTCTAATACCTTTAGTTTCATGCTCTGTAGTTTGAAAGAAGTTATGGTTTTGGGATAACCTCATCTATATGTGACATTTGATATCTTCATTGAAATAATTTTATGAGATAAACAGAAATATTGAGTTTCTTCATGCTGTGATATTCCATTTCACATTGTTATCCCTATTTCTAGGGATAAATTTTTTGGTGAAAGACTATGATCAAGGTCTAGGAATACTGATCTGGACATGGTAAACATTTGGTGTGTTCATGGATAATAGGGTTTAGTTTTATAAACAAATTTTCTAATAGATCTATTAGAGATATGTTATTATATGTTGGATAGTAGGGACTATTGCGTTACCAACCAGACAACCAATATTTATTTTATTATAAGATAGTACAAGGAAGTCACATAAAGATAGGGATATGAGATACCAAGAGGTTATGAGGAACTGAATTAATAAAGAGCCTTATTTTCCATTCTAATAAGGTTTACTCCCTCATGAGGAATGGACCCGAGACCAGAAAAACAAGAAATATGCTCACCATAGGTCACTATTGAGGCATGAAAATCAGAAACATTATTCCTATCATGACTCATATGAAAAACATCCATGTTGTTTTTCATGGCCCCCTTTCACCTATGAATGGTATATGAAATTGACCAAGGGATAAGTCCAAGACCATATAGTGAAATATAAATAGTAGGAGAATCAATTTTGACTATTGAAAGATGAAAATTACACTCACTACACAATAGGAGGCCAGTGAGAATCCTATTATATTATTCTTTAAGGGAGTCTCCTCTTCTAAAAATGTAGAAAAATATAGGTAAAACCCACCTAGTATCTTAAACAACTCCACCACCCCACATAATCCCCATGTTTCATAGACCATTTGTGTTAATCATAAGACATGATTTGTGTGGATACCATCAAACTTATCTCCCCTGCATAGCACTGGGAGAAATTTTTGGGGTGTGATTGGTAGCCATGAGTGTCTTAAAGGGGGTCTACATCACAATATTTATAGAGGCATATCAAATCAATCAATGTGTTCCTGGTTTTAAAAATATGGTATATTCTTGTACCTTGGATTCCCTTATACCGGGATTCATTTATATCTTTCTAGAGACACAAAAAACCTACTAAGAGGATGTGAGATCTCACCTTTTTCTTAGGTCTGAGGTTCCATACACTTTGTAACTATAGCTTAAGGAAATTTATTCTTGAGGTCTCCTAAGGAGACCAACCAGTGAAACTACCAAACAAGTTCAACCCCAAACTCACCTAATATCCTCCTAGAATATATGATCAGAGGTTTCAAGTCATGGATCCATAGAATAGTGACACCTCGAAGAAAGGCTAACAACCAGACATCTGATATTTTCCTCAGTTGAAAGCACATTGTTCATTACAAACCACACTATTAAATTGATTTTTTTTGAAATATCTTTACTCCAAATCACTTCAACCACATGAGTTGGATCATGGTAACAACCTACATTCTGTTAATATTATTTTCTATGAATTATTTTGAAGAGTAACACGTGAAGAAACATCTATCAATATCATAATTTAACATTATGTTATTAAATATTGACTATTAATTCTCATCCAAGGTAGCTTAGATAATTCTCAGGTGTGAACTTTCTTTCTTAAATTTGATGTCTAGAGTAGGACATCTGAGAAATCCGAGCTCTATCCTTACCCATTTTTCCTACCAAAAGATGATTTAAACCTTACTCACTATCCATTGAGTGTTCCATTAATGAATCAGTTCATGAGGATAGATCATGAGCTAGAAATCGGAAGGCCTACCTCCCTATACACCCATGTCAACCTCATAATTATCCTACATGTGACTTCCCTAGAACATCTTTCCCTTAAGGAAAAATCACACTAACTTTTCATATCGGGAAAATATTGTCCCAAAGACACTTATAATGTTGATACCACCCTCAGATAAAGGACATTCCATCCTTGTCCCTCACACCTAGTGATGCTTTCCATATGATTGGGAATACCATAATAAATAACCCATAATGTTCTCTATTATAGAGATGACCCTTTTCGTAACTTTTGGGGTGAAAACTAAATTTTTAAGAATAGATGATAGAATAATATTCACAAGGTAAATTCTTCATCCAAATGAAAGGAAACATGTTTTTAAATTCACAACTCATCCAATGATTCCATCAACCACCTTATCAAAGTGATGAATATGATGTTTTCTTGGGGAGATTAGGGAAACTAAATAGTTAAGGGAATGATCACTCTATGATTGTTAATAAGGATCCCCAAGGAACTAACCTGCCTATTTGAATATCTTGTCTAAATGTTGAAACTACTTTTTTGATGGTTAACTAGTTGGCCATTCTATTTACAATAATCCTCCAAGATTATATTTATCCCCTAAAAAGATCTATTATTACAATTAACAAAAATAATGGTGTCATATGGAAACCTAAAGTGAGAAATGCTAAGAGAATAATACCTAGAGTGATAAGGATGAATACTACCCAAAAAATGAATTTGTTTATATACTGGCTTAGAGATTCCTGGGTAAGAATAAACATGGTTGGGAAGGGTAGGCCACCATTCCTTAAACCAACGACTAGAATGAATAATCCATATTGTTTTCCCATGAAGGATTTGGATATACAGTAGGAACTAATACATTAGAATAGGATATCAATCAACCAGAAAGATAATCCCATACAAGATAATACTTGAGAATGAAGTTCCATTAGAGCCTATCATAGGGTTTTTTAATTTCTAACGTGATTGTATATTTGATCAAAAATACATTTTACTGATATCCCCGATGACCACTTGGGACAACCCAATAGAACCTTTAATCATTCACCCCTTAATAAACCCTTGTTGTTCTTGATAATTCCAACAAGGGAGATTGAAAATTATTCCTTTATTGAGGGTTATTTAAAACACCTAAAGGAATAATTCACTCTTAAAAATTTTGCTATATTGTTGTAAAAAATTATAGTACTTTACCATTGGCACTGTCATTAAATTTTTATCATAGGAAACACACGGAAGATTACCGTCATAGAAAAAGTATTTCTCCGCCTTCACTAGATCTCTATTAATCAAGTCCCATGAGGCCCTATAAAAATGATCTAATAAATCTTTCTAGACTAAGATCTATTTCTATATTATGTTTCTAAATGGATTCTTGGATCTCTATCTCATCGAGGATTCCCTCCAGGTACTCATTATCAAGATCAAAAAACATGTAAGGAATTAAATCAAAGAGTTATGCATGCCCCCTTGGGTATCCTCTTTGCATGTAGAGGTTGAGACCCAAAATAAGTGATTTTAATAAAGAATCATCCATTCCTACGACCACATATCGGTCATCCATGTAAGAACTATCCTCTAGTAGAATATTGGGATCTTGGTAAGCCATTTTTCTTTAATGTATGCATGAAAGAATCGAAAGTTATGGTAGCCTTCCCAAGTCTATTCAATTAGAGATTTTCATGAGTTAGTCATACCTGTTTTAAAATTATGTCATCTAAGATATTATTCCATTTAATTATCTCCCCAAATAAGGAGGCATTCCATTCATTCTATATAATAGACTCAAGTTGTTTTATTTCAATTTTGGCCACCTCCGAGTCCTAGAATTGGAGGGGGGGTCCTTATCTATGTTCGGAGGACACATCTAAGGTATTTTAGTTTGTTGTTAAAGGACATCCTTGAACGTTCATATGAATTTCTATTCTATAACTCCATTACAGTGAGGTGGAAGACTCATTCCTTCACCCAAATATGAGAAAAAGGGAAATGATAACCTCTTTCATTTTTTGGGGCAAAAAAAAATTCACAAAGGCTAATGGTCAGACAAGATATGAACAAGATGGGAGACCTTAATGTCTGGGTAAGAAGAGATTATGTATAATTTCATAACGCATCGATCGAGACAATACTATGTTTGGTTTATTCCTCTCTGATTGTTACAACAAGTGAACAAATCTCCTACATAAGCTACATCTATTAACCCATTGATGGTCATAAAGTTGACAAACTCATGACTGATAATCCAATGGAAGGATCCTCCTCATTTATTTTCAACTAGTTCCACAAGAATATTGAAATCCCCACTTAGAAGACATGGTAAAATCTCAAGATTGATGGATCTAAGATCATTCCATAAGGTCTCTCAGGCATGTTCATCACATTTGGTATAGAAAAAAGGAGAAGATAAAATAGTAATGTCCTGAAGAAGTTTTTTAAGTTATAAACTAATTCGATGAAGCAAGAAAGTCCACTAAGAAGTTGTGCTTCCAAAACAACTAAATGTAAAGATTAAGAGGATTATCATGCAAGAAGTTAGGAAACATTATTATAGGCTCATTATCCAATATCTTAGAGGATCTTTTTTTTTATCCAAGACTGAAGTAAGAGAAAAGAATTATTTTTGAGTTTATTTGTGATGAAATTTTTTTAACCTAGGATCCAAATCCACAAGAATTCTAGATGAGGAACAAGATCACAATAAAAAACTTCATCAAGATTTCCCCCAAAAACTCAAGAGAACATGATATGAGATGACGATGGAGTAAAATTATGTTTTGACTGAGATTTGGTGAAAAATACATAGTAAAGAAATAGAGTAGTAACTACTGAAGGTTCTAGTAGTCATTTATCCTACTTCTTTGATGATGCACCACACTAAACTAGAGAGGGTTACCTGCTTACAACATCAATGTCAGGGGAAAACAATATATAACTATCCGGAAACACAGAATGATAGGTATTCAAATGAATTTAGTTCTCATGATCATTCAAATAATATTCATGTATTTTACATGAGGATAATAATGATGAGAATGTGATAATGCAATTTTATGACAGGGAGATGAAGGATGTGATGATCTAGAAGTACCAGGGTCAAACAGTTGATAGAAGTAGGAAGGGAAAGGGGAAGGCCTATAAGAAACCATATCTATATAATTAGGGCCAATGAAACTTGTTTGAAATGCATCTTGGATAGTCGAGATGAACTCAACCTATGAATTTTGAATGGGGTGCTTCTTTACCCCATGAACAATCCCCCAAATCAGATCTAACCAGTTGGGAGGTGGCAACACCAAATGGATTCAGGTCCACATTATGACTCATTGGATTCTCGTAATAGTATCATGGGCGATGCTGATGTATATTATAGCTCATAGGCAATGAATTCCATTGGATGTGATAGTTCGAATTTTACTAGGGAATAATGTGAAAAATGAGATCTTGAGACAAATCACGGGGGATTAATCCATATTATTTTCAAAAACCCTTATTTTCATGTCGATGATCTATTTTATTGATTTAGTTTCATGTTATTTCATTATTTTGGATTTAATATAAATTATTGAGATACCTATGTTAGGTTTATGTTCATTTATATCCTTATGTTTGATAATATGGAACCTAAGACACCTTTTAAAATCTGTATGTGAGGTTAACATAATCTCCAATGTTGTTTCATGGAAATCCACTTGGGTCTTGATAATGCTACAATGATGCATCAGGAATAGGGTTGTATGTGTTTGAATCTCGGAAAGTGGGTGATGTCTTAACTATTTCTCCCCTTATGACTTCATCGAAATAATATATCTAACCATGATCTTGAGTTTATATCAGTTTTATATGTTCTCAAAACATAGTGACACTACCCATTTAGGAAGAATTATATTAAATATTAAGATCATAAAAGCCTAATGTGTACTTTTACCCAATGGAATCTGATCCTATAATAAAAAAATTGGGTTAAGATATTTCAGATGTCTGATCATGATAGGATATGTGGTTACAAATTCTGGGAGGAGATAATTTCTAAAAAGAATATGTAAATGAATCAAAAGAAGAGGTATCCTTAGTGAAACTATGTAATGAAATGATTTTGTATGTGTGTGAGGATTCTTTGTTTGAGCTCCTATATTATGAGAAAACTGGTTCTTCATTGTGCAATTAGTTTTATAATAGTCATGTATAATATGCTGGTCAAATAAGGTCTAATGAAACCTATTATGGTGGGGAGATGAACGATTTTTTGGTTACGGTCACCTGATGGTGATTTTTATCTTTAGGTAAAGTTGATTGTTCAAATCGATCTAAGTGTGAATTTTTATATATCATGAACATAGTTATAGTTGGTCTATGCTCTTAGGTGTTACTATGTTGAGTCGTGATTTGAGAGATTAATGATAGTGGAATAGAGTGAGTCAATCAATTGAGGACTTTGTGACATAATTCATTGCATACTAGAAAGGGGATTAAGAATAACACATACATTATAGTTTGGTGTAACTTTATCCATTCTATTATTGATGTTGGATAACAGATCCTTAGACCTCACAATTACACTACAATAGAATCCTAGTAGGGAAGAGGATATGGTTTGGGAAATAATTTAGTGATTCATGAAATAATTTCATATCTTCCCTATGAATTTGATGATTATGGTAATAGAGTTCAATGATTTATATGTTCAAGGATTTTCTAAGTGTGATGGGTTGTCGATCGACGTCGATCAGGAAATTCAATATTTAGATGGATGGTTAGACTAGGAATGTAATCCAATTTTTGGGGATACAATTCTGTTGCGTGTTCGTAGTTTTATTAGATTTTGGGTCTAGTATCTTCCGTGGTCTTTGATCAAGGAGTCACACTTTTATTTTTCATATGGGAGGCCTTGTAGATATATTTGATGTTATGAAATCATAGGTCAATGGTCTCTGGTAGGACTAAGTGTTGTCCATGGGAAATAGAGAAGATGTCTCTATCTCAATTTTTTTCAATCATTTATGAACCAAAATAATTGTTAAGAAAACTACCATCATTGTCCATTGGGGTTTTATTTTGGAAATTGTGGTTTTCTCAACGTTTCACCATGATAAAGACATTATCATTAGGAAATCTAGGGAACGTGGAACTAAAGGTCACTATGCCTTTCTAGATTGTCGAATGACTTGTAAATGTGGATTATTATTTTGTGTTTTCATTTAACTAGATGCCAATTCATGACATGTTTAATGATTCCCAATTGAAGAGGTAAAAACACGACCCTTAAAATGTGGTTGAATGGGAGGATGTTTATCACTAAACTAACACCTTAGTTTTTGAGTAGTTAGTAAATTATGGATCACCAGGATATGGTGTTTCAAAGTAAAATGTCCCATTTTTTCAATGTACAGTGGTATTGCAGACAAGATAACCATAAGGCATTAGAGAATGAATTGTTTATTATATGAGAGTCACCTTATCTATATGAGATTATCGAATCCTATGTGCTTTCTAGAGATAGAAATTTTCATGGTGAGGAGTATTTTGATGAACACTAAGTCATAGGTATGTAAACTTTTAAGCCTAGTCTATCTCATCAGAGTTTCGACTGGGTTTTAGTGTTCAAAGTTTGAATATTTGGAGTAAAAAAACCTAGATGCACGGGTTAGTTACGTGGTTTATACTAACCATGTGAAAAATATGTGATATTAATCTATGAGTTAAAAATCCATTATATAAGGTTTGATAACGGTTTTTCAAACTACGTGACTCGCTAATAAAATAATTTGGATAAGTGGGTGTTTTTTATAAGCTTATTTCATTGCATAAGCATGATTTTTCAAACTTTACTGCTAATTATAGGGGGCCATGTGACTTGGTTGTCAAAGTATAGTGTCCAACATAAGGCTTGAGCACAATTTTTCGAAACCATGTCTCCTAATTGTGTTCATATATTTGAAATTCTAAAAATGGAAAATTACCAGTATTCCCTTTGTTTTTTTCACCTCTAATGACCTCCTAATTCTTCATTAGACCAAACCATATTCATATTGATTCTCTACGGGGTTAGCCCTTTGGTTTCGTGGTGTTTCTCTATCAATCTAGAAGGATCTATTCAGGTGTTATGGTGATATATTCTCTGATTTGGATGTAGAATTAATGGGTTTTCTTTTGGATATATACTTGTGAGGAATGGATCTCTTCAATTCACACAACTTGTTTAGAAGGCAATGTGGTTTTCATTATTATTGAGGTAGGTGTGGCTATCATATATTATATCCCTTGTAATTACATATGTTCTTATGATGATTTTCATTTGTTTTGACTATGAAATTTATTATTGAAATTGACTTTTATTATTGGTGGTAATATATTGGGGTTTTCAAAATGGGTTTTCATTGAAAACTGGATTTGATGCACATGATGTGTTTCTTGAAATTTCTCAACGATGGTTTTAAAATGTAAATAGATTTATAAGAATGAATGTGATGGGGAATCATACTATATTTTTTTTATTAAAATGTTTTCTTGGAAATGAAATATATTTTCATTAGAAATGTATTATGAAATATGAATTTGGTTCCTTGAATGGAATATAAATATATGATCACATTAGAAAAAACATGGTGTATCGAAAAATCTAGACAAAGGGATTCCCTAGGGGAGTTTGGTATAACTATGGGAAGTGAACATGATGACATGGTTTCAAGAGGGTATCCTTCTTGAGGAATCGAGGTTCCCATGATTTCACCATCACTTATGCTTACTAGTGTTTCATGATTATTTTAATTGGGTATGTGTTTGTGTTGTAATTTTCCCCTTGGTAATATTGAAAATAATTGTGTTCATGTTCAATTGATATGATTATAACACACTTGTTATGTATTTTTTTTTCTTTAAACCTTTTTTATTTATGATTTTATTCCATTGGGTATGTGATATGTCATATTGTACCATTCATTTGAATATGATTTTTTTTGAAAGTAATTTAATGTTTTTGAAGGAAAAAAACATGATGATTTTGTTTGGAAAATGGTTTTTATTAATGTGTTTTATAAACTTGTTTTATAAAAGACCTAACATACTAATATGGATATAAATTCTATAGATTCTTGATGTTATATTATTGGGAATTATTTATCACATCATACTTTTAAGTTGTAGCATAAATAGGATTAGTTTTATAGGATACAAGTATAGGAATTAGAATTATGTGTTGGATGACTCTATCGGATCATTTTTCATTTCTAGTGGGTTGGGATGGTGGTGAAATATGTTTATGAGGAGAAACACAGGGGTAAAATTGGGTTCCAAGTTGATTGTCTTCTAATTGTTTTCATAGATTTTATTATCCACTTACTGGATGTTACCTTTTTTGTTTGTTTTTTTTTCATGTGATTTATTCTGGATATCTGATGTGATATACTGTTGATTCTATATTATCACATGTATTTTGTTGCTGAAATTGTTCCACCTTTTCATTATATGATACCCTGTTTCTTGAAATCGGCTTGTGGGGACCAAGAACATTATTCTAGCCCTGTGGTGGGGTAATTTGAGGGACATTATGGGTTGTCCTAGGATATTATTTTATAAAAAATATATCCTTATTGAAAAGTGTGATATGTATTTATAAATATCACAAGATAATGAAATACATATTCATATAGAGGTATTTGGATACACTCTAAAGTAGATTTTTGGAATTGATAATATATTATGAATACTCAATATATTAACTCTAATAGAAAGAAAATAAGGTGGTTGATACTATGACTATAAAAGAAAATTCCACACTACCCAAAATGTGGATTGAAAAATTTCAAGTAATCATTGATATAAAATAGATGAATATTGAAGTCAGAAGTGAATTTGAAAAGTAGTGTCTGTAATGGCCTGAGATTTTATGAAAAATATTCTTTTTAATTTCATTAATGTCTTGTGTTGTACGCTACACCAAAAGGCGCTTTCACAACACACATCCTTGACTTGCCTTGCATTACATGCAATCACGACCTTCCTCGATAGCGTGTGTAGTACGCAATAACGAGTTTCACTAAACAACAATATGCTATTAAAATATTATTAAAACTAGCTGTTATGAATAGTAATAACCACTTTTTGAAATTTTGTAAATTTTATTTTTCAAAATGGAATTCATTTTTGGATTCTTAATATCGAAATTAGCTTAGGGTGAAATTTTGGTACTTTTCGGATAACTTTCATATTCTGATGAATAGTGAAAATTATTAAATTTTAATTATAAAAAACATTTTTAATCGAAATAATTAATAGTGATAAATTATTAATTTTAGTGGTTTTAAAGTATATTTATAATATATTTTTACAATTTAATACAATTTTGGTCATTGAATGTAATTTCACATTTAAACCAAACATAAACAAGTGTCAATCTTTTGATAGTTATTATCTCTTAAAAACACGCTATTTGTTTTGACGACGGGAATTAATTTTTAAAATAATTACTAAAACTGATATGTTTTGAATTTGGTAAAATAGAAATCATTTTTGAGTTCATAATATCAAATATAGCTTAGGCCAAATTTTTGGTATTTTTCTGGAAACATTCATTTTTTGATGAATAGTGAAACCACTAAGTGGTAGTAAAAAAAATGAAATTTTCATAAAACTTAATTTTACCGCTTCTGTGAGTGGAATTTCAAAAATACGAGAGACACAGTTAATGTCAGTATGTAAAATGTGGTTCAATGAGATGAAAATAATTTTTGGTGAATAATAACTTTTTACTTTTTTTTACCACGGTTAAAAGTAAATAGGGTAATTAAGGGTAAAAATGATATTATTATTACCCTAACACATGTCCTAATTCTATTGGATAAGTTTAATTCGACCAAAAACAACCTTAGAAATAAAATATGACCATTTAGGCCCACTTGGATTAGATTAGGACATTTATTTTTATTTATTTAAAGAAGGGTTAAAATAGTTAAAATCAATGTTTAATAAGTAAATCATTTTTAATATAGGGTTATACATAAGATAAATTCGACTATAAATAGTCATTATAAAGCTAAAAAGATTTCTTACATAATGGTATTTTATTTGTAATTTTTAGACATTAAATAATTTAATTTATTTATGACACAAAGATGATGTAGTAATTATCTTATTAATGAAATATTGACATAATTGATGTTATAAATACCCAAATAAATGTAATTTCAGACATTTTATGAAATAAAATAATTTTCTATGTTAATATGACATGTTATTATTGATTTAATTTACTTTTTTCGAACTAATCATTCTGATATGATTTTCACAAAAATCAATTACAAAATAGTGTCAAAATTGACATAAAATAGTTTTTAAAACAAATATTATATTCCTAAAAATCTAAGGTTCAGCCAAATGACTTAGATAAGGTTATATATATTAATAATAAACAACTTTGGGTTCATTTGGCTTCTTATATCAAGTTTATTAACCTTATAGTATAAGAACACAAGAAGACACAGTAAAAGTAAAATTATGTTACTTAATGTTAAATCTAAATGATAAGGTTAAAATAGGAATCTAAACTTGTCTAAATTATATTTGATGAGAGGATTTCGACCCATACCCACCTTATCTTCGAAAAGAATCAATTTGGAGCTATTTAATACCGAATTTTACTTTATAATAAAATAATAGTTTTTGTTATTCCAAAGGTGCCCCTCTCCTCCCTTATAAAAGGGCACCTCCTCCCTCTCTTTCTCACACCACATTGAGCCTTCAAGCTCGGCCAGACCCTGCAAAATTCCCTTCTCCACTTCACTAGAAACATCCTAGAGGTTCTGGTCTTCCTCAAAGACCAATTTTAGTGCCCTAAAAGGAGATCTCAAAGAGGCTTTTCAAAGAAGAGGTAATGTCTGTTACCGATTCTTTCATCTTTATTTCTTCTTCCACTTATTCTTCTTAGGTTTTTTCATTATGAAGTAATAACATCAGTAACACTTATATACTTATATGTTATTATAATTATGAAACAACCTTATTTCACCATCTATCCATCCTATGGAAAATGAAATCACCACGCGTGCGTACGTACGGAATACCGTCTCCACACCGTGGTGTAATCTATTTTCCACCACCACCTTACTTGGATGGGTATAATGGTTTAAATAATAACTATATATTATTATTGTAAAGTGATATTTATTCTTAAATAGTATACATACACTCTAATACAATTCCACAATCATGAGAACGATATCATCGCTCGTGCGTACGTACGGACTACCGTCTCCACGACGCGATGAGATTCATTCTCCACGTTAACCATTCATGAATGATTATAAAGTATATATAATAACTAATAATGAAATATATGACATAATAATGATTCTGGATTTATGTGTATGTATATGTATGTCATCTACTTAATTCCATTCAACTCAATAAGGAAAAGAAAATAGTGTTCATGTGTATGTACGGTCTATCGTCTCCATGAACAGTGTATTTCTTTCCATTTACTGATCTATTATATATATATATATTCTGGATATATATTATATATAAATCATGTTTTATATTCTGGAATTAAGTAATCATGATCTAAGTAATCATATGAATAATTACAAGTCAAAACACAGACGACAAATGAAACGATTTTACCCAAAACGCTCTTTAACATGGAATTTACAAAAGAACGGGTAATATAATGCCATAAGTGAACCATATATGATATAATAACAATGAGTATGATTATGTAATAAGTCAATGACATTATTTAAATCATTATACAGGAGGTTCGGACACATACAAAGGAAATCGGACCTAAGGTAAGGGAAATATCACAATCTCATTTTTATCTGAGATTGTTTATACATTGAAATTTACTGGGGTGTATTTTATCATCCCCATCTATGTTTCCTCAATATGTAATATTATTTCCATCCACCTACAATTGTTTAAATCCAATTTTACCCTTCGTTGAGTTTTTAGTAAAGGATATGAAAGAAATATTTTGTCGTTTTTCGTACGAGGTACTTTTTCACTTTTCCGACAAAAGTACAAAGAATGTTTTTTTAACTTATACGGCATGAATGGATTTCTAAAACATTATTTCCAAGAAGATTACATTACAAGTTTTCATGTTTATTTTTAATCAACTTCTTTTAGTTTAGAATTGTACGACATGTTAAGAAAGGAAAAGTGTTTTTGAACCAGAAAGGATATTTTCCTCAATAATGGAGTTCAAGTGTTTTATCAAAATTATTTTCCATCTAAGATAATAAAGGGTTCTGTTTCTATCCCTATTATTACATTGATTTGATTATGTTGTGATGGAATTATATTTATGAATTCCTTTATATTATATGAATTATTTTATGATGTCACGATGTTTAAGATTCCCATTTTTATTACATGGGTTATGCAATGATGTATGATTTATGATTTTGTGGCACAAATAATAATGGTATAATTATGAGATGGGTGGGACCTATATCTCCCTCCAATGCATTGGGTAAAGATTTTATATCTCATGATATAGACATGGCTGGAATGGTAGGTTATACCAGTTCAGTGAAACAGGACTGAAACAAGGAGTGAACTTGGTTCAGAAATGGACTTTATCCACTAAGATAGTCTTGGAAATGAGTCTTGACTAATAAGAAATGATTCTCTATGATTATGTGTGTATGCCACAAAGTTTCATGTTTTATGTTATGAGTATTGGGATTACATTTCACTACTATGATTTATCCCATGTTATGAAATTATGATCTCTTTTATAGGTTTAGATTTCCTAAAGTTATGTTCTTATGAATATGATGTGATTGATATTTCTTTTGTTTACCCTTACTGAGCATTTGAGCTCACCCTTTTATGTTTTCTTTTCCCCAGGATATAAAGAAAGGTTTTAGGTAAAAAAAAGAAGATCTTTATGGGACATGTTGAAGATCTTTCACCACGATTAGAAGATTATATTCTGAGTTTCCAAAGACACTAAACTATTATGGTCCTTGTGTGTGTGTTTTTGTATTCCGCAAAATTAATGTAATGTCCATGTACGTCAGGCTTCGGGTCTCTACAGTTGGTATCAGAGGAAAAGTTTAGTCAACCTTTGGAAACTAGGATGCGAAAACGTTAGTGAGATCCCTAGAGATATTTCTATGGTATGTCTAGGGATGTCCCTAAGGATAAGTATACGTATAGGATATAGTCCTAGAACTATGGTAATGATATTAGATTAAACCAAAGATGTTTGATATTGAAGTTACTCCCCCTTTATTATGATTTTTGCCTCTCACACTATTCTTTTTGGGTTTTAGAAAATGGATGGAAACAAGATGATTCACGATAATGGAGGATATGATGGACAATGGAATGATATTTTTCATGATAAATCAAATGAAATGGGATTTGGAAGTCCAAACATCATTATTATGCTGAATCAACAATCTCATAATATGATCAATAAAGTAAAATTTGGTATGTTTCTTGACTCGGCTAATAAGAGAAAGATGGAGTTTCATGATGATCATAGAGGAAAGAATGTTCAATTTCCCCTATGTAAATCATGTGGGAAGAGGCATCAAGGAGAATGTTTCAAAGGAACTGGAAGATGCTTTGGTTGTAGAAAAGAAGGACACAAATCCAGTAAGTGCAAAGGAAAAGGTTCAGTTTACACCAGGGATGAGGATAATGGTATTACTATGACATCAACAATGGTTAAATTTTTTAAATGTGGAATGTACGGGCATTATGCAAACCAATGACCTAAGGGAAAGTCTCATGAAGAGAATCAGTATGGTCGTATGGGTAGTATTTATGTGGATGATGATGATGAGACTACAAATGATATGTGAGATGAATTAATTGTTGAAGCTCGGTCAATGGTTTAAGAATGTAGTGGAATGATTACATGTTTATCATGTGTAATTTTGTATAAGTAATCTCATGGTACTATGGAATAAAGAGACATCTAAGGATTGTTACACTGTTGTATTTCCTTGAGTTTTGAAAGTGTATGATTAATGTTACCAGTATCCATGAAAGGTTATTAAGATATTTTGGGAATGTAGATGATATGCGCATAATGAAGGGATAAGGAGAAAATTAAATGTTTGATAGTATTCATGAGCTCATTACTGATATAAGGAGAAGGTTATATCATGGTTTGAGTATATAGAATTTTTGGATTTTGGTATGTGGAAAGAGTTAACGTTTGACAGCATTCATGTTTTCACTAAGGTTTAATGGGTATTCATTTTTCAAGAGAATACATCATTAAGGTATTCACATTATTGGAATGTGACCAACAAGATATATGGGGGATAAATGATTATATTCACATGCTTGGTTGACGACATTTCAAGTAATCGTTTTCTTTATACTATGAGCTTGGACCAACGTATTTTAGTTAAGCCTAAAGATTGGAATGGATTATGTTAACAATAAGATAGTATTGTTTAAGGATAGAACTTTTTTTGATATTATTTATGTGATGTTATAGTAATGTTGTTTTAGAAAAAGGACAACCTGCAGGATGGGAGACAGCCCGTCGCGTCGGACAAGGCTGTGGGAATCAAACCCACAACCGAAGTGCGACTGGCCTTTATTGCCTACCACTGGTCTACAGGAAGTCCCTGTTTAGTAGAAACTAGTTTTATTATATTAAGCAATATGATATATGAAGTATAAGTCCATTTTAGGAACTATATATGATTAATCTCACTATAGATGGACTTATGTATTTTTTGATTACTTTTTTAACCTTTTGTTTGAGACAGATGGAATGACCCATCATACTATCACATGATCTGCTAACACATCACGAATGACAAATTCAACTTAATTTATTTAAGAGATGAAGTAGAAATTGTCCAAAGAACGACAAACGGTGAGACTATACCAAAATCACGAAAGTATTTCTTCTAATTCCAATTTCATCAACTTTCGGGAAATGATCTTGAAAAGCAAAAATGTTGTCCTTATGCTCTTATATCTGATGAATCAGATGGTACCTTAGATCGTCACAAATTTATGGCTTTGTGATTGCTGGATTCTCCATAGCCATGTTCTCTACCACTCTCCATCAGAACATGATGGTTAGATTTCTCTTCCATATCCATATTTTCTCCTATGTGGAAACCCCGTGATTAGTTTATTTGGGTAACCGTTACGTTTCATACTTTTGTCTTTAAAGATTGGTTTTGGTATTCCTTTTTACGATGTGGGTTTCTATTAAAGAAACTTTCGAATAGTAAACCATTTATATCCCCGACGAATTTCGAGGGTGAAATTCATTTTAAGGGGGGTAGAATGTAACAGCCCGAGATTTTATGAAAAATATTCTTTTTAATTTCATTAATGTCTTGTGTTTTATGCTACACCAAAAGGAGCTTGCACAACACGCATCCTTGACTTGCCTTGCATTACACGCAATCGCGACCTTCCTCGATAGCGTGTGTAGTACGCAATAACGAGTTTCACTAAACAACAATATGCTATTAAAATATTATTAAAACTAGCTGTTATGAATAGTAATAACCACTTTTTGAAATTTTGTAAATTTTATTTTTCAAAATGGAATTCATTTTTGGATTCGTAATATCGAAATTAACTTAGGGTGAAATTTTGGTACTTTTCGGATAACTTTCATATTCTGATGAATAGTGAAAATTATTAAATTTTAATTAAAAACAACATTTTTAATCGAAATAATTAATAGTGATAAATTATTAATTTTATTGGTTTTAAAGTATATTTAGAATATATTTTTACAATTTAATACAATGTTGGTTATTGAATGTAATTTCACATTTGAACCAGACATAAACAAGTGTCAATCTATTGATAGTTATTATCTCTTAAAAACACGCTATTTGTTATGACGACGGGAATTAATTTTTAAATTAATTAATGCAACTGATATGTTTTGAATTTGGTAAAATAGACATCATTTTTGAGTTAATAATATCAAATATATCTTAGGCCTAATTTTTGGTATTTTTCTGGAAACATTCATTTTTTGATGAATAGTGAAACCACTAAGTGGTAGTTAAAAAAATGAATTTTTCATAAAACATAATTTTACCGCTTCTGTGAGTGGAATTTAAAAAATCCGAGAGACAAAGTTTATGCCAGTAAGTAAAATGTGGTTCAATGAGATGAAAACAATTTTTGGTGAATAGTAACTTTTTACTTTTTTTTACCACGGTTAAAAGTAAATAGGGTAATTAAGGGTAAAAATGATATTATTATTACCCTAACAAATGTCCTAATTCTATTGGATAAGTGTAATTCTACCAAAAACAAGCTCAGGAATAAAATATGACCATTTAGGCCCACTTGGATTAGATTAGGACATTTATTATTAATTTATTTAAAGAAGGGTTAAAATAGTTAAAATCAATGTTTAATAAGTAAATCATTTTTAATATAGGGTTATACATAAGATAAATTAGACTAGAAATAGTCATTAGAAAGATAAAAAGATTTCCTACATAATGGTATTTTATTTGTAATTTTTAGATATTAAATAATTTAATTTATTTATGACACAAAGATGATGCAGTAATTATCTTATTAATGAAATATTGACATACTTGATGTTATAAATACCCAAATAAATGTAATTTCAGACTTTTTATGAAATCAAATAATTTTCTAGGTCAATATGACATGTTATTATTGATTTAATGTACATTTTTCAAACTAATCATTCTGTTATGATTTTCACAAAAATCAATTGCAAAATAGTGTCAAAATTGACATAAAATAGTTTTTAAAACAAATATTATATTCCTAAAAATCTATGGTTTGGAAAAATGACTTAGATAAGGTTATATATATTAATAATAAACAACTTGGGGTTCTTTTGGCTTCTTATGGCAAGTTTATTAGCCTTATACTTTAAGAACACAAGAAGACACGGTAAAAGTAAAATTATTTTACTTAATGCTAAATCTAAATGATAAGGTTAAAATAGGAACCTAAACTTGTCTAAATTATATTCGATGAGAGGATTTCCACCCATACCCACTTTATCTTCTAAATGAATCAATTTGGAGCTATTTAAAACCGAATTTGACTTTATAATAAAATAATATTTTTTGTTATTCCAAAGGTGCCCCTCTCCTCCCTTATAAAAGGGAACCTCCTCCCTCTCTTCCTCACACCACTTTGAGCCTTCAAGCTCGGCCAAACCCTGCCAAATTCCCTTCTCCACTTCCCTAGAAACATCCTAGAGGTTCTGGTCTTCCTCAAAGTCCAATTTTAGTGCCCTAAAAGGAGATCTCAAAGAGGCGCTTCAAAGAAGAGGTAATGTCCGTTACCGATTCTTTCATCTTTATTTCTTCTTCCACTTCTTATTCTTAGGTTGTTTCATTATGAAGTAATAACATCAGTATCACATATATACTTATATGTTACTATAATTATGAAACAACCTTATTTCACAATCTATCCATCCTACAGAAAACGAAATCACCGCGCGTGCGTACGTACGGAATACCGTCTCCACGCCATGGTGTAATCTATTTTCCACCACCACCATACTTGGATGGGTATAATGGTGTACATAATAACTATATATGATTATTGTAAAGTGATATTGATTCTGAAATAGTATAAATACACTTCAATACAATTCCACGATCATGAGAATGATATCATCGCTCGTGCGTACGTACGGACTACCGTCTCCACGACGCGATGAGATTCATTCTCCACCTCAACCATTCATGAATGATTATAAAGTATATATAATAATTAATAATGAAATCTATGACATAATAATGATTCTGGATTTATGTGTATATATATGTATGTCATCTAATTAATTCCATTCAACTCAATAAGTAAAAGAAAACAGCGTTCATGCGTACGTACGACCTATCGTCTCCATGAATGGTGTATTTCTTTCCATTTAATAATCTATTATATATATATATTCTGAATATATAATATATATAAATCCGTTTTTATATTCTGGAATTAAGTAATCATGATCTATGTAATCATATGAATAATTACAAGTCAAAACACGGACGACAAATGAAACGATTTTACCCAAAACGCTCTTTAACATGGAATTTAGAAAAGAACGGGTAATATAAAGCCATAAGTGAACCATATATGATATAATAACAATTATTATGATTATGGAATAAGTCAATGGCAATATTTAAATCATTATAGAGGAGGTTCGGACACCTACAAAGCAAATTGGACCTAAGGTAAGGGAAATATCACAATCTCATTTTTATCTGAGATTGTTTATACTTTGAAATTTACTGGGGTGTATTTTATCATCCACATCTATGTTTCCTAAATATGTAATACTATTTCCATCCTCCTACAATTGTTTAAATCCAATTTTACCCTTCAAAGAGTTTTTAGTAAAGGATATGAAAGAAATCTTTTGTCGTTTTTCGTACGAGGTACTTTTTGACTTTTCTGAAAAAAGTACAAAGAATGTTTTTTTAACTAATACGGCAAGAATGGATTTTTAAAACATTCTTTACAAGAATATTACATTACATGTTTTCAAGTTTATTTTTAATCAACCTCGTTTAGTTTAGAATTGTACGATATGTTAAGAAAGGAAAAAGTGTTTTTGAAGTAGAAATGATATTTTCCTCAAGAATGGAGTTGAAGTGTTTTATCAAAATTATTTTCCATCTAAGATAATAAAGGGTTCTGTTTCTATCCCTATTATTACATTGATTTGATTATGTTGTGATGGAATTATATTTATGAATTCCTTTATAATATATGAATTGTTTTATGATGTCATGATGTTTAAGATTCCCATTTTTATTACATGGGTTATGCAATGATGTATGATTTATGATTTTGTGGCACACATAATAATGGTATCATTATGAGATGGGTGGGACCTATATCTCCCTCCAATGCATTGGGTAAAGATTTTATATCTCATGAGATAGACATCGCTGGAATGGTAGGTTATACCGGTTCAGTGAAACAGGACTGAAACGAGGAGTGAACTCGGTTCAGAAATGGACTTTGTCCACTAAGATAGTCTTGTCAATGAGTCTTGACTAATAAGAAATGATTCTCTATGATTATTTGTGTATGCCACAAAGTTTCATGTTTTAAGTTATGAGTATTAGGATTACATTTCACTACTATGATTTATCCAATGTTATGAAATTATGATCTCTTTTGCAGGTTAAGATTTCCAAAAGTTATGTTCTTGTGAATATGATGTGATTGATATTTCTTTTGTTTACCCCTACTGAGCATTTGAGCTCACCCTTTTATGTTTTCTTTTCCCCAGGATATAAAGAAAGGTTTTAGGTAAAAAAAAGAAGATCTTTATGGGAGATGTTGAAGATCTTTCCCCACGATTAGAAGATTATATTCTGAGTTTCCAAAGACACTAAACTATTACGGTCCTTGTGTGTGTGTTTTTGTATTCCGCAAAAGTAATGTAATGTCCATGTATGTGAGGCTTCGGGTCTCTACAGTGTCTTACCTACATTAGTACCCAACCATCCATTTATGTAAACATTAATGAAACTCAAAAAGATGGTGTGGAGATATAAAAATGGTATCCAATATTCCAAAGTTCAAATTTGATGAAGATGGAATAATAAGGCTTGGAACCCAGATATGTGCCCCTTAAAATTGTTAATTAAGCAAGGAACTTTTGGATGTTTCACTTTTCATATCCATCTCCATTCTTCATGTAATTACTAAAATGTATAGAGAGCTAAAAAAACTTCTATTAGGATAGAATGAAGATAAAATTTATAGAATACATTTCTTGATTCTACTTATTCCATCAGGTTAAGGATGAATGAAAAAGTATAAGGGTATTTTTCATCCATTACCTATACTAGTATGTAAATTTAAAATCATCACCATGGATTTCATCATAGGAATCCTCAATTAAACTAAATTATATAATTCAATTTGTCTTTTAGTAGATTTCCTTACAATTTTAGTTAATTTTATTTCCATCAAGGAATATTTCTCCCTTGTCTGACTCACCATGATATATATAAGTTAAGTTGTGAGGCTTGATTGAGTTCCATGATCCATTATATATGATCAGTATTTGAGTATTAACTTGTGATTATGAAGAAGTCTTAAAGATCATTGGAGATAGGGAATAGTTTCAACACTTCTTATCATAATTAGATGTATGATCAGTCTAAAAGGACCATTCAAACACTATAGCATATTATGATATATTGTTTGATGGATTTCCACGGATGTTAGGATAAATTCCTTCCCCTGGTAGAGTTATTATATACGAAAAGTTTCCATTATAGAATTCCGATGGAAGCACATGAGGCTCATCATGGGAAGAGATATAAAATTCCATCAATCTGGGATGAAGTAGGAGAGAGGATGATGATAGGTCCTGACCATGTCCAAGAAATGATAGGGAAGGTTCACACTATTCACCAACATATGAAAGTGACACAAAGATGAAATTTTTTTATGTATATAATAACCAATTATAACAGGAGTTTTAAGTTTGTGAAAATTTGTTTCTTTGAATATCTCCATAGAAGTGGTTTATGAGAATTGGTATTAAAGGAAAGTTGATCCCAAGATACATCGGTCCCTTAATGATCCTTGATTGTATCTGGGTTGTATCTTACTAGTAAAAAATTCATCCAGACCAATATCTAGTGCATAATGTTTTACATGTAATGATTTTGAGTAAGTAAATAATATATCTATCAAAATTACTTATTATGGAAGCTATTCAATTAGAATATGACATTTCTTATGAGGAATAACTGATGAAAATCATGGATCGAAGAGGCAAGGTTCTATGAATCAAGACAACCCATGTTGTCAATGTTCAATTTGAAAATAATATGTTTGAGAAAGCTACATGGGAAACTGAGGTTGTGATTATAGATATGTACCCTCACTTGTTATCTAACATATAATAATTTATTTTGGAAAAAATTCTTTTTAAGGGGGTATAATATAATGTCACGAGTTTTAGTAAAATATTCCTCCTTAACTAAACATTTTATATATTGATTGTTTCACATGAAACACCAAACTAAAATGATCTACAATATATTAGATATGAAAATTAAAGAAAGAATAAAACTGATAATGTACAAAATCATAATAGTCAATTATAAATGCATACAAAGTTGGATTTAGAACACTTAATGTTTTGAAAGAGAATTTTTCAATAAAATAATTTTTCATTATATATTGTATTTCCATCTCAATGATATATTTATAAAAATTATTAATTGAATTCTTTGAAAAGGAATTTCATTTTTGATTTTAAAATATCAAAATTATAATAAGATGAATTTTTGATACATTTCTAAAATAAATATGTATTTCGTGAATAGTGGAAAATAATTTGTTTACCAATATTGTAAATATTATTACTTTTTATAAGAAATAAAAGTGTAAAAAAAATTTAATTTAAAATTTTTTTATTATGAATTAAATCTAAAAATAAAAAAAAACTTTTTTGAATTTTGAAACCGTATGATTAAAATTTTAAGAACTTAAGTAATATTTTTTAATAAAAACTATTTTTTTTCTTTTTTTTTTAATTTAATAATTTTTTAGAAAATTTAATTTACTATTTATTTCAAATACAAATAATATTAACTTATTTCATAATAAACCAATTTATATCATGAAAATTAATTACATATATATTTTTACCCAATTCAAAAAATTTAAGCTTAAAAATAAACTTTTTCTAAAAAGAGGTTTTCCATATGCTGATGTTAAAAATGTTTTTAATTATTGAAATAAATTTTATTTGTAAAAATAGATTGCATATTTTTTATCATTATATTTAAATTATATAAAAACTATCATTTTTTATTGAGGGATAAATTTTATTTTACTAATATTAATGTTAATTACGGTGATAATGGTGAAACCATTTTTTAAGATTCGTTTTATTAATATTGTGAAATTATTATCAAATTAATAATATTAAAAATATTTTAAGTAATGAATATAATATAAAATTTAAGAACATATATAATTATATTAACATATAATGAAATTTTAACCAATGCTAAATAAGACTAAGAAAACATAATGGTTAAAAAGCCATTTTCCTACAAACAAATACAATTTTTCTTTGTATAAAATGGATTAATTTATAATTTATTAATCAATTATATAAAAATTAAATTATATTAAATTAATCTTAATTTTTTTAACACACCCAGTTTTTTTATATGAGTTACCATTTATTTTTAATAATATATAAATTACTTGGTTAAAAATTAGTTACCAAAGAAAAAAGGAAAATTGTAAAATATAAAAAACTAATGGTAAATGTCTTAGAACCTGATTAAAACATGTGTGGAAAGTTTTTTTTTGTTTTTATTGACATTATGTTACAAAAACACTATTATTTCTCATAGGCATGCTAACGGTTATTGCTTCTTCGCAAAGCCATGCTAATGTGGACCCCCAAGGGGATCACCTCACAACACCCCCCAACCACGACATTTCCAGTGCCTACCCTCCACCAAGGAGCAAAGGGTACCGGTTATGTATTTCCTAGGGGTGCGGAGTGAACCCGCCTCATCCAAGCTGCAGGATGTTAAACTTCCAAGCACCCTCGTCCAAACACATGACGTCAAACTATGAGGAGGGAGGAGCACAGGGGGTTTGTCACCCTTTCCCTCTCTCTCTCTAGGCTTTGCCGCCAATGGGGATCCTCCTAGAGTAAGTCCCAGTCCCCCATCAGAAGGCCTGCAAAGGGTGTGATGGGGATCAACAATTATCTTTTCTCCAGTACCAAAGACCAAGAGGGGAGAGGGCCACAGGGGATCTGTCACCCTTTCCCTCTCTCTCTGGGATTTGCTACCACTGGGCCTCCACCATGGAGTATGTCCCAGTCTTCATCTTCATGGGCCGCCCAAGAGCCTAACCATTATCCCACATCCCACAGACACACCTTTAGCGACGTGATTGTCAGGTCTTTGATGCCTCTTGTTTCTCACACTGAGCATGACTCACGTGGGCTTAGAGCAAGCACTGACCATGGCATATTCATCCCGCATGATGTTAAATCGCATTCCCCTTTCTTCCTGCATGGCGTTAAACTGTATGTCATTCTGCATGACGTTAAACTTCACCTCCCGAAGTACATGGAATTTGATCCTTTTCTCCTAGCCAGGGTACGTAGGAAGACTCCCCGAGGTTCAAGCCCAACACCCGGTCGATCCGACCTCTTTCGCATCGGTTCACCAAACACCTTGGGTCGCCTCAGAGTGTAAGCTCCATATCACCTTGGGCCACCTCAGAGTGTATGCCCCAATCCACCTTGGGAAACCTCAGAGTGTAAGCCCCATATCACCTTGGGTCGCCTCAGAGTGTAAGCCCCAATCTATCATGGGCCGCCTCAGAGTGTAAGAATCACCTTGGGCCGCCTCAAAGTATAATCCCCAATCCACCTTGGGCCACCTCAGAGTGTAATCCCCATATCACCTTGGGCTGCCTCAGACTGTAAGCCCCAATCCATTATGGGCCGCCTCATTGTGCAAGCACCATATCATCCCGAACTACGGGGACTTTGATCCATATCAAGGCACGGTACATAGGAAGCCTTGCTGAGGTTCAAGCCCAACACCCGGTCGTTCCGACCACCTTCATGTCAGTTCGCCCACGACTTGCATGACGTTAAACTATATTCGCCATCTGAACTACATGGACTTTGATTCCCTACCACAGCGATATGTAGGAAGCCTCCACAAAGTTCAACACCATCACTCATGTCTCACCTTGATCTTTCCCTCAAGCCCAAACATCTTGGGAATCTCATGACCTAACCCAAAGGTTCCACTTCCCCTAGGTCCCATCCACACATCTATTCCCACGGGTCGCCTCCTCAAGTGTCCCACCAGCCCATCGAACTACGCGGACTTTGATTTCTTTCCACGGGGATATGTAGGAAGTCTCTTCAAGGATCAAGCCCAAACCCATCGTCCATCCTGATTCCTACCTGGGGCTCCACATCTCAGTGAGATCATGAAACATCATCCCCCCCCCATAGCATTCGGGAATGCACCCACGCATCGGCCCCAACCTCGGTGTCCCCTCCGGGGGTTGCGCCCATCTGATCCACTCTAATCAGCATTTCGATCTGTCCGATCCATCCCTGCTGGATGTTAAACTCGCGACATACCAGGTTTTAAACATGGGAAGATGAGGAAAACCTCATATACATGCCTAGGGAATATGATTCTCTGTGTCTGATGTAGGATGCCTCGGGCTTTCGCGCCCTCGAGAAGCCCTATAATAAGGGACAAAAGATAGACATGCCAATTCCCCAATGTCCAGACATGAAAGTAATGCACAGCGTAACTACTCTCCTAACCGAAGGTTTCTTCCATGTCCAGACCCCTTGGAGCGTCCTGGGAGAAGTGATGTAATTAACTGTTGTCCATGATGAAATGGCACTGGGAAGAGTTTCACGAAAAACATCTTAAATCTATGAGAGAGACCCAGAATATGTGACGAGCTCCAAGGAGGAATCCACAGAAGGAAGAACTTACATCCCATCATCCCATTTCGATCAAGGAGTAGACGTCCCTAAATAAAGAGTAGATGGAGCTCACCTTTAGAAAGCGGGAATGCGGGGCTACACAGCCAGCACGTCCTCCCCGTGACGGATGCACGGCGCACCCCGGTGGAAAGCGTCAGAAACAACCACAATAAGGAAAAATTGTTTCAATTTTATATTTATTGAGACAAAATTAATCTTACACACCTTATTTTCTTTGTAATTATCCATTAACTACCCTACTTATTTCAAATGGGATAATAATCATACATTTTCTAAAAAATTAAGGTTCATTTCTCAAACTACCTCTTATTTTTTTGATTCAATCATTCCATGATCAGTAAGGGACATTGGTAACTCAAATATCATTCTTTTAGATATGTAGTTTCTATGTAAAATCATCCTTTAATTTAAATTAAATTAAATTATATCCATTTACATACGATTTCAACTTTTATATATCTGGGGAAAATGAGTTCTTAATTCAAATCACCTTCCATGACTGATTTTATTTTCCATAAAACTATAATTTGTTTTGAATAATTCCCGTCATATTAAGTTTTTATTTCTATAAAGTGGACATTTCTTTCAAGTTCAAGTTTTCATTTACCACTATTTTTATTGTTATTATGTTAAAATATAGTCATTTATCGACTGTTGTGGTATTTATAATTTACATTAAAAGATAATCTTCATTACTATATTATACGTTTTCCTAGAATTCTCATCTTTATCATAAAATATATCAATTTTCTCAGATATTATGTTTTATAAATAACCCTATAATGTATTTCATGAAGTCCAACATTTGGGAGATTTAATATGGTATCATTGTTTTCAGGTTTCTGGGGTTATTCTTGTAATACCTTTTTAAAAGTAATGTACACCCCATTCTTATTCGGGGATTTTAATGATGAGATGATTAAATATTTTCTTGTGGAACAAACATGTATGGTTAATATTTAACTAATATGTGGACCCAATTTAACCCTCCATTTTTTAAGGTAAATCCTTACATCTCTTGAGATAATAGTGAAATGAGTAGTGATGCTTGATCCAAAATGGTAAATGGTTTGGGATGCCTAATCCACAAGGGGAAATAAGTTGTGATGCGTGTTCAACTATAGGAATTAGGTGGTGATTAATGATCTAAAATGTCATTTCTATATGATTATGTTGGTTACACACTCATTTGATATGTGACTATGCTATACTTTATGACTCATGGTTTAGTTCTCATGATTTAAGTCTCTTGATATTCTTGTTATTAGAAAATGTTATATATTTCATTACATCAGATTATTGTATTCTGTATAAATTTTTTTTATGGTTCAGTGTTCTATTAACAATAGAATTATATCATGCTTATGTTTTTTCATTTCCTTCTTATATCACCCTTGTTAACCTATTAATATTTTTATTCCAACATTACTGGTCATTTGAGCACACCCTTTTTTAATCAGTACATTTATGAGGTCATTCAGATGAGTTTAAATTGGGTGATGTCTATAAAAAGAACGAGTATGCTTAAATTATGGGTAAATATTCAAAATAATTGCAAAATGAGTTTCTTGTATAGCTAATTTTCAAATACAATATACCTCTTCATTCTTAATATGTTGAGTTTATTATGAATTGTAATGTTTTAAATACTGAAATGATATAGAATAAAGGAATGTTTGGATTAGGTTACATTAGTGATTGATAAGGATGTATAAAAGGTTTTGTGGAAAAGAAACAAATAAGAATAAATGTTTTACTTGACCTGAATACACTGAATAAATAATGTAAAAAAATTCGTGAAAAGGATAGTACACACACAGGTGGGGAATCAGTATCATAGTGGACCTATAACTTATATTACCTTTATTAGCATCATTAATGTCACTCGATTCTTTTTTTACATAATTTATGAGACTATAATTTTAAAACATATTTATATTTACCTATTTGTGTGGTTCTTTAATTTATGTTATTATTATAATAGATTAAGAAACATAAACATGTATATCATTTAAAAAATATTCCATAATACAAGACATGTGACTTTTCCTAGGAGTGAAAATGGTATGTGTGAAAAAGATTATAAACAACATTTTATTGTTTATTTTATCGATATTAAATGATATAAATTAGAAACCTTTTAGTAAATATGTTTATATGTGGAAAATGTGTGATTAGATCAAGAATTTGAAAATTTGATAAAAATTCAGTTTTAACTCTTTAATGTTCACTATAGTAATATAGATAAAAAATTAATTCAAGGGCGTCTATGGAAAATATATTTCACGAAATTATTATAAACTAAATTTAAAAAAATATTTTTTTTGGACCCATCTTAATGGATCAAACATTTTATTAGAGAAAATGGTCCATAATAAAAATGATTGAATGAACTCATCCACAGGGATGTCAATTTATAGTTTGGGCCATATATTCCACATTAGATATTGTATTAGGATCAAATTTTGATAGTAAATAAATTAAAAAATCTAATAAAAATAATAATTCTTCAAGGATAGTTGTTTCACACGTTTTTGATGTAAAAAAGTTGATGAAATTTTGAATAAATTATTTTTATGAATTTGTCATACTCACTTGAAAAAAAATGAATTTTTAGACTACCCACTACTATATAAATAAGTTTTTTATCATTTAAAATGTTTTCTTCCATGAATTAGTATTTTGAAGGAAGAGGAGAAGTTATTTCACTCTATTTCTCTAATCATTGCAATAGGGAAAGCTGTTGAAACAAAGATCCCTTTTATGACACCTTCACCTTCTCTATGTTATAACTTTTGTTTCTTGAAATAAGTATATCTATTTCTATTGTTTTAATTAATTTTATTATCCTATACTTATTTATTTAGATTATAAATTGAGAGTTTATCTGCTATTGGGTTACACCCATCCTAGACCTTTTTATATACAAGTTGTGTCTATGATGACTGGTCTACCAGTGAAAGAGTAGTTTTTAGTAATTGGTTTAATTTTAACCATATTCATTTAATTATTTGGATCAATAAGATTACTATACTTTATTTAATATGATCCATGAATTTAGATTTTAATTTAATGTAAAACACTCAAGCAATAATCATTTTACTTGTGAGGTTGGGATATTGGGAATTTTAAGAGCATTTAATTAATCATCAAAACCAAAACAAGAGTGATTATTTTTTAGAGTTAAAATATAATCCCTATACCCAATTCACTGTAATTTTATGAAAGTATATGATCCCTAATTCACTACTGACTATATGATTACCTTGTAATGACAATCAATGAAGGGTTTTATGATTGCATGGTTTGGAGTTATCCAACTGTTTAATTCATTTCGTCTATGTTGTTGAAGTTAATTCTCGTGGAGTTTGAGGGTTAGAAAATTAGGGGATAATAATTAATTTTATTTAAAATTAAATTATACTGATTAATAATTTCATGAATAGGTATATTTATATCTATTATAATTTATGAAAATATGTTTCCAAATAATAATAATATCATTTTGTTTATGAAATCAAAAT
Organism: Viscum album; assembly: GCA_963277665.1. Classification (NCBI taxonomy): domain Eukaryota; kingdom Viridiplantae; phylum Streptophyta; class Magnoliopsida; order Santalales; family Viscaceae; genus Viscum; species Viscum album. Next base: position 337,892,860 of record OY728140.1, read on the forward strand.
TCAAAAAGAAAAAATATATAAATACTATCGTATTCAAAGAATCATGTTATTGAGATATATATGAAAAAAATTCTCCTCCTATTTAGTATTTTTAATTTTACTTTTTCATTCAAAATAACATTAATATGTTCCCTCAAGTATTTCCTCTTTAATGAATGTCCTTTTCTAGCCATTTTTGCGCCTATGTACTTAAAATTACACATCAGTTCAAAGTTATCACAAAACACCCATTTAAGGGTCCTATTAACTATTGAAGGTTAACCAAATAATACGTAATCGATGAAAAAAAACCATATATCAATAAAAATTTATCCATGATTTAACTGTTAATTACCAGTCTCTACTGAGAGGTCCCAAGAAAATGTCTGTCTACCAAGAGTGGAGTCACCCTAATGGTAGATATGAGAAAGTTAATAATCACATTTAGAAGGAACCTCTAGATAAAGTGATCAGTATAAGGGTTTTCAAGAATTTCTTTCTCAAAAACAAAGCATGTAGTAAGAAATGAATATTGCATAATAGTATCAACGAATACGAGCACTTAGAGTGATCATAAATTTTACCTTAAACCATGTCATGTGTTGATTTCTTCACATAATATACATGATACTTCTTACCACTACACTAACCTATAATCCATGAACCTTTCATGGTCTACCTATATTTGCTGGTGGTGGAATTTTATCAATGATTTATCCACTAGTATTTCCTCTCACACCACTAGCTGTTCTTACATAACCACCTTGAGGAGGGTAGCCCTATCCCCCCACAAGATGGTACCTGGTCAATATGTTTTCTTGGTTAGGGTGGTCAATCCATTATTCTACCCCAACTAACATTTATCACTTGTTTGGTCAAAAAATATATATACATGTACCCACACCCTATGCAGCTCAAACAAATCTTTACTCCATATTTTTTGGAGCCCCTTATACTATCGATCCACTAGATCGTGATTGAAAATACCAAATAATTATCAACAATATTTTGATTTATGAAATTTTATTGTTATGGATGAGGACTCATCCTTTATAATTTTGGAACCTACCATATTACTTGAAAATGTCTCATAAATAGATTCCTCAATCACCAACACACACTCCAATAAAATTTTTAATGGTGGGAATGCATAAGCGTATAGTATCAACTTGAATATCTCATCGAAGGGTAGAGATAAATTTCTAAGGCTAAGGATAAAAATAATGAATCATATAATACGAGTTTTTTAGGAGCTCAATAAACCACTAAACAAATTCAGAGACCATAATACTAACCTACTAAAGGTCTAATATATCCTAATACCACACTATCGCTAAAGTCACTGGATATAAATCCTTCCTGAATAAGAACTCATTCTCAGGAAGCTCATGGCCTAACTCAGAGGTTCCACTTCCCCTAGGTCCCATACATACGTCCATTCTCACAGGATGCCTCCTCAGGTGTCCCACCATCCCATCGAACTACGCGGAATTTGATTCCTCGCCACAGGGATATGTAGGAAGTCTCTTCGACGCTCAATCCCAAACCCATCATCCATCCTGATTCTTACCCGGGCCGCCACATCCTGGTGAGATCATTCCACCTCATCTCACCCACAGTATTTCGAAAGCCACCCACGTGTCGGCCCCAACCTCTATGTCCCCTCCGTGTGTTGTGCCTATCTGATCCACACTAATAAGTGTTCCGATCAGTCTGATCCTTCCCCGCTGGACGTTAAACTCGCAGCATACCCTGTGATAAACATGGGAATCTGAGGAAAACCTTAGATACATGCTTATGTCATATGATTCCCTACATCTAATGTGGGATTCCTCGGGCTTCCGTTACCTCGATGGTCCCTATAATAAGGGACATAAGATGAACATTACAATTCCCCAGCATCCAGACATGCCAGTAATTCCCAGCGTAACTAATCTCCTAACCGAAGTTTGCTGCCAGGTCAAGACCCCTTGGAGCGTCCTAACAGAAGTGGTGTAATTAACTGGTGTCCATGAAGATATGGCACTGGGAAGAGTTTCACATACAACGTCTTAAATCTATGAGGGAGACCTGGATTAGGTGATGAGTTCCGAGGAGGATTCCACGAAAGGAAGAACCTACATCCCATCATCCAGTTTCGATCAAGGAGTAGACATCCCTAAAGAAAGAGTGGATGCCACCCACCTTTCGAAAGCGGGAATGTAGGGCTACATAGCCAGCGTGTCCTCCCTGTGACGGATACGCGGCACACCCCGGTGGAAAGCGTCGAAAACAGAAATGGTGAACCCGACGTGAAGCTCTTCTCCTAAATATGGAGATTAGTTTGATCCATCAAGGGATTAGCTTGTCATCAGACCCAGTCATCCGGAACCAGGCCCCATAAAGAAAACAGGGGGCCTGACGTGAAACTCGCCAGAAGAAGGGGCAGTCAAGATGTTGAGCATCTCGTTCTATGACATCATCGGTGTGGATTCCTCTTACCGGACCTGGAAGATGGGATGGCATTGGGGCACTGGTTGTCGTTTTATTTTCTTATCAGTATTAATGAGTTCATCTCCCTGATTTTAGGAACAATGTTGCTGCATCCGGAGCTCGATCACCACCTGCCCACTGGCATAGGGGAAGGGGCAATACCGGTGGGACCACTATGTGCAGTTCCGCCTCTTCCACGGCTTATTCGACCACCGAGACTCATGGGTTCCCATGCCCCCTCTCCCCATAAGAAATTATCAAGCGAAGGATAATTAATGACCTTGTACGCAGGTACGAGGAGGAGGGGATCATCCCTACCAGGGACATCACCCACTTGGATCTCGAGGCAGCTGCGCCTCGACGTCAACGTCGCCCCCGAGGGCCACGTAGGGAGCTACTGCTCTGCATCACAACATAAAACCATTTTAGGAGCCTCTCTCCGGAACACATCAATAACCCACTCCCATATGCCAACGCAGTGGGGGACGTCCGGGTCACCAAAATCGAGTTCCCATCTCAGGGATCCCCAAGGAGGACTCCCATCAGGTCGCGCCAGTGCCATCACCCGGTTCGCCAAGCTGTAGAGAAGGTATATCTCTCGCCTACGCCGCCCGTACCAATTTGGTTCACCCGAATCCAGTTTCCAGCACAGGTCGAAGAGGACGCCCGCCAAGGGGCGTCAATATCTGCACCTACTATGGCCCTAGCCATCGCCGACGTACTTCACTATCCCCCTGCATACACTAACCAGGGGTACTCATACGCCTGACCCAGATCGAGCCCCCAAATATCTCATGGGTAGGCTAGGTTGACTCTCCTAGCTGCTGGCACAGAGAGCACCCGCTGTGACCCATCCTTGGTAGCAACACTCAGTACGGAAGCCTTTCCCGCACCAATTACACCGGGTACAGGGTCAGACCCCCTACCGTGGGCCATAGGTATGGAGACGTCACACATCCAGGCAGTTTCCAATGTGATACTCCCACCCAGGTTCCTGTAAACCCCAGTGGAGGTCCTACCCACTTAAGCGTTAGGCACAGAGGTCCTCCCCATATCACCTTTGACATATTCTCCGGTGCCCCTCGCCCCCGGATTACTCGGGTGGAATCTCTCTTTGTCCCAGCACCAGCATGGCTGAAGGAACCTCTTCTCCTGAAAGGGGGCCCTGTCGCGAAGAACCACCCAGGGGTAGGAGAGCAGGTCGTCGTCGCCGCAAGAAGAATTCTGGGGGAGGCCAGATGGAGTTCAAACCAGTCCGCCTCTATGAATCGACACAGGACCCCCCCCCCCCCCTCGCTCATTTGAGTCAAGGACCGGGGCAGGAACAAGGAATATCAGCCTCGTACTCCCAGAATGCAAGGTCCATAGGATCGTTATCTCCCTCCGAAGATATATCCAGGAGGATGAGAACTTGGCACGCTCCCAAGGACCAATGACGTAGTTCCCACAACCAATCCTGGAAGATACCTCTACTTCAACCATGGATGTTGGAGAACTATTTTTGGGGGTCAATGGAAGAGGAGCTACAACATCGTCCACCCCTGTCAAGTGCTGATGCTATGTCAAGAGCCTTCGTCGCCAATTCATCCTATCGTGATATAACGGTCAGGTCACTACGACCCTCAGAGGACAGCCCAAGATTCGACGACCAATCAGCCTACTCTCCATATTCTCCACCAGCTAGCCCGCCGTCCCAGTGGTCTGCCTCGGCGCCACCACTAGTCCCTCAGCCACCCTCAGTTGACGAGTGGGGAAATCAAAGGACATACCCTGAATCTGAGATGAGGAGATTCTGGACTATCCTTGCAACAGGCCACTTCCCTGAGATGTTTTCGCCGGTTGCGGGACCGAGTTTCTATACGCCGGAATCCCTTTCCCTAGAGGAGTTTGAATGATTCCGCCAGAACCTCTGGGCTACTTACTTCTATCTCCACCTCCTGCGGGTAATTTATCCCGGGAGCCAAGTGCACGTGGATGATATCGGCGAACAATGCCGCCTGGTTGACCTGGCCGCACACCCCGTTGTCTAGCACCCTGAGTCATCTGGTCATCATAGGGACCTCCAACACCAATGAGTTCAGAGTTTCCAAATACTCCGCAAAGTTATTAAGGAGGCCATCCCCCATGCGCAGGTCCGTGGCTGGGGGCAGTACGTCGCCCTTCTCTTCATTGCTATTCGCCGGCAGCCCGACTTGCCATGCGGCATCGAGGATATACCCCCCAAAGAAGTATTAGTCAATATGATCGATCTATCAGGGGAAGAGAATGTGTTGGAACTTATTATTGGGAACTTACTCCCTGAAGACGTGCCCCCACTACTGGACCCATCGGGGAGGATCACCTGTCAGTAGAGGAACCTCTTAGGTCTCCTTGCGCCCACCGAAGCCTTGGTACTTAGCTGAAATTCCGGTAGGGGAAAAGAGCACGTCAGAGCCGTCAAGAACTCTGACCCGTCTGCCTCAGTGAAGAAGACAAAAGAAGACTCCGAGAAGGTCACATTGTGCCAACAACACGCCGAGTAGAATAAATTAGTCGATGAACTTCTGGATGAATGCATTGCAGAGCGACGACCCGACTATGGTGATCCTAGGCTGGGGCAGCAGGGGCAGGAGAAATTACTCCTTGATGATTCACCGCCAGGCAACCCTGATCATGCCACATTCTCTGATAGTGCGGAAGATGCAGCTCACGACAAGAGGGCACGGTATGTTTCACTAAACCCTCCTGAACGGTGCGATGATCCAAGGAACCTCGTTCGGGCTCCTACAACAGCCCCAAGGTTTGCTCCACCAGCCGCTCCGCGAACCGTTGAGCTCGCCTACCGCATTGAAGAACCTGAAAATGCGCTAAGTGTTAGAGATCCCCATCAAGATAGGGCCCCACATCCCGATGACCTGATGGCGGCGCTCATCGTCTGCTTAGAGGCCTTGGAAACAAGACAGGTGGCCATCCCGCCTAATGGCAAGTCGTACCCGGCATGGGTGGATGATATAACAACATCCAAAGGATTCGGAAATCCCACCGTCTCCCCCTTTAATTGGACGGGGGACCCACCGCAGCACCTATCCCACTTCAACTCATGGTTCAGACCTATGCTAAGGACCCCAGCGCAGTAGGAGGCCACCAATCTCCGCTGTTTCATTCAAACACTGGAAGGGCTGGCATTCGTTTGGTACAACCAACTCCCTTTCAGATCCGTGACCAGCTGGGAGGACCTCCGCAGGTAGTTCCTCTACCAGTTCAGTTCTACCACCTGGAAAATGAACATCGCAGACCTCTTCAAGTGAAAACAAATCCCAGATGAGCATGTCATAGAATTTATCGCCCGGTGGAAAGGAGTCACATACTCCCTGGACATGCCACTGACTTAGGAGAAATTACTAACGATGTGCGTAGGGAATATCAAGGCAGAGCTGGTCCTCTCCCTGGTCCCTCAGAACTATCCTGGAGGGTTCTGAGACTTCTCAGATAAGGCCCAGCGCCTTGAAGAAGCCCTGCAATAGGCCAGCCAGGCACGCCCTCTGCCCCCTGTAATACCGGGAAGGAGGGATGCTAGAGCCGAGACCGCCATAATGGCCCAGGTAGAGGCCCCCCGACAGTTGTAACTTTTTCCCATAGAGACAGCTCCGTAGACCCATAGAGGATCACCGCCACAAGCACAAATTCTAGCCCAGCAGCGACCACCTCAGAATCGGAAGGCGCCTCCGCGTGACGCACCACCGCCACCTAGGCAAGATAACCAGGTTCCACCTCCGTGGCAGGCTCCTCTGGTCCCCCGTCAAGGTTAGGCTCCTAGAGCCCCCTTCCCGAGTAGAAGAAATAAAATCTACTCATTCAACGAGGATAAGGTCCCCAGTTACATCCGCAATGCCTTAGAATAAAGAATTTTATAGCTGCCTGAGTGTCGAAAGCCAGAAGAGGTGAATCTCACTGTTCGCCCCAACTACAGCCCTTATCACCAGATCCTGGGGCATACCATTAAGTAGTGATATGTGCTCAAGGACTGGTTCCAAGACCAGATTGAAATGACATAGTCAGGTTGGGCCCAGCCCCGGCATAGGTGGTAGGTGTTTTTGTTAGATCATATAGTGGCATTGGTAGCCGAGATGAATGTCAGCAGGTGCCTGACCGCAAGTCTCATAATTATAATGAATGTATGGCTCAAAAAACGATCTCTCGTGACCATGGTATCATCCAGAAAATCTTGAATCGGCCAGGAGAAGTGGCATCCCCTAATTTTACATCATCCTCTCAGTTGGCCTCTTCCTAGAACAGCAAGCATCAACGACGTAAGGGAAAGCAATGCGCTCCCCCAGTACGACTATCGCCCCGCACTCTCGGCGAATTCCTGCCTCCAGAGATGGGTATCCCTCCCAGGATCCACCCAGTACTGGATGAAAGCTCAGGTAACAGCCAAGGGTATTATTTTATTAATACATTAGAGTTGGTAAATCCCTATATGACTCCCAACGATGGGGAACGTTGGGTGGATCTTCCTAATGTCCCCAGCCGCCGCCAACGTCATCAGAGCCGTTGTTACCCTGGTCGCCGAAATGCCTCGACGGATGCATTCAGCCAGGCCGTACATGCTGCTGAGACCAGGAAGCAGGCCTAGCAAAAAGATCAGCATATGCAGCCCCTTCATTCGGTGTCAGCAGGCCCAACTCCACCACTGTCTGTGCTACTGAATCAGGCGGAACCACTTCAGCTGTGATGTGACCATCTTTTCCCCACTACGGGCCAGTCTCAGTTGTCCGGTGCTCATACGACAGATACTCTCCGGGCTTCAACTAGTGAGCATCAGGACATTCCTAGCACCAGTTAGCCACCGGTGCAGCCAGCAGGACCGACCATTCCTCCCTCCATAGAGCGACCTCCTGTAAGCAGAAGTTCACACTTGGAACAGAAGTATGACATCCTCAAACATCTTTCCAGCCTTATGGAAAGACTCTCCATTCTAAAAGACCTTCTCCTATCACCAGATATGCGTGAGGCCCTGGATGAGGCTTTAAGGATCCCCCTCCAGTTTGAGATAGAGATAGCAGCTGTGGAATCTTTTCATGCTAAAGCAGTTGAGAACACTTAATGTCAGACTATCGTCTCGTTCTCCGGAGAAGATGAAGGTCCTTCTGTACTAGGGCACGTTCACCCGTTATATATCACTGGCCAATTCAACGGCTTGGAGGTTCTCCACTGTCTCGTTGACATTGGCTCCAGGATCAATCTTATCCCGACAAGGACGCTACAGAAGCTAGGGTTGTCAGAAGATGACCTGACTCCCTGTGATTTAAGGATCCATGGATATGATAGGACCGAGCAGACCCCGGTCGGAAAGATCCATTTGAGGACCCAGTTCGGCAGCCTAATTTCCAGCACTGAGTTCATGGTTGTCGCTTAGGACACCGCTTATAATGCACTGATGGGAAGGCCTTGGCTCCACCTATATGCGGCGGTCCCCTCATTATATTACCAATGCCTCAAGTAATCCCTTAATGGTCGATTGTGCATCCTTCAGGGTGATGCGTCCCCTTTCATCTCTGGTGAATCCCTATATATAGACACTTACTATTACAAGAGTAAGGATAAGAAAGTCCAAGTGAGTGAAGTTTATCCCGTCGCCGCTACGGCCGACCCTTGGGCAGGTCTGAATGACACTTACGTCTTCCCGATCCATCGGTTGGAGGCCAAAACTCCCGACATGGGGCAATGTTTTGTCATTTCTAGGAAAAGGAGGATCCTTTTTCCTAGGTCTAGGCAGTGTCGGAAGATCACCTCGTATTCTTATACCAACCAGGCCTTAGTAATACTAGATCCTCCCACTCCCATCAGATATTGGAATGTCCTGCTCATGGCAACGACAATACGTCATACTTGTCTATTTATCCGAGCTGGAATAAACTGGGTCTGACCAATGCACCACTACTTCTGTGATATTATCATGTGTGGCCCATTGGGTCGGAGACCAGATGGGATCAGGTCGACAGTTTTCGTTACTATGGTCTCGGCAGCGTCAGAGTTCCCCGATGCAATAACCATTGCCGCACAAGCTGTCACCAGCTCCCCATCAAGGTTCAGTAACCTAGGAGCAGATTTCCCCATGAAATATACCTCCATAAGTGGAGAAGAGGATAATTAAGTTTCCCCTTCCTTTGAGGAAGGAGTCTATGCCATGGTCGACGAGCTGGTACATGTGAACATCGGTAGCAAGGCAGACCCGAGACCCACATTGGTCAGTGCTTCCATGACCCCCAAAGAGCAGCAGCAGTATGTAAACTTCTTGAAAACAGCACAGAGAGATGCTTACCTGGAATTATGATGGGATGTTGGTACTAGATACTCAGATATCCATCCATCTCCTTGGTCTCCCAGTGAATCATCATGGACTCAAGCAATCTCCCAGGAAAATGCACCCTTCTCACGGTGCCATGGTCGAGGCCAAAGTCGACAAGCTCATCAGAGACAACTTCGTTAAGGAGATCAAGTACCCCAAATGGTTGTCCAACATTGTTCCAGTCAAGAAGAAGAATGGACAGATCATAGTCTGTATTGACTTTCCCGATCTCAATCGCAACTGTTCGAAGGACAATTTTCCCTTTCCTGTGGAAGAGCTCTTGATTGACGCTATGGCTGGGTTTCATGCCCTCTCTTTCATGGATGGGTACTCTGGAAATAATCAGATCCGGATGGCCCCCGATGATGAAGAGTCCATGGATTTCAGAGCACCCCAAGGTACTTTTGGTTACTAGGTTATGGATTTTGGCCTGAAGAATGCAGGTGCCACCTATCAACCATCCATGCATCACATATTTAAGTCGATCCTCGGAACCTTGGTGGAGTGCTATATAGATGATATGGTGGTCAAATTTCGTCAGCTCTAGGACTATCTCAAGGATCTTGATAATGTTTTGCGGCTTCCTCCATGCCAGCCACCTGAAGATGAACCCATTGAAGTGCACTTTTGGGGTCACCTATGGCAAGTTCATTAGCTTTGTTGTCAGGTATCGGGGCATTGAGATCAACCCAGAAATGATCAAGGCTATTATCCAGATGCCCCCCAAGTAATATTCGAGAGCTTCATGGTTTCCAAGGCCACTTAGCCTACATATGACGATTCATTGTGAATCTGGATGGCAATTTTAAGCCATTTTCTCGGCTCATGAAGAAGGGAACCACCTATGAATGGGATGAGGAGTGCCAGACCACCTTTGAGGAAATCAAGCAGTATCTGCTCCATACTCCGGTCTTGATGCCACATGTCTCTGAGATGCCACTGGTCCTTTACGTGACCGCAATAGAATGATCCCTCGGCACCCTACTCTCCCAAAGGAATGATGAAGGGACAGAGAGCATCCTTTATTACCTTATTCGTATGATCCTCAATACGGAGACCAGATACTCCTCCATTGAGAAGATCTCCATGGCTCTCATGTTTTCCATGCAGAAATTATGGCATTACCTGCAGCACCACAAGGTACAGCTGGTGTCTCGAGTAGACCCGTTGAAGTAAATCCTAAGCCACCCCCTGTTGACTGGCTGACTAGCGCGGTGGGTGGTCATCCTCCAGTAGTTTGACATCAGGTTTGTGCCTAAGAAGGCTATCAAGGGGAAAGCGATGGTGGATTTTCTTGCCTCTCATCCAACCCCTGCAGACCGGACATTGGATTTTGATTTTCCTGATGAGGCAATCATCTCAGTTGATCATTCCATTCCATGTTGGAAGATGTACTTTGATGGTTCCTCCCGGAGCCCCACCGGTAGGAGGATCAAAGATCCTAGGCTCAACAAAGTAGGCCTGGGTGTTGTCTTTATCACCCCAACGCAGGCCATTCTGCCATACTCACTCCTACTATCAGAAGGCTTCACCAACAATGAGGCAGAGTATCAGGCCCTCATTACTGGCCTCGAACTGGACCTCGAGATCGACATACCCAATCTACATGTGAAAGGGGACTCCAAGCTGGTTATTAAGCAGGTCAATGGAGACTATGTTGTCAGGAAGCCAGAAATCGCGCCGTTTTTAGAATATACTCTCTGGCTAATGGCTCAGTTCCCTTCGTGGCCGGAAGATACCTATATTCCACGGTCGTAGAATGGACGAGCGGATGCTTTGGCCAGTTTGGCTGCATCACTTGAAGAGCCCGAACATGATGATTTAACTGTCCATGTGGCCCACTGGAGATTCATTTCTCCTGTTACCCTGGATGGCGATGATAAATCACAGGTAATCCATCTTACCGTCAGTTCCTCTACGTCGGGACCCTTGGGTCCCCCAGATGCAATGATCGAAATGATTTCTGATTGGAGGACACCCTTGGTTGAATACCTCCAACACGGTAATCTATTATCGGATCGGGAAGAGCGCGAGCGAATTCGACGTTGTGCACTACAGTTTACCCTCTATAGCTATCCTAGCCTTGAGATGATCCTCTTTAGACGCGGGTTTGATGGGGTTCTCTTCCATTGCATTCAAGGGGTTGAGATACCACAGATCATGCAAGAGGTTCACGCCGGTTCTTGCATTGCTCGTTAGGCTGGGCCGAAACTATTTCACCAGATTCAGAGGTTGGGGTATTTTTGGCCCTCCATGATCCACGACTGCATCAAGTTTGCGAAGAGGTGACATGCATGTCAATTTCATGCTAACTTTGTGCATCGGCCACAGGAGCTTCTCCATACTACTAAGTATTCTTGGCCCTTTTCAGTCTGGGGATTGGACATCGTGGGGCCATATCCACCAACAATAGCTCGTCAATGCCGATTCATTCTGACCACTACGAATTTCTTTTCCAAATGGGAAGAGGAAATTCCGCTCAAGGAAGTCAAATCCCGTTCTGTCGTAGACTTCATATGCTCCAACATCATCCATCAGTTTGGGGTTCCTCACACGATCCTCACCGATAACGACACCATCTTCTGAGCAGTCGATCTAAAAAAGTTGTATGCCATGTACAACATCCATTCCAACCACACCACTCGCTATCCCACACAAGCAAATGGATAGATCAAGGCGTTCAACAAGACCCTCGCTATAATTCTGCAGAAAATAGTTGGTTAGAACAAAAAGAGTTGGCCAGATAATCTCTCAAACTCCCTCCGGGCTTATCAGAAGATGACTCATAATTCCACCCAAGTGACCCCATATTCCCTGGTGTATGGAACTGAGGTCGTCCTGCCAATTGAGATTCAGTTTCCCTCATTGCGCATAGTGGTCTATGGCCAGCAAGCACCAGATAGAGTGGCATAAATCCTTCTAGATGAATTAGAGGCACTGTATGAGAATAGGCTTCATGCTTTGCACAACCTAGAAAGGGATCCGAGTAGGATGGCTCGATCCTTCAATAAGAAGGTTTTCCTCCGCTCCATCCTGCAAGGAAACATGGTACTGGCCCTAAGGGCACCAATGATTCCCGACAAGAAGCCACCCAAGTTGGAGCCCAAATGGGAAGGACCCTTCATTGTCCATAAGTTTTACCCCAATGGTGCATAATCCTTGGTGAACATGGATGGTGAGAGTATCACTCCTCCCACCGACGCCAGGTTCCTCAAACAATATTTCACCTGAGCACTTAGTCCCGCATGACCTTAAACTGCACCAGGTCTGGCATGACCCTAAAACTACACATGGTCCTGCATGACCTTAAACTTGATTATGGTCCCACATGACATTAAACTGTCGGTCCGATATGATGTTAAGTTGCACATTCGTCCTGCATGATGTTAAACTCTATGTCTTCCCGCATAACGTTAAACTGTATCTGTCAAGAACTACGTGTGGCTTGATTCCCATATTTATGGGATACGTAGGACCGCCTGAACATTTAGATTTTGGGTCCTGACCTATCTTTTGAGGATCTCTATGTTATCCAGGCCCCTTGGCATGCCCTTTCCAAGGGAGAGGAATGTATGGTATGATATGGGCCTACGCCTTTATTCACGTTGGGTTTATCAGAACCATGCCATTTACTTCCTCTAGAGAGTTCCGTGTCCCCTTGTTCCAAGTTAGCCCTTCTCAGGCCGAACCACCCTCAACCCTTTATAGTGGTCTATCGGTGTGTTCAAGAGTACTCTGATCTGGGACCTGGAGTGTCAGATTCAACTTGGGAGAGTTTCCATCAACTTGTCAAGCTTCATGTTCCCCTTCATTTGGGCACTGATCGTCTTTTGTACCCATAGGGACCCCCAAACGGCATGGATACCATGCCTAAGGGCTCTCCTACCATTATGGGACAATGCCCCTGAGGGTGTTAGACAACAAATCAATACAAATCCCATGTTTCTAACATGGTCAGCGGTCGATGCTCATTTGTTTGTCCCCATTCCAGGATAACGCGATAGGATGTTGTGTTGCGAACATGGTCAGCAGTAATCCTCTGTCGCCACACCAACCCCTTCATGGCTTGAATGTTGGTTACATGATTCATCTTATGTTCCACCCCATCATATTCAGGTGGACTCTCGACACTCCTGGAACTATCCCTAAGTGCTCCTCCGCATGTCAAGCAGATGAGGCTGCAATACAGCATCCTTCAGGGCTCCCACGGTCCGAGCTCTAGGACCATATGTGCAGCTCGGTCCTTATCCCCATGGGATATGTAGGATCACTCAAACATCATGCTTCAGGGTCCAGCTCAGCTGGGAGCTAGTCTCTTCTACCCCTTATCCTCTGACCCTCGCCGACCTCTTGGCCTGAGGCATCGTTCCCAGAGGTGCATGCAGCGATGATATGGGCCCTGTCCACATTCATGTCGGGTATGTGTTATCGCATCGTGCACATTCCTCAATGTCCAATCCATATGAATTTAAACTGTGACAATATCGTCCCTGCCACACGATGAAAAACTGCGCTGCATTGTGATGACCTCATCATAGATGATATTACATTGGGTATCAGTCATCCACCATAAAATTTTTTAATGCCTTTATACGGCTTGATTCTTGTGGCGATGCTAGGATTTCTACCCCGGGCCTTTCGCTTCACAAAAAACCCCATTCACATCAAAGGAAAAACAATATACATCAAATACCGCTTCTTTTAGTGAGAGGGCAAGACCCGCACACCCCTTTCATTCTTGGCATTGGTATCTTACCATTCCACCCCTTAGAACTATGTATGCCTTGATTATCATCCTTATGAGATATGTAGTAATGCCCAGGCACTTCCCCACGGGCCCATCCTAGATTTCGTGATTCGGTCCCTTGACCTAAACACTTCCCCAAGAACACATGGTAATCAAGCCTCATGCCCTCCTTCATGTCAGGTTTTATAAGAACCTTATCATGTGTTCCCTGCGTTCGTTTTCCCTACTCCTTATGTTCCAAGTTCTAAGAACTTAAACTAATATCACTTCAAGAACTATGTGTGTCTTGATTCCCATCCTTATGGGATACGTAGGAATGCCCAGACAATTCATCTCAGGTCCAGCACCGGGAATCACAAATACCATCTTTTTTCCACCATCGACCCCTTGGCCTGACCCCCACTGGGGAGTTGTGTTACTGCAGTAGTTTCCCTGAAAAAGTTCAGGATGCCCCCTGATGACATTGGGAAGCGGCAGTTCCCTCGCTAAAGAGGTCGTATCTAAAAGTAGGAATGATCCATGATCAGTCCAATGAGTCCACCTAATGTGCTTCCACCACAGTGGCGCAATTTTGGGAGTGTTGGATTCTATGCGAACAAACCACCACTTCACATTCCACGCTTCGCGTGCCCCTTTATGCAGATCCTCATCCTCTTTCACGTTTGAAGGGACCCCCTAATTGTATGGATGCTTGACCCATGGTCCGCCTGCTGTCTTGGGCCAACGTTCAGAAAGACTAATGGACAATATTTGAGTTAGGTCTCGTGTTGCGAACATGGTCAACGGTCAAACCACACCTTTTGTCCCCATTTCAGGAAAATGAAATAGGGATGCTGTGTTTAGAACATGGTCAATAGTTTCCCCTTATTGTCAGGCCTCTCCCACAGTGTTCCAAATTCGGGTAGCGTGATTCACATTTTTCATTCCCCTATGTTCGGACTGATTCCAATGCCCCTGGAATTGCCTTTCTTGTGCTCTAGAGAACATTGAGAAGACGATAAATCGATTGGTCTGAGGTCCTCTCCCTTTGATCAGGCCTCCCAATTCTCCTCAGGCATCTGGGTCCGAATTTCAAATTCCCAAATCTTGGTTGATTCACCCATGATCAAACGATGTGATAGTACGAGCCTCCTTTGTTTCTCATGGCCCACATGAGCTAAGGGATGAATCACTATTTATTTTGGGATTATGGTTGAGCATGTTAAACCAAAGTGACAAGTGTGTTATGAAAAGGGGAAAGTATATAAATTTTCTTATACATACAGTTAGAAAAAATCAGTAGAGCAGAGTGAGTTTATAGGTTTGGCCAAAACAGGGCCCCTAGGGGTCAGCTTCTTGGAAAGATTTATCCAATGCAGCCACCTTCTCGCTGATGGACCCCAGAGCTACCTCCCATCTCCTGAGGACCCTCTCTTCATCGGCGTCCACAGAACGTAGTTTGCTGACCCTGGCATGTGATCTCTCCAATTCAACTCGGAGCTTTATTATCTGGTAGCTCACTTCGATGAGTTGTTCTTGGGCGTGTGCTAGCTGGGCCCTCGGTTTCTCCAGAAGCTCAGAGTTGTTCGCAATAAATATCTCCTATTCTGTTTCCTGCTCCTCGAGGCGTTGGACCTCCTGTTCCGCCCGCAGGAATGCCCGGGTACTCCCCAACTCCTCCTGGCACCAGATGACATTGGCGCACCAGCTCCTCTCACGCATCTTCTCAGCCATGAAGTCACAGACTGTTAGGTGCAGGTGTTGAGCATCTAACACTCCAGTGCACAAGAAACACAGCCAGGTTTGGAGAGACCCCATCCGCTTCAACCATTCTATCTGAGGCTGATTGAGGAAACTCCAGATGCACTTCCATCCCTTGCATCGCGTCACTCGGCTCTCCTCGGCCGCTTCCAAATATGAATCGTCAATTTCATTGGGGTCAGCGGGCTGATAGACAGGGAAGACATCCAATAGACCAGTGACCGGGTCTTCCTTATAGGTTCTCTCCACGGGGATATGCTCATCATCATCGGGGTGACCTTCTTCTCTCCCCTCGATCCTGGTGGCACCCTCGTCAGCTTCCAACCCTGCCCCGACGATAGCACCACTGGTGTCCGCCGCTCCCTGTTTGCCGATTACCGGATCCAACTCAGTTTGGGGAGAATGTTCTAGGTGGGGTAGTGTGTTTTCCATCGACACACTCGCAGATGGTCCGGGCTTAGCAGCCAGATGAGCCTCAAATTCCGTGATCACTGTACAGATAAGGAACACGTTTATTAGTTGAGTCCTCCAACAGTAATTACCAGTATTAAATCAAAGAACTTACAGGAGCCCAAGGAATCAGTCTCTAGTGCTCTGGCCACTTCCAGAGTTGTTGTAGCAGGGGATCCCTCAGCACTTGTCAGCTCGATAAAGGGCGTCGGTGCCCCACCTTGCCCTATTGATGCTTCCTCCCATCCTTCTGCGGGAGACTCTTGGTTAGCACCCATATGCTCCTGAGTTAGATAAGGGAGGAGGATTAAGGATTCCAAAAGAAAGAGAATAAAGAGGTAAGGATAGATAAGGGTTGAATCATACCTCGAGTATCTCAGTTACATCTATGTGAGAGCCGACGATCTCGCTACTCTCCCGGAGACTCCTTGTTGGGACTCCCCCTGGGACCCTTCACCATTGGGCTCCCCTTCTCCTTCTCCTTCACCTTCCCCTTCTCCTTATCCTTATTCTACTATTTCTTTGGACTTAGACTCTATAGCATCCCGCCTCTTTATCACACAAACATTCATTACATTTTACAAAACTGAGGATCTTTAAGGTTTAGGGTCTTGGAAACCAGGATCTTTAAACATGAAAACATAAAACATTCTTCTAAAACACTTGAAAGGCTTCTCCTCATGTTCATCCTAGGTTCATTACTGTATCACATAACCTGGGAGCATACATCAAAAGAAAGGGTGAGCAAAAAGCCCAGTAAGGAAAACCAGAGAAACATTTTACATGTGAACTTGAGATACTTCAATAAGGTCATGAAAAATAACTTTAAGGCATGAGAATGAAATAAGGAGGCATATCATAATAAAAATAACATTTTTCATAACTTGAAAATGTGGCTACATCATTTAACATAGAAAATCATGAACATATCACCAAGGTCCATCCCCAAGGTGTCATTTGAAAATTACCAAGGTTATTCACCAAGGTATCGTGAAAATTGTAATCTCTAGTGGTTACATCATTACCCAATGCATTGGAGCGATATCAGGGCGCACCCTTAAATTTTCCTTTATTATCATGTGAGCCACATATATCATCATCAAAAATTTCATAAATAACCTATATATCATAAAATAAATGGGTTTCATTTCATAATCATAACGTTTTAAAAACTGCATTAAAGACATGATCTTTACATCACTTTAAAACCCACAGAAAAGAAAGGTGGGTCTCATGTATGTAAATCCCAGAATTTAAAAAAGAACATTTTGGTATATATGTGAATACTACTTTAGAAGAAAGAGCTTTGAGTATTCACTTAATAATATAAAAGAAATTTAAAAAAATAGAGAGACATTTTGAGACGGAAATTCTGCAGCATAACGGCTATGTTACGAGGTTTTAGAAGACATTAAAAAGAGAGGTAAAATGGGTCAAACATTAATAAATGACCCATAAAATAGTATATGGAGAGAATAAGAAGGATACATGATCATGGTAATGAAATTTCATGGACATACCATTTGAAATGAAAAACATGGAAGGAAGACAAAAATTAGATTTCTCTTATAAAAGTTCGGCAGCCTAACGGCGTTACTTAAACTTCAACAAAAATGATTTGAAAATATCAAATAGGGTCTCTCATAATGTGAACATAAGAGTTCATTATGATAGATATATAGATAATTACACATCATAACCAAAAGAAACTTGAAAGAATTGACATGAAAGTAGAACTTCAAAATGAGAAGGGTAAAGAACCACTTAAAACTTCGGCAGCCTAACGGCACCACATAAAACTTCAAAATACTGAATTGAAGAGATCAAATGGGGTCTCTCATAATATGAACATAAGAGTCCAGTATGATAGATATAGATATAATACCCCAAAAAAACAAAAATTAACTTGAAATAATTGACATGAAAGTAGAACTTCAAAATGAGAAGGGTGAAGAACCACTTAAAAATTCGGCAGCCTAACGGCGCCACTTAAAACTTCAAAATACTGAATTGAAGCGACCAAATGGGGTATCTCATAATATGATCATAAAAGATCAGTATGATAAATTTAGAGATCATACCCAAACATAATAAAAAGGAACTTGAAATATTTTACATGAAAATAGATCATGAAAAATGAGAAGGGAGAAAGAATATGTTACAAAAATTTCGGCAGCCTAACGGCGCCACTTAAAACTTCATAAAACGAAATAATGAGTGCAAGATGGGATATCTCATTATATGAACATGAAAAGGGTAGTAAGAGGAGTATAAAATAACATCCTCCAACATATGAACATGGAGCATAAAAGGAATGACATAAAAGAGATTACTTGAAATGAAAGAGAGAAGGTCGGATCCCTTACCTTAAAACATAACTCTTAAAACTCAAAGGTTGGGACCTTGAGGGCTTGGGGGCACCATGGGAGGACTCCTTGGGAGGTAATGAGACCAGAACTTCGTTGGGGGAGAGTGGGGAGTCGAATGGATGAGAGGATGGCTTGGTATTTATAGGGAAAGTGAGGGGACAAGGCATTAATGGCAAAGGGACACCTCATTAGTGGTTTTGGAAAAACCATGGGCTTGCCCATGGTATTTGCCCATGGTATTGGCCACTTGGGACACCTCATACCTTATCTCACTATTCATAATTCGAACATATTTATTACAAACTTAATACATCATTTAATGATGTCATTAAACACCCGTAACTTAAAAACTGTATTTTCACTATTAATCGAAAATTCAACTTTCTCAGAATAATCCCAAAATTTCACCTTAACCAAATATCAACGCTCTGATTACAAATATGAACTCCATTTTATAAAAATAATTTTCTAACTATTTTTAATTTAAATTTTAAATAAAAACACTATTCACCGAAAATTCATTTTTTCAGAAAAAACCCCAAAAATTACCATAGCATAATATCGGTGCTCTGAGTTCAAAAATGAAATACGTTTTATAAAAATAATTATCTAAATATTTTTAATTAGATTTTTAAATAAAAAACACTATTCACCCGAAAAAACTAATACTTGAATAATAATTTATGAAACCGTTATTTAACCATTTTATTGAATCACATTACTTAATCAAGGTGCCTAGATTATATTAATACTTTCTTTAAGTGAGATTACTAATCCATTTGGACACATTACTAATCCTAATCATAAAATCACTATTCTTAATTTATTATTCATCAAAAATTAAGTTGATCTTATTAGGCTCTAAATTTCGCACTGAACATAATTGTAGAAGACCATTTTTCAAAAATCATTACACATTTTTAATTATTTAAGGTTTACACAACCATTTTTAAAATATCCTTTTTCTAAAATTCATCAAAAATATGCATACTATATTTATCCGGTCATTTGAAAATTCATTAACTTCATCATAAGAAGAAATCCCAATTTTTATTTAAAACAAAGGATTACACAA
The DNA here is from genome assembly GCA_963277665.1 of Viscum album. NCBI lineage: Eukaryota > Viridiplantae > Streptophyta > Magnoliopsida > Santalales > Viscaceae > Viscum > Viscum album. The sequence goes on from OY728140.1 coordinate 337,912,023, forward strand.
GGCAGTTACGGTCTCCTTACATAGCCCCTTATCAAACAAGCATAGGACCTAAGTGTAAGGTGTGCTAAGGTGAGAGAATCCGAGGGAGGCTCGGCCAACATCGCACGAGTAGTAATTTCTATCAGTTTGAACTTCTCGCGAAGGCGATCTTGTTCTAGCTTTATACGATGAATTTCATCTTGGGTTTGGTCCAGAGCAAAGCCCAGTGGTGCTACCTCCTTCCCAAGTTCTGTTAGATGGGCTTCGATTGGTCCAAGACTACTGGGTGAGGCCATCGAATCTTCTTTCTATATTAATTAACCTAGATTACTTGTATTTAGAGACAATAATCAAAACGTTTAGTTTCTAGTGGTCATATTGACCAATGGTCATATAACAGTCAAAAACCAACAGTATCATTTTAATTATACTCATGTTATCAAATGAAACATTTTTGTTGAGTATAAAAAATAAAATAACACATAAAATTAGGAAACAAGACTTATTCAAAATTTAGGGTTGTTACAATCTTCCCCCTTTAAGAAATTGCGTCCTCGCAATTTTTTAAAATTAGGTTTTGAAATTTCATTGAAAGTCCCACATCGTAAAAGGATTCAGTAAAACTATTACTTTAAAAGAAAGAAAGGGAAGTACGAAGGTCACCCGAGTTAGCCCAGACTAGGATTCTATGTAAGAAAACATGGACATGGAGGAGATAACAAAGGGGCAAGTTCTGAGGTAGAGTGACAGAGAACATGATTAGGAGAAAGTTAACCATAAGAAAATCCCAAACTTATGATGTGTGTAAACGATCTTTGATTACCTAGTAGGAAACGTAAACCAACAACGTTTTTGTTTTACGTTCCTTTTCATAATTTTGAGGAATTCATTTACAACATAGAACAAAAACATAAGGAAATATATCTACCATCATGTAGAGTTTCACCCTTAAATAAGTTTCTACCAAAACTAATCTTTTCTCCCAAACGATGAGCATTCAAAACTACTTGGTCTCATCAAAACACAAGAATCATCTTCTAGAGAATCACATAATCCACAAAAGATTAACTATCTATTTCTTCTATCTTTAAACATTATCCCAAAAATAGAAAGGGTAAGGTTAAACAACTCTTCAAAAAGGAATAATCCCATAGGAATGGAAACAAATTTTAAATCTTCAATGTTCCATGGTAATACCCAAAGTTTATCATAGACCATCCCATAAATAACGGTCCTTAAAATTCCTCAAAATAAACCAAACTAAGATTGAAACCCAAATACAAGAAGGATTTGATAACATAGTCTTCCAAAATAAACTTCATTGTTCATCTCCAAACAACATCAACCACTCCTAACATCTTATAACAAAATTATCTAAACTAAACATATTTTACCCAAGATAGGTTAATCATTCCCATAAGTAACCTAAATTACTATAAGTCCACCATAAATTCATCGATTCTTCAAAATATAAGTCAACCTTACTCCTTAATGTAAATACCGTAGTAATCTATTTACCTCGATCATATAGGGTCCCTAAAATAGTGAACGTATTAAAAAATAATAATCATCTTTTAATCCCCTAATCACCTCTGTCATATTAATACGACAATCGTCGCATTTCCTATCACATTGGTTTTTGGGACATGTTCTTCCATTTCCCGCCATTAACTAAGAAAAGAAACTATAATTAGGAGATTATTTACATAGATAATAATCATGAAAAGGAAACTTTAAGCATAAAAGGATAAACATGTAGAATAAAAGTATATCCTAACTTGTGATCCCCTAGGTTCCAATCTAGGTTATCCATGATCATATATTCTTATGTGAATCTTTATTTTGTTTTATCCTTGTTCCTTTAATAATGGTTCATACTAAGCTTATGGATTTACCAAAGCATATCCCCCGGGAGTGTCGTAACCAAGAGTGCAGCAAGGCCCATTGTCGTGTACCCGTTCCCGTTCGAGTCTAGCTCAAAGCGGTGTTTTCAGGTTTTACCCCTATGTACATCTGTGCCAGAGCCACCTCTACCTTCTCGTATCCAGACAGGGATGTATTTTCTTGGAAACCCTTTACTCAATACTCACCAAAATATCCGGAAGATTTCCTATATTTAAACTTTTCTATAGGGTTATTCCTAGATTTTTCACATCCTAATTTCCATAAATAACTAAACCTCCCTTTGATACCAACTATAGCATCCCGCCTCTTTATCACACAAACTTTCATTACATTTTACAAAACCGAGGATCTTTAAGGTTTAGGGTCTTGGAAACCAGGATCTTTAAACATGAAAACATAAAACATTCTTCTAAAACACTTGAAAGGCTTCTCCTCATGTTCATCCTAGGTTCATTACTGCATCACATAACCTGGGAGCATACATCAAAAGAAAGGGTGAGCAAAAAGCCCAGTAAGGAAAACAAGAGAAACATTTTACATGTGAACTTGAGATACTTCAATAAGGTCATGAAAAAGAACTTTAAGGAATGAGAATGAAATAAGGAGGCATATCATAATAAAAATAACATTTTTCATAACTTGAAAATGTGGCTACATCATTTAACATAGACAATCATGAACATATCACCAAGGTCCATCCCCAAGGTGTCATTTGAAAATTACCAAGGTTATTCACCAAGGTATCGTGAAAATTGTAATCTCTAGTGGTTACATCATTACCCAATGCATTGGAGCGCTATCAGGGTGCACCCTTAAATTTGCCTTTATTATAATGTGAGCCACATATATCATCATCAAAAATTTCATAAATAACCCATATATCATAAAATAAATGGGTTTCATTTCATAATCATAACGTTTTAAAAACTGCTTTAAAGACATGATCTTTACATCACTTTAAAACCCACAGAAAAGGAAGGTGGGTCTCATGTATGTAAATACCAGAATTTAAAATAGAACATTTTGGTGTATATGTGAATAATCCTTTATAAGAAAGAGCTTTGAGTATTCACTTAATAATATAAAATAACTTTAGAAAAATAGAGAGACATTTTGAGACGGAAATTCTACAGCATAACGACTATGTTACGAGGTTTTAGAAGACATTAAAAAGAGAGGTAAAATGGTTCAAACATTCATAAATGACCCATAAAATATTATATGGATAGAATAAAAAGGATACATGATCATGGTAATGAAATTTCATGGAAATACCATTTGAAATGAAAAACATGGAAGGAAGACAAAAATTAGATTTCTCTTATAAAAGTTCAGCAGCCTAACGACGTTACTTAAACTTCAACAAAAATGATTTGAAAAGATAAAATAGGGTCTCTCATAATGTGAACATAAGAGTTCAGTATGATAGATATATAGATAATTCCACATCATAACCAAAAGGAACATGAAAGAATTGACATGAAAGTTGAACATCAAAATGAGAAGGGTAAAGAACCACTTAAAAATTCGGCAGCCTAACGACGCCACTTAAAACTTCAAAATACTGAATTGAAGAGATCAAATGGGGTCTCTCATCATATGAACATAAGAGTCCAGTATGATAGATATAGATATCATACCCCCAAAAAACAAAAATTAACTTGAAATAATTGACATGAAAGTAGAACTTCAAAATGAGAAGGGTGAAGAACCACTTAAAAATTCGGCAGTCTAACGGCGCCACTTAAAACTTCAAAATACTGAATTGAAGCGACCAAATGGGGTCTCTCATCATATGATCATAAAAGATCAGTATGATAAATTTAGAGATCATACCCCAACATAATAAAAAGGAACTTGAAATACTTTACATGAAAATAGATCTTGAAAAATGAGAAGGGAGAAAGAATATGTTACAAAAATTTCGGCAGCCTAACGGCGCCACTTAAAACTTCATAAAAAGAAATAATGAGAGAAAGATGGGATCTCTCATTATATGAACATGAAAAGGGCAGTAAGAGGAGTATAAAATAACATCCTCCAACATAAGAACATGGAGCATAAAAGGAATGACATAAAAGAGATTACTTGAAATGAAAGAGAGAAGGTCGAATCCCTTACCTTAAAACATAACTCTTAAAACTCAAAGGTTGGGACCTTGAGGGCTTGGGGCACCATGGGAGGACTCCTTGGGAGGTAATGAGACCAGAACTTCGTTGGGGGAGAGTGGGGAGTCTAATGGATGAGAGGACGGCTTGGTATTTATAGGGAAAGTGAGGGGACAAGGCATTAATGGCAAAGGGACACCTCATTAGTGGTTTTGGAAAAACCATGGGCTTGACCATGGTATTTGCCCATGGTATTGGCCACTTGGGACACCTCATACCTTATCTCACTATTCATAATTCGAACATATTGATTACAAACTTAATACATCATTTAATGATGTCATTAAACACCCGTAACTTAAAAACTGTATTTTCACTATTCATCGAAAATTCAACTTTCTCAGAATAATCCCAAAATTTCACCTTAACCAAATATCAACGCTCTGATAACAAATATGAACTCCATTTTATAAAAATAATTTTCTAAATATTTTTAATTTAATTTTTAAATAAAAACACTATTCACCGAAAATTCATTTTTTTCAGAAAAAACCCCAAAAATTACCATAGCATAATATCGGTGCTCTGAGTTCAAAAATGAAATCCGTTTTATAAAAACAATTATCTAAATATTTTTAATTAGATTTTTAAATAAAAAAAACTATTCACCCGAAAAAACTAATACTTGAATAATAATTTATAAACCGTTATTTAACCATTTTATTGAATCACATTACTTAATCAAGGTGCCTAGATTATATTAATACTTTCTTTAAGTGAGATTACTAATCCATTTGGACACATTACTAATCCTAATCATAAAATCACTATTCATAATTTATTATTCCTCAAAAATTAAGTTGATCTTATTAGGCTCTAAATTTCGTACTGAACATAATTGTAGAAGACCATTTTTTAAAAATCATTACACATTTTTAATTATTTAAGGTTTACACAACCATTTTTAAAATATCCTTTTTCTAAAATTCATCCAAAATATGCATACTATATTTATCCGGTCATTTGAAAATTCATAAACTTCATCATAAGAAGAAATCCCAATTTTTATTTAAAACAAAGGATTACACAAGGCAGTTACGGTCTCCTTACATAGCCCCTTATCACACCAGCATATGACCTAAGTGTAAGGTGTGCTAAGGTGAGAGAATCCGAGGGAGGCTCAGCCAACATCGCACGAGTAGTAATTTCTATCAGTTTTAACTTCTCGCGAAGTCAATCCCATTCTAGCTTTATACGATGAAGTTCATCTTGGGTTTGGTCCAGAGGAAAGCCCAGTGGTGCTACCTCCTTCCCAAGTTCTGTTAGATGGGCTTCGATTGGTCCAAGACTACTGGGTGAGGCCATCGAATCTTCTTTCTATATTAATTAACCAAGATTACTTGTATTTAGAGACAATAATCAAAACATTTAGTTTCTAGTGGTCATATTGACCAATGGTCATATAACAGTCAAAAACCAACAGTATCATTTTAATTATACTCATGTTATCAAATGAAACATTTTTGTTGAGAATAAAAAATAAAATAACACATAAAATTAGGAAACAAGACTTATTCAAAATTTCGGGTTGTTACAAAATCATTGCTGTCATCATCCCCCGATGAAATCTTTTACAGATCATGCCCCTGGTCAAGCATCACTTTCACTAAGAAAGGTTGCTCCACACGCAGACCTCGTTGGCGTGCGTACATGTCCATGGATGTTAGATAAGCATGCCAGCGATGAAATTTCACTCGGTAGACAATCCGAATGAGCCCAACTTCTGGAAACTGGATTTCATCTTGCACTATTTTCTGCTAGAGGGCTTCAATGCTTACTAACTGCCACAGGGTCTGTAAAGCCGAATATAGCGCTAGGAAGACTGCATCGTGAGAAGGTTGAGGCAGATACCTTATTTTCTTCCCGATAGGTTCTACGACCATGCCATGAGATTCCCCCACTGCTGAGGTCTCGGCCTATACCTATCCCGTTGCCTAACGTGCTCTTGATCTTCCCCCTCTAGTGGCACGCCACGTGCTCTCTCGCCGCCTGGGTTATACACGGGCAGTCTCGAGTTTCCAAGCTTATTTTCGCAAATTCCCCTCAGGGTATGCGAGGGACTAGTGTTCAGAATACTCGGTTGAGAGGCCATCATTGGCTATAGTGGGAGGAAAAGTGATGATATTTCCAGAGCCGTATGTTTCTAACATCATCCACAACTGACGAAGAATGCTGGGATGCTTCTCCTCCTAGACGTCTGTGAATAATCTCTTTGGCATTCGCTGGAGGCAACCAAAATTCCCGGAGAACTGGGATGGAACCTAAGGCTCACAGAAGATCTTCCCATCTATTAGGGAAACAAGCACCCCACCTCTGATGCTCTAGAAGTACTCTTGCTACTCCAGCGATCCTTGTCTGTTGTCTACCATCTGGCTAGTTGGGGTGCGTAATGGGATGAAGGTAAAGTTGTCATGGTTACCCATGCTGATCCTGACTCCCTCCTCACTGAACATCATTGGCATGAACCCAGAAATATTTAGCAAAGAGGGTCGCCAGACATTTCTCGTAGGACAGATAACATTGGGAAGGTATATCCACCGCAATGAGCCGCAACACAACCATGGAAGATATGGAAAGGGCCACATACTCTCCTTGGTGATCCCTCCCTTAAGATGTGCCCAGAATGGCGTACAACTGATCCAACACATGGACCCCCAGGTTGAAACTCTTATTGGAAGCCATAATGCCCACCATCACCAGGGTCATTGGATGGATTCCCATCCTTGCATCTCGCACTGGTAAGAGCCACCTACTCAGGAATGCGGCGAGGAATCCGGTGTACATGACGTGCGGGTCTCGGGCCTCATTAATGTTGTATCCCCATGATTGGTATTACCCCGCCTACAGGATCCTCTAATATGATCCTCTCTTGCTCTTCTGAAATGCTGTTGGACACCGTTTCCCCCACCCTAGCATGTTGACCTCCTGATTTTTCTCCTGGAACAGGCTGAACCATTCCTTGTAGGCAATGTCCTTCAAGAAGTCCTTGACTCCCAGCCTCTACTTGGCCAGATCCAGCAGATGCCACATTAGTATGCGGGTTTGATACCTGTCTTCTCAGGTATTAATCAGTGGGAGGAACTCATCATATTGATGGCCCTCCAAAGGGATACCCTCGATGCAGTGGATGTCCCAGAGACTGATGCCGACTTCCCCATGGTGAAGATGGAATGTGTTGGTGTCAGGGGCCACTGGGTAAACATCTCTGGCCCAAGCTCAGGCTGGAAGTAGAAATGAAACTATGATGTCCACACCGCCTCAAAAAGACCAATATGTCACAGCTCGACCCCAAATTGGTCACATGTGTAGCAAACCCAGTATGCCCAGGCTCACTCACTGGTGAAGTTGCCTCCAGAACGCAGATCCCTGTCCTACAGCCAACCATTGGTCTCGTCGGTGATGCTCTGATGGAAAGTTCTTACATAGAGGGTCGGGGAACTCTCTGCAATAGGGTCACCCCCTGCAATAGTCCTCGTCCAGGGGTTTAGGACGTAGTCATCCATATGCCTGGTTTCTCTGGCAGGATGACCATTGCTGGTGATGTTGTATCGCGGAAGGTCATCCTCACAGGTCACCCATGACCCCGACGTATTCACCTCATAGCCCGACAGAGGGACTTCCTCCAAAATACCAAAATTCCACAATAGAAGGTTATTGGACATAGCATATTCCTTTTGAGCGAGGGTTAGCATGTTGAAGAGGGTAAAGTTGTCAGAAACCATCAATTTTGCGCCATAAACCTCTATTTTTGCAGCCATTTTAGCTTGGCGAGAAGTAGCTTCCCCTTCATCAACATGGTTGGTGGCCATTCTTCTTCCGATTAAGATCCTCTACGAGTGGGGCGAAATTCGGGAGTTCGGCACAAAATCTAAGATCTCGGCATGAAAAATCCAGGGTTTTCACGTAACATGTTGCCAAAACTCCATGAAATTACGTGTTGTCGAGGCGGTTGTACGAGCGGGCGCAGAAGGAATTTCATGTACGATAGCTTAGGGCTTATCCCGCGAGAAAGTCGTATGGAGAATGGGACCCTCGGCGGCTTTTATAGTCTAAGACGGGTTTCCGCGACTACGCACAAAGTGGATTCCTTGCCTAATGGAGTTTTGCATGCCGCTTCAAAGCTTAGCGCGCAGGGGACCCACACACTCCTACACTTCGACGTTTCCCTCATAATCTGATCATTGTGACCCCTCACCGATCCAATTCCGAGGGGGGGCATTTGTAGATGCCGAAAAAGTGTTTAAGTGTTGAGGAATGTTTCAAAACGACAAAGCGAAGTCATATTCGGACCTGGAGGCTCGATCCAGAGGGCCCAGAGGTGTTGCGTAGAAAAAATAGTGGTGCGCCAAAACAAATGGTGCCGCACGGAAGGGTTCTGGGATTCGCGAAGGGTCCCAGTGCCGGCACGAAAATAATTGCACGCCCACACCCCGCGCGATTGACATTTCATGCGGCCGCCTCCAGTGCACAAATTATTTCATGCCACTCTAAACTTTGCACCTCCAGATACATATAAATAGAAGGATACCCCCTTCCTTTTCGGGACTGAGAAATACGAACCTACTCTCGTGCGCGAAATCGGACTTCCATTCACGCAAGATGGCCTTCAGGTACGGTTCTTTTCACGCCAAGTCGCCCTAGAATCCGCCTTCGCGTGCAATTCCCCTGGCATAGACTAAATACCAATCCCTTCGGGGTACACCCCTTTCATGCAATCCCTTCCATTGTGCTCAGGGCGGTCAATTGGACGCAAATATATTTCATTGCGCGCACCCCTGTCCCTGCACGCCGCCTCTGCCACCCGCGTGCAATTCCTACTCCTTGCATGCAAGTTTCCTAGTTGCGCGAAAAAACCTTGTCACCGAATTATGCATAAGCATGATAGGTTCTGTGCTAACCCGATTCTTTTTGCACAGGTCCATTATTTTGTGCACAATCCTCAATGATTATGCACTATTAACTTGGACGCCTCACCACGATGCTCTTCTTGCGGTTGCCACATGCAGGTGCCTTCTGTACCTCGGGAATCCCCATCATGCACTGTCTTATAGTGCGACCTTCTAGGCTTATACAAGGTAACATAAAAGTCCCTTGGGCGATTACTTCCGTTGCATTGCTTCGCTTCATGCTTCTTCGCATAGGCACACTAACAGCTAATGCTTCTTCGCATAGCCATGCAAACGTGGACCCCCAAGAGGATCACCTCAAGACACCCCCCATCCATGGAATTTCCATTGCCTTCCCTCTACCAAGGAGCAAAGGGTACCTATTATGTAAGTCCTAGGGGTGCGGAGTGGACCCGCCTCATCCGAGCTGCAGGATGTTAAACTGCCAAGCACCCTCGTCCTAACACATGACGTTAAACTGTGAGGAGGGAGGATCACAGGGGGTTTGTCACCCTTTCCCTCTCTCTATGGGCTTTTCCTTCACTGGGCCACCTCCTTGAGTAAGTCTTAGTCCCCCGTCAGAAGGCCTGCAAAGGGCGTGATGGGGATCAGCAATTCTCCTTTCTCCGGTACCGAAGACCAATAGGGGAGAGGGCCACAGGGGATTTGTCACCCTTTCCCTCTCTCACTTGGATTTTCTGCCACTGGGCCCCCACATTGGAGTAAGTCCGAGTCTTCATCTTCATGGGACTGCCTAGAGCCTATGCCCCATCCCAATTCCCATGGACGCACGTTTCGCGACGTGATCGTCCGGTCTTTGCTGCCTCTTTCTACTCAAACCGAGCACGACTCACGTGGTATTAGAGCAAGCATTGACCATGGAATATTCATCCCGCATGACGTTAAACTTTATGCCCCTTTCACCCCACATGACGTTAAACTATATTTCATCCCGCATGATGTTAAACTGAACCACCCGAACTACCTGGACTTCGATCCCTGTCTCCTAGGTAGGGTACGTAGGAAGTCTTCCCGAGGATCAATCCCAACACCCAATCGATCCGACCTCCTTCGCATTGGTTCAACAAACACCATGGGCCTCCTTAGAGTGTAAGAACCATATCACCTTGGTCCGCCTCAGAGTGTAAGCCCCAATCCACCTTGGTCCGCCTCAGAGTGTAAGCCCCATATCACCTTGGGCCGCCTCAGAGTGTAAGCCCCAATCCATCATGGGCCACCTCAGAGTTTAAGACTCATATCACCTTGAGCCGCCTCAGAGTGTAAGCCCCAATCCACCTTGGGCTGCCTCAGAGTGTAATCCCCATATCACCTTGGGCCGCCTCATAGTGTAAGCCCCAATCTATCATGGGCCGCCTCACAGTGTAACCCCCATATCATCCCGAACTATGGGAACTTTGATCCATGTCAAGGCATGGTACCTAGGAAGCCTTCATGAGGTTCAAGCACAACACCTGGTCATTCCGACCAGCTTCACGTCAGTTCTCCCCCGTCCTACATGACGTTAAATTGTATTCGCCATTGAAACTATGCGAACTTTGATTACCTGACACAGGGATACGTAGGAAGCCTCCACGAAGGTCAACACCATCACTCATGTCTCATCTATATCTTTCCCTCAAGCCCATACATCTCGGGAATCTCATTCCCTAACCTAGAGGTTCCACTTCCCCTAGGTCCCATCCACATGTCCATTCTCACGGGTCGCCTCCTCAGGTGTCCCACCATCCCATCAAACTATGCAGACTTTGATTTCTCGCCACGGGGATATGTAGGAAGTCACTTCAAGGCTCATGCCCAAACCTATCGTCTATCCTGATTCCTACCCGGGGAGCCACATACAAGTGAGATCATGCCACCTTATCCCCCCCATAGCATTCGGGAAGCCACCCACACGTCGGCCCCAACCTCGGTTTCCCCTCCTGGGGTTGCACCCATCTGATCCACTCTAATCGGTGTTCTGATCAGTCCGATCTGTCCCCGCTGGACGTTAAAATCGCGGCATACCCTCTTTTAAACATGGGAAGATGAGGAAAACCTCAGATACATGCCTATGGAATATGATTCCCCGCGTCCAATGTGGGATTCCTCGGGCTTCCGCGCCCTCGAGTAGCCCTATAATAAGGGACAAAAGATGGACATGCCAATTCCCCAGCGTCCAGACACGCCAGTAATGCACAGCGTAACTACTATCCTAACCGAAGGTTGCTACCATGTCTAGACCCCTTGGAGCGTCCTGACAGAAGTAGTGTAATTAAATGGTGTCCATGAAGATATGGCACTGGGAAGAGTTTCATGAAAAACGTCTTAAATCTATGAGGGAGACCACGACTAGGTGACGAGTTCCATGGAGGAATCCACAAAAGGAAGAACATACATCCCATCATCCCATTTCGATCAAGGATCATACATCCCTGAAGAAGGAGAAGATTCCTCCCACCTTTAGAAAGCGGGAATGCGAGGCTACACAGCCAGCACGTCCTCCCCGTGACGGATGCACGGCGCGCCCTGGCGGAATGTGTCGGAAACAACCACAATATGGGAAACTTGTTTCAATTTTCTATTTATTGAGACTAAATTAATCTTATACACCTTATTTTTTTATAATTATCCAATAAATACCCTACTTATTTCAAATGGGATAATAAGCATACATTTTCTAAGATATTAAGGTTCATTTCTAAAACTACCTCTTATTTTTTTGATTCATTCATTCCATGATCTGTAAGGGACATTGGTAACTCAAATATATTTCTTTTAGATATGTAGTTTCTATGGAACATCCTCCTTTAATTTTAATTAAATTAAATTATATCCATTTACATACGATTTCCACTTTTATATATCTGGGGAAAATGATTTCTTAATTTAAATCACCTTCCATGAATGATTTTATTTTCCATAAAACTATAATATGTTTTGAATAATTTCCTTCATATTCACTTTTGATTTATATAAAATGGATAGTTATTCCAAGTCCATGTTTTCATTTACCACTATTTTTATTGTTATTATGTTAAAATATAGTCATTTATCGACGGTTGTGATATTTCCACTTTATGTTAAAAGATAATATTCATTACTATATTATACATTTTCCTAGAATTCTCATCTTTATCATAAAATATATCAATTTTCTCAGATATTATGTGTTATAAATAACCCTATAAATTATTTCATGAAGTCCCACATTTGGGAGATTTAATATGGTATCATTTTTTCAGGTTTCTGTGGTTATTCTTGTAATACCCTTTTAAATGTAATGTAAACCCCATTCTTATTCGTGGATTTTAATGGTGAGATGATTAAATATTTTATTGTGGAATAAAATTGTACGGTTAATATTTAACTAATAGGTGGACCCAATGTATCCCTCCAATGTATTAGGTAAATCATTACATCTCTTGAGATAATAGTGAAATGAGTAGTGATGTTTGATCCAAAATGGTAAATGGTTTATGATGCCTAATCCACAATGGAAAATAAGTTGTGATGCATGATCAACTATGAGAATTAGGTGGTGATGAATGATCTACAATTTCATTTATATATGATTATGTTGGTTCTACACTCATTTGATATGTGACTGTGCTATACTTTATGACTCACGATTTAGTTCTCATGAATTATGTCTCGTGATATTCTTGTTATTACAAAATGTTATATATTTCGTCACATCAGATTACTTTATTCTATATAAAAAAATTTATGGTTCAGTGTTCTATTAACAATAGAATTATATCATGCTTATGTTTATTCATTTTCATATTATATCACCCTTGCTAACCTATTAATATGTTTATTCCAACATTACTGGTCATTTGATCACACCCTTTTTAAATCAGTACATTTGCGAGGTCATTTGGATGAGTTTAAATTTTGTGATGTCTATAAAAAGAACTATTATAATTAAATTATGGGTAAATGTTCAAAATAATTGCAAAATAAGTTTCTTGTATAGCTAATTTCAAAATACAATATACCTCGTCATTCTTAATATGTTGAGTTTATTATGAACTGTAATGTTTTAAATATTGAAATGATATAGAATAAAGGAATGTTTGGATTGGGTTACTTTAGTGATTGATAAGGATATAGAAAAGGTTATGTGGAAAAGAAACAAATAAGAATAAATGTTTTACTTGACCTGAATACACTGAATAAATATTTTAAATAAATTCGTGAAAAGGATAGCACACACACAGGTGGGGAATCAGTATCATAGTGGGCACATAACGTATATTACCTTTATTAGCATCATTAATGTCACTTGATTCTTTTTTTACATAATTTATGAGACTATAAATTTAAAACATATTTATATTGACCTATTTGTGTGGTTATTTCATTTATGATATTATTATAATAGATTAAGAAACATAAACATGTATATCATTTCAAAAATATTCCAGAATACAAGACATGTGACTTTTCCTAGGAGTGAAAAATGGTATGTGTGAAAAAGATTATAAGCCACATTTTATTGTATATTTTATCAATAATAAATGATATAAATTAGAAACCTTTTCGTAAATAAGTTTATATGTGGAAAATGTGTGATTAGATCAAGCATTTGAAAATTTGATAAAAATTCAGATTTAACTCTTTAATGTTCACTATAGTAATATTGAAAAAAAAATTATTCAAGGGTGTATATGGAAAATATATTTCAAGAAATTATTATAAACTAAATTTAACAAAATATTTATTTGGACCAATCCTAATTGATCAAACATTTTATTGGATAAAATGGTCCATAAAGAAAATGATTGAATGAACTCATCAACAAGGATGTCAAATTATAGTTTGGGCAATATATTCCACATTAGATACTGGATTGGGATCAAATTTTGATAGTAAATAAATTAATAAATCTAATAAAAATAATAATTCTTCAAGGATTGTTGTTTCACACGTTTTTGATGTAAAAAAGTTGATGAAATTTTGAATAAATTATTTTTCTGAATTTTTCATCCTTACGTGAAAAAAAATGAATTTTTAGACTCCCCACCACTATATAAATATGTTTTTGTATCATTGTAAATGTTTTTTCCATGAATTAGGATATTGAGGGAAGAGGGGAAGTTATTTCACTCTATTTCTCCAAGCATTGTAATAGGGAAAGCTATTGAAACAAGGATCCCTTGTATGACACCTTCACCTTCTCTATGTTACAAGTTTTGTTTCTTGCAATAATTATATCTATTTCTACTGTTTTAATTATTTTTATTATCCTATAATTATTTATTTGGATTAGAAATTGAGAGTTGATCTGCTATTGGGTTACACCCATCCTAGACCTTTTTATATGCATGTCGTTTCTATGATGAATACTCTACCAGTGAAAGAGTAGTTTTTAGTAATTGGTTTAATTTTAACCATATTCATTTACATATTTGGATCAATAAGATTGCTATAATTTATTTAATATGATCCATGAATTTAGATTTTAATTTAATCTAAAACACTGAAGCAATAATAATTTTACTTGTGAGGTTGGGATTTTGGGAATTTTAAGAGCATTTAATTAATCATCAAAACAAAAACAAGAGTGATTATTTTTTAGAGTTAAAATATAATCCCTATACCCAATTCACTGTAATTTTCTGAATGTATATGATCCCTAATTTAGTACTGACTATATGATTACCTTGGAATGACAATCAAGGAAGTGTTACATGATTGCATGCTTTGGAGTTATCCAACTGTTTAATTCATTTCGTCTATGTTGTTGAAGTTAATTCTCGTGGAGTTTGAGGGTTAGAAAATTAGGGGATAATAATTAATTTTATTTTAAATTAAATGTTATTGATTAATAATTTCATGAATAGTTATATTTATATCTATTATAATTTATGAAAATATGTTTTGAAATAATAATAATATCATTTTGTTTATGAAATCAAATTTCAAAAATAAAAAATAAATAAATACTATCTTATTCAAACAAACATGTTCTTTATATATATATGAAAAAAATTCTCCTCCTATTTAGTATTTTCAATTTTACCTTTTCATTCAAAATAACTTTAATATGTTTCCTCAAGTATTTCCTCTTTAATGAATGTCATTTTCTAGCCATTGTTGCACCTATGTACTTAAAATTACACATCAGTTTAAGGTTCTCCAAAAAAATCCATTCAAGGGTCCTATTAACTATTGAAGGTTAACCTAATAATATGCAATCGATGAAAAATAACCATATATCAATAAAAATCTATCCATGATTTAACTGTTAATTACCACTCTCTACTGAGAGGTCCCATGAAAATGTATGTCTACCAAGAGTAGAGTCACCCTAATGGTAGATAAGAGAAAGTGAATAATCACATTTAGAAGGACCCTCTAGATAAAGTGATCAGTATAGGGGTTTTCAAGAATTTCTATCTCAAAAACAAATCATGTAGTAAGAAATGAATATTGCATAATAGTATCAACGAGTACGAGCAATTAGAGTTATCATAAATGGTACCTTAAACCATGTCATATGCTGCTTTCATCACATAATATACATGATACATCTAACCAATACACTAACCTATAATCCATTAACCTTTCATGTTCTACCTATATTTGGTGGTGGTGGAATATTATCAATGATTTATCCACTATTATTTCCTCTCACACCACTAGCTCTTCTTACATAACCACCTTGAAGAGGGTAGCTTTGTCCCCCCACAAGATGGTACCTGGTCAATATGTTTTCTAGGTTTGGGTGCTCTATCCATTATTCTACCCCAACTAACATTTATCACTTGTTTGGTCAAAAAATATATATACATGTACCCACAACCTATGCAGCTCAAACAAATCCTTACTCCATATTTTGTGGAACCCTTTATACTATCGATCCACTAGATCATGATTGAAAATACCAAAAAATTATTCAACAATATTTTGATTTATGAAATTTGATAGTTATGGATGATGACTCAGCCATTATAATGTTGGAACCTACCATAGTACTTGAAAATGTCTCATAAATAGATTCCACAATCACCAACACACACACCAATAAAATCTTTAATCGTGGGAATGCATAAGGGTATAGTCTCAACTTGAATCTCTCATCGAAGGGTAGAGATAAATTTCTAAGGCTATGGATAAAAATAATGAATCATATACTAGGAGTTTTTTAGGAGCTCTATAAACCACAAAACAAATTCAAAGACCATCATACTAACCTACTAAAGGTCTAATATATCCTAATACCACACTATCCCCAAAGTCACTAGATATAAATCCTGCCTGAATAAGAACTCATTCTCATACTAGGATAGAAAGTTTCATCAATAGTATATGTGATTAATGAATACAAATAGAATACTCCCCCATGGAGAATACTCATAGAAAAAACTACCATCTGGTCAATAGGTTTCTCAACCTGGTATAAAATATGAGAAAGAGTCCTGCTAATACACTACTTCTTAGGTGTCCGGATAACATCAAAACCTAAAAGGCCTCTATCTCTAGAAGACATGAAGAACCCTTATCCCTCAATTAGTCCATTATTTCCCTTTTTACACTACTATATATGTTTTGGGTGTTTCTTATCTGTTAATAACTAGTGGGGATAAAGTCTTTACGCCACTAGGGTGAAACACCCTTTTCTCTAGTCCATAAACTTAAGCTCAATGCTCAAGTGTCTGGTGACAGTAGGATGAATCACTAGTGTAGGATCAAAAAACCTAAACTCATAGTCTATGTCAGTTCTACACAATATGGTATATTGTATTTAACACGATAAGCCTATGATTATTAGATGATATCTAGATGGATTGAATCATCATACTATACTAATCATTAGGTTAAGTAGTCTACTAACTATACACATGAACACTAGAAATCTCATACCAAATAATCAAAATCAATCCTTATAATAAAAGAAAAAAAATCCATCCCTTAGATTTAGATAAATATGAAATCAATTTAAGATATAACTTTTGAGATCATGAGTTTTTTGGAGATGTTGAGATCTGGAGTTTTTTATAACCATAGTGGGATTTCGGAGACACGTGGGGAGTTTAAGGACATCGAGAGTTAAATAATAATCCTTTATATTTTAATTATTTTTTTAATAGGAGAAAATATGTAAAGAGAATTGAGTGGACATGGTTATGTGTTGGATTTTATTATCAATACATAAATCATGTTCAAACCCACACAAGAAAATGTTTTTCACTTGACCTGATGGTTGTTTGGAAGTTTAGAAGTGTTTGAAATAAGTGTGAATATTTTTGGATGATTGTAGGGTCCTGAAAAATCAACAAAAGAAAATTTTAACCAATTCCCCCAAGGAATTGAGGTAAATAATCAAAGAGGAGACAAAAAAAGGACCGGTCCGCGAACTGGTCCGTGGAAGCGCAATGTGGCCAGGCACCGTGAGGCACCCCCTCCGCGAACCATTGTCGTTCGCGAAATGGAGGCGGAGCGCCTCGGCAGTCGTGAGACGGGACGGGCGCCAGACCGGTCCACCGTTGTGAAGTACCCTCTCCGCAAAACCATTGTCGTTCACAAAATGGAGGCGGAGAGCCTTCGCGGTCGTGAGGCAGGATGGGCGCTAGTCCGGTTCACCGTTGCGAACCTCCCCAACTGCGGACCGTGTGGACCAGTTCATGCCGTAGCCTCAGTCTTTCACAAAATAGAGGTGGAACCCTCCGCGGTTGCGGAGAACTCCCTGAGTTTGCCTCGCGGAGGGGAGGAGCATTCAATACCCACTGCGAATCGCGAATTGACCAAGCCACCTGTGAACCGGGTATTTGGTTATGGAACTCCGCAAAAGGTTCCGTGTGGCCACAGATACATTCCTTTCCCCAATCTATAAAAGGAGACCAAGGGGGAAAGAAGAAAAAAACGGAGAATGGGATTCTTATTCGAAGGGATTAGCGATTCGGAATGGGATCGGTTGAAGGAAGGCTTCGGATTTCGTAAACAAAAAAATTCCCATTCGTGAACCACATCAGGTATATGAATTAAGAAGGAATTGGAAAACACATAATAATTTGGTGAACCGTGAACCTAAAATAACAAAAAAAGGAGAACCGCGAACTATATACCCTATGCGGATGACTTCCCCGCGGACCAGGTAGTTTATACCTCCTTTCCCATCCATCGTACCGCATAACACCCTCCTTCACGGGCGAAGCCTCGACCGACGAGCCTCCGATCGGCACCGCCCTTGGCCGCCACTGCCCGCCTGGAACCCTCTGTGAACCATCCTAGTTCGCGGATTGAACCCAAAGCTATGAACCACCCTGGTTCACGGATTGAACCCGAAGCCACGAACCATCCTGATTCACGGATTGAACCCGAAGTTGCGAACCATTCTAGTTCACGTATTGAACCTAAAGCCGTGAACCACCCTGGTTCGTGGACGGCTTCTCCAGTCGCGTGGCAATTCCCCACATGAAGGGCACCACCTCCCATTCCTTTCGGTGGCTCGCAAATAATTCTGTGTTCTCATTTTTAGAGCCAGGTAAAATCCTTCCGATCCAGCCAGCTGCTCTGCGACTCCCTCATTGGCCTATTCGTCGGCCCCGAGCCGAGGCCTCCTCTAGAGCCAATAGATCCGTGTGGTTTAACTTTCAGGCGTATCAGCGTGCCATTTTGGGTTCACATACCCACGGTAAACAGGGGAAAAGGGGTTTCCCTAACCCTTGAGCAGATTCCCGAAGCATTCCTAGGTTCACATTCCCACGGTAATGTGGAGTTTGAGCTTGGGAATACCCTTTCTGCCCCTCCACTTGTTGAGGGTTCCTCGGAGATGGTAAAATAGCCACCAGAAGGAAGCCCACGTGCACTACAAGAGAGGAGCTGGGCACAGGTGCACCCCCTTTCCCTTTCCCTCTGGGATTTGTCGCCACGGGCGTCCATCTTAGAGTAAGCCCCGAATTTCTGAGCCTCCTCAGAGTGTAAGCCCTAATCCATCATTCTGGGACGCCCTCATGCGTAAGCCCCACTCCTCTTCTCACATACGCACCTTTCGTGAGATGATCCTCTGGTCTCTGCTGCCTCTTGTTTCTCAAACCGAGTGTGACTCACATGGGATCAGAGTAAGCATTGACCATGACCCCCTCCTATGGGCCTCCTCAGAGTGTAAGCCCCAATCCATCATTATGGGTCTCCCCAGATGGTAAGCCCCAATCCATCTTTATGGGCCTCCTCAGAGCATAAGCCCCAATCCATCATTATGGGCCTCCTCAGAGTGTAAGCCCCAATCCATCATTATGGGCCTCCTCGGAGTGTAAGCCCCAATCCCTCATTTTGGGCTGCCCTAGAGTGTAATTCCCAAGGTAAATCCGAACTACGTGGACTTTGATCCCCTATCTCGGGGTATGTAGGAAGCCTCCCTGAGGTTCAAGCCCATCATCCATCCTTCATCCCACATGACATTAAAATGTAAATTCGAACTACGTGGACTTTGATCCCATATCTCGGGGTACGTAGGAAGTCTCCCTGAGGTTCAAGCCCATCATCCATCCTTCATCCCACATGACATTAAACTGTAAATCCGAACTATGTGGAATTTGATCCCCTGTCTCGGGGTACATAGAAAGCCTCCCTGAGGTTCAATCCCATCATCCACACTTCATCCCACATGACATTAAACTGTAAATCTGATCTACGTGGACTTTGATACCCTATCTCAGGGTACGTAGGAAGCCTCCCTCAGGTTCAATCCCATAATTAATCCTTCGTCCCATATGAAATTATACTGTAAATCCGAACTACATGGACTTTGATCCCTGCCTCCTAAGAAGGGTATGTAAGAAGCCTCCCTAAGGTTCAAGCCCATCAGTTGGTCGTTCCGACCTCCTTCACGTTGGTTCACCTTTGTCCTTCATTACGTTCAACTAGACCCCTATACCAATGTGAAATACATGGACATTGATCCCTGCCTCCTAAGTAGGGTATGTAGGAAGCCTCCATGAGGTTCAAGCCCAAGAACCGGTCGATTCGATCATCTCCACATCGGTTCACCGCACCACTCCTAGTGTGGCCTCAAGCGAGTTCCAGCCCTTCGGGGTCATTAATCCAACGAGGCATGGTAATCCTCGGGCATAAATGATTCCGAACCCCTGTGTCCAACTGACCATTTCCCACCTGGGTTGAATCCGTGGATACTATGTTTGGGTATAAACCAAAGATTCACGAACATATGAATACATCTTAAATCTATAAGAGAGTCTCAGAACAGGCAATAGTTCCCCCCCCAAATGGGCATGATGAGCCCGACTCCCCATCCTCTCGACCAAGGTGAGTTCTTAAGAGTCGATGGTCAGACCATCTTGTGAACACATGCCTTTGGAAAGCAGGTCCATCAATCATTGGATACGGAGCCGTTGGGCGTTTCGTGGCCAAAAACCAAAATATACGAAACAAAAAACGGTGAACCCAACGTGAATCTTTAACCAAACATGATGGATTTAACCTAATATCACCCAGTGCCCCCCCTTATTCTCTAAAGGAGGGCCAAGAAAGGCCATTAGTTATGCCTGGGATAATGAGATGCTGCTTTGATGGGTTTGATGTTTGTATTTGTTAAAATGTTTTGTAGGTACCTTCAGAACTCCCTTCGATCCAATGGCATCTCAAAGGAACTCACAAGTGTGTTCTTCCAACAATGCAAGGACCGAACATCCTCACCAATGGAGGACCCCGTCACCCACCCATCATCTTCAACGCTGGGTTTCGGACACGCTGATCTGAGTGTACCACATGTATGGAACTCTCCCAACAGTGGAGGTGGCCATGCACACCCTCCAATCCATCACGATTCACCGGTCGCCTGCCCAGCAATGACCGCAAAGGCAGACCCAGACAGCCCCTATTGATGTCTCCAACCGTTTCAGGAGTCTATCTCCAGAACGAGACAATGCGTACCTCCCCTATCTTATGGTGGCGGATGAGGTTGAAGTTGAGGACTTCATCCCTATCGAATGGGGGTTCCGTTCCAAGGACCCCACCGGAAGGCATCATCGTGGTCACGCCACGAATCAGCATCCTCGCGCCGAGGAGGATGTCTCCCCGAGGGTTCAGGTCCACGCTCCCTGAGCTACGACCCCTCGAACCGCTCGATGGGGGCGGAAGACATACAATCAGGGACCGGTCATCACCCTGGTCCCTGAGGAGGATCTCTGCTGCCCCGCCACGGAGATGTACCACGAACAGGCACCTACACTTGTTCGCTTCTCACGAGCTCACCATCCATACATGGCGGCATCATACGAGCCAGCGCGCATCCCCGCTGAGCTCCATCAAGCTCGTCGCTCACGCAGGACGACACTTACCAGGAAGGCACCTCTCCCTGCCCAGGGTCATGAAGCCCACCAGGTTGACGTGGTGGAAACCTGACACCTACAGGTCCAGCTCCTGGAAGTTTCTTCAGACGCCCGCCATCCTGATATGGTGGAAATCAACAAAGCCTGCCACCCTGATGTGGAGGCAAATCATAGGCAGGCACGTCTCCCCGCCAACAAAGGCAACCGACTCGATACGGTGGGAAATCAATATATGTAGGGCCTGCTCCCTGCGGATACAAGTAAAGTCTGCCATCCCGATGTGGTGGCAAATGGAGAGAGAAACCGGCATATCCTAGTACAGGGGCAGATTCATTCACCTACCCAGACACAGGAGAATTGTCAATACCCACTAACCACTAGAGGACCAGAGCAGGATATTCCTACTCCGATACCGGAATGGGCCTTCATACCCGTTCTATCTAAATATGTCTCTCTACATATCCTAGAAATGATGGAGGTGTAGGTATCGATCCCAGATCACATCATGCAGACTTGCTAGCATGTAATTTCATCGGAAGCAACAATATAGACTTGGGCCCGTGAGCCCGTCTCCCCAATTGAGGAAACTCATCTAAGAGATGAGATAGCCACCTCGAAGCAGATCTGCATCCCTGCTTCATCCCAGGAGGGTCTCCGGCTACATTCTGCGATGCAAGGGCAACCAAATCGAGAAGCTTCACTCGTTCCAACTGGGGGACACCCGTCCGTCACGATGGATGCTCCAGACCAGGCATATATCCCTTCTTAAATTCAAGTTGTTCGTCGGCGTATCCCAAAAACATCACGGGACCCAATTAGATAGGGACCCAAAAGAGTTGAAGGCTATTTTCAATAGAAGACGGTCCCCGCTGCCCACAAAATAGCGCCCCGAACGCGCCAAAGGCAGTCGGAAAATAAAGAGCGGGTTCATGACTCCGCTCTGCTAGAAGCTGTGGTTCCCAACGCCACTAAGAACGAATCAAAGGCTTAGAACCCTGCACTCCCATTACCATATTATGGGAGTGGCAATAGCAGCTGCGAAGGTCCTCCCCTCAATGTCGCTACCAGCAGATCTGAACGTCCTTCCCAAAGCACCCGTGGGGGCCTTCCCTGCGGGCATGTAACGATTGATTGCGAGAGCTTCTATCTTGATGCGAGTCACGGAAACCCTCCATGTGACTAGAAGATCGAGTATCAAGAAGGTCCTCTACTTTCTGCGGTCCACCCTGAAGGTCCTCCCCGGGGTATACACTGCAATCACTCTCCATGCAGTGGGACCATAGATTGTGATAGTATCCCTCGCTATCATAGTCACAACTACGGAGACCCTTCCCGTAGTGACGTCTCATCACGACAAGAAGTTCCTCCCCTTGTCGTGGACTGCCATGAAGGTCATCCCCAGAGGTTATGCTGCCACGGAACTCCACACAGCCAGGAATCAGGTCACGGTGGTAGTCTTCGCCACCCTGATAACGGAGGTCCTCCCTATAGAGACGTCGAGCAATGAGAAGGCCCTCCCCTCATTGCGGTACATTCTGGAGGCCCTCCCCAGGATGTATCCCACATATATTATCCCTACGACAACTGTAATGGTAGTCCTCTCCATTTCCGCAACTGTGATGGTAGTCCTCGCCACCATGGCCGCCATTGCGAAGGTCCTCCCCGTAAGGGATCCAAGCAAAAATAAGGTACTCCCCTTGTTGCGGCGTGTCCTGAAGGTCCTCCCCAGGATGTGCGTCGAATGCCAAGCCATGATGGTCATCCTCACCATGATGGAATTTGTTGCGAAGGTCTTCCCCGTAACAACTCCACACAGCAAGAAGGTCCTCCCCTTGTTGCAACATGCCTTGGAGGTCCTCCCCAGGGTGTGCACTACAAAAGTCCTCTATGTAGTGAAGCATCAGGCAGTAATGGTAGTCCTCACCATTACGGTCGTCACTGCGAAGGTCCTCCCCACGATGACATATTATATCGACAATAAGGTCCTCCTCCTGCCGAATCAAGCACCGAAAAGCCCTCATATGCTGAGGCACTCAGAAGGACAAGACCGAGCATGTCTGATTCCAAGCTTGTCACCAACGACACCCTTCTCCGATCAGGAGCTGTTCCAGGGCCACGTTCATCTTCTTAACCACCTCGAAATCACCCACAAGGAAATTCAATACCTACCAGTCGCACTACCTCCGACTATAGTGAGAGCCTTAGTTGGGCTGACCAGGTAGAGGAATCACTGGCGGAGGAGTATGCCGATATGCTGCACCTGAGGAATAGACTGGCCAGAAATGATATACAAGTTATGTTTTGGCCCACGGCCACCACTTAGTTCGACGTACCTAGAGAGTTGTCGGAAGAATGAATGCACGACTTCTACGATAATATATGGACGACCCTCTATCGACTGAAGTCAATCTTCCTACCCTTTGACGGGTATGTAGACCACGTCAAGACGATAGGGGGCCTCCTAAATCACATCGACCTGGAGGCCCTTTCCTCGATGCGAAAACAACGCGCCGAGAGGCGCAAAGGGAATATGGAGGCATCTTGCCTCCGTGCACAGCATGAACTGCGCCGCCTCATCGGTGATGCTCCAACGGGAGTCCATATCAGGGGATGGCAGGAACACAGAGCTCTTCATTTCACTCCGCTCCCTGCCCAGAAACACCCATTCGGCCTGGTATCATGTAACGTCGTCACATCGAGACGGAAATTGGGTGGACCCCCTGTTCAGGAAAGGAAACACACCCAACAGAGTTGGGCCTCAAGTAAGCCCCAAAAGCGCCAGGCCCGGCGGGAACAAGCCATTCAAAAACTCCTGAATCAGGTCATTGAAAGCAGACAGCAGGCCTCTCACCTAAGAGGGGCCAATCAACGATCTCTGCTTGCCTCCCCAGAAGGGACTGTCCCATAGGTGAATTGGGCACCAGATCCGGTTCACCCCCGGATGGGGGCACGCGAGATCAGGCAGGTCGCAATAGCCGCAGCCACTACCGCAATCCAGGGTCAACCCCAGCCTGCAGGGCTGGGGGAATTTTTAACAACAAATTCCACCGTAAGGCCAATAAAACCGGGAAGAGAATCAATGTCCAGGGAATGGATCCAGCCCCAGCCCTCAGGGCTGGGGGCACTATTTCCCCCTCAACAGAAACCTCCCCCACGAGAGTCGGTATTCTCTCGTCTAGGGAGGAAAGTTAGAAGAGGAGTTTCCCGTCTTATCCCGTCATTCGAATCATCATCCCCTCCGAGTGGAAGGCGCACCGTAAGGTCGCATCAAAGAACTCTCCGCGTCACCCTTCGTCAAGAAGTACGAGGTCAATCCCAGGTCATGAAAGGGATGGCCAACCGAAGACGCGGGAGATCCTCTTCCTATTTGGAAGATGAAATCCCTTCCACCCCGCAATATGCATTCATCAACACCATAGAAGCTAACCCCACTGGTGATACCGGAGAAAATGAAAATCTGGATGGATCGGGAGACGACGGTTCCGGTTAGGCTGTGACTCACAATGAACCCCCAGGTGTACACACCCGGAACGAGAGGGCCGCTTTAAATATTGCTGCCCCTTCAGCTAACCTCCCTCCACCAACCCGGTGAGCTTCCAACAAGGATAAGAATAAAGTAGTGGTTACCCTTAACCCTTCCCCTTCTCTAGATAAAAACGTGCCAGTCACGCTCGAAGAGAGGTTCGCTCGATAGGAAGAGGAGATGAAATAATTGAGGTGGATTAACGCTGAGCTGCTTCAGAGGAACCACCTTATTGAAAGTGCATCCCAAGAAGAGCCACGTCATGCATTCCCAACAAGTGCACCTCAAAGTCTAAGGCTTGCTCCGGAAAACGAAGCACGATCAGGGCCCCTGCCCAATGAGGTGGCTGGTTTGTCCAACTACCTAAACGTGGATGATGAATACCAGGATTTCCCTCCACTTAGGAGGAAACCGAAGCAAGTACGCCCAAACCCCCCGAGGGTACCCCGAACGGAATATGCACCCTTGGTGCCGGATAATCCGTATCCTCAGGCAATGCCTTGGTCTACGCCTTCCCAGGACCAGGCCCAACAGGATGTAAACCAGGGACTCACCAATACCATCGAGGCATTAACATCTCGATTGGAAGCGATGGAAGGTCGATACGCTCTGATACAGCCAGAGCGGAAACCCTACCCTGATTGGGTGACCAAAAAACCACCTCCACCCAATTTTGGGAGCCCTATATTCCCCATCTTCAATGGATCAGGTGATCCGGAGCAGCATTTGATGCACTACGCATCCTATTGAGACCCTATGATGGGGATTCTAGAACAACAGGAAGCAGTGAAACTCAGATTCTTCATACGAACCTTGCCAGGATCCGCCTTCGTCTGGTATATGAGCCTGCCGGCCCAGTCGATAAGGAGTTGGGAGGACCTCCGGCAGCAGTTCCTCATCCACTTCATCTCAACACTGCCTAAAACAACAGTCAACGATCTCATGAACTACAAGAAGAGGGAGAATGAGAGGGTATCAGATTTCATCACTAGATGGAAAGGTATGACATATTCTCTGAACATGCCAATGCCTCAAGATGAGATTCTAGCCATATGAATTGATAATCTTAGAGATGAGCTGTGAACACCACTCATTCTGGTGGAGTACACCACTGGCTTCTGCCATCTCTCGACCATTGCCCAGAGAATTGAGGATTCCCTATAGTGGACCAATTCAAAGTCATGAATATCCTCACAGGCTCCTGCAAAAAGAGCCCCTAGAGCTGAAGCGTCCGTTGTCACACTCATGCTGGCCCCTGTGCCCGATGCACCGCTCAGGCCTCCACCAAATCGTCAAGGGCCCCCTACATATCAACGGCCACCCCCGCCCAAATGGGACGATCAGAGAGGACCGGAGCAGAACCAGTTTGAGGAATGAAGACAAAAATTATACTCCTTCTGAGATGATCAAGTTTGTGGATAATTCATTGCCACCATGAACTGCAACATGCTCTACATCTTGGAGCCAATGAGACCTGAAGAAGTCGGCCGCGATGATAGGCCATATTACTGCCCCTACCATCGGATGTTGGGGCATAGTATCTGAGAATGCTTCATCTTCAAAGACCTCCTGCACAGGATGGTAGATTCTGGTCAAGTCGAGCTGGGACCACCCCCATGACATGTGGCACGTATCTCTACCGCCGAATCCGACAAAGAGGAGGGGTGGCAGAGGGTCACCAGAAATAAGGGGAAGAAATTTGACAACTGGATGACTCGGAAGACTATTAATTGAGCTCAGGGCATACTCCGAGCTCAACTACAGCAGCTGCTGTTTCCACCAGTGGCCCCTGGAGCCGCAAAGCCGACCACATCGGCCTCACAACCCTCCACAAGTTGGTCATCCAGACAGAGATGAAGGTGGAAAAAATCACAATAGGAGTAGTCCACGACGGGGCCAATGTTAGTCTCGACCCTGGTAGACTTTATGCCCTCGAATTTCACGCCATGGGCACCAAACCACCAAATGACACCACCAGAGACAACTGACCAGGTTGACCTGTTAGAGGATGAAGAGCCAATCTTTGGTTCTATCAACGTCATCCATCTCATGGAATAATTCCCTGATGAAGGGTATGATTATGAACCATAGTTTCATGCATGACGAGCTGGGAGGAGGAATCACAGAGGCAGGGGATACCAGGGGAGGCACAGTGACGGCCAAAACCAACCCTACGGTTAGACCCCAGCCCAGACCATCAATATTGCAGAAACCCGTGGCAGAGCCCTTCAGCGGACTCAACAAGAGATGGAATAACCCTCCACCTTCACAAGAAGCCACTCTGGCCCTGTTGTTCTGTGATACCCACCAGAGGGGGATCAAGTGTATGGTCGCCTAGTGCCCACAAAATAGACCAGCTAGGCCATGTACTCAAAATGAGGGAACACCATCGACATATGTCCCCACAGCCGGTCCCTCCTCGTCAAATGCTCCAGCTCCCAAGTCTCCTGCTAAGACTCTCCCACCAATGGAGAAGTGACGACCGCTGGAGAAAAAATACGATATCCTCAAGCAGCTGGTGTCAATACCAGCCATGTTGTCAATCTTGGATGCCCTAAGTTTGTCAGCAGACCTCAGGGAGGTGCTTATAGAAGCCCTGCTCAGCCCCCAGGAGTTACAAGCCGAGGTAGCTGCCGCCGAGATTTACCAGATGGAGACTGGGCCAGCTGAATGCCATGCTATGATTTACTTAACCGATTAGGACGAAGATTCCATCATGCAAGGACACATCAGACCGCTATATGTGTTTGGCACACTGAATGGTATTGAGATCCGAAAAGTCTATATAAACAATGGCTCCGGAGTTAACCTCCTTCCCCTATGGACACTCTGCATGTTGGGATACAGTGAGGACAATATAATTCCCTTAGCCACAACCCTGTTGGGTTACTATAGGAACACATAGAATCTAATGGGACAGATTAAGCTAAAGACCCATTTTGGTGACCTGATAGCCTACATGGAATTACTAGTGGTCCGGCAGAGCATAGCATTCAATGCCCTGCTGGGAAGGTCGTGGCTCCATAAGCACATGGCCATTCCTTCATCCTACCACTAGTGTATTAAGTACTACATCAATGGACAAAGCGGGACGTTGCACACTGACAAGGACCCTTTCAAGCTCTCCGAGTCACATTACATCGACGCCGGGTTCTATGAGAAAAATAAGAAGAAGCCTTTGATCAACAACGTCGACTGGATCCCCGCTCCAAATGGCGTGGAAATGGTCCCCGATGAAACCCTCATGAAGCTTGGTAGAGATTATGGCCTGCCCATCAACCGTGTTGAGAGTAGGAGATCAAGTCCAGACACACATTCAGATGTCCTCATGACTTCAGCTATGATGGCTGAGCATGACCACGCGGGAACGTCTACCAACCCTTGATTTGGGGACGAATACTCAAGCAGGTATGCCCACGATGCCTCTCCCTAAAACCCTCGAAGGCTCAGACCGGAAACTCTCACCTCTTCAGATCAAGAAGATGAGGACTTAGGAGAAAAACAGGGGGAAGATCTCAAAGATGTACCTCCTACATTTGAGGAGGGTATCTCCACCACTGTGGATGAGCTCAGGGAAATAAACATGGGTACCAAATAAGTTCCGAGGACCACTCTCATTAGCACGGCCATTTCCCCCAAGGAACACGAGGTATATACCTCCTTCCTAAGGCAACATCGGGATGTCTTTGCATGGAATTACACGGAAATTCCCGGACTTGATCCCGAGGTAGAGACACATCACCTCGGTATTCCAGAAGACTACCAGGGCTACAAACAGGCTGCTTGAAGGACACACCCCTCACATTATGCCTAGATAGAGGCTGAAGTCGATAATATAATTAAAGCAGGCTTCATCAGGGAGGTTCAGTAACCCATTTTGTTGGAAAACATCGTCCCTGTAAAGAAAAAGAAGAGGAAAATCTACGTCTGCATTGGCTTTAGAGATCTCAATCGACATTGTCCGAAGGACGACTTCTCGGTTCTAATTACCGAGTTGTTAATTGATGTGACAACTGAGAATGAGTCTCTATCCTTCATGGACAGCTATTCCGGATATAATCAAATCAGGATGGCCCGAGAAGATGAAGAAGCCACTGCCTTCAGGTCCACTCAAGTGGTATTCTGTTACAGGGTCATGCCCTTCGGTCTCAAGAATGCTGGCACCACGTATCAGCGTGCCATGCATCGGATCATCAAGCCTTTCCTGGGGAAGTTTGTTGAATGTTACGTGGATGACCTATTGGTCAAGTCCAAACAACACTCGGATCACCTGTTGGACCTTGAAACTGTCTTCAACATGCTCCTAAATCATAGCTTAAAGATGAACCCCTTGATATGTGCCTTTGGGGTTACCTCCGGGAAATTCCTTTGCATCGTCGTACACCATCGTGGCATCGAAGTCGACCCTGAGAAGACGAAGGCTATCCTGAGCCTTCCACCCCCTCAAAATCTCACTGAGCTGAGGGGATTCCAAGGACACCTAGCCTATATTAGGCGGTTCATATCCAACATGGCAGGAAAATGTTTGCCCTTCACCGGGTTGATGAAGAAGGGGGCCATGTATCAATGGATGAATGATTTCCAAGAGGCATTCGACAACTTGAAGAAGTACCTTTTAAGTCCACTAGTGCTCATGCCCCCGGTTGAAGGAAGGCCTCTCATTCTATATGTGACGGCCCTAGAATGGTCATTGGGAGCCTTCCTCACATAGAAGAACGACACCGGAAGCGAAAACAGTCTCTATTACCTCAGTCGAACCATGATTGATGTTGAGACTCGATACTCAAATATCGAGAAGAGCTGTCTGGCCTTGGTCTTCATGGTTCAAAAGCTGCGACATTATCTGCTGCATCATGAGGTCCATTTGATCTTGCGGAGTAACCTGCTCAAGTACATCCCCAGTCGCCCGATGCTAACCGGATGCCTATCACGATGGGCGGCCATCCTGCAACAATTTGACATCCGGTTCGTGCCTCAAAAGGCCATAAAGGGACAGGAATTAGCAGAAATTCTAGAAGATCACCCTTCAACAGGGACCACTGCACCAGACGCTAAACTACCTGATGAAGATATCTTCTCAGTTCAAGAGGAGTTCCCTGCATGAGAAATGTACATTGAAGGCACATTCCGAAGCCCCACCAGGAATAGGATAGAGGATACCATATTCAACAATGTGGGTCTGGGGATAATACTTGTGTCCCCAGAAAAGGAAGTTTTTCCATATTCATTCCTCATGTTAGAGGGATTTATGAACAATGAAGCGGAATATCAAGCCCTCATTGCAGGCCTGGAACTCGCACTCTAGGAACAAGTACAACACCTTAAGGTAAAAGGTGACACAGAGCTGGTCATCAAGCAAGTCAACAGTTACTATGCTATTAAAAAAGAGGAGATGATCCCCTTGTTTGACCATGTACGAGGGTTAATGGACGAGTTCTCCAAAAAACCGACATTGACTTATATTCCCCGGTCCCAGAACGCTCAGGCTGATGCATTAGCCAACGCGGCCACAACCCTAGCCGACCCAGACCGGGATGAAACGGTCATCAGTGTTGCTCACCATCAAATGGTATTGCCATTTGTTCAAGCTAAGACGGAAGATATCCAAGTAGTCAGTCCTGTCCCCGAGCCATATGCTCCTGCTATCGGCTAGATAACCCCAATCTTGAACTACCTTCAACGAGGAGAGATTCCATCAGACAAGGCTGAACGAGTGAAAATACAGTTAAGGGAAATCAATTTTTTCCTATATGGCGGCGCAGGTGAGCAAGAGGTCCTCTAAAAACGAGGCCTTTATGGAGTGATCCTCAGATGAATTGATGGAGAAGAAACTGATTCTGTCACGACTGAAGTACATGCAGAATCATGTGGAGCACATCAACCAGGGACCAAGCTCTCCCATCAGGTTCAAAGGCTTGGGTACTACTGGCCCACAGTGGCACGAGACTGCGAGCATTTTACCGCGAAATTACACTCATTTAAGATTCATGCCAACTTCATACACCATCCCATGGAGTTAATTTATCAAGCTAAGTACTCCTGGACGTTTGCCATCTGGGGGATGGATGTTATGGGACCATATCCTCCCGCCATGGCCAAACAGCTGAAGTATATCCTCACAGCAACCGACTTTTTTTCCAAATGGGAAGAAGCCATACCCCTCAAGGAATTTGGGGCAAGAAATATTGTCAGCATCGTGAAGACCAATATCATCACCAGATTTGGTGTCCCTCATACAATACTGATGGACAACGACACCAATTTCTGCTCTGCTGAGTTAGAAAAGCTATACCACGAGTATGGTATCAAGGATGACTACTCATCCCGCTACCATGCAGTGGCCACCGGACAGATAGAAGCTTTCAACAAGACCATGTCCAACATCCTCCAGAAAATGGTGGACAAAGAAAAGAAGTCATGGACGGATAAACTCCTCCATGCATTGTGGTCTTATCAAACCAAAATTCGCACCGCTACTCGGTCTACCCCGTACTCATTGGTGTACGGCACAGAGGCGGTCCTGCCCATTGAACTCCAACTTCCCTCACTCCGTGTTGCCATCTGTGATCGATTATCCGATGATGGGAAGTCAGAAAAGCGGCTAGGTGAATCGTAACAGCTAGACGAGAAGCGGATGGACACTCTGCACCACCTGGAAGTGTACCATAACCAGATCACATGAGCCTTCAACAAAAAGGGCTGCCTCCGGTCTTTCTTGGAAAGAGAATTAGTGCTGGTCCTCCAGAACCCAATGATACCTGGAAAGAAGCCTCCAAAGCTGGAGCCCAAGTGGGAAGGACCATATGTTGTAGACAATGTATACTCCAATGGAGCATATACCGTGATCTCCATGGATGGACAATTTACAACCACTCCTACAAATGCGAGGTCCCTAAAGGAGTATTTCGCATAGATAACCAAAAGCCGATATCGTCCGAGCTGCAGGACGTTAAACTGCAAAGCGCTTATCATCCGAGCTATAGGACATTAAACTGCAAAGCACTTCTCGTCCGAGCTACAGGACGTTAAACTGCCGATCCCCCAAAGGTCCAAACTCTATGACCCTAAACTAAGAGTATCGCGTCTTCACCGACGTAACTAAAAGCTGTTATCATCCGAGCTGTAGGATGTTAACCTGCCGAGCACCCAATGGTCCAAACTCTATGACCCTAAACTAAGAGTCTTTCATCCTTACCACACGACGTTAAACTGCACGGATAAGGAGAAAAAGAGTGTTAAGAATAACCCCTTGACCCCGTGTACAGACCATACCTGTACGGGGTGTTCTCCTTCAGAGAACTAAGTATGGCTTGATTCCTACCCTCGAAGGATACGTAGAGACACCTGGATTCCCTATCTCAGCCCAGCCACTTCAAAATAAAATAAATAATAAAATATATAATGCTCCTTTTCCCTGTGTACGGACCAGACCTGCACGGGATGTATCTTCTTACAGAGAACTACATGAGGCTTTATTCCTTCCCTCGTAGGATACGTAGCGACGCTGAGATTCCCTATCCCTGCCCAGCCACTTCAAAAAAAAATATATAATGCCCCTCCCCCCATGTATGAACCAGACATGCATGGGGTGTGGTTATCGTCCTAACCACATGATGATAAACTGTATGAACTCTGTCCTCACCGCATGACGTTAAACTGCACGGATTCTAGAGAAATACGTACGGCTTGATTCCTGCCCTTATCGGATACGCAGCGACGCCAAGATCCCCATTCCTGGCCCAACCCCTTTAAAAACAATGAAATTCCATTTCCCCCCGTGTGCGAACCAGACCGACACGGGGTGTACTTCTCGTCTGCACCACACAACGTTAAACTGCATAGACAATGATGTTAAAAATAACCCCTTCCCCATGTATGGACCAGACCTGCACTGGGTGTATATATTCATCCTTACCACATGACGTTAAACTGAAAAGAAGTTGTCCCAACTGCAAGACGTTAAACTACACAAACCCCCTTTTTCTTTCATGTCGGGTCACCTTCGTCCTTACCGAATGACGTTAAACTGCATGGAGTTCGTCCTTACCGCATGAAGTTAAAATTCATGGATTTCATCGTGAACCACCCAGGACACATGGCGATACGATATGGAGATACTCCTTACACATTTGGATACATCCTTTCCATACACCAGACTCCACGACCCGGATAACTATGGATCTTCATTACCACTCATGATCATCAGAGGGGGAAATTCATCGACCTGTGGACACCTTTGTACGACTATGCATAACATGCCCCCAGTGGATCTATATATTGATATCCCCTGTCCCATCTACGAAAGGCAATATTTCCACAGGCGATACTCCTCGTAAATCCGTACAATTACCGGCCTCAGAGCCCCCATACCATACCTCTTGATCCAGTGGTTTATGGCGAAGTGGTTTACAATTTTATTCCCCCTTTCACATTCAGGTGTTTCCACGGTTTCCCTATCTGGCTAGCCTGGGTGTCCGCCAGTGGTTCACATAGCGACCTGCATCAACAAACATCAAGCCAAGACTAGGCTACTTTGAGTCAACGGAAAATTGCACTGAAGATGTTTTCTGTATAACTGGACACCATTATCCCCACATGACGAACTCTGCACTGGGAGCCATAAAGGATTCTCATAATCATTCATGGCCATCGAAAGTGGAAAGTTATTGACCTGGGGACACCTTTGTACGACTATGCATACGATACCCTCAGCGGCTCTGCATAATGATAGCCCCTGGCTCGTCCATCAAAGGCAAGATTTCCTCGGGTGGTACTTCTCCTAGATCCGTACGCCTACCGGCCATAGAGCCCCCACACCATACCTCCTAATCTGATAAAGATCTATGTTTCAGTTTACGACCTTCATCCCCCACCATGTTCTAAGTATATAAGAGCATGTTGACCCATTTATCCTTCGAGTGGCTGTAGTAATAGTCACCCAATGGTCCGAGCTCTATGACAGATAAACTAGAAGTATCTCGTCCTAACTGTATTACATTAAACTTCATGGAATGAAGGCACACCCCCGCGCAAAAAAAAAGAGATAAAAGATCAGTGCAGAGGGGCTCTTTGAAACTCAACAAGCAACCAGGGACGGATATCCCCGACATGTCCAGAAATTCTCCTGTCAAATGACAGACTTCGTGGCCCAGATAATTACGAATACTCATAACAATTCATGGCCATCGGAAGTGGAAATTAATCTACCCGTGGACACCTTTGTACGACTATTAATACCATGCCCTCAGCAGCTCTGCATAATGATATCCCTTGGCTCGTCCATCAAAGGAAATATTTCCACAGGCAATGCTCTTTCTAGCTCCATACGCTTATCAGCCTCAGAGCCCCAATATCACCTTTCCTGATCCAAGAAGCCCCAAAACCATGATTTACACCAATCAACCCCTCCCCCACGTCTAGGTAATATTGAGGTATTCAAGCCCAATTACATTCTGATGAAGATAAGCCTTTGCAATAATGCCTCCCGTCCTCGCTTCATGACGTTAAACTGCATAACAACCTTTTAAAAATTCCTCCGTCCTCACTGCATGATGTTAAACTGCATAGAAACCTTTTAAAAATTCCTCCGTCCTCACTACATGACGTTAAACTGCATATAATCCTTTTAAAAATTCCTTTTTCCTCGCTGCATGACGTTAAACTGCATATTAACCTTCAAAAATTCCCCCGTCCTCACTGCATGACGTTAAACTGCACAACACCCTCTAATAATTCTCCTCGTCCTTGCCGCATGACGTTAAACTGCACAGATTTCAGACCTCTCATGGGTTCAGTAAGGAACGAGGGTCTTTCTCTGTCCTTCAGTGCATGGGTCAGACCTGCACAGGTTACGATCTCACACCAGAGTGAGAAGGAATGACTTTTCCCATTATCGGTAAATTTAGCCTAGATGTTTCTCCCGAATCCAGGCATCCTCTCATCATAAATCATACTCTATACTCAGATAAAGCCGAACTCTCATAAGCCACCCCTGGTGGTCCCAAATATCAACTTCCCTGAAGTTGATCGGCTATCTAAAGTGGATAGTACTTGACTTAAGGACACCTTTGTATGACTATGCATACCATTCCCTCAGCGGCTCTGCATATTGATAACCCCTGGCCCGTCTACCAAAGGAAAGATTTCCTTAGTAAATTCTTCTCTCCGTATTCCTCTTGTCCTATGATCCCCCATTTCTATCCCAGGATTCGGAAACCCTATGATCTACAGTTTACCAACCTCTTCCACAATCCTACCTGAATGCGGCGGAACATCTTTTACGAGATTACCGTGAACCGGGAAAAGTCGTTCCATTTCAGATGATGTCCCAGCTGCATGACTTTAAACTGCGTTAAGCCTCAACCATCCCTTACGCTAAATAAATGCATAGGGAGGTGGTCTCTGGACCATGCTCCTGATTAGTATGGATGCTCCCAAAACCCTATCAGATGTCACACTCCCCTTCTGAGCCACCCCTGGTGGTTTTCATAATTTTCCATGCCACCCATCGTGGTTTCCTTAAGCCGGAAATCCATGAAGTCCCCTGGCCATCAAAAATGGATAAGTCTTTGACTTAAGGACACCTTTGTATGACTATGCATAGAAGTCCCTCAGCGGCTCTGCATATTGATTTCCCCTGACCCGTCTACCAAAGGCAAGTTTTCCTTAGGCAATGATCTTCCTACCTATGTACACCGGCATGCCTCCCATGCCCTGAGACGTGCCATGCATGCCGCTCAAATTTAAACATGTTTCCCCCCACATGCATCTGAAGGGTATTAACAAATATTTCAATCAGTTGACCCTATTGGGGCCCTCGCCCCACCATATTTGGTCAAAGCTGTTCGACCTAGAACATCAGTAATGATAGTCTTGTTGGCAGGACATTAAATCTCTTACAAAAAAAAGAGGCACAAAGCCTGTTAGGCCGAAACCCCGAAAAGGGAGACCTAAGAAAAAGCCGGGTTATACCCACTGGGTCCATACCGAATGGGCCTAGGCATAATCAGGGCATTAAAAAAAAGAAGAAGAAGACAAAAGGTTTGTGGGGCCTTTCAACAAAACCCTAGAAATAGTCAGGCTACACTCATTGGATCCCATGGTCCAGGAAAAAATTAGAGCTTGTTTTACCTGAGTCATGATTAGTTCTGATTCAGTGAAATGTTATTTTCACAACAACTTTTCTAAGTAACAATCAAATTCCACAGTAATGAGTGATTGATAGAGACTGTGTTTCGTTTGAATAAAAAAGGGAGGACGTCTATAACCCAGGGTCTCTTCTCCACACAAAAAAAGGGGGGGGGGGACAGAGGGGTAAGTAAAACAGGGGATAAAAAAGTAGCTCTGATAGTTATAAAGGAGCATTATTTTCTCTCCCCACCAGATCAGTGACTATGTAGAGAATATCGTCGCAGGATTGTTCCGACACTGCCTTCTCCCTGGCTTCAACCTCCGCCACCTGATGGATACGATCCACTGTAGTTTCGAGATCGTTGATCCCTTTTCTGGTAACTTCAAGATGACCAGTCATAGCCGATAACTGATCCCTCAGCATCGTGGCCCGTTGTTCGCATTCATGCAACTTGGAGGATAGGATGGCCGCTTGATCTCAAGAAATCGTCTCCCGTGCTATCAGTTGATGGAGCTTTGTTGTGGTTTCCTCAAAGGTTCGGGCCCCACAATGAGTGGTCTCAAAGTGAGAAATCTTGAATTCATTAGTGACAGCTTCCTCATGGGCCATGACAACTTGGAAATCAAGAGAATGGAACTGAAAATAGTCAAAGACACCCGACCCCAAACCCTGGAAGAATTGACGAAGAGCTTCGGTTTTCGTTGCCATTTCAGCTAAGGGGGTTTTGGTGATGATTTCACAGAATCGGGGCCAGGCCCACCTGCACACTACCCTATGGTCCGCCATGGTATGAGGGTCTTTAGTATCCTCGCTGGATGACAAGAGAACAAATTCTGATATAGAAAACAGACTGGCCAATCGGAGCATAGGTGACACACCAGGGCGCACCTCGTAACCCCATGAAAGGTAGTCGCCTTCTTCCAGAACCGCCCAGTAAGAACCTTGAATGGTTCATGACTGTTGGGAAGGATGAGTCCTGGGATGATTAATCTTCGGCGTAGGACCAGTGTTGTTCAGAAATAACCCTATCCATGTGCTATAAGGAATAAGTGAGCGGGAGAGCAAGGCCTGACCGAGTGACTGCTCTGCCATGGTCAGCAGCTCTTTCACCAATAAAGGTACTTGTTCAACATCGTCCCATGAATCGGGAGTGAGCAACAATTTGTCATACATCTCACCAGCAATCGGCAGTCCTCCTATCTGGTAGATGTCCCACAGACTAATGCCGACTTCACAGTGAGCAAGGTGGAAAGTATTAGTACTTGAACACCAGCGGCTGAACAGATCGGGCAGGATCAAAGATGGTGGGTAAACAGAAAATTGGGAAGCCCACACTGCAGAATATAGGTTGACCGCTTCCAGTGAATCAGGAGACTCCCAAAAATGATTATGGAACCAGAAATCCCAAGCCCAATCATTTGAGAAGAGCCCGCCGAACCGAAGATCCCACCTTGGAACCCACCCCGCATCAGGATCCCTTTGAGCAAGGTTCAGAATAGAAGGGTAGCCCTTAAGGACAGCCTTCTGAGAAAAGTCTTGAGTGCACTGATCGCTTTGGGTCAAGACAGAGCCCCTCAGAATAAATGCTTCTTTTGGAACAAAATTAGAGATTATCTCCCCAGATTGGGTAAGGTTTTCCTGAATGCATCTTGAAGGAGCTTCCAGAAAAGGAGAGGGAAGACCTGAGAATGTAGGGGGGATAAGAACGTCATCCTGAAGACCGAACCCGTAGAGTGGGATCCAGATGGATAATGGGTAACTCAGAAGCTCCGGAGAGAGTAGATTCTTCAATGCACAGTCATCAGAAGTGATAGACTGACTAGGGTCCTCTTTGACGCCCTCCGCTATGTGAATCATAGCTGAACATCTCTCTGAGTTGGTTGAGAGGGGCTCTGCAGTAGGCCTCGGTGAAGAATGAGGGGGAACCGTATTTTCTCACTCCACAATGAAAGGAATCAGTCCGGAGTAAAAATCTGGACAAAAATAACCAAATGAATGGTGGTTAAGGAGCCTTCATAATCAAATCTGCAAGGAGGCCTTGGAGGATGGTTCGCGATGACCTCATCCCGTGAACTATCCCTTCGCGAAATTAGTCCTCAAAGCCCTGGCTTGCGGAGCATTGGCCAGAAAACCACGAACCAAGTCGCTCTGCGGAATTTCAATCCCGTGTTTGTTCAGAAGACTCAGATACTTTTTAAAGTTCA
Source organism: Viscum album (assembly GCA_963277665.1). Taxonomy (NCBI): domain Eukaryota; kingdom Viridiplantae; phylum Streptophyta; class Magnoliopsida; order Santalales; family Viscaceae; genus Viscum; species Viscum album. The sequence continues at coordinate 337,950,118 of OY728140.1, forward strand.
AGATATTTTAGTTCGCGGGGCATCGAAACCGCGAAGAAAGATCCTCCACAACCCGTAATCACTTACATTTTAATTAATTTAGGGTAATGGTTCGCGGTCGGGAAGATGGTTCGCGGGTGAAGGCGGCCTCGAAGAAGGAATGGTTCACAGATTTTGCTGCCGACTCATAGACGATGAAATTCGTGAAGGGGAAAACACGTGGAGGCAAAGTAGCTCTGGTTTCATGAAGAATTAGGTAAAGTAAAAGTGAGGGCTCCCCGTATTTATAGGCGTGGTCTCCTATCGGGTCCACCTTGCTACCGCAAACCATATCTGTTTCAGGACTACTTTGCATTGGAATGGCCTCCTCTTCGTTCCGATCGGACCCCATTCCAATGGGGGGAATTTGTAGGGTCCTGAAAAATCCGTAAATGAAATTTAACCCAAATCCGTCAAGGAATTGTGGAAAATAATCAAAGAGAAGACACAAAAAGGACCGGTCTGCGAACCGGTCCATGGAAGCGCAACGTGGACAAGCACCGCGAGGAACCCCCTCCGTGAACCATTTTCGTTCGCGAAATGGAGGTGGAGCACCTCGGCAGTCACGAGATGGGCTGGGCTCTAGGCCGGTCCACCATCGTGAAGCACCCCATCCATGAACCATTTTCGTTCTCAAAATGGAGGCGGAGAGCCTCTGCGGTTGCGAGGCAGGATGGGCGCTAGTCCGGTTCACCGTTGCGAACTGCCCTTATCGCGACCGCATCGACCGGTTCAAGCCACACCCGCTGTCATTCACAGAATAGAGGCATAACCCTCATCAGTTGCAGAGAACCCCCTGAGTTTACCTCGAGGAGGGGAGGAGCGTTCAATACCCACCGCGAATCACGGATTGACCAAATCAGCTATGAACTGGGTATTTGGTTATGGGCCTCCGCAAAAGGTGCCACGTGACCACATATACATTCCTTTCCCCACATTATAAAAGGACACCAAGGGGGAAAGAAGAAAAAAACGGAGAACGAGAATCAGATTCGGAGGGATTAGAGATTCAGAAGGAGATCAGTTGAAGGAAGGCTTCAGATTTTGCAAACAGTGAAATTCCCATCCACAAACCACAGCATGTATATGAATTAAGAAGGAATTGGAAAATTCATAATAATTTGGTGAACTGTGAATCTAAAAAAACGGATAACCACGAACCATATCCCCTCTACAGATGACTTCCCCGCGGACCAGGGAGTTTATGCCTCTTTTCCCATCCATCGTACCGTGTAACACCCTCCTTCGCGGGCGAAGCCTCAACTGACGAGCCTCCGATCAGCGCCGCCCATGGCTGCCGCTGCCCGCCTAGAACCCTCCGCGAACCATCCTGGTTTACGGATTGAACTCGAATCCGCGAACCACCCTAGTTCGCGGATTGAACCCGAAGCCGCGAACCGTCCTGGTTCGCGGATTGAACCCGAAGCCGCGAACCATCCTGGTTCGCGAATTGAACCTGAAGCCGCGAACCACCCTGGTTCACGGATGACTTCTCCAGTCGCGTGGCACATGCCCATGTGAAGGATGCCACCTATCATTCCTCTCGGTGGATCACCAAATACACCGGTGTTCTCATTTCTGGAGCCAGGTAAAATCCTTTCGATCCACTAGGTCCTCATTGACTCCCTCATTGGCCTATTCGTCGGCCCCGAGCCGAGGCCTCCACCAGAGCCACCAGATCCGCATGGTGTAACTTTAAGGCACATCAGCACGCCATATTGAGTTCACATACCCATGGTAAACAGGGGAAAATGGGTTTCCCCGACCCTTGATCAGATTCCCAAAGCATTCCCGGGTTCACATTCCCATGGTAATGTGGAGTCTGAGCTTGGGAATCCCCCTTTTTCCACTCCAATTGTTGAGGGTTCCTCAAATATGGTAAAATAGATATCAGAAGGAATCCCTCATGCATTGCAAGAGAGGAGATGGGCACATCTGCACCCCCATTCCCTTTCCCTCTAGGCTTTGTCGCCATGGGCGTCCATCTCGGAGTAAGCCCCGAATTTCTGGGCCTCCTCAGAGTGTAAGCCCCAATCTGTCATTCTGGGCCGCCCACATGCGTAAGCCCCACTCCGCTTCTCACAGACACACCTTTTGTGACGTGATCCTCTGGTCTCTGCTGCCTCTTGTTTGTCACACCGAGAATGACTCATGTGGGCTTAGAGTAAGCATCGACAATGACCTCCTCCTATGGGCATCCTCAGAGTGTAAGCCCCAATCCATCATTATGGGCATCCTCAGAGTGTAATCCACAATCCATCATTATGGGCCTACTCAGAGTGTAATCCCCAATCCATCATTATGTGCCTCCTCAGAGTGTAATCCCCAATCCATCATTATGGGCCTCCTTAGAGTGTAAGCCCCAATCCATCATTCTGGGATGCCCGAGAGCATAAGTCCCAAGGTAAATCCAAACTATGTGGACTTTGATCCCCTATCTCTAGGTACGTAGGAATCCTCCCTGAGGTTCAAGCCCATAATCCATCCTTCATCCCACATGACATTAAACTGTAAATCCAAACTACGTGGAATTTGATCCCCTATCTTGGGGTACATAGGAAGCCTCCATGAGGTTCAAGACCATCATCCATCCTTCGTCCCACATGACATTAAACTGTAAATCCGTACTACGTGTATTTTAATCCCCTATCCCATGGTACGTAGGAAGCCTCCCGGAGGTTCAAGCCCATCATCAACCCTTCGTCCCACATGACATTAAACTGTAAATCCAAACTATGTGGAATTTGATCCCCTATCTTAGGGTACGTAGGAAGCCTCCATGAGGTTCAAGCCCATCGTCCATCCTTCGTCCCACATGACATTAAACTGTAAATCCGAACTACGTGGACTTTGATCCCTCCCTCTTAAGCATGGCACATAGGAAGCCTCCCTGAGGTTCAAGCCTATCACATGGTCGTTCCGACCTCCTTCACATTGGATCAACTTTGTCCCACATGACATTAAACTGTACCCCTATACCAATGCGAACTACATGGACTCTGATCCCTACCTCCTAAGCAGGGTACATAGGAAGCCTCCCTGAGGTTCAAGCCCAACAATCGGTCGATTCGATCATCTCCACATCGGTTCACCGCACCACTCCTAGTGCTGCCTCAAGAAAGTTCCAGCCCTTTGAGGTCATTAATCCAACGAGGGATGGTAAACCTCAGGAATAAATGATTCTGAACCCCTGCGTCCAGCTGACCATTTCCCATGAGGGTTGAATCCGTGGATACTACGTTTGGGTATAAACCAAAGATTTGCGAACATATGAATACATCTTAATTCTAAAAGAGAGTCCCGGAACAGGCAATAGTTCCCCACCAAAAGGGTGTGATGAGCCCGACTTCCCATCCTCTCGACCAATGTGAGTTCTTAAGAGCCGCTGGTTAGAACATCCGGTGAACGGCTGCCTTTGGAAAGCAGTTCCATCAATCATTAGATACGGAGCTGTTGGGCATTTCATGGACAAAAACCAAAAGATACGAAACAATTATGTTTTGAAGAATTTTGTTGTTTAGAAAAATAAAGTTAGAAAATTTATTATGTCTCTAATAAAAAAGTGTTAGTGTTATGAATTTGAAAATTTTGATCCATGAATGTCTGATATGTAAGGATTACTATGGGAAGATTGGCATAAAAATAGAATCTTCCTTACTATTTAAAGGTTACTTTGTGGTGATACATAAGGGTTACAATATATTATAGAGTAATAAATAAAGGCTACTTTTCTCAATATTTAATGATTAAACTGTGTTTAGTGGAATGTGATTTGAAAATTTTAAAAATCCATAGTTTATAAGAGTAATACATAAGTGTTTATTTTTGGAAAAGGAAACAGATAAAAGTTGATTTTCCTCGTAAGTAAGGATTGATCTGAGAAGAAGTAAATATTTAAGGGTTACTCCTATAATATATAAGGTCCACTCCCAGGATACAAAGGTTTATAAAATTTTTCCCCATGTTAATCAATGGTTACACTGTAATAGAGTGATAAATAATGATATATAATATGAAAGTGTTCCAAACATTCCCCAAAATCATATTTGATATACTTAATATGCATGAGAAAACAAATTTAATGGAAAAATACACTTTGTGATATAAATGGATAAAAGGGGTTAAAATATCATCCAAAACTTGTCTTTAATAAACAAAAGATTCAAAAAATGTTTGGGATTAGGCAAGGGAATAATTTTGAATGAGAAGAAGTTGAGAAATAATTACGGATTGTTACTGGTTAAAATTTAAAATTTAAAATTAAAATTTAATAATGGAAGATAATTGTTAATTATGGAGAATATATTTTTGAATATTATATAAAAATATATTCATAGTGTTTTGATAATAATATGATACAGAAGATTAGAATGATAGAGAAGAGTATAAACTATTCTACAACTGTAATATGAAGAGGAAGAAGAGGAAAAACAATAAGAAAAATAAAAAAACTCAATGGAATCCTAACTCGGGGAAAGACTATATAATTTTTTAAAAATTTATTCTATATTTTTGTTTATGTAGGATATATAAAGATATATTTTTGAGTGTCATGAGTTTAAGGAAAAACTATGCTCATTATGTACTAAATGATGATTATAGTGGATAGAGTGATCATGGGTTGTACTAAATCATATAAAGGATGTAACTACTTTATTTGAATGGAAGTCCTAGTATAAATCTAATTTAAAAAATATTTTTGTTCTTTGATATGTGTGATAATGATATTTTCATTAACTTTAATAAGTGTGATTTTTTTTAAAGAAACATAAAAAGGGAAATGAATCCAATGAATGACCCCCCTCTTATTGGATTCTTATTGATCATGTTGGTATTTTCATGTTTTATCAGATCACTCAAGTTTCATTTAGTGTTGATTAACTATTTTGATTTTGAAGAGATCATTTATTATTTTTTTAGAATATTAGGGCTCTAAATTAACATATAAATCATTAAGTTAGTGAATAATTAGAGTATTTTCACATTTAGTGGTTAATGTATTTATATATGAAAATATAAGATGTTGTTATACTTTTTATCAATCAATATAGACTTATTAGATACTATAACTGTTGGTTTTACACCTCATTTTAAATAAGTTTTTTTTTGAAAATAATTGATAAATATAATATATAGAATTATGTTAAGGCTCAAAATTTAATTCCCTCACATATTTTAGAAAAGGACTATATTATTGTTATAGGGATGAAAATAGTAATGGTAAAATAAGATAAATTAAAAAATATTTATTAAGGTAAGGAAAATTTCAATTACAATGAATTTAAATTTTTAAGATTGAAATATGAATATCTCAAGATGAATGATGGATAATTAGTGGGTGAATTATACTCTTGATTTAATGAAATTGTTAACACCACCAAGGGTATAGTGAGATGTTATGGAATTCTATGGTTATTGAGAAGATACTATATATTTTCTTAGATAGTTTTCATGTAAAGGTCACAATGATCTAATACTATTGTCTATGTTCACATTGATTATGTGATCTACATAGTATTTTTATTTTTTAAAAATATAGATGGCCAGTGTATTCAATATGATGAAAATGGATGATAAATAAATTTCATTTAAATATTTCAAACAGTAAAAGTGTAGAAATGAATTAGTTTTATAATAATAAGATTCCCATGATTAAGGAGATATTTAAGTTAAATATAAAAAACTACTTTTACTCATCTTAGGAATTATGAGAAATTGAAAATGAATGTTTTGGGGAGAGGTACAACTGAAGTGATTTGAGTGTGGGATGTTGTATATTTTTGAATAAATTGTTCAAACCTAAAAGGATATTATGATTGTTAATATGAGGATGGGAGGAGAAGGATTTCCTCATAGTGGACATAACAAAAAATTAAATAGTAAAATTTTTATTCAAAGGGTAAATGTAACAATTTTTCTAAATCCAAAATGTTAAATTTCTTATAAAATTATGAGGGTAAAGTAAAAATTGAGAAATATAGTGTAGTTGATGAAAAATTTATAATTTAAAAATTTAATGGGGATGTGTTGACTTTTAGTAAAATAATAAATGATAAAATTGAGGAATAAATGGAAATAAAGATCATGTTTTAATGATTACTCAATGAAAATCTTTGAATGATATGGAAATTAAATAAAGGGAAGAAAAATTTAAAGAATGAAAATAAATCTTTTAAATATAATGATTCTATTCATGATGAACATAAGTTAATGATAAAAAATGAGATTAATAAATAGATTATTTTTCCCAGTAAGGAGAATAATTTGAATGTTTAAATGAAAGATGATTTTGAAGAAAATTAGAAGGTGATTGAATTTTTTTAAAAGTGATAGAGTCTGAAAATGAATTAAACAAGTTCTACTTCAACATTTACAATTCTATATATTTTGATGGAGATAGATCAAAGGGGAAAAACGAAGAAAGAGTTAAAGGTGAGAATAATTATGAAATTAAATTATATAAAAAATGTGTCCCATTCAATGGTTATAAAAGTTATGGAAAATATTGGTGTAACAGATGATTCAATGTAAAATTTGAAAATGTTAAATTTATGGAAAAATAATATGGCTATCAAAAGTATGAAAATTATAGGAATGAGAACCTAAATTTAAAAAATATTATATAAATGGTGATTTGAGAAATTTAAAAAATAATTATAGGCTGAAAAGTAATATTTTTTGAATTTATTTATTAGTTCCTAAATAGTATCCAAATTTGATATCCAAAGATAGTGGAAGATCAGTTGTCACAATTTTTGGGACACACATTTTTCAAAAATATGTTTGGATTTTATGGATATTGTTAAAATTGTGTATGAATTGGGAGCTTATAAATTAAATTTTACATTAATTACTAATGATTATATGATGTATGAATATTAAATAGACATTATTTTAAGGGGATCCAACCCACTAAAAGAAGAAAATTTTAGATGAACTTTTAAAATTTTAAAGTAAAGATTGAGAACATTTTCTAATCACTAGCTAAGGGTTATGGATGGTATGATGAGCAAGATCACTTTTCTGAAAAATTTATAACCATTATAACTACCCAAATGAGAATATATTTTAATACTCAAAATTCATAGTTGATCAAAGGTAAAATGAAATAGAAATAATTAATTTTTGGTGTTACACTCAAAGCATCATAAAAATAATGTCTATATATTCAGTATATTGGATGTTTATCACACATGAAAGGAGATTTAAATCTCTTTATGGATATTGAGAAGTAAAAAAGAAGGCTCAATTTTCTTTGTAAATTATGGTTTACTTTCAATGATGTTGGATATGTAGTTAATGGAAAATATATGCTAAGTTAAAAAACATGTCATATGTTGATAGGTTGAAAAAGAACATATTATGAATATCATAGTTTTTTAATGAATGATATAATGTGATGTTTTAGAATAATAGTTTCTTGAGGTAGATTTTGAAATATCGATCTGTATTGCTGAGTGGGAAATGAACATGTGATATCTTGTTTTAGGTTTGTTATGTTCTTAATTCCACCCACAAACACTTAAATGTAGAAAATAAATTTTGTATTCAATGTATTTGTAAACTTGGTCAAAATAATATGGTAAATATTTCCTAAAGGTAGAATGTTTCTGAATTTCCTATGATAAATAGAGAATGTAGTAATATTTTAAATATATTCCAAAATGGTGATATTTTTAATTCTTCACATAATTAATTTGATATTAAAAGAAATTATTATATAGAGTTTATTCATTCAGATATCCATATGCCTCTGGGGAGTCAATAAATAAACAAGTGATATTTATTTTATCTCCTTTATAGTTTAATTCCATCATATTGGATGATTTTTTTTATTAATAATCAGTATGATGATCTGAATATTTTTAAATAATTTATATGAATTTCTAAGGATTGTTGAGAAGCCCTAGACCCACTCTCTTGGATGTGGTGCTAAAAACATTTTAATTAAATTTTTTATTTAATTATAACAAAAGTGACCCGAACATAACCATTCATAATAAGTAACAGTTATTGAGTAACTCACTTACCCAATACCTTCTAGGTTTATAGTTTTATATAATTAGAAAAAATCTATAATAATCAAAACCAAAATATCTCCCACTAAATGTGGATTGTTTCCACTAAACTGACGATTCCTTATTTTATGATAGGTCCTCAACATCTACCATGTAATTATCTAAAAATGATAAAATTCTTGAAACATATTTCATAATTCCTTTCTTTATTTAATTATTTAATAGAAATATATGAAAGGGAGAGATAAAATTCCCAAAAGGGGTAGCATTTGTACGATTCTATCAATGAATAAACAAGCAATGAGTATTATGGAATGAATAAATATAAAGAAACATTCTTATGTTGCTAATACTATGTGAATAAAATATTTCCGAAAATAAAATGAAAAAATAAATACTCAATTGTATAATAATAAATTATTTTATACAAATATAATGAAAAATTAAGAACACAAAAAACATACCATTGGGGCTCCTTGCCAAGATATAAAACAAAAATATATAAAGATTAATCCAAATACCCAATATATTTTTTCACATGATACCTATCGATGCAATGAGGGGAAATATAATTTCAAGCACCACCAGTCACAAATTAATTATAATGAATTGATAATTTGATGAAATTAAAAAAATATAATATATAATCAACATAAATTAGTAATCAATAGAAATGTTTATTGAAATAATGAGTATATGAAAGGTTAATATTTCTACAGAAAATAAGTAGAATAAATTTCTTGGTAATGACCCTTAAAAATGACACCATATATTGAAATGGTTACAAAATCAATTCAACACTAGAAAACAAAATTTATAAATAGAGAGAGTGATATAGAATAAATAGATGAAATTAAAGAATCAAGACATAATGGAAAAAAATGTTAAGAGAGGGAGAGATAACGAGTGATGGAGTACATAACCCTAATGAACAAGGGAGTGATAAACTATAAATTAATATAATTACTCATAGCCAAATACATGAAAAATTATGCAAATATAGAAAGGACTTTTAGAGTTTAAGAGGAAAATAAAAGTGAAATTACCAAATAATTTTTGTATGGATTTTAAGAAATGACCCATCATTTAAAAATACATAATATAGTGACATTATACTAGAATTAATTTTATTTCATTTTGATGATATTAATGGTTTAGTTTTTTAAATAATTAGTTCACAAATCATACATAAAAAACCCATACATGAAAATTTTGACACTTTCACTACGTATTCATTTTTTGTATAATCTAAAACTGTAAAAATGGACCACATTTGTTTTTCATGAAAAATATTCAATACTTGTAACATAACTTCTTATTCTACACTAAACATCCTTAAACACTCAAAAAATTATTTTAAAATGTGGTATATACAAAAATACATTGTAATAAACATAAAAATAATAAATCCATTAGTCCAGTGAAAAATGAAAACCAATAAAGTGTTTCATTTTATTACAATATTAATTGGTAATTTGAAATAAATAATAGCCACATGAAAAACAAATTTTTTTCACCAGAAAACCTTTAAAACCATTAATAAGAAAATAAAATCACTTATAGGTAGTATAGAGCATTATATAAATAACCCATGTTTGAAATAAATAGAGCCATGTTAAATCCATTAAAGAATCCCCCTAGTAAACTTATTCCTAATTTCCTTTAAAGATAAGGAACCATACCCAAGGAATTGAAGATATATATCATGTAACATCCTAGGTAAATAAAGAATAATACATTTTCATATTTATTAAATTTTCTTTAAATGGGTTTCTATGTTCGATAGCGTACCTGATATGCAACAAAGAGTTTCTTTGAAATTGTACGTTGCACACTAGTAATAAAATAATATTATTTTAAATTTTAGTTAACACGTAGCCGTTGTACTGGCGGTAATGGATATAAATTACTAAAATATGATTATATATGTTTGTTAAATGTTTTTACATTTATCTAATAAAGGATAAAGGCTTAAAATACGAAAAGAATTCAATTTTAGGCTTATATACTCTAATTTTCACGAAAGGTCCACTTATCACCTTTTGACGGCGAACCGTCATTAAATATAGTTTTGATCGATCTTATAAATTCTATTGGACCAAATAAAACTCTTCTTTATAATCGGGACATCAAAATTTACTTTGTGTAAATTTTTGGTATCTTTCCGATAATGTTCATTTTTAATGAATAGTGTAAAATGTTGTATTTTAATTCAAAAACTCTTTTTAATCTAATTTATTTATATGATTTGATTATCTTTTGAATTGGTTTTAAAGTGAAATTAGAATATATTTTTACCATTAAATCCAATAGTGGTCGTTGGAATTAATTTCACTTTGAAATCGGACTTAAACTAGTGTCAATCTTTTGATACTTATTGTTTCATAAAAACACACTATTTGCTCTGACAACGAGAATTAATTATTAAATTAATTAATGCAACTTATATGTTGTGAATTTTGTAAAATGGACTTCATTTTTGAATTCGGAATATCAAATATAGATTAGGGTGAAGTTTTGGTATTTTTCTGAAAAACTTCAATTTTTGATGAATAGTGAAACCACTAAGTGGTACTTATAAAAACTGATTTTTCGTTTAAATGAAATTTTACCACTTCTGTGTTTTTAATTTCAAAAATACGACATATATGGTTGTTATTAAGAAGTAAAATGTGGTTTAGTGTGATTAAAATATTTTTTTGGTGAATAGTAACTTTTAAGTTCTTAATCGCGATTAGAGGTAATTAGTGCAATTTAAGGCAAAAATGATATTATAATAAAACGAAAATACCTTGAAACATGTTATACCCTTATTGGATGTTTTATGGACGACCACGACAATACATGGGTCAACTTGGGGACCCCATGGAGCCACTTTGGTTGGGAAATGACATAAATAACTTTTTATTTAATGTTAAAGTAAAAATGAAACACACATGAGGTGTTTTACTAAAACAATTTTTACATGGGGTTATACAAGTCAGATTTTTGACTATAAATATTAATTAAAAATTTAAAAAGATTTCATACATCATAGTATTTTTTTTATAATTTTTAGACATTAAATAAATTATATTATTTATGACATCATGATGATGCAGCGATAACCTCATTATTTAACAATTTAAATAAAATGGAATACTAATGTAAATTCTAAGACCTACACATGGCCAAAACCTATTGGATGGGTGTATTTCGAACCCTTATCACCTTATCCTCGAAAAACATCAATGTGGGACCTCTTAAATCCGAATAGCATTTTATAATAAAGTGACATTTCTTTACCTTCCAAGAGTGCCCCTCCCCTCCTCTTATAAAAGGCCCCCACCTCTACCTCTTTACCCACACTCCCAAAGCCATTGGATCGGCAAACCCCTGCCCATTTTGGCTCTCCACATCCCTCTCTTACTCCTTGAAGCCTAACATTGGGCATAAGTCTTCCCAAGGAAGCCTTTGATCTCAAATCTAAGAGAGTTACCCGATTTTAAGGTAATGTCTTCTTTTCAGTCCTTTTGTTTTATTTTGCTTCTCCAACCCCCTAAACTCTTTTTATTCTTTACTTTTGTAACAACTACAGTATCCTCAATATACTATGATGTTGTTATAAGAAGTATTATATCTACACTTATACACACCTACATCTAATGGTTAAAGAACGTACTGTTTCTGTGGATGGCGAATTTCTACCTCACGAAACGATGACTGTTCAACACTCATATAACACCTTAGAAGGTGGCCATTAAGATGTAACTATATTTATATATGATATATGATATGTTTATGTTTTCCTTAAGCTTCTGTATTTTTTATTTATGGCATACCTTTATGGCTTCCATTATGGGTATACGCGATATCTTCATTTTAGGAAGTGCGGACTACCGCCCCCTCAAGGTGATGTGATTCGTTAATGCCATATGTGGGACGTATAAAGGATGGATTTAAAGTTATTATATATGATGTTATACGGGAATTATTATATACCGATATATCATTATTATTTATTTCCATTAAAGTATGAGATAGAGATGAAAGTAGCATTCATGCGTACGTACGGCATACCGTCTCCATGAACGGTGCATTTCATTTCTTATCCCCAAATGTAATGTACTATTAAAAGTACATGTATACAATGGATATATATAATGAATGATACATCTAAATGATGAATATAATTCTGGAATTAAAATATAAATAACTCTCATTTAGTGTTAATTCCATTAATTTGACAAAGAAATGAAAGTAGCGTTCATGCGTACGTACGGCTTACCGTCTCCATGAACGGTGCATTTCATTTCTTACCTCTAAATGATTATGTAATATTATAAATACATTTATATTATGGATATATATGATATATATGCTATCAAAATCAGGAATGTAATTTTGGATATAAAGAACCTTTGACCACACGAACAACATGTAATTGTAAGAAGTCCACTTTCGACTTAAGAACCAAATATCGACAAAACAAACATTATTAACTTAAATGGTTACATAATGTTTATAAAATGGAAATAAGTGATATAAAAGGAATAATTAACTTTAAAAAGGTTCTTAATCAAGTAGAAATTAACTCAAGTTTATTATTCAGGATGTTAAAGAACGATCGAGTCAAGTTGGACCTGAGCTAAGGGACTTCGTCTCAATCTCCTTTCATTGAGGCATATTTCGTTTTATACACAACTTTCTTTTATACGGTGTATAAAAATCATTTACTATTACTTTTATACAAAAAAATCTTGTTCTACAATGCGTTTTACAAAAAGACAAAAAGGAATGTTTCTTTTAACGTACGCGGTGACAACGACCTTTTCCGCCGCCGCGAGTATTATTTGGCCTTTGGCTTCCTGAACAAGCCGTAATGTTTTTTTTAAATGAAATAAATACCATATACTCTTTCATGTATTTTGGTATTGAAAATGGTTTTTATAATGGATTTTTTATGTCAATATATTTAAGTGATATATTGTGATCAAAGTGTGGAAATGTTTTCTTTCCATTATATTTTTTTTATGTCTTATGATTTTTATAATGGTACTTGGACATTTGACGGGTGGTTATGTGATAAACCATATGACGAGTGGTGCCATGAATACCAGGATGGGTGGTTACGTTATAACCTCTAATGCATTGGGTATGGAAGTCGGCCGTATGGCTATTCCATTAAGTATATATGGAAGTTGTCCGTATGGCTATTCCATTAAGTGATATGTGTGGAAGTCGATCGTATGGTTACTCCACTTAAGTATGTTTATGTCCCAAGTTACCTTTATATGTTATGTGATATTTATATGGGTTTTATGGTAATATTTTGGTTACAACAGGGTAAGTAATGATCTTTTATTCAGTGAAGAGTTTTTACTAATTCATAAAGGCAAAAAGTATTATTTTGATTAAGTATACATGGTTTACTTTTTGTTTTGATAAACTAACAGTTTTTATTCATTGTGTATCCCTTACTGAGCTTTTTATGCTCACCCCAAGTTTTTTTGAAATGTTTTTCACAGGACTTAATGTGGAATAAGGTCAAGGATGGGATCAAGGGAATGTCATTCTATATAAAACATGGAACTAGACATGTTTCTTTTTAAGAGTTTTTTATTCTATGGAAACTTTGTAGAAGTGTCTACTTTGTAAATCTTTTGAGATGTAACAGTTATGTTCTAATTCTCTAAAACTCTAAACCTGAAAAGATCCTCAATGTTAATTATTCATTTAATTCAATATTGAGTAATTTTTAAGGCCGGGGCCTTATATATCAAGTTCACCCATCATATAAGCTGTATTAGGATCTCTCTACATATAAGATGTATTGAGATCACCTATTTTATATGATTTCTTTGGATCAAACATCGCTTAAGTTGCATCAGACTCGAGAATAATCATATATAATCCTCAATTACCATATCATAAATAAAATTTTTTAATCTTGTATATTTTAATCTTAAAACCATTTAAAACTCTTTTGATTGAAAATGAAAAACATTTTTTGATATCAAAAAACATTTTCCTTTTAAAAACACATTTTAAAATCTAAAATTGCATTAAAACGAAATGAAGGTCCTATCTTTGAAGAAAATATGGCCACTTATAAAATAATTAATAGTTAAATAATGGTTTCAGTGGTGGGATAAGTTTTTGGTTCCATATACGTTAAAATATAACATTCATTTTTTTCTTTTGTAAAGAAATTCAAAGCTTTCCATATAAAATACATAAAATGAATCTTTTGAAATAATTTTTAAAAAATTCAAATAACACATAAAATTTTCTTTATAAGTCATTTATATAAATATAAATACATCCACAAAATAAAATTTTCAATAAGAAAATGATATAAAAATATTTAGAATATAAACCATTAAGGCATTTAAATTAATTTTTTATATTAAAGTGTCCCTTACCTCAAGTCTTACTTATCATGTATGTTCTTCACATTAATGAATAAAAAACTTATGAATTATGTTTTACATTCTTAAGAACCATTTTCAATTTTATTATTTCTTTTATTTTATTTATGACAATTTTATATATAATTACTAAATCAATTAATATGATGTCAGATGTTTTTATGATATTCAACATATATGATCAAAATGACTTTGTTATGTTTACTATGGTCTAAGAGGTCATTAATCCATAATGTCTATAATTTTAATAAAATCCAAATTATATTTTTTATACATTAATTAATATTTTATAATTGACCATGAATTATTGTTATAAAAAATTAACTACATTACAATCATGGAGATAATTGGTCAAGTGTTCACTTTATGGAGGTGATAATACACATATATACATGAATGATGTTATTATTTTTCAATGGATATAAAGGTAACAATTTAGATCAAATATTATATTTGAAGAATTATAACTATATAATGAATATAATATATATATTAAATCCATAATTATAAACAGTTGTGAGAGGTATTGATTGATAATGATTTACATCGGTTTGTGAAGTAGTAGTCCTCCTTATACACAAATAATGGTTACCATTCCCATATGATGAAAGTGGAGATAGATATAGGTTATCCAATTAATATAATAATAGATCAAAATATGTAAGATACTAATGTAATTATTTAATAAATGTTGAATAATATTTTAAGTATTTATAATAATAAATAAAATATAAATGATTAGTTAAGAACTATACCTCTTCTTTGGAAAACCACTTTAGCATTATACAGAAATCCTTCATAGCATGGTTTTATGATCTAAATAGGGAAAATAATATTTGAGTAGGGATGAAATTAAGGGATTTGGATAGAAATTTTCTGAGATAGAGGTCTAAAAAGGTGTAAGGAATTGAGAAAAGGAGGTTCCCTTTTATATGTGAGGGAAAAGACAAACTTGTAATTACTTAAACTATTAATTAATATATATATACATACATATATATATATATATATCATAATCAGGTCAAGTGGACCAAAGAACCCCAAATTCAATGAGAAGTTTTTATAGTGTCAACATAAACTCAAATAATCAAATTTGTACAAGTGTTGGATATATTTTAATCTATAACTCTTAGTTAAAGTACATTAATTTCATTTGAACTTTATACATGATAACTTATATTTTTAGAATGATAAAATAATTATTTAAAAAAAATAAAAGAGGAACTCTAACCAATTAGGGGAATTATAATTAAAAAATTAGAATCCATTTTATCTAATTCAACTTCTAAATGTAGAATAACTTAATTTTCATATAAGAACAAAAAAACACATGAAAATAAGTTTTTAGGAAAATACACGATTTAAAGTGAAAAATCATTTTACCTTGAAATTAAACAAAAAATTAGTTCAATTTGTTTTTGTTAAATAATAAAAAAAAAATGATTATTTACCTTTTGAGAATGAAAAATATAAATTTAATCTTTCAACCATTAAATTAATTTAAATAACCAAAACATATTTCTAAATTTAAATCAAATATAAATTATCTTCTCAAAAGTTAATCTTTTTATCCAAAATTCAAAAAAAAAGTTTTAAAACAAATTATCAAACATATTAAATGTATATTTTGTCTAAAAACACTATCCAATAAGATAATGGAAATTTTTATGTAATTCTAATCATTATCTCTTTAGTTTAACCCCTAATAAACCTATTTTAACTTTAGTTCTGGTAAATGTTTTTTCTATCTTAATTATTCATTATGAAATTTTTTCCCTAATTACATAGTATTAATTATTCTGATTCTAGAAAAGAAATCCATTTTATCGAATTCCATTCATTGATGTTTTAGAGTCTAATTTAAAATTAAACGAATAAAACATGGAAAAAAAGTTTTTTTATGAAAAATTCATATTTAAGTATAAAAATGATTTCATGAAAAATTTAAGTATATTTTTAATTAAAAATATTTTATTGTATTATTTTTAATAAATTATGACAAATAATATTTTCTTACTAATATAAAATATAATGCAACATTGTAAATTCTTGAATAGAAAATCCAATTTTCAACAAAAATTAGTATTTTTCACTATTCATTGTATAATTGAAATTTTATGAAAATTCTCAAAAAATCACCTTTAGATAATTTTTAAATTTAAAAAAAATGATGTTATTTTTCCAAATTACAAATATTTTATTTATTTATTAAACTTTTAAATAAAACATTATTATTTAAAAAAATGAGTTTAATAAGAATAAGGATATTTCATTTTTTATTGAAAAACCACTTAATATTCATATAATGAGTATTAATAATTCATGACATGGATTTACTAGTAACATTACCAGTGTTGTTACATCCCCCATACTTCTAGAAATTATTTCCATATAATTTTATTGTTTAAATAAATAAGTGAGGACATTTATCCTTCCTACCGTTTTCAGATTCTGATGTTGCTTATTCAACCAAATAGTTTATACATAATTCCATAACATTATAAATTACTGTATTACACAATAATTTCTCTCTATAGTCAAGAATATATGCCAGATATTCCGCATAGAAATGTTTTCTTTCAAATAAACAACATCAGGGATACAAAATGAGATTCATTCATCACATATTTTCTTAATTAAGAAACATGGAATACATATTGAACCTAAGATAAAATCATAGACAATCCCACTAACTAGTAAGGTGACCCAACTATCTATAGGATTTAATATAGTCCAACAAACCAATGATATAATGTAAATTTTTAACACATTTCAATAGATATACTTTTATAAAAACATGATCAAATACCTTTAGAAAATGATATTTACTCTAGATATAGAAATAATTTTTTCCATTCTCTAATCTATTCTCAAACATTGATGAATCATCTTAACCTTATACACCATTTCATCTACAATAATTGGTCCCCAAAACTTCCTTTCATCCACTTCATTACAACAAGATAGAGTCTAACACTATTTTCTTCATAATTACTATAATGTTACAATCTATAAACTGGAATGAAAACTGTTATTATAAGATAATTAATGTAATGGAAGATTTCATTCCCATATTACCTAGTAATATATTGAAATAAAATAAATCATGTCTTCCAATTTTTAAAACGTTCACATGAACTATACAATATATTGTGGTGGAAATTTTGTATTGAAATTTAATAAAGTACCCAATGACTTCTAATGGAATTTCAAAATATTTGAAGTAAACTTGGGATTACTATTAGATACAATGGAGAAAGTAAATCCATGTAACCTAACTCTCTCATTGAGATATAGTCGAGAATGCTAATATAAAGACATAATATCTCAACTAGGATTGAAATTTAAAGATTTATTTAATCAATGAGTAGTAACCAAAATTTCATTAATACTACATGATTTCTTTGGTGACCTCACCATGAAATCGAAGGATATATTCTCTTATTTCCACTCTAACACAAGAAAAGTATGATGAATCCAAGTTAGTAATTATCAGTTAACATTAAACGTTTGACAATTTAAATATTACAAGGTAAAAATTATAATATTTTTTTCATTCCATCCCATGAATAATACTCTCTAAGGTATCTGTACATGTTTATACAACCAAGATAAACAAAAAATGGACAGCTCTGAGTTTCTCTCAAAAATTCATTTTTGAACTAGGTGATACCTAGTAGACAGAAAATTTTTCCAAATTTCTAAGTAAATTTTGTTTCAATATAAATTTTAGGTTACTTTACTTTATATACAAGTTCCACATTTCCTTAAAAATCATGCTATTCCTTCTGAGAATAATTAATTCTATCTAATAATATAGACTGAACTAGAACCTATAATATAATAGAGGAAGTAATTTCATGCATAATTTCAAGGATATTATTAATTAAATCATTTACCAATGGATCATGTTCCATACATAGGATGGTTAATGGTGAATTTAATTTTCTATTCAATACATCAGCAACATTGTTTTCCTTTCCAAGATAGTAATGAGTCATGTAGTCAAAATCCTTAATCAGTACCAGCCGTCTTCTATGTCTCATGTCAAAAAATTTATTAGTGAATATATACTTCTAAAATTTATGATCAATATATATTTAAAATTTTAATCCATATAAATGACATATCTATATTCTTAAATCATAAATTATAACAGCATACCCCAAATTATGTATAAGATAATTTTACTTATGTGGTGTTAATTAATATGAAACATAAGTAATTACATTATCATTCTGTATTAGAGTACAACCATGTCCCTTCAAAGAAGAATTAGTAAAGATTAAAAATTCTTCATTTTTATAGGGTATGGCGAAAACTAGAACTTTTACTAGTCTTATTTATATTTATAAGAAACAACCATTAAACTCTTTCATCTATATGATTTTTTACCACCTTTAGAGTTAACTTTGTCGATTGGCCTGAAAACCAAGAATTAATTTTGAAAAAACAATTTTAGTAACATGCTAATCCAAGAATAATCTGACTATCTATGAAATTATTTGGTCTTTTTCATTCATAAAAAACAAGTTCCAATAATAATTAATTCGTTAGAAAAAATTTTCTTGAGAAAATAAATTGGTTGTAACAAAAATTAATATATACTAAAATTTTCACATCTCTTATTTATATTATTATTTTTAAATAATACATATATGTTTTTCATAATCCTAATGAATTATAAAATATACCAAAATATCATTAATAAATAAAACAATAAACTTATCTAAATAGACATTGAAAAATCCATTCATAAGATCTATGAATATAGTTGGTGCATTTGATAATCAAAAGGGATAAAAAAATCGTAATGTCCATATCTAGTCCAAAATTATATCTTTAGAATATCTCCCTCCATCACCTTCAACTAGTGGTACCTGGACCAGAGATAAATCTCAGAAAAATACTATGCTCTCAAGATCGCATAAAAACATTTATATGAGGAAAATGATATCTGTTCTTAAATGTGATGTTACTCAATACTTTATAATCAATGAAAAGTCTCTTTAAATGTTATTTTATTTTATCAAATAAAATGGGATAATTTTATGTTGATGTTTTAGAATGATTGAAACCTTTATCTATAAACTCTTGAAACTTATTTTTCCAATGAAAAATACTACTTGAACCATTAAACAAGGGTGTTTTGAAATTGGATTAGTATAAGGAACTAAGTCAGAGGTAAACTCAAATTCCCTATCAGGAATATAACTATGAAAAGAATCAAGAAATACATCCATATATTCATACAAATTTGGCACATTTTTAATCTAATCAATTTATTTATTTTATGAATCACGATATAGTTAACTTTCACTACCATCTATAATCATTTTCTCAAATTCTTGATTGGTTATCAAAGGTATTAAGTGTTTTAATATAAAATTGTTGTCTCAAAAATATATCTTAGGTTGTTAAAAAGAAACCCAATACATATCTAAAATAATATCAAACTATATTATGGGAATCTAAACAATATTTTTTGGAAATACCATCACACTAATAATAATATGTTATTTTCCATAAATATTGGTTTCATCAAAAATTTCTCCCTGAGTTTTCACCAAAAGATTTTTCTTCATTCCATGAGGTCATATTTCCATGTTAATTCTTAATTTCTCAGAAACAAAGGAATTAGAAGAAAAGAAGACAAATATAGAATCATCATAATTTGAATAAAAAAGTAACATACCTATCACCACATCATTAGGTGGTCGAACATCAACCACAGTTGTACCAAATAAATTTTCCACACCTTTTTTATTATGATCATAATGATTTCCACCCTATGTAACTAACTTAAAAAATTGATAAAATAATTATAATTATCACATATAACTATTGGTGGGATATAAATTACAGTATTATTGGATTTTCTAATACACTTTTATTTATAATCATGAGCCCTATGAATACAAATTCCACTCGGATAGCACTTTCAAGATCCTATCTACCATTCCCTGATTTTTTTTACCACCCATGGAACAGGGTGAGGGATTATATCTAGATTTATCAATTGATCACTTCTATATTTATTTCCACCTTGACCAATTTTTACACTTTTCCGATTGGGGAACATTATTTTCGAGAAAATAATTCCCAACTTTCTCATCACAATGAAGAACTTTATCATAACTTTTCAGTTTTCATGAGGCCAATAATCTATAAAAATTTGGTTTCAATCTTGAGTAAAATATATTAATTTTACTATCAATGTACTAGATAAAATTCAATGTGTACTAAGGCAATATTGAAAAAATTTCTTCAAACATGGATGATAAATGTTTCTCTTTACTTAATTCTAATAATTGTTTTCAAATTATAAGTTGAAAATATTAAGGATATATTTCTCCATGAAAATATTGTTAAATGTATTCTATTACATGACATAAAGATCCTATCTCTCTCTAATATTCTTAATGAATAACCACCATTGACCAACATCAACCTCAAAATATAAAATTGAAAGAATCACCTTTTGAAATTATGAACATCCAAGGGCTTTGAAAAACATTTCTAGAGAGTCGATCCATCCTTCAAATACCACTAGATCCTAGCTTCCACCAAATGATGGAGGGTGATATTCCAAAAATGATCAATTATTTTCATGTTCTTCTATAGTAACTCTGGTTTCTATCAGACATGGACTCCAATAAAATTTATATCCTACATCAAATGAGCCACCACTATAAAAAAACTACTTTGTTCCAATTCTAACTATTATAATCTACTGGTTTGGAAGGATATTCTCCTCTTGATACCTTCCTACTTCAGATTCCCTATTTCCTCTATGGAAAACCATTATAAGAAGAAATATGTTAAATTAATAAATATAGTAATATTCATATACTATATCATTTTAACATAAATATAAATTATAATATTTCAAGGGTATTCAATTAATATTATCTGACCACTAATGTTATATAAACCTTTTATCTGATAAAAACTATATGGAACCATCCTTAAACAACATATAATCCAATGTCTTTATATTTGAATTCACTTTCATCTATTTTTAGGATCATTAATGTTAAATATTATATATAATTGGGGAATATCACTTATATAAACATCCCATATATTAAAAGGTGTAAATATCCCCCAAGTATCTATTTTTCTCGTAGTATAAAATGTTTAAAACAAAACATGTTTTATATTTTAATGAAAATATTCTTGAATTTCAACTTGACTTCTTATTTTTCTCTACTCATCCTTAGACCATATGAAAAATGATTCAAAATGTGTGATGGGAACAAAATTTTCAGTAAGTTATATAAATGTAAGAAATTTTCTGGTCTAGTGGAAAACATGAAAACCCATATAATTTATACCCATATAAAGACATTATTTTTTTCACATTAAATTAATCATATCAACATGAAAAAAATAATTTTATTCAATAAATAATATAAAACACATAAAAATAAAATAGAAACTCTTGTAGAAACTTACAAAATTATATTCAAACCCTCTGTTTGAAATAACTTGAGTCAAATAAAATAAATACCAAAAACCACCCTAGGTAACTCCCTCATTACATCCATTTAATAAATGGAACATCACATAATATATTGGAGACATATATCAAACTCTCTTATCATATAAGTTATTTTGGGCTCATCCAGATTATATGTTATATTAGGCTCACCCATCGTATTAGTAATATCACACCAAGTCATCATATAAGATGTATAAAGCTCAATCACAATCATATATAATTCTCAAGTACCATATAGTAAATGAACCATTTTCTTCTTTCATCTTTTCTTATTAAAACCTCTTATAAACTCTTTTGGACATATATTCAAATATTCTAGGATATTGACATACTATTTCCTTTTAAAAACCTATTCTCAAAACATAAATACCCAGAACAAAGAGAAGAAGTGGTTTTCATTAAAAAAATGAAATATTTTAATGGAAGGAAAACCTAAAATAATGGTATGAGAGGTAGGAATATATATTTCCCCCATACACATTAAAATAAATGATCATTTTTTCCATTGTCAACGAAAGTCAAAATGTTCCATATAAAATATTCAAAAATATTCCTTTTGAAAACTTCTATAATAATTTCAAAAGAGATATATAATTTCCTTTATATTATATATATTTAAAAATCCAAACAATAAAATTTTGAATACGGAAATGGAAGACAAAGATTTATTATATAAATCATTAATACATTAATAATAACGATGTATGTTAAGTTGTACCTTTTCTCAAGTCCCGTTTGTCACATATGTTCTTTATATTCATGAATAAGAAAAACATGTTAATTAATTCCTTTCTTAAAAACCATTTTATTATTTATTATTCCTTTTATTTTATTTTATTTTCATATTATATATAATTACCAAATCAATTATGTACATGTAATATGTTTGGAGATATTTGACTCATATTTCGAAAATGACTTTGGCATGTTGACTATGGTCAAAGTGGGAATTATTATATCATATATAGAATAAAAATCATGATATAATTATCATTTTTGTATGTAAATTATACTTTTTAGACCAACAAATATAGATCTTTCTAAAAAATGAACTACGTTACAATCCTGGAGATGGTAGGCCGTACATACGCATGATTAACGTTTCCATTTTTCAATGAAAATAGTAGAAATATGTTAAGTATAATTTTATATTTAAATAATTATAATTTTTTATAAATATCATATCAAATCATTAAATTCACTTATATATACTATGAATGTGATCTAGTGATGAAAAATTAATCATATCATTTCGTGGAGGTGGTAATCTACATGTATGCATGAACAACATTATACTTTTTCAATGGATGTAATGGTAAGAAGGTAGATGATATATTTTTATTCCATAGTGATACATATTTATTGAATATAATATATAAACCTTAAATAGTTCATGTATAACCATCCATCAGAGGTGATGATGGGAAACAAATTACATTGGTTCACGATGTTATAACCCACCACACAAATGAATAATTTCATAATTTCACATTTTATGGTAGAGGATATGGATATATTTTATTCCTATAAAATAGTGGTATCTCATTCTATTTAATATAATGATTTTATTATTTAATAATATTTTAATAATATTTGAATGAGGTAGTTGAAGAAATAAAAAAATCACTTAGGAACTATACATCTTCTTCAAACAACCTCTCCATCTTTATACCTAAATCCTTCCCTAGGATGTTTTATAATAAAAAAAGGGAATCTGGGAAATAGCGAGGTATGTAAGGAAATTATATGAGTATGGAATGGAAAAATTAGGATTCTCAAAAGGTTTGGGGAAGATAGGAGAGGTGGTTCTCTTTAATAAGTGCGGTAAAGGACATATTTTGACTTACATAAAAGTTTAAATTATATATATATGTATATATATATCATAATCTGGTCATATGGACCAAGGAATTATAAATTCAAATATAATGTGTGATATGGTCTAAATAATCTAAAAAAATGAAATCTAGACATGTTTTGGAAACATTTTAAGCCACATCTTTAAGTTAAACCACTTTATACTCATTTTAACTATAACCATGATAACTGATATTTTTAACATGATAACATAATTATATGATAAAAAGTAAAATATGCATTCCACAAATTTTTTTAAATTGTAATTCCATATTTTATGTTCATTTAATCAGTTCAATATTCTATGTCTTGAAGAATTTAATTATAAAATAAAAATAGAAAATGAATGAAAAATAATATTTCGGAAAACACATGATTTAAGAATAAAACTAATTTCAACTTAGAATTAAGGAATAAATTGGTTTCAATACTTTTTTGTGTTACATAATTTAAAAGTAAATGGTTTTGTACCTATTTATCAGGACAAAATGAAATTTTATCTTCCAACCATACTATTAAATGAAAAGACCCAAAAATAGTTTTCAACTATGAATCAAATACAAATTATCTTATAAGAAGTAAATCTTGTGTTTAAAAAAAATAATCTTTTAATATAATTTATTTGTCACTTTATATATATATTTATTCTAACAATACTCTTATAATAGGATAAATTCATGTTTTAGGTAATTAAAACCCTTGCTTCTTTAGTTTAGACCCCCCTAGTAAACATGTTTTAACCATAATCATTATAACTGGTTTTTACTGTTTTTACTTTTAATTATGAAAAAATTATGTTTTACTAATGAAATAATATTAATTATTTTGATTCCAAATATGGAATCCATTTTATTAAATAAAAATCACAGAATTAGATGTGTTTGATTTAACATTAATGTCATAAAATGTGTTGAAAAATAGTTTTTTCAGAACAATGTCTATTAAGTATAAAAATGTATTTATACTATATTCAAATATATTATTGATTAAAATAACATTTAATTTGTTATGTTTAATAAATCCGAAAAAAATTAAATTTCAAAAAATATAAAAAATATAATTTTACTTTTTAAATACTTGAAGTGAACATAATGTATTTTATAATAATCTATATTATTCAATATTCATTGAAAAATCAATCTTTTCAGAAAATTATGAAAAAATAATCCTAATAATTTTTTTCATTATGGAATCAAAAAATAAGTTCATTTTCAAGAAGTAAAATTTAAAAAAATTTAAATTATACTTAAAAACGCATATAATATAATAAAAAGTGATAGTAAGAATACAAATATTTCTTTTTTGATTGAAAAAATACTTAATGTTTTTATCATGAATATTTGAAAATCAAAAAATTAATTTAATATTAAAATTAAATGGGTTGCTAAAATTTGTGACTTGATTCAAAAAAATATTAGATACATTCTTAAGAATATTTTAAGGTATATTTAATTTTTTATGGTTGATTTATTATCATATGTTTTCAATTTATAATATAGTTTTTCCTCCAATCTAATAGTTGAGGGTTTTCATTAAATTTCATCAAAACTACTTAGTTATGTAGGATGTAGAAAAATTATTTATTAAAATGTTTCACAATATCCATAATTTTATAGGTATATGTTTTTATATTTATCTTGGAAAAAAATTTATATTGTTCAATGGTTCTCCAAAATAGATTAAAATTATGAAAGATGCCTCAGAATGTTTATTTTTGGGTGGTTAAAATTACAATGATCATTTATTTCTAATTTTATTAATATAATTCACAATTTATCTTTATAAAACTTTATCATATGATATATATTTTATTTATTTATTTAACTCATTTATGAAAGTATCTATGTATGGAGATGGTGAAAAACTAAATATGTTTCCCTTGGAGAAAGAGAACTGACCATAACACATGTGATAATTTTACATTATTAAGGATGAGAAGAAGGTAGATAATAGATATTAATTAAAAATAATAATATTTTATTATACTAATGATAATGATTTCACAATATTAGGATGGATACAATATATTCAATGTAGGTGTAAGAATGAAGAAACTTGAAAGAACCTAGGTAAGACAACTACCTCTTTATTTGATTTCCTCTTATGGGACACTCAATAAGAATCAGTAGATTGGTCCTTTAGAAAGACCATGACATAAAGGATAAGGGAATGAGGATTGGGGATTGGTTATTTTAATGTTCAGTTGATCTTGAAATATTTTTTTAATATGGATAAGTGGGGTGGTGAAGGGTCTATTTTACAAGTGAGAGAGGTGACATTTTTTCATACTTAATACTTAATTTCAAATGGGATGTCATTTTAAAAAGGAAAGTTGATCCAAAGTGGAAAATAATTAATGTGGGATATGATTCAGTCAATAAATACCTCATCAATAAATTCAAATATATAAATTTTCAATATTTTGAGTCCTTTCATCTTTATTTGATATTTCTAACCCATTTTATCAATTTTCATGGTGAGTTAGTTTTTTACGTTGGTAATGTATCTTTACAACATAAAATGATATAGATATTACTAAATAATATTAATATGTTGATTCCAAATATGAAATTTTTCCCCATGATTCAATTTCTAAAAGTGCTAAATTTATTTTTATATAATCATAATAAACGTGGAAACCAACTTTTAGAAAATAATTTTTAAGCCTAATGTGAATTTATCCTCATTTTAAGCATAGTATAAACTATTAAATGAGTTCTAGTTATCTTTTATATATATTAGGAATATATTTAATTATTTTTTTCATTTTACATTGGTAAAATTAGTTTTCTAATTAAAAATAACTAATATTTAGAGAAATACAATTATTTAAAAATTGGAATTTTAAAAAAAGAATAATTTTATTTCTGATTATTAAAATTATCCACATATCTAAATGGAATTAATAAACATATTTTTATTAAATAAATCATTTTTAAATTCATTTTGAAATTAATGTTTTTTAAAAAATAATGAGAACACATAATTACATGTTTATATCATCCAAAATTCTAATTACGAAACCCATCAAAACCTTCACATAAGATCTAAGGGTATTATATGTAATTATGAAAATATTGCGTGGTGATTTAGCTATCATATATCTTAAAATTATTTAAACTATCTTGAACACCACCCATAGATGATTCCTCTCAATATATACATGTTGGAGCTAATCTTGGCATTTTTCTTTGAAAATCATAGTGGTGCTTCTTCCATTCGAATATTATATAAACGAGACTAATAAATAAGGCTCCAAATACTTGATTCAATTGATTATATTTTATATATATATATATTCATAATACAATTTCTAATATTTATAACCTCTTTTTCAAAAGATATATTAAAATAGTAATATATGATACTTTTAATTTTATTTAATAAATATAAAGAAATAAATATTAGTTCAGTGTTACATAATATAAAAGGTACTAAACATCAGGAATATTTAAATAAACACACTTAAATTTTGTTTAGGGCATTTAATTTTACCCCTTAAATAAACTGATCCATGGAATTTTAATTTCTGACACCAATGAAAGACAATGAGGATTTTATTAACGTTTTTAGAAATCATGATATAAAAATGAATTAAAATTCTTATTAATATATTGTAAATAGATTTTAAATCATCCAATTAATTTTCCTCTAGAGATGTCAAACTAGGTGTGCAGTTAGGACCTTATGTTGTTTACTGAGTGAAGATCAGATTTATACCCAATCAACCTTCTATAGAGTTATTACCCTAGGTGCATCAGAGCCAAAGCATAAAACAACTAATAATATCCATATAGAGATTTTATTACTAGGATTCCCTAAAAAATTTACATAACCAAAATTTAAATATATATTTCTATGTTTAGATCTATCCATAGGGTTATACCAATGAATTCCAGTTCTATGTTCTAAAAATAATTATGTCAATATATTTTTTACAACATTCCAAAACCAAAATTCATTTAAACATATGCTCCTAGAATTTAGCTGGACCTTTGACCCCAAAATACATTAATCACATTCCAATTAATATTTAACATAATCATTTGCACTCTAAAATAGATTTTTATTTTTTCCAAAAAAAACCTGAATTTTCATTTCATAAAATCACATAACAACCCTATAGCCTCCATATATCTCGATCAAGTGCAATTAATAAAACCAAATAAATGTATCTCAAATACAATTAATAAACTAAAAATAATATTATATAAGACATCATAAGGGAATCATTTCCATTAAACTTACGATCAACCTCAATCTTTTTATTACATGATAGTTTTCAGAAATCATAAAATATCATCATCTAAAAATATATAAACCTACACAGTTATCTATAGCCTACATTAATACAAACCAATACACCCTAGAATTACACTGCAAAATTTGATTCCAAAAAAATTCATTACATACTAGCTTTGAAAGTAACTGAAGAGACCAAAACATAACCAACCGTAATAACAATATCAATAATAATTATTGAGTCACTTCGATATCAAATAAATTTCTGGTTTATTGTTTTAGTGATTTATAAAAACCATCAACCAAAAAAACCCATATATCTCCACTAAAATGATGATTTTTCTAATTAATCTAGGTTTTAATTATTTTAAAATAAGTATTAAAATCACCCAAAAAATTCTCCTCACATGATAACCTTCTAGAAAAATCATTCACAATACTCCTCTTAATTTACATGTGGATTGAGAATATATGAAAGGGTGAGATAAAACACCCATTTTGGGGTCACACACACTAGATGCAACTAAATAATAAACAAGGAATTATTAACATGGAACGAATAAATAATAATAAAATAATTCCATATTTTTAACTTAATGAGATTCAGATATATCCATGGATAACATAAAAATATAAAAAATTACATAGAAAAATGTAATGTATTTCATAGTGATTGAATTTAAAATGTGATACATCATAAATATATTTCAAGGCCCTATTCCATGACATCGTACATAAACAAGTATGTATTTGAAAAAATAACCAAGATAGTTTGTTGCATGTGACATAGTGATGCATTAAGGGGTTAAATAATTATGGGACACACCCATCACTAATTAATTCTAATTCATTCATCATATTAAGTAATGTATTAAAAATATAGTAAAGACCTTGTTTTTTGGATTCATCTTTTTAGTTTTTTGAAGATTAGAGGCATCATGATGTCATTTAGAGGTGCTATAGAGGATTGGGAATGGGGAAAACTATTTTTGGTCAAGGAGTTTTGGGAGATAGGTTGTATATATTGGTTTTCAAGTGATTGGTACACCACTATACATGGAACACACTCAAGGGTCAGAGTGTTGGAAAGAGATTCCACCTCTTCTAAATAGGAAAAGAAAAACCCCTAAGGCATTGGGAATGCTGGTGTGTGAGGGTAGGGTGTGACTATGTTTTAAATCCAGTGGTGGAGTGATAGGTTAGAGTTCCTCTACACCATGGTATTTGGTATAACATGTCTAAATGGATAGGGATTATTCTCTACATCATATAACATGGAACAATGGATTTCATGGGTAGCCATTGTGTCCCACATGAAGTTCATATTATTCTTCAAATGTTGGTGTGATTCTATTCCCATGACATATGTGATAGTACTCAATTTCATTTACTGAGATTAGGTTTTTTTGGATATGTAGGATTTACATTTGAATGATGGTATTATTGTGTGATTAAATCCATCTGTCATATGTTAAGCTAAGCTACATAGCAGTCAATCCCCTTTTCCGTTTTCCATGTATGTATAGGATGGATTCTTAAGTGTCACATGTTCATATTTATAGGTTTTTAAATAGGTAGTTTGAATCTTCTATTAGGATTATTCAAACATGGCCTCATAAGGGCATTTCAAATTTACCATTACACAAGTTTCCATTCTTACATCAGTGAATCACTTTTAATTTTTTTCCTGTTTTTTCTCCATGTTTCAATTTGAAATTAATTTGATGTAAATAATTTAAATAATAATTTAAAATTTTGGGTTTTAATTTTCTGTGTGGAATATAGATTAAAATCACCAATTTTCTATTTTTTGTGTGATTTTAGATGAATCATTTGAGGTAAATTAAATGGAAAATAATTAATATGAAATAAAATATGAGATAATTGATTGTATTATTGAAAATATCTATAAACCATATATATTATCTTCTAAATTGTAGATACATTCTCATTAGAGTAGCTTGACTTCTTTATGGAGTTTGTGTTATACAAAATCCTCCATTAAATATCTAGTAGACTTCTGTGATCATCCCATTCCCTCCCTATATGTTTTTATAATTTCCCGCATTTCTCTCTTCTAACCCTGGTATATCTTTTAAATAATATCTCTATGTACGAGATTCATAACATAACATTATTAGTTTTCAAAATGTTTTATCTAACCATTACTTATTTCACTAAGTAATTTTTATAAACCAACATAAATAAGTTAATAAAATCAATGAAAAAAATAAATAAGTAGAAGCGATGAACATATATTTTTATGTATATTCCTACAATATTCCATGGTATTTTTCATTATAATTTTATGTAATATAAAATATCATGTTTTTATAAGAGAAATAATATTTTATGTTAACTAAAATAATCATGGAAATAGATTTGAAATTAAATTTTACTATTGATATGGTAATTGAGGCTTATAATTTAAGGAACATTTGCTGTACAATATGTGGATTGTATGATCCCCTTATTTGTTATTAATTTTTTATTCATTGATAATATGGGTTTCTCTTGTTTGTGGTTGCTATAAATACCAAAAAAATATGATTAACAATAAAATATTATAATTAAATGGACTACTTTGTTAATGAAGACTTTAGTGATGTTAATATTGGAGTATGAAATATTGATGCATGGAAATATATTTTCTTCGTATAGATGTATGGTTAAAAATATAATATATTATGGGTTATTTTTTATAGATTCCAAAAATCTTGGTATAGATAAATTAAAAAATGTGTAATATGAGTTGTGGATTGAATTAGATATAGTGTGATGCTAATTAAAATCTAGAGAATCCGTATTTATTGAAATGAATAAATATATGATATATTTTAGGTATAATAAAATAAAGTAAATGAAAAATTGATGGAAACAAATATGAGCGATGCATGGTAATTTTATGTGTGGAATATTTGAAAAATATATATTAATAACACTAATATTGATTGATGAATATAAATAGTAAATTGGTTAAATGAAAGAATAAAAATGGAACGTCATATGGTTGTTATGATTGTTTTGGTGATTGTTGGTTAGTTTGTTTTATGAAGGTAATAATGGTTATGGACAGGTAGTAATGATGAAATGGTTGAATAGATGGGTCATTATAGGTTTGTTCTTATTCCCCCCACGGTGGGATTTGTGTTTATTTATTATACCATATTTATTCATGTAATATCAAAACATACCATACTAGAGTCAGGTATATTATTCTAATGATAAATGTTTCGTTTCCAATTGTTTTCCCCAAAATCATGGTCAGGGATGGTGGATGGATGAATACCCACACTTCATCACTCTCCACTTACCAATGGAATAACTATGATGAACTAGGGATGTTATTCTCTTTCAAGGTATGATAGTGGCATGTGGTTTACCCAAAGATGTGGTGTTACAATTGTTATGTGGTGGGGGTCTTTTGTGGAAGGAGGAGGGAATTCACTTGAAGTAATTTATGTTTGTGATAATAATGCATTGTTTTTGAACCGATGAATGTGGATATAATGTGGTTATGATTTTATGATGTGATATTTTGTTTTATCTAATGAAAACAATATATGTTGGAGCGTATGAGATTAGGGGTTGGTAGGGTTGTGACCCCACCCACATCAGGTTGTAAGGGAGGGGATAAAAGGATGTTTGATGTTAGTTCATGATTATAAATAACTAATGAGGAAGTGGTTTTTGAGGTTCTAGTTTTTATATTCTTATGATATTATCTTCTTATCCATGGATGGGATATTTGAGGAGTGTGACTTGGTGAGGTTGGTAATGGGTAGTTAGTCTATTAAATTAAAGAAATATACACTTTTTACTCATTAGAGCATTAATATATATGTATAACATTTTCTTGAGAGGTGTTGGTGAATATCCTATTGCGTATACATGATATTATTAACCCTATATATGTTTTCTAAGTTATTAAATGGGTTTTGGTGACCGAGATAGAGTTGGCTAGTTTAGAGCTCGAGTTGATATTTTGAGTTTCTATTTATGAGTGGTTTTGGATTTTATTTTGGAGATTAATTTTGTATTATATTCCATGAATTGTGGTATTTATTTCTATTGATATTGGTTTATTTTATATGTTGTTTTATTGATTAGTGCTTCACATATTATTTATTATCATAAACATATATATTTAAGATAACTCCTCTTATAGTGTATTTTAAACCTCAGTGCTAGCTGACAACCTGTAGCCTATTGGAGGAGGGAATCTAGAGTCAATCCTCTTTACATCCATCCAAGAAGGGGTACTGGTGTAGTGGGGTTCATGATAGAGTGGTATCAGAGTCCATGGTTGAGATATATGATGGATATTGGAGTTAGGAACTTTAAGTATTTCATGAGTTTGTAGAGATATAATTTTAGTTGGCCTCAGTGCATGATATAGGTGAGGGAGACCATTAAGACACGAGATGTTAAGGCCATCCATGGTCTGATGTAGGGATTATGAGTCTTCTGAATGATCTAGTGAATTGGAACTTCTTGAAGGGTAGAGACCTTGGAAATGTATATGGGTCAGGTCTGTTTTAACTTGTGCTTTAATGGGAAGTCCTTGCGAATTAAATGAACATAATAAAATAAAATAAAAGTAATTTTAAAATACTGGTCTTAGAGATTTTTTTCTTGAAAAATGATATATTATGTATTCAACTGTATGAATTGGGTGGGGGGCACTTCTCCTATCATGATTTATTTTTTCATGAATAATTTCAAATCATTTGTATACTTATGAGAACTTTATTTATGTCAATTTTCATAACACATTCCTTATTTCATGGTAGTATGTGAAATATTTTTTACTATAATTTTATTGACTTTAATTAATATGAGGTGGATTTTTAACCAGTAATTGAACATTTTTCTTTTCAAAATGATATGAAGTGTTTTATAAAATATTTTCTAACTCTTACTTTGCATAAAGAAAATGAAATAAATTTGTTTATATTATCAAAGGGTTAAAATATACTTGTCATCTTGAAATTTATTAATTTAATGGATTATCAAATAATGTTTTCATTTTTTAAAATTTATGCATTGATATATGATATTTTAAAGTATTCATTAGTTGCTTAGGAAATTCTATATCTGCATTCAATTTTTCTTAAATTATTTCATACTAGTTGAAACCTATTTACCTAAAAAATATGAAATGACCTCCTCTTTAGAATTTCATTATAATTAAATTCCATGTTTTTTATAATGTAGGATAATCTATGGACTGTTATGAATTGTAAATATTACAAAATAATATGAATAGTATGTTAATCAATTTCTATTAATGTGTAGGAATACTAAAATGACCATAATTTCTAAAAAAACGTTTTCCTATGATCTTTCTATTAATCCAATTCCCCTATGATGGCTAATTTGGACCCATAATGAAGGAATTTAAATAAAAAAGATTTAGAATTTGACATTTATTCATGTGATATATCAACAGATTAGTTATGATAAATTTATTAAACAAAATATTAAAAAAACTACATTATTCTACCATGTTAAGACCTTACTCTGTAATGTTAATTCATATGATATAGTATTTTCTATTAGGTAGTTTTTGAAATCAATATTTAATTATGTTACATTATAATTTATATCCATTATTAAGAATTATTAAGGCATTCTTAAAGTGTCCCTAGATTGAATAATTTATGGTTTTATTCCCTATGAAATTAGTTTCCCTTAATAGATTCCATTCTTATATAATGGAATGATTTGTTTGATCCACACCACTTTTATTTTTCACATATTATCATGACATGATATGTTATATGCATGTTTTATTAATTTATTTAAGCACATGAACATTTCTTTTAGTTAGAAATACCAGGAAAATAGTGGGAATTCCAATCATCTAATATTAGGGATCTTTTGTCTGGATGAACTTGTTCCCTCTTTCTAAGCATAGATAAGATTCTAAGATGATAAAATATTTTCTACTATATGAAATTTCTTAAATACCATGAAATTTGTATATTTTAATTGATTGATACTAAATCTTATGATTAGGTTTTTATTTTAATAAATATCAAGTGAAATAAATATTAAATATAAAATTCATTTGAAGGAGGGAATTTACAATGCTATGGAATGTTACCATGAGTTAACATGGGAGAATTCTAAAATAAGTCTTTAATAACATGAAAAGTTTCTACTAAAATATTAAAGTAAGTGAATGTCATCAACTATGTACCCTGAAATAATGTTTTCATTAATGAAAAAATAGTCAATAAATTATTAGTTGAGCACAAATGGCCCGTGGTTTAAAAATAAAACCTACACAAATTTTCATTTAAAAGAATTACTATGTAAGATTTTTGATATTACAAATGTGACTTATCCGCAAGAATAAATTTTATTAAAATAATAATGGCCCATGATGTTCTATTTTATTAACCATTTTGTCAAAATGAAAATATGAATTAATAAAAATTTATTTTTCCCAAACCAGAAGTAATTATGATAACGTCTTCCAAACATGAATTTATTTTACTAAAAAAATCACAACCCTTGATATCGATGTTGTTTATTTACAATTAGTGTGAGGTGAATATTTCCAATTAGGTTTTATGTCTTTTAAGATTATTTATTACTATTATGGTTGGATATTTTGAAATCAAACTAAATAGAATGATAATTATTTAATGTAGGTAAAGGAAATATAGTTGGTTCTAAATATAAATTTTGGTAATGATATTGTTGATTAAAAATATCTCATTCTTTCCTTAATTTTGAAAATAAAAAATCACCTTTTGATTCTATTAATTTTTTTTTATCTTTATATTTTCAAAGTTATAATTTTTTAAAAGGTATTTATTTTTTCTGGATAGAGGAAAAAATCCATTAGATAGATTTGTAACACGTATATCTAATGAACATGTACCATGTACACTAGACGACTGTGTACAAAGTATATCAAACAAACTAGTAGAAAGTACATCAAATAGAATTACATCACAAATAAGGCATAAAAATTCCATTAGAAAATGTTTTATGAATTCTATCAGAAAGAGATCTACAAAGTCCATTGGTAAGACTTCATCATATTGAGACATAAAATTTCTAATAGATAGATATTTACTAAGATAACTAAACAGATACACACATAGTATACCAGATCAATTTTTTCATTTCTACTAGAAATAATTTTCAAATAATGGTAGTTCTTTATTACACAATTCAAATAAAAAAGTGATGATTTTTTGAAATAATCGAGTGAAGAATTTTATTATTAAGATTCCATTGATACTGATTCCAAAAAGTGTGGAATATGACCATTGGAAACGCGTATCTTTATGTGACCATAGTCTCCAAGAGAATAAGTGTTTTGGGAATAATTTATCTAATTTTTTTATTGATGATTAGTAACATTTTTTTACTAAGAGAGGATATCTTTTAATCCTTAGAGATTTTCCTTAATTCATCATTTTTGGGGATTTCATTATAAATTCATTAAATTTGGTCCACTGGAATCATATTTTTATATGATTCTGTGAATGATGTATGTCAAGGAAAAAGAGAAATCATTTTTCAGATCAGTTGATTGATGTATCCTAGGGGATGATAGATTCAACATTTTATTGATTAGGTGGATCAAGGGATTCTAAAGTTTGGAAGACATGCCTTCAGATTGTTTTATAATCAAGCATACCCAAAAGATATTTCTATAGATTTACAAAAAACATAATGCAAAAGTGGTGAACTTTTATAGGAAAAATTTTATAAGTGTTATTATATATATTATAATTATTTTATTAATTTTTATACATTATTTTACACTTTTCTTAATTTCCACTCATCATGTTTTAGATAGTTTATATTTTTAAACCAGTTACTTATTATGATTATATAAAGTATTTCAAAACAACCATTATCTGGTTTAATTTATTAAGAAACAATGTTTTTGAAAAATGCATGGTTTAAATTTTTATAATCTAACAAACATCCCCCTGTTTTAGTATAAAGATTACTATTGTGATCAGAAATTTTGTATCAAGGTAGGTCTGTGTATATATCTTGTTTAGAGTAACTGTATTTGTAGAGAAGACTATTTCATCTTTGTGATGACTATTTTATTTGTAGGTACTTTGGAAAATATTAATCCCAACAAACAACCAATCAATGGTGGTTCTAACTATGAGTATTCTAGAGATAAAATATAGATCTTCGTTGTTAACATAGGTGTTGATAAATTTATTATGATGAAAAAATTACAATGTTCCTCATAAGGAAATTACAATTTTTTATTGAAGAAAATTTAGAATATCTACTGAAATTTCAAGATTGAAGTACTTTGTTATGTTCAATAGAAAGGAATACATATACTCGTATTTATTCTTGAGAATGAAATAATAATATATGGATAAAAAATAATTCTACACATTTTTGAATCTCAAAGGTATTATAAACTATAAGAGCTATGATGCATGTAGATAATCATGATTTTGATTTTATAATAGGATAATATATTTCCAAAAATATTCAAATGATCCGGACCATTGTTAATAAATTAAAATCTACAAGAGAAAAATATATATGGAAGAACATATTATTGAAAATATTAAAGATATGATTCAAGAAGAATGAGAATCTTTAAAAAAATTAAATATACGATACTACCCGTATAACAAACCTATGATCATATCATCTAATTATAACTCTCATATTTTATGATGTTAGTTTTAAAATATATGTTGAGAAGAGAATAAAAATACCTTTCAAACTTTTTATTTTACCTTTTGGAAAACTAAAACTAAGAAATCTAATTCAAGTGATATGTTTTCTAAATAATTAAAATCTAATATGAAATAAAATTTTAAATCTGATACTAGTTATTATGAATAAAGATAGAATGAACTCACTTAACTTATGAAGAGGTTGAATAAAATAACTGGGAAGAAAGAATTCTGTTATGTGAACACGAAAACGTTGGCAGATTTGTGGGCTAAGAACGATACTTATGAGATAATTTTTTATAATTGTACGAATCCATGAAATATCATAAAATAATTTTTTTAGGTCCACTAGGTAAGATACCCTGAGATGGGGGGTGAATCAGGGTATGAATGATTAAAAAAACTTCCCCTTTTGATCTTGTTTTGCTGTTAAGAAAAACTCTCTTCTCTCTCTTTCCTGCACCAAAGCATAAACATGAATTAAATCATGAACATGACACAATTATTTTTACTTGTTTCACCCTCACTAGGCTACATCCAAGGAGCAAACACTGGCGATGTTCCGATGTACCAAATCCACAAGAGCGCACTATTGTTTACAAAGCTCGAAGCAAACTCACTTTCCATTCTGGTTTACAACCAATCACAATATTAAAGCTCACTACTCCCTCAAATGAAGTGTGCTCACTTCTCTTTCAGAATATCCACTCTCAGATTATAGACCTATAGGTATCATCATTGTCACTAATGAATTCCACATCCTTAAATATTGATAGATTCTCTATTGATGTCCACCATTCACCAACAGATGAATCTCACTTTGCACCAGGTGTACCAGGCAACCCCAAATTTTACGCGCAACCTCTACAATATCTTGCGCATAATTTTAATCTTGTGCGCGAAATTCATTTTTCATGCAACACCACTTTTACACAAAACCACTAATTTTATTCGTAGCCTTTACTTTACGCGCAAACACTACTTTTATGCGCAACAGTCTTCTTTTATACCCAAACTTTTCGTTTTCACGCAACCCCCTTGTGCACTTTAATTTCACATGCTAGAACCCAGATGCTCTCTAAGTCTTTATCTTTTGTCGAATGAGGGGGGTCACTTCATATTTATAGGAAAAATTTACCCATGCACGAAAATCCTTCCTTGAGCGTATAATCCTCTTCGAGCGCGGAAAACCCATCATCCCTGCAACATCATTTTTCGCGCCCTGCTCCAAAATTTCACGCGCCTCATGCCTTTTACAATTTTCAGCATTCTGTTCCTGAAACACCTTTTGCATGAAAAACCTCGCTCCTCGATTTTGCGCACCACACACTTTTCCGCACACCATCCACCTATTTGCTGAACTGCTCCAATATTTCACACACCTCTCTAATTTTGCGTGCACCTCCCTTAGACAAAAACACATCTCTCCATGTTCTGATTTTTAGGCCCAAAAATTTGGAAAACATTAGAAAAGGGTGCAACATTGTATCTACTCTTTTTGTACCACCTCCAGATCATCCATTCCTTTTCCAAGGTTCTTTTTTCAATCATGGATTGCCCAAAAAATCTCTTGAACCCAAAAAATCACCATGTAAACCCCCTTTGTCAAAAAATTAGACATCGTGGTCTACTTTGTGAACAAACACAACATGGAGGCCTTCTTTGTCAACAAACACGATCACCTCAAAATTGATCTAATGATACGTTGATGGATTTTTTCCCAAAAAATGTCTAATGTTGAAGAATAAATATAGAGGTCAAATAATATTTATAAAAATAAAGGGGAAAAGGGATTGAAATCATTTGATACATGTATTTCTAGTGGTGGAGAATCTTCTCCAGAATTCTTATCAGATGATAGAATTGACAATCAAAATTTTATAGATTTTTATATTGTAATTCCAAATAATAATCA
This sequence comes from Viscum album, assembly GCA_963277665.1. Taxonomy (NCBI): domain Eukaryota; kingdom Viridiplantae; phylum Streptophyta; class Magnoliopsida; order Santalales; family Viscaceae; genus Viscum; species Viscum album. Next base: position 337,988,769 of record OY728140.1, read on the forward strand.
ATGCTACATGGAGAAGGGATATTCCAAATCCATTAATAATATTACCTTAAATGGTAATTATCATGATTATGATGATGAATATAGTTATACTTCTTCAAAATAAGAAAATATTTTTACATTTTATTATTAGGATAATATTCATTGTTTTGATGAAATCAAGAGATATGTTAGATTTCTAGATAAAAAGAATAATGATGTTATGAAAGAATATGATTTTCCTAAAGAATAAATTTCTAAAAAAAATTCTATAATATAAAAAAAATATTTCATTGATTTGTAATCTTAATATAGCCAGAATGGTCTAATGGCCATCAATGTTTATTCATTTTTGAGAATCCCACTTTTAAGGGTTGAGGGATAACCCTTACATGGCCCATAGGATTCATGAAAAATCACCATGGAGACCCCTATAAACACTTTGCCCACCCTATATGGACACCAATGCTGCCAGATCCCACTACTCTACATACGGATGCTAGCTACTTATCCTTATGTAGTCTCATTATAGAGGTAGATAAAAAATATATTAATCTATATCAACTAAATATGATATGAATCTACTCTTAAAATTAAATTACAATATATTTAGTCTAAACAAACTCTTTTCAAATTTTAATTTTGGGAAGTGAATTTTTTATAACATATAAAAAATTTAATCCATAGATAAACAAAACTAGAATCTGATTTAGTTCACATAAACCACATTTTCAGACTAACTAGTTTATTGTAAAGAGTTTAAAATTTTGTATGAAATGTCAAAGAGGCGAAGATAGGAAAAATAAGTGCTCATTACATTGAATTCAATAATTTTGTTTTCATAAAGTGGATATATTTAAAGAATTATTATCTTATCAATAAAATAATATTGGGTATAGGTGGATTCTAAAAGTTTTAATTTCTATCAATTTTGGACACAAGAACGTTTGGCTACTCAAATATTATCATTTTTATTTTAGGGGAAAAGGATGACTACCAATATAAAAACATATTTTACATTAATAGATATTTTTATAGACATATGTTAGGTAAAACAATCTCTTTTAGATGATTATTAATTTGAAATTTAGAAATGTGACTTTTGGAAATAATGATCATGGATAAATACATTGTATTGGTGACATTGAATTCCTTAGTAAATCATTCATTTCCATTTTTATATATTTTATGACTTAATAAAAATCTCATTACCATAATCCAATTATCTGATAAAGGTTTTCCTCTGAAAATTAGGAATGATAAAAAGAATTCAATGTTAAGAAGGTAAATTCATTATTTTTGTTAATAGGCCTAATAATGTTTAGATGAAAAATGTAGAAGGCCATAGAAACCAAGATCTATATTTATTTAGTAAAATTGAATATTATTATTGGTTCTAAAAAAATAATTCTTGGACATTGTAATTTAATTAATTTAGCTAAACATTTTTGGAATTTCATGTATGTGATCAACCAGAACATTTGTTTATTTCATGTAAAAATTGCAACCCTTGTCAATATCATAAGCAACATAAGTCAATATATAAATCTACTAGTGAAGTATCAAATTTTGAAGCATGATAGTTAATGAACATGGATTTATTTGATTCTATTAAAAAAAGAATTATTGGTGGAAAACACTACGTGTATGTCTTGGTTAATGGATACCCTAAATATACATGGAATTATTTGTAATAAAAAAACTATTAAGGCGTTTGTTATCTAAAAAAATTATATACCATCTTAAAAATGAGAAAGTCCAAATTTTTGGTCAATATCCATAGAAATCATGGTGTTGGTTTGAAATTTTTTATTTTGATACCTTTTATAGTAAGAAAGGAAGTACACATAAATTTTTAGCTCCTAGAAATCCCAAGAAAAATGGTATAGTTGTATAAATAAATAGAATTCCTTAGATGATTAAAAAGGAAATGATTGGTGAGCAAAAAATTTATAATTTTTTTAGATGAATGTGTTAGTACCTATTTCAAAACATTATACTGTGTTTTACTCAGAACTTTTCTTAATTAACCTATGTATGAACCATGGACATGAAGATTGAAAAACCATTCTTACATAAAATTTTTATGTATTAGGTATTCATTTATAATAAAAAAGATAATTAAAATAAATTTGATCCAAATAATTTTGGGGAAATATTATTTAGTTTTTCTATATCTAGTAAGGATCAACATGTTTTTAACAAATTAAAAACACTATTGAGGAAATGGTGCATATTATGTTTGATGAAATTGATCTTTTGGTTTTCAATTAACATGAAACTATATTTTCAAACGTTATTTTTAAATCCATTTTTAACCCTTTTTGGAAAAATATTTTGATATAATAACAAGTAATGTAATAATTTTTGATGTAATACCTCTATAATAATTTCAAATGGTTTTTGATGAATATTGTTTTACAAACCAATGAAATACTCTGATCATAAGAAATTATCTAATTGGTAATATCATTGGTGTTTTAGATCAACTATTAAAAACTCATAGTTCATTAATGAAAGAAGGAGAAAATTATAAATTCCCATCTTAGTTGGAACAAAAAACACTTAATGAGGCATTAAGTGATAAAGTTGAGATAATGGGAATGTTGGATTATATCAATGAGTTTTGGAGGAACAATTTTTCCACTTTGGTATAATAATGTAAATATATTCCTATGATTGCAGCAAAATGGGTTTTTATAATAAATGTTATGAAAATATAATTATTCAAGGAAATAAGGCATGATTTTTTTTCTATGGGTCATAATCAACATGAAATTATTGATTATGAAGATAATGTTTCACCTATATCAAAACATAAATCAGAATGTAAAATTTTATACATTATAGCATAAATAAATTTCACAAATTATTAATTTTATTTGAATTTTACATTCCATAAAATATATTATTATGATGAATTATATATATAACAACCGCCTATTTTTGAAGATATAAATTTTCATAATTTTTTTAAAAAAAATACTAAGGAACTCTATGGACATGAAAAATCTCCATGATCCTAGTATGATACACTTACCATATTTTTTCTTAAATATAATTTTGTTTAGGGAACTATTGATCTAAGTCTTTTTATTAAGAAAATATTCAATGATTCTGTCATTATTAAAATTTATTTTGGTGATATTATATTTGGATAAACTTAGATATCTTTATCATATTCAATTACAGAATATATTAAATCTATGTTTGAGATGAGAATGATAGATAACATGCGTTTTTTCAGAAGTTTCAATATTTTGGAAAAATCCAAATGAACTTTATTTTCTAAAAAAACTTCTACAAACTATTTTACAAAAGGGATTTAGTTATAATGAAACTAAATGTATAATTACACATATAATAACCTCAACTATTATATATCTTGATAAATCAGGGAAACTTGTATATCAAAAAAAATGAGAGGAATGATTGAAATTTTATTATATCATACAACTGGTTAACCAGACCTAATTTGTTTTATATTCTAATGAATCAGATTTTAGGAAAATCCAAAAAAATTCAATCTTAAAGATATTAAATTCTTTTTTTAATCTTAAAGGATCTTTGGATCTTGGAATATTCTATTCTTTTGGAAATTATTTTTAGCTATTTTTTTATATGCTTTATTTGGTGGATGTATAATGGATAATAAAATTACATCTATAACATTTCATTTCTTTGGAGAGAATTCAGTGACATGGTTATGAAAGAAATAATAATCAGTATAACTATCCACTAATGAATCTAAATATGTAGTAGTTGGAAAATGATACAATCAATTATTGTGTATGCAACACACACTCACTTATTTTTTCACGAGATTTAATAAACAAATTTTTTCTGTGATAACACAAGTAAAATAGTTTTTTCTATTAACCCATGAAACCAATAAAGAGAAAATAACATATATATAATACATTGTGTCCTTCATGATCATGCAAAAAAAGTGGTATTATTTTATGGTTTATCAGAACGAAAAAAAATTATTGAAATTTTTGAAAACTTTTAATTATAAAATATCTATAAATATTAAATGGTAGATTTGAATGATCAATATAAAATTATCATTAATCCACTTGTTGATTTATCTTTATTCTTACAATTAAAAGGACCTTAAGAATAGTAGGTGGAATTATTTTCCTTAAATTTTTTAATTTATTCATTTTTTTATAATTTTTATATTTTTTAAAACAATTTAGAAAATTTATTTTTTATGAAACATTTATATTTAATCAAAATGATACTTTTCCAATGTTTAATTGGACATATTCTATTCCTATAACTTATTTTACACACCCATGAATTTCAATTCACCAGAAAAACTGTTCTAAAAAATTATATTTTCTATTATTCTTGGTGGTACCCATTATTTTATAACATTATAGCGGAAATATTTTGAACATTTTTTTGCAAACATTTATGTTATATAAGAATTATTTTTTTAATACAATATAGATATTTCTCACAAAATTTTAAAAATTCCAAGAGTTAAAAAACTATAACTTATTAAATCATTTGTAGTCACCTTATGTAATATTATCCCATCCATTGGATAATTTTAAATTTGAAGCATTTAACTTCATTTCTATATATTGTGGAGGATTATAAATTTATTTTCTTCTATACAAATTATACAGAACAACTTTGATCACATGAATTCTCCTATGGTCGACAAATACTGGAATATTTTCGTTACTCCTTTGGTTTTTCCGTTTAATCTCTATGGAATTGCTTAATGATTTTCAACTAGGGAAGTTATAATTGAAATGTTGGTGGAATGAAGATTGTTTGATAAGTATGATTTCCATTTAAATTAAAAATTCATTCCAATAATGGGAATCTATTTGTGTATCTAATGATGACATTAACATACTCAATCCAAAAAAGGTATGAGAATTTTATATGTTTTTAGTGTTCAATGGGGTTGATGGGTTGAGCAAATTTAAATTAAAGTATTTTGGGAATACCTACAGCTTGAAAATACAAATGGTAGCTTAACTTTTTTGAATACCACAGGACGGAGAAACATCCTTCATAGCCCATATTTTACTGGACAAAAATCAGATACTTTGAAGCACCCCTTATAGATAAGACCTTGTTCGCTTCATATGAGAATATTAGAAAGGTGTACGACCCTTCAAAAGATAAAAGGATAATATTATAATAAATTCAAACAATCTTCTACCACAAAATGTATATAAACATACTATAAAGTTAAAATACATTTATGTTATGGGCTTTCATTATAATTCAGAAAATTCATCATATTCATGTTTATGTGGAATAATTTCAAATCCATAATGAAATGAATAGTTAAAAAATAATCTTATAAAAATTAATATTATCAATATATTTCATGTGATGTTTATAGATGTCCAACGCATTAATAATGAATCCACTCACATATAATATAGGAAATTTTAATTCTAAGATGAAAATGTTTCAAAGATGAGACTAAAATATTTTATTGTTGTAAGTAAGATCATTAACATACCTAAAAAATATTAAATAACTAATGAAATTTATGATTATAATAAAAAAGTTAATGAGAAGATAAAATCTCTAGATTCATCCCATAAATACCCAATGAATCAAATAAAGAAAACAAATTCCTTATCAAAAGAGGCCTTTATTGAATTTAGGAAGAATAAGAATGATAAGAAAGATGGTGATATCATTTTGGGTCACAATTCTTTTGAGGAAAAAATTATATTGAATAGATTTTGATAGTATAGGTAAGCAAAATGAAAAAAAAATGTGAATGGAAAAAGTAGCTAATGATTTATTTGGTGAAATTGAAAAGCATTTGGAAATGTAGGGTGGTGTGAAGAAGTTCCTCCAGTATCAGTTTATTTTAAGAGTAATTTTAATGTTTGTGTGGCTGTTCTTCAGATTGTTCTATCATATATTCCTCATATAGATTCCTTAGCCACCCCTACTGAGAAAAATTCATTATCCTTTTGAATTGACAAGTATAAAGATGACTTTGGGGAATATTTTTATTAGCATGTTGATCTGTTTGTCAATAAATTTTATGAAAAAGAAAATGAGGTTAATAATAAGCTGGTTTTTGAAAAATTATATCGCATAAAAAAATTCAAGTACTTGGGAAAATGGATGTTTGTAAAAAATAAATAAAAAGTATTGAGATATCTAAAATTACCATTGGTTGTTAAAGAGTTTGGAGTTCATGAATCAAATTCTTCCTCAATCAATTCGATGAGGAATAATCTTATCTTAGTTTATCTAGGATAAATCCTTAAAATGTAAAAACTAGGCATAGTCTACCATGTAATCAGAAAAACAACATTTATATAAAAATATAATAGTTGAATAAGTTTCTTAATCCTAGTTTTCCAATAATAAAGTTTCTATTATTCCAGGATTTTGAGGTGATAACTCATTAGAAGTCTCATGTGATTCCACTAACTCTCCTCAATAAACCTGATCGAAGTGGAATGAAATAAAAATTAAGTATATTAAAATTTTTATTAAAATGTTACAATAAATTTTTTATGTATTTCCTGACATTAAATCAAAATATATATACATATAAGGCAATAATGATATTATCAAATGTTCTAGATCTCTCAAATAAAAATATAAAAATATATTTATAATGAGGTTGAACATAAGAATATTATTGGGAAATATTTATTTTCTTTAATAAATTTGATGAGAAGAATCATGTGGATGAACCAAATCGAAGGAGATATAAAATTATTTTATGAGAAGATTGTAATAATTAAAATAGAAATTGAATCTCTTTTTAGGTTTTCAGATTGTATCAACTCTAAAGTAAGATATTTTTCAAGGGTTATTGATGTTCTTAAATAAATATACGTCCCATAAGACCTATATATTTTCCAATAGAATAACAAGTTGTAATCATAAGTATAGAGTCAATAAAAGAATTATTCCACAGAAGAATACACTGAGAAGAAAAATAATGATCTCTAAAAGATGAATATGATTACAATGAATGTTTATGATATTGAAATATTTTTTCATTGAACTCTTAGATGAATGTAATAATCAATGTCCAAAAATTTGGTTGAAAACATTCATATATTTTTTATAATTTTAATGTTTTATTATATTCATGATTACTAATTATAATTTTTTATAGAATATTCTTTATAATATTTTAGGTTACACTTTCTACTTATTTAACTCTTTCTTATATGTTCTTTTTCAAAATCAAAAAAGGTGAGAAATTATAGAACATGAATATTATGGGATGAAAAATTAGATCACATGAATGATGTGTAATGGAGACTATGTTTTAAAATATTTACATAAATTTTTTATTAAGTGTTGTATATTATGGTCTTCAAGAAGGGGGAGATTATTGAGTTAAAAGACCTATTTCTAACTATACTATTTGAAATAAAAATTCACTATTTGAATTTTCTAATAATTCTTATCTTTATGTTTTCAATGTCATATGTTTTATAGGAGGGTATTTATTTTTACTGGATGGAAAACTGAATTCCAATATACATGCTTATATTAAGTATATCATATTAATGTTTACCAAGTGCATTGAATGAAAATGCACAAACTAAATCAGATAGTATTTTACAAAGTATTTCATATGGACTTATCGATTATAAATTTAATTAGAATTAATTTTTTAAATTCCATTAGACATTATTCAAAAAACAATACATTGAACAAACTTCACGAGACAAAGAAATAAAAACTCTACTAGATGAACATTTACTAAGATGACCAAACATATAAATAAAAATTCTACTTGATGATGGATTCTAATTACTCCATACAGAATATTCAAATCATTTTAATGATGTAATATATAATTATCACTAGAATAAGTGATTCTTTATTGAACTTATGATGAAAAGAATATGTTTTCCTGATGATTTTTTAGCTAAAAATGAGAATCGCAGAATTTTACAATTGGAAGAACATATATAAATGGGACCATAACCTCAAGGAAAATAATCATTTTATAAATCAATGATATAATGTTTCAATTGATGTTTTTCAAAATATTATTACCTAGATCTATTCAACTATAAAATTTATATAGATTCCATACAAAATATATTGTGATAATTTAATTATTATAAATTATTTTTGGTTGGACTTCTGTAATCTTTGTTTTCCATAGTGTGTCATCAAGGGATCCCATGGATAGAGAGATAGAGTTTTTCTAATTAGTTGATTAAGGTATTGTAGGGATAGGGATAAAAAATAATTTTCCATAAGGTGGATCAAGGTATTATAATTCTAATACTACATACCTTTGAAAGGTTTATAATTAGTGATTCTGAAATTCTTTTCTACAAACATTCTTAGCACTTTTCATGAAAGTGAGTAACCATTCTTAGGAAAGGTTATATAATATTTTCTATATTCTTTATAATATTTGTATATTTTTTTATACTTGTTTTTACATGAATCTAAATTTCTAATATTTTAATTTTAGAAATTTTTTTTTTTGGTATAAATTGGTTTCTTTATATGATTATATAAAGTATATCAGAACCAACATTGTCTATTATACTTTCTTAAAAAAAATATTGGAAAAAATTATAGTTTAAATATTTATAAACTAAAATTAACCCCTATATTATATTTATGAGAGTAATATCATGATCTCACTAATATTATTTCTAAACACATAAATCATGTGATAGATTAATAAAAAGAGTGATCTATATGAATTGTGGGTGGGTTTCAGTGATTTTATTTGTTTCCATTATTTTGATTTGTGTGCCTTTGATATTATTTTATGTTGTTGATAATAATTTCGGAACCATTGGTCTTATATTTTTACTTTTTTTATTTCTAGTAGAATCCTTTATATTTGAGAGATATCTCCCACAACATTTGATCTTATAGGGTTTTTTCAAACGATTTAACCACCTCTTCCTTCTTAGGTAATGATCGTATTTTTGTGTATAGTGATATTTCTAAGAGGTATATCATGGGATAGTTATTTAGAACATCCCATTTTCAATCCTTATCATGTTTAATTTATTCTCACGGTTGAAAATATTTTGAGTGGTTTCTAATGTAAGGACTCAGATATTTGGACACTGCCCTTTGAGTTTCCCCTAGGATTTGAGGCATTGTGAAGGAGTTGAGAGGTGTGTTAAAGGCTTGGTTATTAGGAAATCCATTTTCGGTCAAGTTATTTTGGGAAAGATGTCATGGATCATGGTTGTTTGATGATGGGTTCACCACATGTGTTGAGAAGTCCATGATGTTAACATTTATCAAAGGGATTCCACTTGTGTGAAATAGGTACGGGTAAAACACAAAGCATTAGGTATATTGGTGAACGTGGGTGTGGTGAGGTTAAGCATGTGACTGAGGGGATAAACATGAAAGTAAGGGGTATCTACACCATAAAAATCAGTGTGGATAGATAAAATGTCTAGGGATTCATGTCTACAATACAGTGCATAGTATATTGATAGTCAGGGGTAGACTTTAAATATCATGTTTGAGTCATATCCGTTATTAGTGTCGGTAAGCCACTATTCTGATGACAATAATGAGGGTACATTGTTTTGATGTCTCTTATCAGGGTGTTTCATACAAATAGGATTTATCCTTGCATAAATGTCTTCACATGTGAGTAACCATATCTTTCATACCTATAGGTATGTTGTATAGTGGTCAACATTTTTTTCCACTTTATGAAAAAGAATATGACCAATGTCCCTATGTCACATGTGGTTAATCACCATTTATTACAATTATATGAAATCTTTCATGATGGTCATCTAAAATAATCTATATAATTAAAAATAAGTTTTTTCATTATGTAGGATTCCCTAGTCACATTAGGTTATTTCAAAAAATCTAGTTTTCCCTATTTTCGTCCATGTTTTGAGTTGTAACTCATTCAATGGAAATGAATGGGAATAATAATTTGAAGTTTTGGGTTCAAATATGATATGGGGAATATAGATTTTAATCAATGAAATCTTACCCATTTAGGATATTTAAAATGAATCATGTGAGGAAAATTAAATTTAATCTAATTAATATTAAATAAAATACTATAGTTTAACTTATATTATGGGAAATACCTATAAAGTGTATATATTATCTTCTAAATCAGTGAGTCTTTATAATTTTAGTTTTTGTAGTTCTACATCATGTATGAGTGTTCCAAAATCATCCATTTATGATATTCTAGAAGTCATTGATTACCCTATTCCCTACTGTCACATTTCCACAACTTTAATACTTTTCTCTCTCATAATATTGTTGTATTGAATGAATCATATCTCAAGGTAGGGGATTGAAAAGTTATCCTTGTTATTTTATTTTCTAAATTTTGGGCTTACCATAAATTTTTTTTCACTGAGTAAAATTAATGAACTAAAATTAAGAAGATAAAATTAGTCAGAAGATGAAAATAAAGAGGGAGAAGTGTTACATATGTCTTTTATGTAAAAACATGTGTTGTTTCATGTGTTTATTCTATTATTGTTTAATGTACAACAAACCAGAATGTATTTTTATAGATAACCATTAGAGTATGGTAACTAAAATAATCATGGAAGTAGAGTAGCAGTTTTAATCTAATATTGTTGTGGTAATTGAGGCTTAAAATTTAAATAATTTTTTTTATGATATGCTATTTTTATGAGCCCCTTGTTTTCTATGAAAAAGTTTATCATTGAAAACATGAGTTATTATTGTGATTAGTTTCTAGAAATCTGTCAAATAATTGTGTAATAATATTAATTATAAATTAGCTAGACATCTTGGATAATCAATATGTGAATGATGTTGATGTTGGACCATGGAATATAAATATCTATAAACATTTTTGATAAATATTTATTAATATCAATAACAATGATGTATTATTATTTTTTGTTTTTTGAAGCTTGGTATCATGGGGTGAGATGAATTAATAAATCTATAATTTGGGTTGTGGCTATAATAATATACCATGGGTTGTTAATTAAAATATATAGAAGTGGAATGGCTATAAATAATTAAATACATGAACTATTTGAGATATAAATTCTTGATGTAAAAGTGAAATGTATGGGAGTAATTATGAGTGATTGCTAAGAATTTTATGTGTTGAATATGGGGAATAAATGTCTTAATGGTCTTAATAATGGATTATTAATGGAAATTGGGAATTAGTTGAATGAATGGATTCATATTGAACTTTGAATGGTTATTATGTTTGTTTCTGTGTGTTTGTTGGCTGGTAAGTGTTGTAGAGTTATCCAAGTTTGTGTATTGGTAGTAGTGAGGAAATTATGGAATTAATGGTTTGTTATAGTGTTTTTGTATGGTCTACAAGGTGGTATTTGTGTGAATATATTTTACCATTTACTTTATTATAATTTCTAAACACAGTCTACTTGAGTTGAATATTTTTACCACCATCGATTTTTTTATTCTAGGTGTTTTCCCTAATATATTGTTTTGTGAGGGTGTATGGATAAACCCCCTTTCTATCCATTTAGTAGTAGACTAGCTATTATGGCCTAATGTTGGTATGATCATGAAATGTGTGAGAGTGGTATGTGGTATACCTGATGATGTGGTGGGGTGATGGTTATATAGTGGAGGTCATGTATAGAAGGAGGATGGAATAAGGATTTTTTACTTTATGCTTATGATACCCTTCTGTATTTGTTCTAAAATAATTAATGTGGATGTGATTTGTTTATGATGTGATGATGTGATATGTTGTTTTACCTGATGTTAACATGTGTTGTTGGACTATGCAAGAATTTATTTATCAAACCAAGACAAACATAACCTAAATAGTATAATAATTTCATGTTTTGAATTATACATCACACAAATAGTCAAAAAACCAAATGACTTAAATATTTTGTGTCTTGAATATTAGCTACATAAAAAACTTCTTTTATAACAATTTAAAATATTTCTCCATAATCAAGCTTCTCTATGTATTTTTTAGACATCTAACATGATAAATTAATCTTCATAACATAGGTAATGGAAAAATAAGAATGGGGTGTCCTTAGATTATTAGTAAAGTAAAAAACATATCATAATAAGAAGTAGAATATGAGGAAGACATAAATATCATTATAAAAGACCAAAATACATTATAAGATAATCGTAAATCATGTTATTGTAATATAAGATCATACAAACATGGTAATGGAAGTATAAAATATGTTAACCAGATCAAAATGCATATCAATAATCATATAATAAGTGACCAATACATAAAAGTGTTGAAAATTAAAAAAAATGGCATAATCAGGAAAATAAGTTATTTCATTAAAATTATTTGTATCTAGATAATTTGGTATATGATAATAAAAATTATGGGAATGTGTTACAACCATAAGAAAAAAAATCCTATTTAAAAACCTTTCCACATTATGTTCACACAAAAACTTTTGAACAAAGATTCCCATATATCATTCACACAATAAACTTGTGTACAATGCTTCCCACATCTTATAGATGTAACATCAATTCATTCAATGTGATATGAAACCAATAAAAATGAATTTGAGGGGGATATAAAACCCCAAACTTTCTCATTAATACATATGAGTATCACTTTAAAATAAATCACCATCACATCTTAAATATCCTAAAGAAATGGGTTTATTAAAAATACAAATGAAAATAATTCAATTTTCCTAAATAACCCATGGAAATAAAATGGGTTTCATACACATGAAGTTTTTTATAAATTAACATCATAAATTAAATGGTTTGATGCTGTAAATATCACCAACCAAAATAATAACATAATAAAAGAATATATATGGTAAAACATGAAATAAAAATCCATTTTATATAGATCATTTAAAGATAATAAAATATAAATCCTAAAGAGATATTTTTTTAAAAAAAATTGTATTCATCATGGTAATAGTCTATGTCTTTTTAGAGAAATATTCTTTGGTTTTTTAAAATTAAAACAAAACCACTCATGAAAAACATTAGATCAAAAACCATATTTCCCAATAAATAAAGATAAAGTATTACTTGAAATGAAAAATCATGTGAACATAGGTGGGAAATAAAGAAAAAAATTTATTGCATTAAGTTAGAAGTTTGAGTTACCAAAAATGTTAACTTTATAATTTATTTACATGGATGTTCATTGAACTCCTTAACTTTAACACCTCAAAATCCAAATATATGACTACCTTTAAATAAGATAATTTGTTTGATAGCTCTCTATACATGCAAGATAGAACATAAATGAAACCATGATATATTTAGATAAAATATAAATGTTTAAATATGAACATTAAAACCAAGTCATCGAACTATTGGTAATGAATAGGAGTAAATGGTTTCTGAAATATATGTATAAGGAAATAATTCTACTTTTAAAAATAACGAAATTCAATCAGTTTATTTAGGATTACTAATAATATTATATATTGTGTAGAAATGTATTTTGAAAAAGGATTATATAATATGATGCACATTTACATTTCAAGAAATATATTATCAATATAAAATTATGTTTGATATTAATCATGGGATACCACCAAAAATGAAATAAAATATAAAAAATATCATTAAATGTTTTAACATATAATTTTATGATATTTTTTCATTGTATTATATGTTTTTTTAAATATGAACATAATATTTTTGGAATTTGAAATAAATAAAATGAACATCATTTTTTAATTTTTAGTTTCAAAATGGACTTAGAGTTATTTTTTGATCATTTTCTAAAATAGTTTTTTAGTCGATAAATGTGGGATTTATGAAAATTATAAATTCCATGACTTTATCACTATGAAAGAATAACCTAGGATAGATAAACAGACATTAAAGTAATCGTATAATAAGTTAAAAAATAACATTATACTTTATAAAATATTCTTTATATATATAAAACCTATTCCAAACATTTTTATAAAGTGTTACTTTAATATAGAAACTTTTGTTTGTCGTTTTCTTTAAATGAAAATATTTTAAAGAGTTATTTGGGTTTGGTTTTTCTAGAAATCCTCATACACTATATTTTTTATAATAAAAAATTTATTTCATTAAAATTAGTAAGAAAGATAATTTTATTTTATATATAAAAATATAATTCTTAAAAACCTTATATTTTTAAAAACTATTTTTTAACAATTAATTTTGTTTATTTTAAAAATAAATTTTCACATCTTTAGACACTTTATTTGTAAAAATCACTTTCATTACTGAAATTATAAATATGAAAATAGGTTAAATTTTCAATCTTAATATTTATCATTAAAATTAATCACTACGGTTAGAAATTAATTACCAATGTAAAAGTAAAAAAGGGATAAATTGAGTATAACCTAGTGTAAATGACCTAATGTTTTTTTGAAACATGTGTATAAATTATTATTTTTCTATGATATCAACCAATATATGTATACCCTACACTTTTTTATCTTTTGAGATATTTATCCTCGAATACAGTCATCGAATTTGTGAAAAATATACAACTATTAAAAAAACTATAATTTCATTCACTTATAAAATGGAAACATCTTCACATATTCAAAAAACATAATACCTTATAATTAATCATTGAAACCCAACCATTTTACTCTCCCAATAACCATATACCATGATGATAATACCATGGTCATCTCATAGCTATCCTAATCCATTACAGTTCACGGAGATGTTCATGGAAAATGAACGTCCCCAATGCTTGTGTTACAAATTACTTAGTTTCTAGTATTAATTATCTTAATTGAAATTTATCCTATAAAAAATAATATATTGATATTATTATAATTTATATACATAAATTATATTATATTAGGTGTAGTGTCATTTTTTCACATACCCCATCCATTTAGAAAATCAAAATCGTTGTTCATGCATTCTGTAGTATTCCACCTCCATGTTGTAACATGTTCTGTTTTACTTAACCACCCAAAAAGGATGTATTTATATATGTTAATATGGTATAAATATATCTTTTATGACAAAAATAATTATTTAATTTAAAATTGAAATTTTTTATTTTTGATAGGATCAATAAATGATCATCATTAACTTAGGTGTTTAAAACAAGAAAACTAAGAGGAAAATGCTCACGGTTTTCTAAATAATCAATTTATATTAAATGTATTTTATTTATTATTCATTAAAAGTTTCATATATCACACTTATAATCAGAAAATAGTATCATTATTCCACTAGTATGATGATATTACAACTAAACCATCCCATAATCATTTATTAAGTCTGAGCATGTTCATGTTTGGGTCGGTTTAACCACATAATTGCACCATAATATGATTTTCTAACATTTATGACTATGAGAACATATTTTATAGTTTAATATGATATTAATATTATATAATTTATTTATATTAAGGTCATATTAACATTTAACTCATTAATTATGAAAACAACATCCATTCATTAAGAATAACTGATACAAGATCATCGTAAATTTTATTATCATTATTGAAAACCAAAACTAAAATGAAATAAAAATATAAATTTAAAATATATATTGAAAAAACAATTATAGAAGCTTAGATGATATATTAATGATTAAATTTGATACAATAATAAGCATGAAAACTATTATTATGAAACTGGTACGAAAAATCCAAACTATAAACACCCGATGCAGGAAATCAGAATAATTCATGTATTAAATGACTATTAATGAATATTTTGAACGAAAATGGATATTATTTAGGTTCCTTATTAATTTATTAAATTATATATGGTAAGAAAACAATATTTTAAATTATTTTAATAGAATAAAGAATAATAGGTACGTGTTTTCATCTCAATTTCCCTTCATTGAGAGAAACCATGTATTAATGCACTTAATTTCATTTATGTGGTGAATATATTTCCTATTTGAGATATAATATCATAAAATATATTAGAATAAAGGTATTTTATGTTCAATTTAAATCCATACATTTCAAGGGGATTTTATGAAAAAGTTTCTAAGACATAAAGCTTTTCTTGATCTCAATTTTAATCCATTGATACATAATATATTTTATTTTACATATTCCCTTTTATGGATGTTATATTAATTTACTATCTAATGGATATTTTTTTTATTTCATGGGATTTACTAGCCAAATAATGTTTCCATTATTCATGTGGCTGGTGATTGAGTTTTTTCCCTATAGGTAATTATTTTGGTGACTAAATTTTAACTAATTCAGTTATGATTATTCTTTGAACTTATGTCATATATGTTGGGTAAATTATAACATTTGATTATATTATATGATATATCACATTATTTCTAAGTTATATACATTAATACCACAAAAACCATTTGATAATTATTTCTCACTTATTGTGATATAATCTATTAAAAATCTACTTTCATTCCTCTAATGAATTGTAATCATGTTATTTTTGTGTTTTATTAGTCATATACCCATTATTATATACAGTGTGAACATCAGATTTTACAACACTCATATTGGAAGTTGTTGACGTAAAAATTATGACATTCTACTAACATGGACAAAATTATAGTAATTCCAATACATATTATTATTGGAATGTTGACCATGCATTGTTTATCCCTCTACCATATTTCTACGGATGAGTTATGATAAAGAAAAACCTTTTATTGACATGGGGACAAGTATTGGGTTTCATTTAGTTTGTATTAAAATATGGATGATTATTGGAATGATTGGTTATATTTTTATTAATTTTCTCTTATTGGAAATGAATTGTACTTAAACAAGTGAGAAGGGAGTCCAGACATTATATATCCCTTAGATGCATTGATAAGTCTCATGAGACAAAAAATGTTATGTTTTGGTGTATGCCTATACCCAGAGCATGATATTAGCTTAAAAAAAGCATTGAAAACAAGATATCTCTATAATCGTCTTGAACATTAGTAATATTTCTTAGTATAAGTATTGGATTATTTTTTATGTATTCCATTATAGATATGATCTGTAAGAGATCATTATTAATGATTTCAAAGATTTTCATTAATTATTATGGATATATCTTGCACACATTTACATGTTGATTATGGATTCATGGTGATTAGTGATTCTTTCCATAAATAATAAGTCTTGTTTGTACCATGATTTCTTTAGTTATATGTTTCCCTTACTCATCATTTAAGATCGCCCCTTCTTATTTTTCCATTTCCCTAGGTTATAGATAAATGTAGCTCACAAGAAATATTTAAAAGGAATAAATTGAAAATTATTTTCTAGGTGAAATTGATGAATTTTCCGAAAATATATGTATTCAAATATAATGATAAAATTATCCACTAGATACAATGAATATTTGATTTATCAATTTATTTTTTTACTAATTCTCAAAATATCTAAACTTAAATTTTTTCTTCAGATTTAAGAGATGCAATAATCATTTTTAATTTATTAATTATGTATGGTTATATTCATGATTTTATAGTTGTTATCAAAGAAAGTATGTGAAGTATGAGTTTATGAGAACCAGATCATGGAGTCCAGGTTTGGGGAGTCATAGTTGGTATTAAAAGTAAGATTTTGATAAATTTAGACATTGTGTTGTCTGCTAAGGATAATATATGTATTTATATGTTATGGTTGATCACAATTTCAAAGGTATATTTAACCCTTAAAAATAGTATAGGATTTGATTTTATGTTAATTAAAAATTTGTTATTTGAGTAATATGATTAGATAACCCTAGTAAAAACCCTGATAATAAGTCTATTTATTTTATAATATTTTTATGTTTACGTATAATAGAGATCATCAGAGGTTTCCTAGAAATACACCCCTTTCAGGTTTAGGTCTATTGATGTTTTGGTTGATCATTGACACAATAAAAAATATAATGTACAATGAGAGGGACTAAGACTATAAACCTATAAAGACACACCAGAAGGATATGCTTTGGGTAATCAAATTCAATTTATGATCCATTATGAAGGATTTAAGAATGATGCTTGCAATTTAAGATAGATAACCTCATAGAAAAATGACCATGTATAATCATGTATTGAATAAGGAGAGTCATAGGATTATATGAAAGAATAACATGTTAAATAATGTGCTATAAGGGAATAAATATTTAGAACGATATTTTTATGTTATTATTTTGGATATTATAATAACCATTTGGTTTTAGTAATCAGTTAAAAATGGATCACATAAGTGAAGCTTAGAAATATATATTTTAGGAATATAATTTGTCTTATAACCGAATAAATAAGAGTAAAAAAGTTTATGAAAATATTATCATATTCCTTTTATGTTGGAAAATGTGAGTTTTCTAGTGTTTACTAAGGTAGTGATATTGATATTTTCTTAAAAATATGAGTTTTTTCATTTGTCACTATTATTTATCAATGATATTATAATATATTATATATGATATGATGATTATGTGAAGTATTTAAGGGTTTTTATTTAGTAGTTTTACATTAGAGGTATGGGAAAATATATTAAATTGTATTAATAACCTAGAAAGTTTATTTTATTATAATGTTACATTTTTGTGGATAGTTATTGGGGATAATGTGATTGAGGTGAAATTAACACATTTTTTTTATGAACACAAAAAATGAGGTGATACATGGTGATTTAACTTTGTAGTTATAAGTTAGATAGTAATTGGTATCCATGGGGTTAATATTTATTTATAATATTTTTGTATATGTTTATATCATTTTTAAGATAATGATATATACTAACTAATGTATAAACTAGTGGTAAATAACATTAGAGGGTTTATGATAGAGTTAATTTTTTAGGAATATAAAATCACACTAGGGTTTAATGTTAATGATATTTAGAAAGGCTATGAGAAACTTGTTTTAGTGAGAGTATATGATTAGAGCATATACATACATGGGTATAAGATTATAGGAATTAATAATTTTTCTTGATGAAGGATAAGTTGAAATTTGGGAGCATAGATTTCAATTATTATTGGGTTTATAATATTTGAAGAACATTTATGGTAATTTCGTATATCAATTTTTAGGATAAGGTTAATATAGATAAGATAACTCAACTCAAATCAACCTAACATTTTCCAAAAAAGAAATATGTTGAACTGAGTCTAATACAAGTTAAGTTATAAGAAGTAAATGCTAACATGATAGTGTTATAAATTGAGACATCATGAGGTTAGATTTTCCTCTAGTGATTTATTATAATTATATTATAGTGATTTTCAATCATGTTGACACTTTGGATTTTACTAATGGTTGGAACTAGAGGCGACTATGGGTATGAGGGACAATGAAGAGAAAATATTAATGAAAAGTGAAATAGAATGGGATATTGAGTGAAAAATCCTATCATTATACCAAAGAAACATCAATTTAGGAAAATATATTTTTATGTATAAAATGATTGTCTCAGTTGTTTTAGCTATAGTAATTATATTTCATTGGAATTAAAAGTAGTCTTTATTTTCATTATACACATATTTAATATTTATTTTCACTCCTATTAATTCCTTCTAAATCAACGTATTTTTTTAATGATCATATTCAATATTTATATTTGACCTACATATATCAAATTTTTTCATTTTAGTTTGGTGTTGTAGGCAGATAAATCTGTCGAAAACTATATTTATTAAGTTAATATATACAATAAAATATAGGGTCATTAAATTCCCCCCGACTTTAAATAAATTTCATTAATTAAATTTTAATTATTACCTTCTAATGGATTTATCTAAGGGCGTATATAAGAAAAATATGACTTAGTGTATAATTTATAGAGAGATATCATCCATGAAAAAAATTACTTTATTCTAAGAATAAGATCAAAAAATTATTGTATTTTTATCAAACCATTTGAGCCATATTATATAGTTATTATTTATAAAGATCCACATTATATAATTTTGTTATAGAATGTGGTTATTATTATACTTTTATTGATATAATATCATAGGTTATTGTGAAATGTGTTTTCCTTCCTCCAGATAAATTTTTCCTCTAAATAGAGGCAACCAATATATCACTAAAATTTCATTAAATTTATATAAATTAAGGATAATAATATTTTTAATAAGTTTAATTCCTATAAAATGGAATTTTCAATACAATAATCAGACCACTAAAATATTTCTTCCATAATAAAATCACTAGTTTTGTGATTTAATGATCATAGAAAACATCATAGATATACTAGAGTTCCATGAATAAAATTACAAAAATAAATATAAAACTTCATATTATAGGGTGTATTTATCTTAAATATTAGGATTCACTTCTAGTATAGTGCTTGAATAGGTATTCCATTATCATCCTGGTTATAGATATTGTTGATGCACATCTTCTTAGTTTCACCTTAGACAAGGGAATTGACAAAGATAATACCCATGTTACCGTACATAATAAACTCTTTTACTAATGGATCATTAGAATGAAATATATTTCTTTTAATCAGGTTAACCAAACTATTCATTTTTACTGAATATTTTAATGCTTGATGACCCCCTCCTCCACATGTAAATAATCCTGTAGTCCCCTTAGGGAAATTACCTTGTTTCTTCTTATAATAATTTAGATATATAGGGAATTTAAAATCTTATCGTTTTTCATATTATTAATTAGATCACTAATGATACTCCATAATTCTATTCTTTGGTGTGTTTGTGACATTGTATATATTTTCATTTTTAATCATATTTCCCGATAACGGGGTTGGCCTAATCCCTAGATTTATCACACCAACTCCCATTATGGTTGCTTATTCATTGAGATAGTATTCACATAGTCCTCCACACCCATTTTCCCTTATATATATAGCCATTAGTAAAACAAATATTAGAAATGAGTTGGAAACACTAAAAATAAGGGAGAATTATCAGAATTATAAAATGAATGCTGACATAAAACTTATTGTTCTTTTATATTTTCATGTTTTACCATAGGTCCTTTAGTTAAACCTATATAAGTATTAGTTTTGTATCGGTTAATTTATATTGGGATATCTTATATGTATCAAATCAATGCATCAAAGTAACTAGGAAATCAATCATTCAAAGTTGGTTGTAAAGAGAATATGATAAACTAAATAATATCCATAAGGTGTTTCAAAAAATTATGTTACTATTAACCTTTGTCATGCACAATTTCATGGTTGAGTAAATATTAAACATACCCTCAATGGGTTATTACTCCATGTTAAAATAGTTCCAAATCCTAGATCCACTTGTAGTATCCAAATAGGGATGTAATTTCTTAGAGAATTACACAATCTCTACATTTAAAAACATCAAGATGTTATTTAGTAATTAGAAAGAAGCCATATATATTTCCATATCATTTTTTTCTAAAGTTCCCTAAAAAACCCTTAAAAAATAACTATACCCCCTCTATGACCAACTATATAAACCCAAGATAAACATATCTTAAGTAGTATATTAATATCATGATTTAAATAGTATATCTCAATAAATAGTCTCACAACCCATGGACATAATGGTTTAGTTTATTGAATAATATCTTCTTAAACACATTTTTTACAAAACTTATAATCCTTTAATCATAACAAAGTTCCTCAAGATCCTTTTTTGTACATATCAGATAATATAATCAACTTCATTACTTAGTGAATGGAAGCATAACAAATGAGTGATTTTAAATGCTCATAAAGGGCAAAACATATCATAACATGAAGGAGAACATGAGTAATGAATAAATATCATAATATATGATAATAATAAAATTGATGATAATCAGAAATTATATTATAGTAACATAAGATTATAAAAATAGTTTTGAGGAAGTGTATATGATATTACAAAGCTCAAAAAACATCTCAAAAATCATATAACATGTGAACATGACATTAAAGTGTTGAGTATTTTAAAAATAATGTTTCGTTAAGAAAACATGGAATTTAATTAAAATTAAATACATCTTTAAAATTTGGCATATCATGATAAAATCATTGGAATATTCCACAACCATAATCATAGAAAATCATGTGAAAAAAATCCACCCTCATCAAATTACACAAAAACTTGTGAGAAAACATTCCCACATCTCATTCAAAAAAAACGTGGAAGAAAAGATTATATCATCCCATTAAGATAAAAAAATGTGATAGAACCTTATCATGTCTTATTCACATAACATTACATCATCGTATCTGATATGAAACCTTAACCAATGCATTGGAAGGAAAAATTGGACCACTCATGTCATCGTCAATACATATGAGTGACACTTAAAAATTTAATAATCTTCATATAATAAATAATCCATATAAAAATAATGGTTTTCATAGAAATACATATGGAAATCATTCCATTTTTATAAATAAACCACAGAAATAAAACCGATTTCATTAGAAAAGACACAGGGTAAAAAATAACATAATGAATTAAATCGTTTGATGCTGGAGACTTGAACCCCAAAAATATCCATATAATAAAAGAATATATTGAATAAAAATTAAAACAAACTTTTATTTGATATTGATGACTTAAATACAATGAAAAAAAATCATATAATGTTATTTTTGAAAAAAAATTTATTCCTCATTTTAAATGTCATAATTATCAGACTTTTTTCAAAAAACTATTTTAAAAAAAAATTAAATTGAAAAAAAATTATGAAAATTTATTGGTATCTAAAACACTATTTTACAACAAATAAATGGAAAAAATTATTTAAAATGGAATATTTAGTGAACATATGGGAGAGAAAATCGAAAAGAAAATGTATAACTCAAAGACAGAAGTTTCAGTTACCATATCCCTTACCATTAACCATGATTTCAATATAAGTGATTTAAAAACCAGAATCATAATGAAAAAAAATAATTACCATTTATATAAACATATTTATATTAATTTCTATTTATTATCTTAACTAATATAAATTTTCTTTCTTTATTAGATTGTTCAAATCACATTTTAACATCTATTGTTAAAAACATTGACCATTTTGAAATAGATTCATAAAAGAGGTGTAAATATTCTTTTCCTTAAAAAATATCATCATTTAAAAATCATTAAGGTTACTTTAGTTTATGTTTTATATAGAATATTAATTTTATAATTCAATTAAATCAGAATCTTAGTCATGTTTTTTGTAGACAATGATGAATATGAACTGGCTTCAAGTTATTTATCGATATAGATAGAAAACTTTATAAAGATCATTACATTTTGTGTTATAAAAAAATGAACTCACTAATTATAGATATTAATTATATATATATATATATATCATATACAGTCATAAAATATAAAATGAATCTATCCATGTTTCAAGGTTAAGTAAATCAAAATAAGTTTATTCCTGGAGTTGGTTAATCACACAATGCTTGATTCACGTTTTTTATGGAAAATTGGAGGAGAGTTAATAATTATACCATAATTATAATATCATAACTATATAATGTTGAATAATATGTGATAATATTGATATGGTGAAACTAAATTTAAGGAATAAGAAAAGAACATGTGGAAATTGAATTTAAAAAGAGAGTTTAGGAAAATAAAAATCACATCATGGAATATCACCATTATGAAGGGGTTCAAAACATTGAAGGATGGTATTTTGAGAATAGAATAACACACTTAAGGTGTAATTTAATGTGGAGGGAAGGTATGGAAATATACTGGGATTATCTTTAGAGGTTTTGGTATGAGTGGAAGTGAGGAGACGAGTGCCCCTTTTATATATGGGAAGTAGTGTCATTTTTATAAATACAAAAAAAATTATAAAATGGAAAGTTAATCGAAATGAAATTAGTTGAAAAATTAATAAATTAGTGAGTGAATAAGATATAAGGCCAATAAACTAATCCAAACTAAATTAGAACATTTTTTGGACATGTTATTCCCTTTACCTCTAAGGTTGCTCATTTTTAACATTCTTGTTTTCACCACATTATCTAGTTTTTTAATAGGTAATTTATCCTCTACACCCAAAAATGTATTGATACATTTTATATGATTTAGACCTGTTGATAATATATTTTAAATCCATATTTTATAAAATTATTAAATTCAATAAGAACTTATTTTAAAATACTAAATGTATATTATATTAAAATATTTTATTTGAAAAATATAATTAAAATTAGAAAATTTAAAATACATAAATTAAAATGATCATTTGTAAAATTATATTTCATATTATAAAATAAATAGTTGGTTTTATAAAAATGTTTTATAAAATTAAAATTCACACTTATTTGAAAATAATGACATAAACAGCTACAACATTTTAAAAAACTGAATATTCCACTATTAAAAAAAATTCCTAAAATTTGAAAAAATTAATCATAATATTATATTTTTATTACTAATCATTTTTTTTCATTTTTTCAAATTATATATCTAAAAAATAAGATTTTAATAAAAAAATCATAAAATTTAGTATAAAACTGTTTACATTAGAAAATGACTTTTTATATTTTTAAGAATTATTTTATTCTTAATTTTTATCATTAAATAATTAATTTATTTGTAATATATTTTTCATATTGTTAATATATTTTCTTATTATTTAACAATAATATACATTATTTCTTGAAATAAAAAATAAATTTTTGAGAAATACATTTTTAAGAATAAAATGATTTTTGTAATTGCAGAAGCTATACTAATCTCATTTCATTATTATTAAATGTAGTATTTTGTTTAATATACACTTATTTAATAATTTGGTTACTCTAATTCATGCCTAATAATTCAACAAATATGCTTTATTAATATGGTTTTATATTTATATTTCACTTACATGTATCAAATTGTTTCATTTTAGTTTGGTGTTCTGTAGAGAGAAAGCTATCAAAGAATGTTTTTATAGGAAAATATACAATGAAATACTCAGTCGTTATAGTTTGGGTATGTAGTGTTATAACTCGAGCCTCATATATTAATAAGGTATTGGTGAAAAAGATGTTTTATGTTGTGGTGTGAGAGTTTCAAAGTTGTTGTTAAGTAGTTGAGAGGCACTACTGATTATATTATTCAAATATTATGTTATTATAATTTGATTTGATACCTAGTGAGAGAGGATTGGTGTGTATAGGAATGGGTAAATGACCTATTTGGTGTATGTTGGTTCTAATTTTTACTCACTACATTATTATTATTATTATTTTCTAACATTTTCATGAGAGGTATTTTGGAGGATCCTACTAAGTATACATGTTTTTTCCACCCCTATATATCTTTTATGTGATTAAGAGGGATTTAGGGAATGAGTAGAATTGGTCTATCTTGGGGATTAAGAATCTATTTGAAAGTGCTTCTTCCGAGTGGTTTTGTATTTTTTTTCTAAATTATTCATACATGGGATAAAATTCATTGTATTATTTATTTATATGGATATCAATTTGTATTATTTGATGTTATTATGATTATTACTTCTGCTCTTATTTATCATGTAAATTTATAAATTGAGGGTAATGTCTCAAATTGTGTGATTTTAACATCATGATTAGTCATAAACCTAAGGACTATTCGAGTAATTCTTCATGGGTCACTCCAAATCATAGTATGAAACCTTCAAACATACACATTTTATAGTAATGGTTATACGATTATGTAAATATTAGAAAATATTATATAAAAATATTGGAAGAGTTATTGAATCTATCAACAAAATTTAATAACATTGGGATGATGGAGAAGAATGATTTCAATAGGGAGATGTAGTGTAATAGAGAACATAACCCTTATAAACAAGGTGAGGTATAAACTATAAATTCATAATATAATTTATATGGAAATATATGAAACATAACTCCAAAAGAGATATTTTTTGTTTAAGATTAATATTGAGGTGAAATTATAAAAATATTTTTTATTATGATTTTGTGACTTGGTTATAAAAAAATATTATTTAATTATAAAATAAATTTCTACGGGAAATAATGTGAGCATTGAAAACTATAATTTTGAAATAATTAAAAATATTGAAACCTTAAAAATAAATAAAGTTACGAATAAGAGATGTGGAGTTGATGATAAAATATGGATAAGTGGAATGAAATCCATTTATTTAATCTTATAAAAAATTAAACTTTATTTTTAGAATGTGAAATTAAAAATAAACAATGTTAAAGGAAATTAAATTTTAAGACCATAAAAAATATAAGTAGAAAACTTATTAAGCAACAAAGTTATTAAATTAAGAAAATAATATATAGTAGTAAACATTAAAAACAGAAAAAAATCACAATTTTGTAAGGAAAGCTAAAATAGTTAGTGTGGGAAACATTAAGAAGATTCCATCTAAATCTATTTCATCCAACTGAAAGGCAGTAGAAAAAAAACATAAATATTATTTGTATAACATGGACAAAAATTCTTGAAACACTATAAACTATATGGATAAGGAGGAGAAAGACTCTTGACCAAAAAGAACATATAAATAACTATTATGAACAAAGTAGGGTATGGACTATAAATGCATGAAGAATTAAATGCATTAATAAATTCATCATAAATGAAAGTAAAATATGAATGTAAACATTAAATAACTTATTCTTGATTCATAGAGAAGAAAATATATAAGTAAATGGAAACACTTGAAATTAGTCGAGACATGGAAAGGAAATCCTAACCCATAGTGTAACATGTGACATACGAATTAATCAACAAAATGATTATGTGAAAAAATGTATATCCACATAATTATATGGTAATAAAGAATAAAATAATATGTGGTTATAGTTCACATAATCCTATAATAACACAATCAATGAAGAAATGATGAAACTCAATGAAAGGTAATTGAGTTAAGAACCCCCATATGAGTTTGGTAACAAATCAAAAGAACGTGTAAATGGAAAATGAAATATTATTTCAAATCGTATAAAAAGGTTATTTAACATAATAGAATTAAATGTAAAGTAAATACACCATGTCAAAGAAAAAAGGTACATAGTTTGAAATATGCTTAAATTAAATGTAAATTAATATAAATAACCCTCACCTTAAATCCTGACTCTCTTAGTACACACATATAGCCTCATAAAAAACAAATTAGGATTATCATATACTTGATTAAGAACCATTTTTAGGTATTTTAAATTTATTATGGTCCATGTTTTATAAGACTCCAGTCATTTATTGTATAGTTTTTTCTCTGATCGACCACAACGGGTTGTTTGGTAAATTTTGACAGAAAATTTGTCGGATTTTTTTATCATGGTAAAATGAGTTATAAAATAGATTTAAAAACTATAGAATTATATGTGAATATATTCATTATCATTTAATATGTACACAATTTGTAATGCTGAATTAGTTTTCCCAAATAGATTCAATCTAAGAAGGATGTCATATTGTGCTGAATTTTGGATTGTTAAAATTATCATGATCATTGATTATTAAAATCATTAAAATTAACATTATCATAGATATAAACACATTATAAGTTGACTATCAAAGTTCAATTTAGTTTTAATTGAAATGACATAAACACAGATCAAATTAAACTAGAAGAGAAATACACAGCGGATAAAAACAAGAGGTTCAGTCTCAAGATGAGACTTAATACTCTCCACTTTGTGATCACCTATAACCAAGTAGTTTATATTAATAAGATTTTTGTCCACACCCTGGATCTGGGTTCACCACAGCACAAAAGTCTATCCAGGCCACACTTGACCGCTACCTCAATTATTTGTGGGAACACAAACAAACTGATCGCACAGGATCTCTTATATAGTTCTATATGGGATACAATAGTAAAAAGAGATTGAGTGTGAGGATATTTAGTATCCTCTAGTTATGCGCATGAGACAGTGTGTTTGAAACAAACAGATGCACACACTACTCAAAAATTAAACAAAGGATCACAACAAAGTTATAAATGAAGAATAGAGTTTAGAAATCTTTATGTGCTATGCAGTGAAGATATAGACTTAATGGATGTAGTGACAATGATATTTGAGTCCTCATATGGAACTTGGATTCATAACAAAGTATCGTAGCCTTTGTACTCTAGCTTCCAAGGGTGAAAGGTTCATCTCATAGATGTTAGGATATTGAGAGAACTTCCGTAGGTTGTTGCTTGTAATATTGAAACTCTTTGTGTAATCAAGATTCGAGTTCTTCTATTTTCAATATCTTGCACATTCACATGGTCTGCCTTTCTTTTTATATGGTCATTATTTTAAGGTTGAGCTTGTAATCCTTTTACAATTCAAGGTTGAGTAGGCATTAATATCTCCCTATGTGCATGTACCTCGTACTATCTACAGATAGTCCTATAGACAACATTAAATAACGTTAGAAACATTAATTTTTCTAAATATGACTATTATAAAAAAATTTGAATTAATAAATTTGAAACAGTTACTTAAGAATATCGGTGAGTCATATGTATTGGTGACTCATTTGCATCGATCAATCATCATCAGTCTGTTATCATTGGTCTGTCATGTAACACCCCCCAAATGATAAAGGGTTAAATGACAAAATGATATGACTCATGTCAACAAGGTGCACCTTCCTTTTTGGGAGTCTGTCTGATTAGAACTCCACAGTTAAGCATGCTTGTCCTGGAGTAGTGATCAGGATGGGTGACCTTCTGTAAAGTTTCCCAGGGTGTGTGTGAGTGAAGATAAAGCACAATAGAAATGGCATGTGTTGGCCTGTGAGGACTGTCATTAGATAGATGACCAGTTCGGGCATGTGGGTGGACCACAGGGTGGGGACCGCATGTCTGCGGGGTAACTGGTAGTACTTGGAGAGCCAGGAGGCGACGACCAAGTTAGGGCGGGGTGTCTGTGCTGTCACTGGGACCCAGTTATCACATTTGGTATTAGAGGAGGAACCCGGCCTTAAGTGTGGTGCACTGCCTGGGATGAGATTTAGGGCCCACAATGAGGACGTTGTACTCTAGGGTGGGTGATTGTGACACCCCCAAATGATAAATGGATAAATGACTAAATTTTATGGCTCATGTAAAAAAGGGAAACCTTATTTTTTGGGAGCCTTCCTGATTAGAACTCCATAGTTAAGCGTGTTTGGCTTGGAGTAGTGATCAGGATGGGTGACCTTCTGTGAAGTTTTCCTGGGTGTGTGTGAGTAGGAACAAAGCACACTATAAAAAAAATGTGTTAGACTGTGGAGACTATTATTAGTCAGATAACCCTTTCAGGCATGTGGGTGGGCCCTAGGGTGGGGATCACATGTACGCGGGGCAGCTGGTAGTACCTGGTGGGCCAGGACTCGACAGCTAAGTTAGTGCGGGGTGTTTGTACTTTCACTGGGACCCAGTTGTCATATGTGGTATTAGAGGAGGATCCCATCCTTAAGTGCGGTACACTTCCTGGGTTATTATGTAGGGCCGACAACGAGGTGGTTGTGCTCTGGGGGGGGGGGTGATTGTAACACCCCCAAATGATACAAGGTTAAATGACTAAATGATATGAATCATGTCAACAAGGTGCACCTTCTTTTTCATGAGTCTTCCTGATTAGAACTCCACAGTTAAGCATGCTTGTCCTTGAGTAGTGATCAGGATGGGTGACCTTATGAGAAGTTTCCTAGGGTGTGTGTCAGTGAGGAAAAAGCACACAGGAAAGGACATGTGTTGGCCTGTGGGGATTGTCATTAGTCAGATGAGCCGTTTGGGCACATGGGTGGACCCCAAGGTGGGGACCACGTGTCTGTGGGGCAATTGGTAGTACCTGGAGGGCCAAGACCCTACAGCTAAGTTAGGGCGGAGTCTGTGTACTGTCACCAGGACCCAGTTTTCACATGTCATCAAAGGTCTATCATCATTGTTCTGTCATCATCAGTCTTTCATCATCGGTGCGTCGAACATCGGTGTGTCAAACATCGTTGCATTGAACATCGGTGCATAAAACATTGGTGTGTCGAAAATCTGTGTGCCGAACATCAGTGTGTCGAACATCGGTGTTTCGATTGAACTATCAATTCCAGGGATTATGAGAAATTGATGAATTGTTTGTCTTACAAAAAACATTTCATAGATTAACTGACATTCAAAAATATATGTAAATATTCACTTGTAAACATATTGAATCATAATAAATAGTTTATTGTCTTATTTAAATATATTGTACTGTATGACATAACTGATTTACATAGAGATATTAGATGGCATGAAATAATAAAATTTATAGAATGAAATTATTTGTGATTATGAAAAAAACTATACCATAGAAGTTCCATCAATCTCCCCCATTTTGATAACCACAAATTATTGCATACATGTAAAGTTAAAGAGTAATAATAACTTGAATTATCATACTTCTTTGAATATTTTTTTCCATCAATATAACTAAATATTTCCCTTATTTCATATTTTAAAAAAAAGCTCACCCTCAATTACTGGATCAGAGAAAATACATATATACAAATTATGTTGATTACATGCCATGTGTCTTATTCTAGAGTTTCTCCCACTGAAATTAATAATGTATTCCTTTTCTCCCCCTTTTGGGATTAGCCGATAAAAGAAAAGGAGAATGAAAGAAGAGAAATATCATAGAGTGTAACACCCGAGACTTTTATAATAAATATTTTGTTTTTATTTTATATAAATCATCAAAGGAATCTTTCACTACACACCACACTAGTTTGGCTTTCTTTACACGCAATCACGACCTTCCTTGATAGCTTGCGTCGTGCGCAATACCGAGTTTCACTAAACAACGATATGCTATTAAAATATTATTAAAACTAGCCGTTATGAATAGTAGTACCCACTTTTGGAAATTTTGTAATTTTTATTTTTCAAAACGGACTTCATTTTTGGATTTGGAATATTGAAATTATCCTAGGGTGAAATTTTGGTATTTTTCTGAAAACATTCAATTTTTGATGAATAGTGAAAACACTGGGTAACTATTTAAAAACCGACTTTTTATTTAAATAATTATTTATTTTGTTTAAATTTATTTTAGGTCAAAATTGATACATAATACCTATATAAGTTCAATGCAATTCATTGGAGTCATTTTATAAAACTTTTAGATATATAAAAAATTTATTGAACTTTTCACCGTCTTTTACCCACATCATAGGAGAATTTGCAAATTTACATAAAACATAATTTTAGCACTTCTGTGAGTGGAATTTGAAAAATATGGGAGAAACGGTTGATGTCAGTAAGTAAAATGTGGTTCAATGAGATGAAAATAATTTTTGGTGAATAGTAACTTTTTACTTTTTTTACCATGGTTAAAAGTAAATATGGTAATTAAGGGTAAAAATGATATTATTATTACCCTAACACATTTCATAATTCTATTGGATAAGTGTAATTCGACCAAAAACAACCTTAGGAATATAATATGGCCATTTAGGCCCACTTGGATTAGATTAGTACATTTATTATTAATTTATTTAAAGAAGGGTTAAAATAGGTAAAATCAATGTTTAATAAGTAAATAATTTTTAATATATAGTTATACATAAGATATATTCGACTATAAATATTCATTATAAATCTAAATAGATTTCCTACATAATGGAATTTTATTTGTAATTTTTATAAATTAACTAATTTAATTTATTTATGACACAAAGATGATGCAGTAATTATCTTATTAATGAAATATTGACATAATTGATGTTATAAATACCCAAATAAATGTAATTTAAGACTTTTTATGAATTCCAATAATTTTATAGGTTAATATGACATATTATTATTTATTTAATTAGCTTTTTTCGAACTAATCATTCTGTTATGATTTTTACAAAAAATCAATTACTAAATAGTGTCAAAATTGACACAGAATAGTTTTTTAAAAAAATATTATATTAATAATTGTTATTTTATTCCTAAAAATCTAAGGTTCGGCCAAATTACTTATATAAAGTTATATATATTAATAATAAACAACTTGGGGTTCTTTTGGATTGTTATAGTAAGTTTATTAACCTTATAGTGTAAGAACACAAAAAGACATGGTAAAAGTAAAATTATCTAACATAAAGTTAAATCTAAATGATAAGGTTAAAATAGTAAACTAAACTTGTCCAAATTCTATTGGATGAGAGGCTTTCGACCCCTACCCACCTTATCTTCGAAATAAATCAATTTGGAGCTATTTAAAACTAAATGTGACTTTATAATAAAATAATATTTTTAGTTTTTCCTAAGGTGCCCCTCTCCTCCCTTATAAAAGGGCATCTCCTCCCTCTCTTCCTCACACCACATTGAGCCTTCAAGATCGGCCAACCACTGCCAATTTCTCCTCTCCACTTCCCTATAAACATCCTAGAGGTCCTGGTCTTCTTAAAAGACCAATTTTAGTGCCTTAAAAGGAGGTCACAAAGAAGCGCTTCAAAGAAGAGGTAATGTCAGTTGCTGATTCTTTCAACTTTATTTCTCCTTCCACTTATTATTCATTATTTGTTTCATTATGAATTAATGACATAAATATCAATAATATACTGATATGTTATTATAATTATGAAACAACCCTATTTCACCATCTATCCATCCTACGGAAAACGAAATCACCGCGCGTGCGTACGTACAGAATACCGTCTCCACGCCATGGTGTAATCTATTTTCCACCACCACCTTACTTGGATGGGTATAATGGTGTAAATAATGAATATATATGATTATTGTAAAGTGATATTGATTCTGAAATAGTATACATACACTCCAATACAATTCCACGATCATGGGAACGATATCATCGCTCGTGCGTACGTACAGAATACCGTCTCCACGATGTGATGCAACTCATTCTACATGATTTTCATTTCATAATGATTACATAAATGAATTGAGTGAATAAATATGATATATATTACACTAATACCATTCTGTAAATGATGTATCTATAACCTAAAAAGAATAATAAGAATTTATTCGACAAAACACGCATAAGAAGAAAAAGTAATAAACACCCGAATAACAAATAGCAATGAAATATTAATAATAATAAGCTAAGAATATGACCATATATGATATAATAACAATGAGTATGATTCTTGAATAAGTCAATGACATTATTTAAATCATTATACATGAGGTTTGGACACTTACGAAGCAAATCAGACCTAAGGTAAGTGAAAATATCACAATCTCATTTTTATCCGGGATTGTTTATACATTGGTATTTACTGGGGTGTATTTTATCATCCACATCCATGTGTCCTCAATATGTAATTTTATTTATATCCTCCAAAAATTTCTTAAATCCAATTTTACCCTTTGGTGAGTTTTTAGTAAAATATATGAATGGAATCTTTTTTTGTTTTTCGTATGAGGTACTTTTTGACTTTTCCGAAAAAAGTACGAGAATAATGTTTTTTTTAACTTATACGGCATGAATGGAATTTTAAAACATTATTTCCAAGAAGCTTACCTAATAATTTTTCATGATTATTTTTAATCAAATTCTTTTAGTTTAGAATTGTATGACATGTTGTTAAAGGAAAAGTGTTTTTGAAGTAGAAAGGATATTTTCCTCAAGAATGGAGTTCAATTGTTTTATCAAAATTATTTTCCATCTAAGATAATATAGGGTTCTGTTTCTATCCCTATTATTACATTGATTTTATTATGTTGTGATTGAAATATTTTTATGAATTCCTTTATCTTATATGAATTTTTTTATGATGTCACGATGTTTAAGAATCCCATTTTTATTACATGGGTTATGCAATGACGTATTATTTATGATTTGGTGGCACACATAAGAATGGTATCATTATGATATGGGTGGGACCTATATCTCCCTCCAATGCATTGGGTAAAGATTTTATATCTCATGAGATAGACATGGCTGGAACGGTAGGTTAAACCGATTCAGTGAAACCGGACTGAAACAAGGAATGAACTTAGTTCAGAATTGGACTTATCCACTAAGATAGTCATGGAAATGAGTCTTGACTAATAATAAATGATTCTCTATGATTATGTGTGTATGAAACAAAGATTCATGTTTTAAGTTATGATTATTGTGATTACATTTCACTACCATGATTTATCCCATGTTATGAAATTTTGATCTCTTTTGCAGGGTGAGATTTCCAAAATGTTATGTTCTTATGAATATAATGTGATTGATATTTCTTTTCTTTACCCTTACTGAGCATTTGAGCTCACCCTTTTGTATGTTTTCTTTCCCCAGGTCAGGAATAAGGTTATTAAGTAAGATATTCCAAAAGGGGAATATAGATATGATAAAATAAATGGAAGACAATGTAGATGATTTATGAACCAGTTGTTTATGTTTCCCAGTTTCTAAAGACATTATACCTATATGGTCCTTTCCAGGTTTTGTTATATGTTGTAATAAGTGTTCTTCAATTTTGATGTATTAACAATGTATGTAAAGTATGCGTCGTTATAGTTGGTATTAGAGGAAAGGTATAGTCAACATTTGGAAACTAGGATGTGAAAGACTTAGTAAGAATCCTAAGGATAAGTCTAAGCATAGAACACAATCTTAGTGTTTTAGAAATGGCCATGAATAACCTAGGACAAGAGCTTAAGTGTGAAATTTTATTCTTGATTATGTGATTTTCCTATTATAATTAGTGTTACTCACACTATTCTTCATGGTTTTAGTCAATGGCTGGTACCCGAAGGAACCGTGTTAATACGGAATGTGACGGGCAATGAAATGATTGTCCCCCTGAGCAACCAAACATTATGGGAGCTAGAATGCCAAATCTTATAGCCATGCTCACACAACTTTCTCTAGCTATGAATCATGCAGGACTTCCAAATGAGCAAAGGAAGGACCAACATTCTGTTGAATCGTTCATGAGACAACGTCCACCTTCATTCAGCGGGTCTACTGATCCATTAGTTTCTGAACAATGGATCAGTACTACTGAAAAGATATTTTCAGTTCTTCAATGTTCTAAACATGATAAAGTCATCTTAGCAGTGTATCATTTGGAAGGTGATGCTGATCAATGGTGGAATCTTATGAAGAATATGAGGCCAAGAGAGGAAATTGAGAGAATGGAATGGGACGAGTTCAAGAACTTATTTTTCAATAAGTTCTTCCCTCGTATTCTCCAAAAAAAGATGGATAAGGAGTTTCTTGAACTAAAGAAAAAGGATGATGAATCTGTTGGTAGCTACGAAAAAATTTTACAAGACTTGCAAGGTACGCTTCCGGAATTATTATCCAACCTGAGAGTAAGATTGATCGATTCTTTAGTGTCTTAAAACCAAGTCTTTGAAGGGAGTTTTCCATAAGGGACTTCAATATCTACGAGTAAATCGTTCTATGTGCTCTCAATGTTGAGATGGAGATTGGGGTAACCCATCAGTCATATGGGTTTGATAAGAAGAGGAAAATGGAATTCAAAGGAAAATCTAAAGAGCACACTGAAAAGAAGATGAGTTTTCCCTTATTCTCAAAGTATGGAAAGAAACATGGAGGGGGTTTTCTTAAAGGGACAGGTAAATGTTTTAAATGTGGAAAGGAAGGTCATTGGGCATTTGAATGCCGTGGCGATGGGAAGAAGATGTCTAGTGATGCGAACAAGGAAACAGCTACACAGAGTGCACCTCATACACTTCAATGCTACAAGTGCAAGGAAATGGGGCATTATGCCAATAAATTCCCTAATCCAAGGGTTGTTGATGATGATAGACATCAAAAAACTCTTAAGGCTAAATAAAAAGGAAAGTCACATGCAATTTCTATCAGAGATGTGGAGTACAATAACGAAGTGGTGAAAGGTACACATACCATCTTCTCTAAAGTAGAAAATGTTTTATTTGATTCTGGATCCACCCACTCCTTTATTTCTGAATAATTTTGCAAGGGTATCACCGTATTTCCTCAACAATTAGATGTTGAGTTAGCTGTGACAACCCCTAATGGAACAACAGTCGCATCAAAAGTTTATAATTCTTCTCCGATTGAAGTTTGTGGGAAAGTGCTTCCTGAAAATCTTGTGATCCTCCCTATAGTGGAATTTGATGTTATTCATGGCATGGATTGGCTTTCTCTATATGGAGCTCATATCAATTTCCAAAGAAGGGAAGTCACATTTCATATTCCAGATCAATCTTTGATCGTCTATCGATGCAAGGATGAACATAACCTTCTAGTGGAAATTTCTTCCATCTTATGGGTCTTGATTCCACTAAATGAAGGTTATTTATCTCAAATGGTTGGTGAGAAACTCACGATTAAGAATATTCCCATTGTATGGGAGTTTGATGATGTCTTTCCAGAGGAATTTCTAGGTCTTCCACCAAATCGTGAAGTTGAGTTTTCAATAGAACTCATACCGGGAGATTTACCTATTTCAAAGACACGTTATAGAATAACCCCAATTGAGTTGCAGGAATTGAAGAAGCAACTCCAAGAGAATCTTGATAAGGGGTTCATACACCCTAGTGCATCACCTTGGGGCGCACATGTTCTGTTTCTTAAGTAGAAAGACGGATCAATGAGACTCTGCATTGATTATCGAGAACTTAACCAGATCACTATCAAGAAAAAATATCCTCTCCCGCGCATTGATGAATTATTTGACCAACTACGAGGAGCTCAATACTATTCCAAGATTGATCTTCCTTCAGGGTATCATCAATTAAGGGTCAAAAGGGAGTATATACCAAAGACGGCTTTCCGTATAAGGTATGGACACTACGAATTTATAGTGATGCCATTTGGTCTTACTAATGCCCCTGCTATCTTCATGGATTTGATGAATAGAGTCTTTAGAGACTATCTTGATCAGTTTGTGGTAGTCTTCATAGACAATATTATTGTATATTTAAATATAAATGAATAACATGAATATCACTTGAGAATTATATTGAAGACCCTGATAAAGGATAATCTTTATTACAAATTTACGAAGTGTGAATTTTGGCTTCAAAAAGTTTCATTTTTGGGTCACATAATCTCAAAAGAGGGGATATCTGTGGATCCAGCAAAAACAGAGGTTATCGAAAGATGGTTGAGACCACAACAGTAACTGAGATCCAAAGTTTTCTTGGTTTGGTTGGATATTATCGATGTTTTGTGAAAGATTTTTCATGATTATCTAATCCACTCACCAGGTTGACTCAGAAAAGAGTTAAGTTTGTTTGGACGGAGGAATGTGAAGAGAATTTCAAGGAGTTGAAAAGAATGTTATCCAGTGCACCTGTGCTCACAAATCCTTATAGTGGAGAAAGGTTTGGATCTATAGTGATGAATCCAAGAAGGGATTTGGGTGTGTTCTTATGAAAAATGATATAGTGATAGATTATGCTTCACGACAGTTGAAAATCCATGAACAAAATTACCCAACTCATGATTTGGAGTTAGCTGCGGTAATCATTTCATTAAAGATTTGGAGGCATTATCTTTATGGAGAAAGGTGTGAAATTTATTCTATTCATAAAAGTTTAAAGTATATTTTCACACAAATGGAGCTGATTAAGGATTACGACTTCTCAATTCATTACCACCCTGGGAAGGAAAACAAGGTGGCAGATGCATTATGTCGACAAGACCATGCTAGTTTATCCATGATAAGGATCACACAAGATACAATATTTATGGATTTAGAAAGGATGGATCTTGGAATTATAATGAAAGGGGGAAAATCGTATCTTTCTCAAATGAATGTTCAACCATCTATAAATGTTAAGATTAAAGAGGCACAGAAGGAAGATGTATTGTTACAAAAGAAGCTGAGAAATGTTCTTGAATTCAACCTTCATTATGATGGGATAATAATGTTCAGGAATCGGGTTTGTGTTCCTCCCATCCCCGAATTAAAGGATCTGCTGGATGAGGCTCATAGTTCTTCATTCTCTATTCATCCTGGAAGCACAAATATGTATAAAGACCTGAAAGAGTACTTCTGGTGGGATGGAATGAAAAGAGATGTTGCTGAATATGTCTCTCGATGCTTGGTTTGTCAGCAAGTTAAAGCTAAGAGACAGAAGTCTAAGGGGATGTTACAACCATTACTCATACCCGAATGGAAATGGGAAAACATCACTATGGTCTTTGTCACAGGACTTGCTAAAACATCCAAAGGCAATAATGCTATCTGGGTCATAGTTGATCGTCTTACAAAGTCTGCACATGTCATTTATATTAGAGAGGATTTCTCTCTGGATTAGCTGTATAGGATATATGTAAAGGAAGTGGTAAGATTGCATGGAGTACCACTTTCTATTATATCTGATCGGGATCCGAGGTTTACCTCAATGTTCTGGCAAAGTCTTCAGCATACTCTGGATACAGAGTAGAGTTTCAGCACTGCTTATCATCCTCAGAAAGAAGGTCAGTCTAAGAGGACAATTCAAACTCTAGAAGATATGTTGAGATCTTACTCTATGGATTTAAAAGGTGGTTGGGATCAACACCTACCTTTGGTGGAATTTTCTTATAATAATAACTTTCACTCCAATAATCAGATTGCTCCTTATGAAGCTCTCAATGGAAAGAAATGCATGACTCCAACTTACTGGGATGAAGTTCGTGAATGAAAGCTATTAGGACCTGATCTTGTTGATGAGATGGAAGAAAAGGTCAGATCTATTCAACAACACATAAGAGAAGCTCAGAGTCGACAAAACAGTTATGCTGAAAACCGAAGAAAAGACTTAGAGTTTGAAGTGGGTGATAAAGTGTTCTTACGAATATCTCCTTGGAAGAGAGTAATGATATTTGGAAAGAAGGGAAAGTTGAGCCCTAGGTATATCGGTCCTTTCGAAATATTGGATCGTGTTGGGAAGGTAGCTTACCGATTGGCACTTCCACCAAATCTCTCTCAAGTTCACGATGTGTTCCATGTATCTCTCTTAAGAAAGTACAAACCTGATCCTTCATATGTACAAAGCTCAGATGTTGTACCGCTGGAACAAGATCTTTCTTATGAAGAACAGCCGATAGAGATTCTCGATCGTAGTGAAAATGTCCTACGGAACAGGACCAATCTCTTGGTGAAAGATTTATGGAGGAACCACCAATTAGAAGAAGCAACATGGGAGCGTGAGGATATGATGAGGGAGAGGTATCCTCATCTTTTTGTGACATGTGACGAATTTCGAGGGCGAAATTCATTTTAAAGGGGGTTGAATGTAACACCCGAGACTTTTATAAGAAATATTTTGTTTTTATTTTATATAAATCATCAAAGGAATCTTTCACTACCCACAACACTAGCTTGTCTTTCTTTACACACAATCGCGACCTACCTTGATAGCATGCATCTTACGCAATACCGAGTTTCACTAAACAACGATATGCTATTAAAATATTATTAAAACTTGCAGTTATGAATAGTAATACCCACTTTTTGAAATTTTGTAATTTTTATTTTTCAAAATGAACTTCAGTTTTGGATTTGTAATATCGAAATTATCCTAGGGTGAAATTTTGGTATTTTTCTGAAAACTTTCAATTTTTGATGAATAGTGAAAACACTAGGTTACTATTTAAAAACCGACTTTTTATTTAAATAATTATTTATTTTATTTAAATTTATTTTAGGTCAAAATTGATACATAATTCATATATAAGTACAATGCAATTCATTGGAGTCATTTTATAATAATTTTAGATATATAAAAATTTTATTGAACTTTTCACCGTCTTTTACCCAACTCCTAGGAGAATTTGCAAATTTACATAAAACTTAATTTTACCGCTTCTGTGAGTGGAATTTCAAAAATCCTACAGACACGGTTGATGTTAGTAAGTAAAATGTGGTTCAATGAGATGAAAATAATTTTTGGTGAATAGTAGTTTTTTACTTTTTTTACCACGGCTAAAAGTAAATAGGGTAATTAAGGGTAAAAATGATATTATTATTACCTTAACACATGTACTAATTCTATTTGATAAGTGTAATTCAACCAAAAAAAATGTTATGAATAAAATATGACCATTTAGGCCCACTTGGATTAGATTAGGACATTTATTATTAATTTATTTAAAGAAGGGTTAAAATAGTTAAAATCAATGTTTAATAAGTAAATAATTTCCAATATAGGGTTATACATAATATATATTCGACTATAAATATTCATTAGAAAGATAAAATGATTTCCTACATAATCGTATTTTATTTTTAATTTTTAGACATTAAATAATATAATTTATTTATGACACAAAGATGATGCAGTAATTATCTTATTAATAAAATATTGACATAATTGATGTTATAAATACCCAAATAAATGTAATTTGAGACTTTTTATGAATTAAACTAATTTTATAGGTTAATATGACATGTTATTATTGATTTAATTAACTTTGTTAAAACTAATCACTCTGTTGTGATTTTTACAAAAATCAATTACTAAATAGTGTCAAAATTGACATAATGTAGTTTTTTAAAAAAATATTATATTATTAATTGTTCTTTTATTAATAAAAATCTAAGGTTCGTCCAAAGGACTTAGATAAGGTTATATATATTAATAATAAACATCATGGGGTTCTTTTGTCTTATTATAGTAAGTTTATTAACCTTATAGTGTAAGAACACAAAAAGATGCGGTAATAGTAAAATTATCTAACTTATAGTTAAATCTAAATGATAAGGTTACAATAGTAAACTAAACTTGTCCAAATTCAATTGGATGAGAGTATTACGACCCATACCCACCTTATCTTCGAAATAAATCAATTTGGAGATATTTAAAACCGAATATGGATTTATAATAAAATAATATTTTTAGTTTTTCCAAAGGTGCCCCTCTCCTCCCTTGTAAAAGGGAACCTCCTCCCTCTCTTCCTCACACCACTTTGAGCCTTCAATATCGGAAAACCCATTCCAATTTATCCTCTAAACTTCCCTAGAAACATCTTAGAGTTCCTGGTCTTTTTCAAAGACCAATTTTAGTTCCCTAAAAGGAGGTATCAAAAAAGCGCTTCAAAGAAGAGGTAATGTCTGTTACCGATTCTTTCAACCTTATTTCTTCTTCCACTTCTTCTTATTTAGTTGTTTAATTATGAATTAAGAACATCAGTATCAATCATATACCGATATGTTATTATATGTATGAAACAACCCTATTTCACGATCTATCCATCCTATGGAAAACGAAATCACCGCGCGTGCGTACGTACAGAATACCGTCTCTACGCCGTGGTGTAATCTATTTTCCACCACCACCTTAAATGGATGGGTATAATGGTGTAAAGAATGAATATATATGATTATTTTAAAGTGATATTGATTCTAAAATAGTATACATACACTCCAATACAATTACACGATCATGGGAATGATATCATCGCTCGTGCGTACGTACGGAATACCGTCTCCACGATGTGATGCGACTCGTTCTATATGATTTTCATTGCATAATGATTACATAAATGAATTGAGTGAATAAATATGATATATATTAAACTAATACCATTATGGAAATGAGGTATCTATAACCTAAATTAAAGAATAAGAATTTATTCGACAAAACACGCATAAGAACAAAAAGTAATAGACACCCGAATAACAAGTAGCAATGAAATATTACTAATAATAAGCTATGAATGTGACCATATATGATATCATAAAAATGAGTATGATTATGGAATAAGTCAATGACATTATTTAAATCATTATACCGGAGGTTCGGATACTTACAAAGCAAATCGAACATAAGGTAAGAGAAAATATCAAAATCTCATTTTTATCCGAGATTGTTTATACTTTGGTATTTACTGGGGTGTATTTTATCATCCAAATCCATGTGTCCTCAATATTTAAAATTATTTATATCCTCCTACAATTGTTTAAATCCAATTTTACCCTTCGATGAGTTTTTAGTAAAATATATGAATGGAATCTTTTTTCGTTTTTCATACGAGGTACTTTTTGACTTTTCCGAAAAAAGTATGAGAAGAATGTTTTTTTAACTTATACGGCATGAATAGATTTTTAAAACATTATATACAAGAAGCTTCCATTACATGTTTTCAAGTTTATTTATAATCAACTTCTTTTTGTTTAGACATTTTATGACATGTTAAGAAATGAAAAGTGTTTTTGAAGTAGGGAGGATATTTTCCTCAAGAATGGAGTTCAATTATTTTATCAAAATTATTTTCCATCTAAGATAATATAGGGTTTTGTTTCTATCCCTATTATTACATTGATTTTATTATGTTGTGATTGAAATATTTTAAGGAATTCCTTTATCTTATATGAATTGTTTTATGATGTCACGATGTTTAAGAATCCCATTTTTATTACATGGGTTATGCAATGATGTATGATTTAGGATTTTGTGGCGCACATAAGAATGGTATCATTATGAGATGGGTGGGACCTATATCTACCTTCAATGAATTGGGTTAATATTTTATATCTCATGAGATAGACATGGATGGAACGGCAGGTTAAACCGGTTCAGTGAAACACGTCTAAAACGAGGAATGAACTCGGTTCAGAAATGGACTTGTCCACTAAGATAGTCTTGGAAATGAGTCTTGACTAATAAGAAATGATTCTCTACGATTATGTGTGTATTCCACAAAGCTTCATGTTTTAAGTTATGATTACTGTGATTAAATTTCACTACCATGATTTATCCCATGTTATGAAATTTTGATCTCTTTTGCAGGGTAAGATTTCCAAAATGTTATGTTCTTATGAATATGATGTGATTGATATTTATTTTTTTTACCCCTACTTATCATTTGAGCTCACCCTTTTGTATGTTTTCTTTCCCCAGGTCAGGAAGAAGGTTATTAAGTAATATATTCCAAAAGGGACTATAGATATG
The DNA here is from genome assembly GCA_963277665.1 of Viscum album. Classification (NCBI taxonomy): domain Eukaryota; kingdom Viridiplantae; phylum Streptophyta; class Magnoliopsida; order Santalales; family Viscaceae; genus Viscum; species Viscum album. The sequence continues at coordinate 338,031,373 of OY728140.1, forward strand.
ATGAAATAAATGGAAGAAAATGTTGATGATTTATGAACCAGCTGTTTATGTTTCCCAGTTTCTAAAGACACTATACCTATACGATCCTTTCCTGGTTTTGTTATATGTTTTAATAAGTGTGCTTCAATTTTGAAGTATTAAAGAATTATGTAATGTATGGGTCATTATATAAAGAATATGAGAAACATATAGAAGACAAATAAGATTTCCTTTAAGAGGAAAAATAGAATAATCAACAAAAGAGATATACAAATCCCAATCAAATCGACCATCCACTACTAAGGGTTGGACTTCTCGGGGGATTTTCCTTTATCCGAAGGATCAGGAGTAGGACCAGAAGGTCTGAGAGTGGCATAGGGAAGAGGTGGTCTGAAAATAACACCAGGAATGGAAACACCTATAGATACCTTTTCTGTAAGGCTAGACCTTCTATTCGACAACATGAAACTAGGATATTTCTCTGTAATGACCAGTCCAATCTGGGAATGAGCCTGAGAGATAGTCATTGGAGAAGGAGGCCAAGGGTTAGTTCCAATGGAAGCAACAGGAGGAACCACAATTGCTTCATCTTGAAGATGTAGATATGGCATAAGGAGGTTGATGAAATCATTAATTATTTCACCACAATTTTTCATGTCCTTCTCAATGTCATCCTTGTTATCCATGAATTTATTTAGTAGAGGGGTAAAATCCTTCAATAGTGTCACTTTCTTATTGAAGGCTTCAGTTACTAGAGGAATTCTATTATTTTCGGATAAAAATGTGAATCTATAGATGAGATCATGATTGGTATAGATCTTAGTAAAATAATTATCAACGTCTTCTCTAATCTTCTTCTGAGTAGTAGAGGATTAATTTGTACACTGCCTTACCATATTGTACAGAAGGCCAGTATTTCTATGTACCTTTTCAAGAGTTTCTTTTTCTGAAACACTCTGATGATTTTTGAGTCCCTCTCTCATCACAGCCTTGAGATATTCCAGATCAGATACACCACCTTTCCCACTTCTAGAACCGGATGGGCTAGAAATCATTTTTCCAAGCTCATCTTTCAGCTTCTTCAAATATACACTTAGTAGATGAGTCACTGAGTTCCTAAGAACTTCTAGTACACCACTAAAGGAGGTCTTGAAATTAGAGGTTAGTGAATTTAACTCATTTCTCATCTTTCTTACTTCTTATCTCAGCAAGGTATTATATCTAATGATGGTTTCTACTATTGTATTATGATTTGGTTGAATCTCCTGGATCACCATCCTTGCAATATTTGCTGCATATGCATCTGAAATACCTATAGAAGTATAGGCTTCACTTTTGGATCCAACTAAGGATTTCAATGAATCACATATATCATATTTTAATTTCTCAAAATCATCCATAGTGACATAGTCACTAGGAACTGTTTGTGCTAATAGCTCTACTGCTGGAGTTGCAACCGATGGAACAGGTGCAATAGGTTCTGCTTCAGGTCGGGCATGTGGAGCAGGAGGAGGAGGCATCCTCTCTTCATCAGAGTCATATTTCAATCCAAATAAAATTTATCCTAGATCATTATTCCCTCGGAAACTCAGCCTCATCTTCCTCATCAGAATAAACAGGTTTCTCTCCTGGGATGAGGAATGGATCAACTTGATCCATTAGTCTGGTAGGATGGTCAATCAGATTTACTTCCTCATACAACCATTCCTCGTCTCCTACCCATATTTTCTTCCATGTGTTCCAAAAGATCTTCATTCAATTTAAAATATGTTTTTGAAGGAAGAATCCACTACATGCACTTATCACTTCTTCTCCATCTTCCACACAACCCAACTTATTTAACATAGAAGAGATTATCCTAGGATAGTACAAACATGTTTCATTCTTGGATGGTTTTATCATATAAGAAACATGCACCATTACATACCTACAGAGGTTCAGATTTCAATCATTTTTCGAAAGATATATCAAGAACACATCCTGATACTCCACAGGAGAGAAATCTCCCTCCCTTGGGCAGATTTGATGCTGAATAATAATAAAAAGTTACCTTGCCTCTCCATAAAATTCACTAGTAGTAGTCCTCCTAGATTTTCCACTTCCAGTCAGCCCTTTCAAAGAATCTTCATAAGAAAATAAATCATTCGAAGGTTTAATATTACCCTGATATTCAACTTAGACACCTTCACGTGGGATCTCTTGGCATTCAGCCAATCCACTAGAACAAAAAGCTATCCCTTTTCCCTTTACCATTGAATTCATTCTTTCTTCCTAATCTCTATCCAATGATATCTTCAAATTTCGATAAAACTCATGTACTAGCTATGGATAATAAGGCCTTTCATTGTTTGAGAACCAGCTGATCCACCCTTGAGATTCCATAACTCTCAGGAAAACGACTTGCTTGATAGATGCAACTCAGCAGACACTTTTTTCTAAGCTGTAACCACTTGGCTTCCCATGTTTGGCTATACAGTCCCACTGGACTTACCCTTATGAAATTTAGCAGATGCATATTTTCTTAGTTATTGCATTCTGCGGTTGGTCCTTTCAATTTCAAGGGTTTGGATTCTAAAGGAGATTTGGGGATGAGAGATGAGAGATAATGTAACAAGTGATAAGTTTCATAGAATCGATTTTACACGATTGGTTTCAAGTGATAAGTTTCAAGAGATTAGTTTCAAGGACTGATTTCAAGGATTGGATTTAAAGATCAGTTTCAAGGATTAATTTCAAGGATTGGTTTCAAGGATCAGTTTCACGGACTGGTTTCAAGGATCACTTTAAAGGATTGGTTTCAAGGATCAGTTTCAAGAGATCGGTTTCAAGGATCGAACAGGTTTGTTAAGACATTAGATATTTATAATTCCTAGTTCACGTGTGATGTAGTTCATTCTATTAGAGTTAAAGGGTTTAGTGAATATGTCAATAAGTAGATGATCAGTCCCAATAAACTCAAGAGTTATATCACACTTCTGATAATGATCTCTCAAGAAATGATGTCTTACATCAATATGCTTTATTCCATAATGAGAAATTGGATTCTAATAAATGTTTATAGAACTTGTGTTGTCACAGTTTATGGGGATATGTCTGAATTGAAATTCATAATCTAATAGAGTGTGTTTCATCCACAAAATATATGCACAATAACTACCAGCAGCAATGTATTAAGCTTCAGTGGTTGATAATGAAACTGAATTTTTATTTTTTACTACACCATGATATTAGAGACTTTCCCAAACAGGTGACCTGTTCTAGATGTACTTTTTCTATCTAACTTACATCCACAAAAGTCAGCATCTGAATAACTAACTAAATAAAATGTTTTTCTTTTAGGATAAAACAATCCAAAATTAGTTGTATACATGTGGTATTTGAACATTATTTTAACAGAATTTAAATGTGACTCTTTTGGGTTTGATTTAAATCTCTCACACATACACACACTAAACAAAATATATGGAATACTAGTAGTAAAATAATGAAAAATTCCAATCAATTATCTATAAGTAGTTTGATCAACTGATTTTCCATTTTCATCAAGATCTAACTTACATGAAGAACTCATGGGGGTTTTACTACTCTTAATGTTATCCAAACCATATCTTTTCAAAAGATATTTCGTGTAATTACTTTGATTTATAATAATACCTTCTTTATTTTGAAATATTTGAAATCCCAGAAAATATTTATATTCCCCCATTAAACTTATTTCAAACTCACATTGCATTATTTTTAAAAATTCATTACATATTGTATTTTTAAAATATCCAATGATATTATCATCTACATATATTTGATCTATTAAAAATTATTTTGAAATTATTTTTATAAATATATTAGGATATGAAAGTCCTTTTTTAAAGCCCATAGAAATAAGTAAATTACTCAAAACTTCATACCAAGCTCTTGTCGCTTGTTTCAAACCATATAAAGCTTTAGATATTTTGAACACTTTATTTGGAATAATTGGATTTGTAAAACTTGGGGGTTGTTAAACAAAAACATCCTAAATTATATAACCACTTAAGAATGCACTTTTGAAATCCATTTGGTAATGTTTCAAATCCATGGGTGCTACATAGGCAAGTAATATTCTAATTTCTTCAAGTCTAGATACTGGTGTAAAGGTCTCTTCATAATCAATTACTTATTCTTGATTATATCCTTGTGAAACCAATCTAGCTTTGTTTCTAACTATATTTCCAGCTTCATATACTTTATTTCTAAACACCCATCTGGTTTATATGGTCAAAGTATCCTTTGGTCTATCTACAAGTTTCCAAAAATTATTTATTTCATACTGATTAAGTTATTCTTCCATAGAAATCACCCAAAACTCATCATTGATTGCATCATCGGTATTTTTAGGCTCAAGTTGTGACAATAAATCTTTATGTTCAACCTAGTTTCTCAAAGAAGCTCTAGTTTGTGTTCCTCTATCTAAATCTCCCACAATAGAATCTAAGAGATGATTTTTATGTGTCCTAGTTGGTCTAGATATTGTAGGACTAGTTATTTCAGGTTGGTCAATTTGATCTGGTTCATTATGGCTAGAATCTGGAGAATTTCTAGAATTGGATGTTTTCACATATTCCTTCAAATGATGATTTGAGGCATTATCATTAATTTCTAGATTGGATGTATCCTCTTAAATATTTTATAGTGAGGTCTTGGGATCATGTTGATCTCTTTCATCAAAAATGACATGTACAGTTTCCTCCACACACTTTGTTTTCTTATTAAAGACTCTATATGCTTTTCATTATGTATAATATCCACGAAATATTCCTTCATGACTTTTGGGAAAAAACTTATCTAAATTTTTCTTAGAACCCTATAGGTAAAGTGAGAACAAGATAACTATCAAAAGTTCAACTTACTTTTATTTGAAATGACACAAAAATAGATCTGATTAAACTAGAAGAGAAATACACAGATGATAAAAACAAGAGGTTCAGTCTCAAGCTGAGACATACTCCTCTCCACTAAGTTATCAATACCCACCAAGCAGTTTATACAAATAAACATTTGATACACTCCATGTATTGGGGTTCACAATAGCACATAGGGATTTCCAGGTCACACTTGACCTCTATCAGAATTATTCATGTGAAGACAAACAACGAGATCACACAGGATCACTTCCACTATTCTATGTTGGTTACATTAGTAAAAAGTGATTAAGTGTGAGGATATTTAGTATCCTCCATTTATGCACAGGAGACAGTGTGTGTGAAACAAATATATGGACACACTGCTAAAAAAGTCAACAAAGGTTAGAATAGAGATATAAATTAAGAATAGAGTTTCAAAATATCTATGTGTTATGCAGTGAAGCTTTGTACTCAATGGATATAGTGACAATGATATTTGAGTCCTATTCTGGAAGTTGCCTTTAGAATAGAGTATCACAGCCTCTGTACTCTAGCTTCCAGGGGTGAAAGGTTCTGCTCTTAGATGTTAGGATGTTGAGAGAGCTTCAGCAGGTTGTTGCTCGTAATATTGAAACTCACTGTGTAATCATGCTTTGAGTTCTTCTATTTTCAATATCTTGCACATTCGCACAGTCTTTCTTTCTTTTTCTCTGGTCATTATTTTTATGCTGGTCTTTTAATCCTTTTATACTTCAAGGTCCAATAGGCATGAAGATCTCCCCACATGCATGTACCTTGTACTTTTTACAGATAGTCCTATAGCCAACATTAAATAATCTCAAAAACATCTATTTGTCTAAATATGACTGTTAGAAATAAATTTGAAACAGATATTTATGACTATCGGTGAGTCACAAGTATCAGGGACTCATTAGAATCAGTCTGTCATCATCATTCTATCATCATCGGTCTTTCAGCATCAGTCTATGATTCTCGGTCTGTCATCATCGGTCTTTCATCATCGGTGTGTCGAACATCGGTGTGTCGAACATCGGTGTATCAAACATCATTTTGTCGAACATCAGTGTGTCGAACAACGATGTGTTGATCATCAATGTGCCGAACATCAGTTTTTCGAACATCGGTGTGTCGATTGAACTCTCAGTTCTTGGGACTCTAATAAATTTATGAAGTGTCTATCTTACATATAACATTACTTAGATTAATTGAAATGAAAAAATACATGTAAATATAAACTTGTAAACATATTGAATAAAAAAATAGTTTATTGACTTATTGAAATATATTGTAATATATGAAATAATTGATTTACATAGAGATATTATATTGCATAAAATAATAGAATTTTTAGAATAACATTATTCATGATTATGAAAACTACTATATCATAAAGTTTCCAACAGTTCCAAAAAATCCTTCTTCTCTTTTTACCTTCTTAAAACATGATAAATAGAGTAATGTATTTTTCATTTAATAATTACTTCACCATGCAAAAACAAAAATCAGGATCCCATATTCATCTCCGCATTCTTCCCACTATACATCGAAACCTTCTCTATATCCAGATTGGATTTCTTTTATGTATAGCTAACATGATGGTCAAAATCATTATTTATCCTTCAAGATTATTCCCCTTAATTTTCTACTTCATCTTTTTACTATTGATATATTACAGTAAAAATCACATGTCACTATTTTCTCACAAAGTATGAAGACACATCAAATCTTCTTCTTCTTCTTCTTGAATCAGCCATATGATATAAAATTATACAATCTAAAACATGAAATGTTTTCACTTATCCTACCATATGGCCTATGGTGGATCATTAATTCATTATGAAGTTGGCATGCATTACTTCATGCGATTAATTTCTCATAGTAGATTCACCAACAATGCATACACCATAGTCAATCAATATACCATGTGAAGACCATGACTAATTATTTTTTCTTCATGTGGTTGATCATCCTTGTAATCAGCCAATATACTATGAGGTTCACTGTCACATGATATACCATATGAATTCCATAATCACAAGAACTACCATTTAAAGACCATGTTCAACTGTTTTACCCTTCATGTGGTTAATCAACATTGTCATCAGTCGACCTACCATGAGGTTCATGGTAACTTGATCTATAATGTGATTTCCAAGGTCATCTATTTTACACTTCATCATTAATATTCCCAAATGTATTCTTCTTCCCTATTATTCCCTCATCATGCTATCAAATTTCATTCATATCTCAAATGAAAGGATCTCGATCAACAAAATTGAGGTATAAAAATCATTGAAGTGGAATTCACTTTTCAACATCATATTCAATATATAATCATCATAAGAATTATAGAATAACTCCCATGTCATATTTATAGTTCCTTTCATAGAGCATGAAACTAAAATTGAACCTTATATAATTTTCATACACTAAAATGACCTTAATTCATAGTTTTTTAGCCATAATATGGTGGGAAATACCATTACTCAATGTAAAAACTATATGGGTTACCTTTATATACTAAACGATATTGTTTCTGGACCCTTACATATCATAGATTATTAATTTATGGTAATCTTTATGTGTACAATGTAAAACATGAACTTCCATTATATTGGTAGAAAAATACGTTTCTTTAATTATGTAAATGCGTTTTCAAGACATACCCTTACGTAGAGCCTTTTCAGTGCCAACCAAACATACGTACTTATTGAATTTTTTGAGTTACATTTATGCATGAGGGAAATTACCCTTGTTAAACCACTTTTTCAATAATTCTAACTTATTACGACTATATGAAAATAGAGTAACCTTTATGAAGCTCATGATTTTTACATATTCATACTCTTGTAAATATATTTTAAGACAACTCCAAGATCTTATAAATAAAATCTTGTGTTTCCTTTAACTCATTTATTCTTAAAACAACAGAAATATTTATCCATATTTTTTTCATCATAAACACATAAATTTATCTCCAACATCATTTTATCATCATAAAACAATAATATTCATTATTATAAACTGAATTCTCCCTAAAACTGCGTTTTCCGACATTTAACAATTATTAATGGCACATAAATCATCTCAAATTTTTAATAACCATTTTCATCAACAATAATTAAATATATAAAATATCAAATGTTTCCAAAGAAAATATCCCTAATTTTCATAAAAAAATGACAAACAACACCATAATAACATTTTCAATGATATCAATACATGGTAACTTCATTCATTCATTAACAAGATTAGATTATTCATGAAACTTATAAGGAATTATTCTTTAAATCATCCTAATATATCCTGATAATGAATAAAACAAAAAAAATGTGTTTTAGTAGTAGAGGATAAAAAACTTTAAAGAACTCGATTATGACAATGACCTCTCCCTTTGATATCCTCCTTTATAAAAATCCCTATGTCTTTTCAGATTGGTATTTTAGTGGGACCAAAACCAGTATGCAATATGAAATTTTATTTGGGAAGGGTTTATTCAAGATATCAGTTGATCTAGGAAGAATTTTGTGTTAGGAGAAGTGGGGTGGTGAAATGGTCCTTTTATAAGTTAAAAAACTAATATATTTGTAATACTTATTAAAGTGGAAAACAATTGAGGTGGGATAATTTTTCACTGAGAGATCCATCATCCACACATTTATATTTAAGGTTTTATTATGTTTTCATATTTTACATTTTTATTTTATATTGCTACCCCATCATTACGTTTTTCATGGTGGATAATTTTTACATTGTAACTTATTGTTTTGAAAAAAATATAAAATTGAACATATTAAGAAATATTATGATGATGAATCCAAATATTAAATTAATTTTACTTGATTAAATTTCTAGAAGTTATATAAATTAATTTTAATATAATAACACTTATTATAACAACATATCTATTAAAAAAATATTTTTTTCCACATAAAGAGGATTTACTATTATTTAATATCTCGAATAAATTATTACATGAGTGTTATTTTATTATATATATAAACCATAAATTACATTAAATTCATCATTAAAAAATTATATAATTGATTAATTATGATGAAAATAAATAATACATATAAAAATATAAAATATTAAAAATATATATTTTAAAAATCATATGATTTTATTCATAATTTTGAGAATTGGTTTCTTTTTTATTAGGAAATAATTAACACATTTATATTAAATAAATCATTTTAAATTTAATTTAAAATTAAAATTGATAGAAATTAAAAATAATGAGAATATATAATTACTGATTATTTTAGAATGAGTTATACATAAAAACACCTCAATACCTCTACATATGATCTAAGGGTATGATAATAAATAATGGAAACTATGTGTGTTGATTCAGGTAACATGTTTCACACATTCATTTCTACAATATAAAATATCTCAAGTCGATGATTTCACTTTGGCCATAATATTTTATCTTCTATTTGGGCATGCTCTAGGAAATATCCTAGTGACACTACTTTTTTCCAAGCTCAAATAAATAAGACTCATAAGGAAGGCTCCAACTATTTTATGACATTTATTCTACTTTAATCATAGATTTAATAATATTGTTACTTCTATTTATACACTCATACACAATAGAAATATTAAAAAATTAATTTTTTATTCATAGAATTTTTTCTCATTAATATATCAATTTTTTTATTTAAATGTTGTGTTTTATACAATCTATTCGATATATTGTTTTCATAAATTAATGTACATACTAAAATCATAGAATTCTAAAAGTGTGGTTTCTCATTGATGATGTTCCATACATATCATGGTGCTAAATATACTTGTGGAAGATTAAAATCATATATTGAGAATAATGTTGTTCATAATGAAATAAGTGAATCGTACACCCCAAACAAAATAGTTTCATTTAGATGACGAATATGAGTCTTACAAAGATTTATCTTACTATGTGGATTATGTATGACACTTCATATTATTTTTGGAGATAATTAATTGGTACAAAAATTCAATTTAAAAGTAGTTTTCTGTAAGGATTTAATTTAAATATTTCACCATAAGAGATATACTATCAGAAATTAAAAAGCTTTAAATAGATAATGGTTTTTGGAATCCCTTGTTTTATTAAAGGGTAAAATCCTTGGGATGGTTATGTAGAAAGGAGTTGAAGATATCATATTTATCCATTAATGGGACAGCTATGCAGAAAGGAGTTGATGGTATCTTGGCTATCTATTAAATATAAGAGGATATCACCATTATAAGAAAGATAAAAATGGAAGATTATAGATAGCGCTGATGAAAATGTTTAGATCCCATAAATAACGAAATGAAAAATCCTGAAATTTTTTTCAAAAGTAAATATAACAAAGAATATTTTATGGATAATTTGGGAGAAGTTTATGAAATTAATGAGAATTTATAATAAGTGTAGAATGAAGATATTAATATAGTTCATTATACTGTTGAAGATCAATATTTTTAAATATATATAAGGATAATAAAGTTGATTGTTTTTTAAAATATATTTTTAAAACAAGTGTATATATTTAAAACTATGAGATCATTAAGGATAACAAGACATGCGTCATTATTTTCTCAGTTTGAACCAGGATATGGGAAATATGTGTTAGAGTATCAAGAGTGGATCAATTTTATCAATGATAACTTAAGTTATATTGATAGGAATGGTAATTTTGATTTAGTAACTAATCTATAAAATAATTACACTATTATAATAAATTAGGTGTTACATAAGAATCTTAATGAAATAAGATAAGTGGTATGAAACAGGATAAGAATTTTGGGAAAGAGCACTAAAATTTTAAAAGAATTTATTTTCATTAGAACTGGAACTAATTTATATGAACAGGACCATTAATATATTTATTGATATTATAGTATAAATGTGATATATGATCTTCCCAATTAATTTCAAGTTATCCATTTTCATTTAATAGTTGGAATATGATGTTTACTTTGGGTAACTTGATGGTTTTCAACTTAAAAAAGACAAAAAAAATTTATAGTTTTAAGAGAGATTAGTATGTGTTAAAATATAACCAAGAGAGTGGTATTCCGTGTTATAAACCTGCTGTATGTTTTTCAATTTCAATGATTGAATATTGAAAAAACCACTACCTTAAAGATGAAATTAATGTACCGCTTATTAATATTGTCAATATTGACATATTAACATTCCTATAAATGATTTATGTTTTTAAAAGGGGATTTATTTGGTGATGAATAAGATGTTTGAGATGACCCTTCATAGAGAAATTCGGTACTTTTAAGGGAAACAAATTTCTAAAGAGGAATTTCATGATTTTTTTTCTAATGTAAAATATGGTTGAGAACATCTAAAGAAGATTTTAATTTATGATTTAAAGTTTTTCTTCATTAATTTATAGGGGAACAACGTTTTTAAATGATTGAAAAGGAAAGGTATTTGATTATAAATATTCCAAGAATATAATTAGTAGTTTTATTTACTTGATAACTTCAACACCGGATATAATGTATACAGTTACATTATGTGATTGATATAAAAGTTCCCCAAAGGGATATGATTTCATTTCTTGAAATATAATTCTTATTTATATTTTAGGCATGATTAATTATAGATTGAAATATAAAAATAATTTAATGGTCTAACACTTTCAACATATATAGATGTAGATTTGGAAGAAAATGATTATAATAAAAGACCATCATCTAGTGGAGTACTCCTTTTGGGAAAGATGTGTGTGAAAGAACATGAAGAAATAGTGTTCAATGGAAATGAGTATTAGTAAATTATAATATATTGTCACATCTCAAGAAATATCCCAATTCTTGAGGATAAAGACTCAACTACATGATCTCTTTGTGGATGTGATTTTTCTATTATTAGTGGGCTATGGTAATCAAAGTTTTATCATTTTATTGAGAAATATTGTTCAGAATTTTCAATCGAAGACCATTGATATAAAATATTAAAATATCGAGGGGGTTTGGGAGAAAATAGATATTTTGTTGGAGTATGTTCATACTATGGAGTAAATTACAAATATGTTAACTAATCCTCTATAAAGTAATCATTTCGTAGATTGAGGTTTATAATAGGACTTCAACCTCATTTCTCTGAAGTCTACGGTATGGTAAATCCATCTCCGATCACACCTTTTTTTTTCATATTTTTGAATAATGGGGAGAAATATAATATAAACCCCTTTATGTATATATGTAAATGTATTTAAAAGGGGGAGAAAAAAAATATAAGAGGAGACTACCAATATGTTTTTTAACATAATGCTCTAGAGATCATTTATTTAGGGGGAGAATATAAATATAGGGAATGTATTTTAAATGGTGTTGTATGTGAAGTAAACAAGGGTGTGAATGTGATTTATGTGAGGTGTTAACTATTCTGACATATTTTTTTGGGTATTTAAATAAGAACTAGTTACACACATGTTCAAATGATAGATTTGTATGTGGAAGAAATGTTAATGAAGTGCGTTTAAGTAACTTTAATGGATAACATGTTATCAATATTCCATATTATTGTTTATAAAATTTATTTCACTCATGTAGGATTGTATTTTTTGAAAGGCGATTCATTCATACATGTGATAAAATTAATGAGTAATTTATGTTTAATGGTTTCAAATAAAATCCAATGTGTGATATTGTTGAGATCCCGAGCTATTTTGGGATTTATTGATATATGGACTTGTTTTAACTGTAGGGGTATTGTTAAGTCCTTGGGGGAGTCTACTGAGATCAGGAGTCGAAGAGGAATACCTTTTATTGTGATTATTTTTTCAAATGGGAGAGAATAATTGATGTAAATAGAAAGGATATGTTTATGTGTGGAATTTTTTTCAATACATAGATAATGACTAAAAGAACATGTGAAAAAGTATTTCATGTGAATTGAATGTTTTTTTGAATCCTATATGTGTTTGAAATACATTTGGGTGATGCTTAGTGGAGTATCCTCATTAAGCAGAATTTGGTCAGAATGATGACAATGTCCCCAATAAATAAGGGTTACTTTTCTCAATATGAAATAGTTGATCCAAAACATTATAATATTTAAGGGTTAGTCTGAGAATAAATACTAAAATATAGTAAATTCTTGTGTACATATAGGTTACTAATGTGTGTTTTGTAAGAGACAATATAAAGTATAGATCCAAACATAAAAATTAATTTTCTCATTATATAAAGCTATCTTTTTTCTATGAAATATAGGCTAGAAAATTGGAAAAAGACTTTATTATATAATGGTGATATGTAAGGTTTTATATGAGGTAGATGAATAAGTAATAGATAGTTTACATTGTAAGTATGAGTTGATCGTAGGGAATGTTAATATATAGGGGTCACTCCTAAAATACATAATGATCACTTAAATAATATTTAAGTGATATTAGAAATTTTCCTAGGATATATATGTTTTATTATGTAATAGGATTATATTAAAAGTTACCAAACATGTAAGGTTTCTAGACTTTTAAAAAAATTAAATTTGATAGACTTGATAACCAATTGAAATCAAGAAACCTGGATACTACCTCTTTTCAATCTGGATATCATATACGGTATCAAAACTAATTCAATTTTTTTTAAAATAAATCAAGAAGGAATAAAAATGATAGTATGATTTGAGGGATTATATTTCAATGAGAAGAAGTTGGTAAATAATTGAATGATGTTATTTATCTTAATTTCTAATTTGAAATTCAAATTTGAAGACGGTATATAATTATTTATTTTTGATAATATAATTTTTTTGATGTCCTGAAAACATAGTTACTATGTGTTGAAGAGTAAAAGATAGATAAAATAAGGATTTGTATAGAATAATACTTATTGGCATGAAAGTGGGAGAGGAATAGGTGGAAGGGGAAGAATAATAAAAATAGGTACAACAATAACTTTATAGAAGTCTAACTCTGTTGAATACTCACATATTGAAAACCCGATTCTATATTTTTTCTTAAGAGGGATCACATTAAACATGTAAAGAGTCATGTTTGTGTACCTTAATATCAATTATAGATCTAAATTGTTGTATTCAGAAAGATTATTCTAGTGTATCAAGTGATTATATGTTTTACCAAATAATGATAAGGATATAGATACTAATTTTGAAGTGTGAACCATGTGAAAATCTACTATGCATATTTTTTTGGTGTGCGTCATAGTGATCAATTAATTAAATTTAATGGGAGTTGAGGTTATTATTTTATGAAACTTAATAGGGTAAATGATTAATGAATTCACCACCTCTAAATGAATTCCCACTAATCCTGAGTGTCATTTTGAAAACAAATGTAATTGGACCTTTCTTGGAATGATAATAACCCATATATTCCACCTTAATCCAACCTCTGATTGGATAGGGGTTAGAGAAAAGAAAAAATATGTTATAACACAAAATGGGAGTACATATACAGTAAACCGGTAACAACCCAAACATTACTATAATAATATTTATAAAAATCAGAACCCATGAATATATAAAACATATAATATAAATTTTTCACATGATAATGATAAATATACAAACAATTTAACATAATCCAAATATAGTAAAGAAGAAAAACTATAATTCCCAAAATCCCATCATAATGGTCAATATTAAACAACTATAATAGATAGAGTCCACATCACACAAATATTGATAGAATACCAAAATAAGTGAACAACTTTTAGTTCATTTATACACATGATCCACTATCTCCAAGTCCTTCAAGATCATCACATAATAGTTATTTATTTTGATAGACACAACACATGTGGGAAAGACTCCCATGTTGGGGTGATTATATATATACATAGTATGATTCACAACTAGCGTAAGTGGGTAGAAAGGAAAAAATTCATCTCATTAATGTAATCCCAGATATTCTACAAGTTAATATGTAACCAAGTCTAAGTTAATATTAATTATTTATAACACATCTACATAGAAATATTAAACTAAAATCTATGAAATACCTTCAGTATGAATAAACCCAAGTGCCCTATATTATGACATTTGAAATCCAACTCTTTGTGTTAGTAATGGGAGACTGCAACTTATTGATTAGTATGAACCTTGATTGGGGCATTGTTTGACACCAATGGATGATTGTTCCCCCAAAAATGTGGGAGTGGCCACTCTATTAATGGGGGACCACACCTCGACAAATGGGGGAGTACTATCTAATTCTATCATATGGGGACCAAACCTATCATGTGAAATCATACAATGGATTAACTATACTCCAAGAACATATGACTACACTACAACACATAGGGGATTATTTGAACACCTTTTCTTTTCAAAATGACCCAATAGAACCCTATCACTCCCTCATCAAATTTAAGTCCTTGAACATCTAAAACACGCATATTTTTAGTCATAAATGAAACATTTAAAATATATTGCAAAAAATAATAAGAATGGGCTACACATACTTATAGAACAAATTATTGGATGAGAAAACATAGAGAATATTGAATATTTTATACACAATTAAATGGATATTTTTGAAGAATCTATGAATAAGAAACTATGGTACAATTCATTTTGAAATGATATGCACAACATAACTCGGTAGGAGAACAAGCATGTATGACCTTATGGAAATGGTATTCATGATTGACCATGGATGTTTGTGTCATGTAGGATAGTACAAAGAATGTACATTTTATTAATCTAAATGGGGTGATAATCAGGGTATATGGAATATACTATAGTTACATAAAGAGGCATCTCTGAAAATGTACCGAGAATTTCTATGTAATACATGGTTGTGGGACCATTTTGTATTTTCAAAATGTACTCATGGTATCCACTGAGTTATCTCACAAGTTGTACACTAAATGAATATTACAAATGTATGGAACCAAGAAATTACATGGCATGCGATTCCTTTACACTTCGTGTTTACTATTATAAAATACATGATGTTTTTTATAAATGACATATTTTTTGGTATGGAAATATTGGCCAAGAATATATAGAACATACCCATTAAAGAAATCGAGCCAAGAATACAAAGTGTGTGACCCATATTTAGACATCATGTGACATTTATAATTACATATTAATCCCAGAACTACACCATGTAAGATATATAATGAGTTATTGAAAGATATATATTCCATGTTTTCAGTAATACATGATCTTCAGAACATGCCTCTTGATGATTCACACCCCCATATTTTCCTCTAATTGTACCACCACTTCAACTCATATCTTGCACCCCTATTTTCTATATTTGACCTCACTAGAGTGGTTTATAATAGTCCTTCATCATATAGTTCATGTCCATCCATATTTTTTTTATGTCACCACATTTGACCATACTAAAAAGTACTTTTCTATTCACTTTCACTCCAAAAAAACATTATCTGCCATCATTTCATCATAGCAGCACCATTCCCTCATGTTCAAAAATGGTATGAATAAATTACAGGAAAAATTAGAGAACAATGGTCAATGGTAACCTTAAACACACAAATGTGGGGTTGTGTTCCGAACAGATGATGAAATCAGGACTATACGGGTGGATATATTTAATACTAGTATTAATGAATTTTTTTTGTCTGGAATAATGATGGTTAACATTTAATTCATAAAAAGTTTAGTTATCTAGGAAAAATTATCATTTCAAACCTGAACAATGTTAATTTTTATTATAATCCAAGAGAAATTGCATTAGTAGTAAAATTAACATAAGCATTGTTGATTTATCCCATTTTATTCTCATGGAAAAATTAATCTATGATTAATCACTATTGTATGATTCAAATAATTAAAAAAAATTTACTTACAAATCATAATTTTAAAAAATAACTCCTTTAAAACTCAATATGATAATTTTTCACCAATATTCAAATATCCATATTCCATGAATTTTATAATATTATTCCATTGGATGAAAATTATTCCATGATAAGGAGAAATACATTGGGGAATGTTTGAGGTGAATGCCTTGAATAAATTATCATTCCTCAATGTCCAATCACTAAATCATTAATCATTCTGTATTGATCCATGTTTACTATCATTGCATATATAGAGAGAATTAATTAAAAAATTAGTCTCTCTATGATTGTCACCATTGATAGACAATCCCTATAAATTTTTTTTAAAAGATATTTTTAGACACAACATAGATCATTGGTGTGTGCTTGGTATTTTATTTAAAAATGTGAAAATTATCATTTTGCGACTTATAGACAAAATTAAATGTTATACACATCCTATAAAAGAATTATTATTTTGTACTAAACTATGGAATCAAATGTTTTATTCAATATTTCTGTTAGGAGATACAAAATATTTATAAACCCATGGATAAAAAATATATTCAATTAATATTGTATTTTTTTAAAGCTTGTGATTTGGAAATAAACAAACTAGCTTCACAAAATGATTTATAAATATTATTAATAATTTTAAGGAAATTATCAATAAAATATAGTATGCTTCATGTGGTATGAGAATATAAAGCTTAATAATGGGTAAATAATGAGAAAAAAATCACGAAGACTTGAAATTCATGGAAATCCATGAAGATGAATATATTTCATAAGAGAATTAAATGGAAAGATATGAAATAGAAAAATATATTTAAACATTAAAATAAATTGATGTACTTATATCAATGGAATTGAAAAGGATCATAAAAATTATCATATGATAGCTGAAGGAAAATAAATTAATTAGGAATGTTTCTAGGTATATTAAATTCATATCACATTTAATTAGTTATAATCACCTATAATAAAACCCCTTAACCTTTTAATTCAAGGAAATATATGGGTATAATATTACAAGAAAATTATAACATAATATACTAGGAAAATAAATCATTACACAATGTATTTTAGGGAAATATCATGGGACCACCTATCATCTTCTTAAATATTGAAAATTGTTAACATGAATATAACCCATAAAAAATTTCAATTAAATCAGTACTCTTGAACAATAATGTTAACCCAAATGAATCAATTTAAATGGGATAACCAATTTCATTTTGAGGTAAAAATGAAATAAAATCATAGAATATAGATAAATAAATCTAATATGTTAATAAGATGATTCATAAATAAATCAGTTTTCACATAATTGAAAAATCCATCGAAGGAAAATAAGAAATTATATATAAATTTTAAAAGAAATATCTTATTCATTTTAAAATTTATAAAAAAACAATGTATGATTAGATAAAATACAAAGGATGGTGAAATTAAATAAACATTTTCTTTGGAATATTTTTTAAGAAAACATATATTGAAATCCATTTAATGAAATTAAGAGAATGTAGTGATGAAAAGAGGCCAAGTGCCAGACAAACATGAACAGAGAACACAATATTCCATTACCAATATAATAAGTAATAAAAAACCCTTAGAAAAGTAAATTGAATTACCCTGATATAAACAAAATTACATTGATATATAAGAGAAAGATCCAATAAAAAACGAATTCACTTCAAAATAGAAGATGTCAAGTGAAAAACAACCACTTGCCTACACAACATCAAAGGAGGCCTTTAACAGCACTAGAATAGGCCTTTATTAGTGTTAAATGATCATAAACTACAACATCATGGTGAAAATCCCAATGATTTTATCAGAACTAATAAAAGAAACCATTTATCAATGATTTTTTAGTGTTAAAAAATGGACCCTTTATCAATGCCTATAGAAGTGTAGATAAAGGAATCCTTTAACAATGATCATAAATGCACTAAAAAAGGGGATTTTTCCAATGTGATGTTACAACAAACTATAAGACAAGAAATAGTGAATACTATAGTGTGCTACTATAGCACACTACAATATAAAAAATAGTCCATGAAATTTTCTAAGTCTAATAAAAATATAGAATTTAAATGAAATTAAATTTTCAAACAAAGGAAAAATAAATACTATAAAGAAAAAGAACACAACTGTAAAAAAGAACAAACCACCCCTGATTGGGTAAAATAAGATACCTACATGAGAAAAATATTCTTATGATAATACTAATATAAAACATAAATAAAATAGAATGTGTTAATTTTAAACTAAAAATTATTTCATACTAGGAACAGTGTGTATATAATTGCGTTGTGGTTGATTTTTTCATGTCATACTATTTGTTGTTCATATTCAAGCATTATATCTGTGAAAATTAACTAAATTAGTATAAGATAAAAATTATAAGGAAATTAACGGTGTAAATATATATAGAATTATGGTAAAAAAATCTTGGCTTGTTTTTTCAGTTTTGGAAACGTACATGTGATTTAAACTAAAATCAAACTTACATATTGGAAAGATTCACATAGAGTCATACCTGTCACACTATGCATCAGATTTGGGTGTGGTTAATTCCTTCATGTAATAAATGACTAAAAAATTGTTTTCCTAAAGCATCTAAGCAATATTATGTGTTTCCTCTATTTTGAGTATGTCAATCATGTTTTATAATAAAATGTAATTTGAAACTGCAAGCACACACTTTGAGTCATACTAGTCACATTATGTGTGGGATTGACATGATATTGATTCTAAAATGTCACAAATGAATTTTGAATCATTTTTTCTAAATTATTATTGAACTATAAGAGTGTTTTCTTTATTTTTAGTGAGTGAAACGTTTTGAACTAAAATTTCAAGTTAAAATTGATGATTGAAAATTTAAGTTAAACTAGGAACATGGTGTATCAGATTGAGGGGGGGAATATTTCTACAGGTCAAAAATTACATATGGATCATTTTCTAAATGTATCAAATAAACATGAATGTGTTTGATTGGTTTTGAGTATATCAGTTACCTTATTCACTAAAATAATTTCAGTTTTAAATTAAAATACACACTAAGAGTCATACTGGTCACAACATATGTCATACTGATGTGAATATGATATCTAAATGTCCCAAATGAATTATATTTACAAATATATCAAAAAAATCTGAATCTATATTCACATTTTTAGCATGAAAATTGTGTTTTTTACTAAAATTTAATTTTATACCCAAAATGAACACTTTTTTCATAATATTCTCATCATGTGCGGGATTGATGTGAGGATTATTTCTATACATGAAAAATGAATTATCAATCTTTTTCCATAAATTATCAATACAATTTGAGCATGTTTTCTTGGTTTTCAATGAGTGACACTTCTTGAACTAGAATATCAATTATAAAATTATAAGAGACACTTTGAGTCTCACCAGGAAAATCAGGTATCATATTTAGGTGCGGATTATTCCTACACAAAAAAATTTATTATGGATCATTTTCTGAAAGTAAAAAAAAGCAATACAAATGAATTCTATCCATTTGGAGTATGTCAGTGTATTTTGTACTTAAATTAATTTCAATTTTAAATAAAAAGATTCTTTTGGAGTCATAATAGTCATACTGTGTGTCGGATTTAGGTGTGGTTGATTTTTAAAAATCCCAAATGATATATGGATCATTTTCCTAAAATAACAAAACAATATGAATTTTCATCCTCAGTTAAGAGTATATCAATTTTGTTTTTTTACTAAAATGTATTTTTAAACTAGAAAGATGCACATTGAGTCACACCGGTCACATCATGTTTTGTCTTCACATGAGAATGATTCCTACACATTAAAATTAATTATGAATATTTCTCCAAATTTATAAAGACAATTTGAGTGCATTTTCTTGGTATATGATAAGTGACACTTTTTGAACTAAAATATCAATTTTAAACTAATAATTGACACTCTAGGTCATTCTGAGAACACCGTGTATCAGACTGAGTTTTACCTAATTCCCAATCATAAAAAATAACTTATGAATCATTTTAATGATGTACCAAAATAATCCAAATGAGTTTTATTGGTTTTCAGCATGTCAGTTTTATTTTTTACTAAAAAAATGTCTATTTTAAATGAAAAGATGAACTTGGAGTCATACCAGTAACCCCATGAATTTTATTGAGGTGTGGATGATTACTAAACATCCCAAATTAATTATGGAAAATTTTTACACATTATAAAAACAATATGAATTCATTTTCGCAATTTTGATTATGCCACCTATGTTTTTTTACTAAAATGTCATTTTAAATTGGAAACAAGAACTTTGAGTCATATTGGTCACATAGAGTGTGAGTATGATGTTATTATAATTCCTAAACATCAAAAATTAATTAATTAATTATTATATTAAATTATGAAGACAATCCAATAATGGTTTCTATTATTCATTGACTGACACTTACAAAACATAAATGTAAATTTTAAATGGATAATGGAAAATTTGAGCCATATTGGGCACATCACATATCAGATTGAGGTGAAGATGATTCCTACAATTCAAAAATGAATTATGGATCCTTTTCCACAAGTACCAAAATAATATTATTGCGTTTTCTCAATTTTGAGTATGTCAGTTTTCTTTTTTTACAAAAAGTAATGTCAATTTTAAATAAAATAACACACATTGAGTCATACCAGTCATACTGTGGATCATAATGGGATATGTATGATTCCTATAAATCCCAAATTAGTTATTGATAATTTTACTTATGTATTAGAACAAACCAAATGTGTTTCCTCAGTTTTTAATGTGCCACTTTTTTTACTAAAATTTCATTTTAAACCAGAAACACACATTTGGAGTCATACTAGTCACATCCTATATGGGGTTGATGTGAGATAGATTCTTAATCATAAAAAATGAATTTTGAATCATTTTCATACATTATCAAGACAATCTGAGAAGGGTTTCTCAGTTTCAACTGAGTGATTGTTTTTTTATTAAAATGCTAATTTGAAATTGATAACAAGAACTTTGAGTCACACCAAGCACATCATGTATCAGATTAAGGTGAAGATGATTCCTACATGTAGAAACTGATTTAGGGATCATCGTCTTAGAGTAAAATAATAATAATAATAATTTTTCTTGATTTTGAGCATATTAGTTGTCTTTTTTGCTAAAATTAATTTCAATTTTAAATAAAAAGATTCACTTGGAGTCATACCAGTAACACCATGAATTTTATTGAGGTGTGAATGATTTATACTTATACAAAATATCTTATAGATCATTTTACTAAATAACTAAATTAATATTAATATGGTTTCTCAGTTTAGAGTATGTCATTTATCTTTTTTACTAAAATTATTATCAATTTAAAAAAAAGATGAACTTGGAGTCATACTAGTCACACCGTGCATCCGATTGAGGTGTAGTTGATTCCTACACCTCCCAAATAATATATGGATCATTTTCCTATAGTAACAAGATAATTTAAATGATTTTTAGTGATGATAAAATATAATGTAACATCATAATTTTTTGTTCATTAAAATAGAAATATCCATATTCTCATGTATATTGTTTTTGATAATGGTGATGAGTTTTTTATTAATATGCCTATAATCATGGATCATTTAAAATAATGGTTGCGAACATACATAATGAATGTTACATGTATAGATTTTAAAAGAATGTTTGATATTATATCATGCATCTAATTGATGATTGAATAGCCTAAATAATTCCACCACCTACCAAAGTTAAACCACCGTATTGTTCTATTTTGAAAATTCATGATCCAATCGGCGAAATTTTGTATTTATCTATTTGCTCGATTTTTTGGATCATGCTAGTAGATTATTTCTCAAAGGGGTGTTCATTTGAATTTTTAGTGATTCATGATTTCTTTTAAAGTGGGTTTTTCGTTTTTGTGGATTCCTTCATAAGGAAGTTACTTTTCATTTGATGTCATGTTTACTTTGACAGTACCCTCATCGTTGGTCATTATCTCTCAATTATGGTTTTCCTCTAATAGTTCTCTCACACAGTAGCTAGATTCAGTGGTTGATTAAATACACATTTATTCATAAATTTGATTTGGTTTATATAACTATTTAATGATTGTATTTTTGTTGTATGATTATTAAGTAACTAATTGATCCACTATTATGACCCTTTCATTTAAATATAGAGAAATCATGGGAAAGAAACAACATTTTTCTTTTTTATTGTTCAGTTTGTTCTTAGTGAGTGGTTTCCTTCACACATCAGAAATATTTGATAGTACTTTGAATGTGATAATATATATTGTTTCCTATGATAATCATTTTGAAAAAATAAGTTGTGTTTTTCATTGTTTATGAAAAATAATCATCCACTTAAATTACTGTATAAAATCACATAAATAATTAGTGATTTTGTTTTCAATTGGCCTCCTGAAACAATTGAAAAATGTCTCTTATATTTAGTGTAATGTTTTGTGAGAACTTTTCAATAATTATTCTCAAACATAATCTTGGTATGATCCTTATTATACCCCATTTCTAAATTTTTTACTATTTATATTCTAGTGCATCATCACTTCTTATGGCTCAGTCTATACCTTGGTCTCTGACTCTTCCTATTTCTCCACCTCAGTCTCCAACTTTGACCCTATATCTTCCTCTACATCTACCTCTGCCTCTACCTCCACCTACTCCATTGCTCAATAATTTTATTTTTTTTCTGGTCAGCGATTCCAAATTTTTTTTCCATTATTATAATTCTCCTTGAAAAATAGATAAAAAACAATATATATGAATTCTGAATATAATTATTCATACCCCAAATATGTTTCTAAGGTTTTAGATCATACTATATCACGAAAATAGTAATTAATCACCTACATTTGTTGTTCAAAAACATTCTGAAAACATATATGATACCCACTCATCTCTAAACAAATTTACTTCTACTTTTGAGAATGAAATTGTCTAAAATTTTGATAGTACTAAGAAAATATAGACATACAAATAATTAGGAAATATACATAATGAAATTGTAATTACCTTTGTAAATTACCTATTGGGCGATTTTGTTATCTTCATGCTTTCTAATCTCTCTCATAAATTTGAAAACATAATATCCATAATTGATGCCAGTATCTTGGTTAAAACACATCAAAAACATTTACCAAAATAAATATGTTGTTTTGAAATTTTTTGATGGTAAAATATTTCTACATACGCCTTAATGTTTTCCATTTTTATTTATCTACAGACTTTATCTATTTAGACATGGACTACATTCCATGATTTTCCTATATTTAGTGACGTCCCTATTTTAAAATGAATTATTGTTAAAACATAGACTAAAACATATATTTTGATATTTATTTGTTAAATGTTGATTTGACTTTATTGAAAATTCACAATACACATCATGTGTAGTTGATTGGTTGGATTTACATGCATTTAATCCAAAAAATAAATATATAGGGTATCCAGATTGATTACAATCCACATATAGTGCTTCCTAAAAAACAAAAACAAATAAGTAATGTAAGAATTAAAAATATATATTATTTTACTAGAGTGTATAGATTTAGTTCTTCATGGTATGCATCAAAAAGAGCATGTCTTATGATATTTTTTCATAAAATATTCTAGTAACTCATTTCTTTTATTCTCAATTTATTTTTTATCCAATGTATGTTTTCTTCAGAAAATATATAGGGATTAATGAAACCAAATCATTCTTCATAGAGTTTTACCTTTATATTGTAGTAATATAATACCCTATGGAAAATATAAATAGTTATTTACATCAATTAATATGTTATCTCATGATTAAAAATGACGTATTATGAAAATGAGCCTTAGGTATGTATTCATAATGGAGATACCCATCTATTCATGTTTTAGAATCACATTTACCATCTCTAGACCAATTACATCCATCATTAAAGTTTCCTATATTTCTTTTTTAATATAGAACATAATAAATATTTTCATCTTTAAATTTGGTCGATACATTAAGTTGTAATGATAATATATGTTTTGGTGTAACCGGTAAGGAGAAGGTAATCTAGAAATTTCATTTTGATTTGTTAAAGGATTCACTAGATTGTCTTGATCCGTCCTTCTGTTTACATGCTGCATTATCCAACAATAAAATCATATCTCATTCAGTCCTTTTTTATCAAAAATTACAAGGTTTTTATTTAAATTTTTATAAATATATACCTCATATATTTTTATATGTTTATATGTTCATGCTATTAAAGTTCCAAAAGTATCATTGAATGTTTTAATATATGTATCATCAAGTGGAATAAGAAACTCAACAGTTGGCTCATGAGCTACCTCAATCCCTGGTCTTATGTGACATTTTTAGAGGACCTTATATTGTAGCTTATATCCTAAGATATTATACAATATACCCCTACGATAAGGTATTTCATGGGTGTTGACCTATACAAATCACATACAACTATACCATGAATTTTTTTAGTAATATGAAGTTATCAGAAGTTTTTTGATTCCCATATAGGATAAATAGTAATGAAAAAATTGATTACCTCAGGTAAGGTATGTGGTTAGGGGGAATTACTATCCTAAAAGCCTATGAGATCATTTTATTCATTTACAGATCTGTATTCCCCCACAAACTAATATTAATCATTTCTTATACATTAGTCTTCCAAATGATACTACATAGTAATATCTTACAGTGATTCTATTAGTGTATATAATCATCTCAAAATATTATAGGTATCTTCCTGTGGTTTTATATTATTAAAATATATTTTAGGAGGGACTCTAAAACCTTATCATCTTACATGACCATATTTTTTTGGCCACTCCAATGTTGTTAAAATTAGTTTTCCTTCTGGTATGGTCATTGTCGATTCATATGTCTAATCCATAAAAATTTTAAATATACAAAGATACTTTTATTTAATACTATTATAAATAAAACCTAATTAAAATTATATTACACACACACATTTTTCCATAATGATATTGTGTTTCCATCAAATATTGTGTCCTCTTTATTTATAGATGCCGCCTTCTATAGCACATTACGTGGAATGAATGTGGATTTAGATTTTTATTCATTAATCTGCATATAAACATTTGAACATATGTTTTTTAATATCACATAATTAAACATCTATTTTTTATATTAAAAATATATACCAATTTCATCTCTAATGATGTTCACCCCATCATTTCTTTGCAATAGGGGTACATTGGTTTTGATGCACGTTCTTTATTTTTAGCACACGTTTTCTATTTTGTAAATTAAAATTTATGAATCATGTTAGAAAAATAAATAATGTAAACTAATATATTATCGATTACAATGAACCTGAAATGATTTCTCCTTATCGATATTAATGAAACCAGTTCATGCTTCCAGCTTTATAATGTATGAAAAACTAACTGGTGGGTCGGGCCTTACATTCCCCTCATCATCCATAAGATGAAACTTCGTAAGAAGAGTCAAAAATCCTTTATGGGATTTTCTAGTGGCCATTAAGAAAACTTTATTATGGAAATATTCTAAAATAAATGAAATTTTAAAAAAATAATGGAAATTAAATCAATGTTTCAATGTATATGTGTTTTTTAGTAAAATAGGGAAAGTATATTGTAACATTTCTGTTATATTGTTCCAAAGGATTTACTTTATTACAGGTTGAATGTGGCACCATGAATCAATATCAATAGGAACATTAATCCTTATTGTGACCCTAATATAACTATGGAACATTGTATTTTTGGTGTTAATAGGTTTTCCACATTGATTCCAACAAACCTGAAATTTTATACCCTAACCTCTTGCCTTGATATTTTTATTCAACACTGTGATGTAACATCATTGTTGTTTTTTCATCAACATGTTGTTGATCCCCTTATAATTATACTATTTCATCATCAATGGTATATTCTTCCTTAGGATTGGTAATTTCATCTTGTATCGAAGACATTAACTATACGATTAGTCAAAACAATAAATTTTTTGTGAATAAAAACAACACAAACAATATGAAAAGATTTTATAGGGGTCCCATGCATGCCCTATTGCAATCTTGATGACCTATTTAACATAATATTCATACTATTTTGTCAAATTATTACCATAAATACATTTTTAAGGTAATTAATAATTGAATTTAACAATATCTTTTCAATCTTTAACTCTAGTTGCACCAATGTATCTTGAACTACTCCTAATAGTAGTCATACCATACCTGGTACCAATGATCATTTTGGATGACTACTACTCAAAGTAGTTAAAGAAACAAATAAGAGATTTGGGATGAGTCTAAAGTATCAAAATTAAGTAATAATAATTTGTGGGATAAAGATGGTGAGGACGAAAGTTATCTCCTTAAAACATCTTAAATTACCACATCTTAAGTTAAAATTTTAAATCTCATTTCAAAATTCTAAAAGGTCTCTCACACTACCATGAGAACATAAACTCATTCCCCCTGTACTACAATAACCCTAATATATGTTATGTGTCATTTTACCTCACATGTATCTCAGATATGATAGCTCTATATCCACCTAGGTTTATGTGTAGGGCGAGATTATAAAAATAAAAAAGTAAATACAAATAAGGCCCCTAAAATATAAAACAATGCATATATATGGGTATATGTTCAAAATAGTAACACTTAAAATAAACATATAATTCAAGTAACTATGTACTAATCAGGAAACCCTGATAGTCAAATGTTCAGAAATCATTTCATACTAGTGAATCATATAAATCGTACCCTAAGTTTATACCATGGTTGTTCCCTAAAATTCAAGTCATTTCACTAATAAGAGGTTAAAATTTGAATAATAGTAGGAGAAAAATTATTTCTTTCCCTCTTGAAATTACAACATCATAGGTACTATTAAATTAAACCTCAGACCCTTAGCATCTAAGACTATCTCTAAGGTATAACCATCACATGTACTTATTAAATCAAAATCATGAAATGGGTATAACATTGCAATTTGTCTTAGGATTTCAATTTGAAATATGGGGAAGTCTTAACATCATTGGGTATGTTAGGAAAGAACCACCTAATGAGATCCATAATACATTATTTAAAACTAACTATTGGAAAACCATAAAGAAGAACAAACAATAACAAAAATGTCACATCACCCTCACCCCAGCCCTTGATGAACAACTAACATAACTATAGCAACTCACATTATAACATACCAAACATATACCTCACATAATACTCATTAAATTCTAATATATGATAAAAATCATCTTTATCACATACAAACATGTATTTCTTTGAGAAAAACAATATAATCATACATTGAGAGGTATGTTAAAAATAATTTCAAATAATATCACGTTATTATTCAATGAAAATTTTATAAGGAAATATTTACCAAAATTTAACAAAATAATTAGTTACATATTACATTTAATAAAATAATTTTTTTGAACAAATAATTTAGAGAAAAAATTATAAGACAATAAACCCAAAAATTTGTCAAACAATAATTAAAAAATGTATAAAAAGAAACAAATGAAGTCCTACAAAATAAATGTTAAAAAATATTCAATTTTCTAAAATATAAGTGTCTAGAAAAAATATATTTATAAATGTGTACTGGTTAATTTTATAATAAAATGATTATTGAAACCATATTTGTATACCATTGTAGTAAAATAATTTGATGAATATATTTATCAAATAAACATATATATATATATATATATGTATATATATTATGAACCATTTCATATCTAAAATAAAATGTCAAATACATATATAAAAACTAAAATTAATATTTTTTTATAAATAAAAAATTACTTACTCAAATTGTAAAAATCATAATCATTTAGATATTTTTATTATAGGTTGTGTAAGAAAAAATAATTGATCACAATTATATATAACCCAGGTTTTCTCAAATATAACATAATTAAAACTATTCACTATCATTGGTTATGTTAAAACCCTCTCTAAAACACTTATCAATGGAGTTATTTAATTAATATTGAATTATTTAAATTTTGAATAAGATATCTCAATGGATAATAAACAATAAATTCTCAACATTAAGAAAATAATCTAAAAGAAATACCTTATAAACTATTACATATCCTAGATGATCAAAATATTATGAAATAAATATAGATAAACTTATCCTTAAATTAAATCATGAAGTAATTAATATATTCATTGGAAAAATATTTGTTACATCTAATTTTCATAAAAAAACTAATGAAATAATTTTTTCAAAAAAATCAAACCTAGCACTTAATATTAATAAAAATATGTTTATACCCTGTATAGTCTAAAACCACTCATTTTCAAAAATAACCTAAATAAAATTTTAATTTTGTTCTCTATTGTATTAAATTTTAAAAATATAATTCACTTTCCATCAAAATATACCACAAACCCCATTATAATCTCATCAAACACTTTTCCATTTAACAAGTTTTAATTTACCCATTGATTTTGGGTAAAAATTTTCGCAATAAAAAATATAGTATAATAGTGCTAAAAAAAATTAAATTTCCCAAAATTTCACACATTTCTAACTTAAAATCTGTAATAATTATTTCATGTAGTATATTATAATCTCATTATTCAATTATATGATCATCATGTGAAATTATATTCAGATTCATACTCAAATTGTGTATGAAAAAAATAATATTCAAATAAAAGAAAATATACACGAACTGTGGTAAAATTATATCATTTTTGAAAGAGGAACAAACTCCATTTATCCATTCAACTATATCACCTATGTGACACTAATAATGCAATATTTATTATGTCAATATCCACACCTACCATTCTATGAAATTTTATAAATTTGATTTAGTCAATTTTTACACATATATTAATAATAATTCGTATTGTCTTATTTTTTTCATCTTCATGTGGATTCCATAATAAGGGAACAAGATTCAATTGATGAAAATACACACTATCTAAAATGTAAAAAAGTAATAATAATGGAAAAATCAAGAAAATCACTATCAAATGTAAGAGATCACACTTACCAGTTTAATTTTTTAAAGTTTGATTTTGTTATCGTTATATAGTTGGTTACTTATATTTATGTACTGAAGACCCATGTATGATAATTATAAACCACACATAAAATATAAGGATATTTTGGATCCCATCCCCTTTCTAGTTTTTTTTTTCAATCGCAACAGCGGATGGAGATACAGTTCGCAGTGGTCTTGTTTGATGTTGGAATTAGTTCAGAGAGTAGAATTGATGTTGTATTGGTATAGGTAAGGGAGATATATAGAGAGAGAGTGAGATGAGGTGTAGGGTTCTTTATGGTTATCGAATAATAAAAAAATAAAGATGTAGAACCCAAACAAGAAATCAGTGAGAGCAGAAAAAGAGAAAATAATATACCTTGGATTCTAGTCAGGATTCATATGAGAGAATATAGATGAGTAACACCAACAATACGGGAGTTCTATAAGATCATGAGAATAATGACTGAATGAGTATTGGTTAGGGTTATTTTAAAGAGACAAAGGACACTTTTATTATCACTTTCAAAAAAGAACTGATAAAGATCCCTTTTATTAGTGCTAAATTGATATGCACTGATAAAATACATCTTTATCAATGTAAAAAAGTGCGGAAAAATGGACCATTATTAATGCTAAAACTTTGTAGCTGATAAAGGATTTATAATTAAAATTATAGGTTAACTTTTTTAATATAATTAAATAATTATATTTATGTTTATTATAATTTTATAATTAGGCAAATATATAATTATTTTTTTATAAATACATAAATTCATTTTTAAAAACATTATTATATTTATCGATAATTATAAAAATATAATGTTATAAATATAGAAAATATACATTTATAAATGTATTTATAATTATTTAACTATAATTAATTATTTATAAATACAAATATATTTATATCATTATATATATTTTTATAAATATATATAAATATTTAATAAATATATATTTAATTAAATATCGAAAAAATATTAAATATTTAAATATATTTATTATAATTTTATAATAAAAAATATATTTATATCATTATATATATTTGTATTATTATATATATATTTTATAAAAATATATAAATATAAACATATTCATTAATTAAATACATTGATTATAATTTCACAATTATTTAAATATATAATCATTTATTTATAAATATATAAAAAAACTTAAAAAATAATATATATATATATATATATATATATATATATGGCCCCCATGGTCTACCATAGTCGTAGCTGCCCCTATGGGTCTGGATGAGGTCTCCAGATCGAGTCTCACATGCATTGTACGTTTTCCACTTTTCTTTGTAATGTAGCCCCTCTCCCTGAATAAACTGAAGCTTCAGCCTCAAATAATATAGATATATAATAAATATAAATATAAATATAAATATAAATATAAATATAGTATACTCATTATTTAAATAAATTTATTATAAATTTATAATTATTTAAATTTATATAATTGTTTATTTATAATTATTTAAACACTTTTCTTCAAAAAATAATTAAATATTTATATTAATTATAAATACATAAATTAGAAATAAAGCAAATATTAATATATATATATTTAGAAATATATTTTTAACATTATTAATGAATATATAAACTTAAATACATTCCTTTTTAAAATTAGAGAAATTGAATAATTAAAAATGAGTACTCATTAAAAATATTGAAAATATGGATAAGTTGTATTAATGAAAAATAAATTATTAAAAAATATGAATATATATAAATATATATTTATGTAAATATGAATACATATTTAAAATACTAAAACATAAAAAATAAATAAATAAAAATAAATAATAGAGAATGATTAAATTAAAAAATAAAATTAATAATAAAAAATAAAAATATTAAAAATGAATAAATAATACCTAACTATAATAAAATTAAAAATAAAAAAATTGGAATTTACCAATTAAAAACATCATATATTAAATGTAAAATGTTACTACGAAATTCAAATATATACTAAAATTTGGATAAATTACATAAATATTAGGTTTATGTGTTTCTATAAATGATTTCATTATTTGGGTAACATTTGTGTGTGTTTTTTATATATAAAAATGCATTAATTAAGTATATTTATGCGAAATAAATTTAACACATGTTTCCCATATGTTAAATTGAAAAATCAAACAATATTAAAAATGAATAAGACATTAATATATTTTTAATTATAAATTTTTTTTCATCTCAAATATTTTTATATTTTATATATATTATTTATTATCATTTATAATATATATATAATACTAAATCCATTTTATTTATAATTTTTTCATTATTAAAATTTTAAATAACTTTGTAATTTATTTATGTTTTATTCATTTTCTAATTATTACAATTTATTACAATTTTAGTTTCATTGTTTAATTATTATAATTTATTAATTTTATATTTCTATATTTAACATATATGATTTATTAATCTTTATAATTTATATATATGTATATTAAATTTATTCATATTTATCAGTAATTTTATAATTTAAAAAATGTTAAATACTTTTCATAATTTAATAATTTGTCATTTTTATTTGTTTAATAATTTCATTTTATTCATTTTAAATATCTGTATGTTTAAGATGTACTATTTATTAATTTATATGATTTATATATATGTATATTAGTTTTTTTTCATTTTTATCAATAATTATTTAATTAATAAAATTGTTTATATTTTTTTATATGTTTTATTTGTTTAATTATATCATTTTATTTTGGACCTTTATCAGCAATAAAAGTGCACTGATAAAGGCTACCCTTTATGAGTGAAAACAATAAACTCCGATAAAGGTACCCTTTATCGGTACTAAAAAAAGTGCTGATATAGGGTACTGTTTATGAGTGCTAAATAAAAGCACTGATAAAGGTCACCCTTTATCAGTCCTATGAAAAGCACATATATATGGTATTGTTTATAACTTCTTTTTTTATTGTTAATAAAAGGAAATATTTATCATATCTTTTTATAGCGCTATCAAAGGATATATTTATCAGTGCTTTTTTCCAATGCTGATAAAGTCCACCACTTTTAAAGGCATAATTTGTTGCAGTGATCGAGTCCCGTATGACTTTATATATCCTCTATCAACTTGAATTTTCAAATAATATTGAATATTAACATGATCAATAACGTTTTTCAAGCCCATTTAATTATTTTTATTCCTTTCTATTCCTTTATATTCATGTAATATCCATATATTGGATTAAATTTCCGTCCATTGATCATTTTGAGGTTGTTATGTTCGTAATTTGAAAAAAAATATTAGTATAATTGTAAAGGGTAAATAACTTTTTAAAATGTTTTGAAAAGATTTTTATGTGTCAAGGAATATGTTTTATTTCAATTTAGAATCAAAAGAGATGATTTTTTGTAGATATTTAATATTTATAAAATCTTCCATGGTAGCCTTGTTTTCAATGCTTATAAAGGACTTTAGTTGGTTACAATTAATTTCAATACTAACATGACTATTTTATCATTCAGGAATCATAATAGTATATCATTTTATTATAATATTTATATTATATCATGAAGTAAATTTTTATTAATATCCATGAAATTTCTAAGTGTAAATTAAAGCATCATCATTCACATATATAGAATACAAATACAATGTTTAGATAATGTTTTTAAAAGAATTTAAAAGAATATAAAAATTAATAAATAAATGTGTTTAAAAAACACATCAGAGTACAATTTACATGACATTGTATGTTACTATTATGATTAAATATGTGAATTTTAGGGGAAAAGGAGAATAGAAAATAAAAGACATGAAATTTGAAACTCAAACTTCATTATAGAAATACATTATGAAAAAGGGTTCAATGAGAGAGAATGGGTAGTATCACTTTGATGAAGGGTTAAAGAGAAGTTATTAATGAAGAAATATAACCATTTTAGTAAAATAAGATGATGTTTATATGAGTTTTAAGGAAAAATAATATAATATAAGAAAATAAAGAGTGACATGGGAACTCTTACATTTCCCTTTGTGTCTTCTCCTCTGGATTAAGCCTAAAGATTTAAAAGGGGAGACTATTTTGTAGAACATAGACCTAATAACATGGTTCGAGAAATATATAGAGTCATTATTTAGAATATATGTATAAAAATGATCATTATATGTTTTTTGTAAATGGTACAATGAGTGTTAGTTTATAGAAAGAATTCGATAATAGTTTTTCAAATATTCATCCCCTAAGGGTTAAGAATGAATTTTTTATTTGTAAAGTGGTTCATAAATGGTCAATAGTAGATGTGGTCAATCATTAATCCTTAAAATATCACTAAATATAAGTCTTTATAATTATTTAAAAATATATAAATCATTTATAACGAAAAATACTATTTATATTGATTTTTAGGGTTATTATTATAATTTGAGTTCAAACATATTTGTAATATTTTAGAATTGATGTTATATTATTTTTAAAATTTTATATCATAATATTTATCAAATTCAATAAATAAAAAAGTTTTATTCCCTAATATGTTTACTAAGTCACATTTTGTTTACTATTCATATATTGTGAAATCACATCATCAACATAAATTAGAATGTATTAAATAATATAAGATAAAAATACAATAATAATTACAATTTCATTTGAACTCAAAAACTTTTTTTAGAATGTGCTCAATTGTTTTACTCAATTTAAAACCAATTACATTTCACCTTTTGAATTTCAAAATTAATTATTTATATAAATTGTGTATTTGTATAGGTTCATTTCATTTCATAATCATTCCATAACTTTCTTGACACATATTTAAAATTTGATTATAATGTTCACATTGATGATGAACTTTTATTTTTAAATGTAATTTAACATTACTACTCAACTTTTAGAAAATTGAATTTGAATATTTATATTTTGAATAATTATGTTTTACTTATATTATATATTAAAATATACTATATAATTCTTTGGTGTTATAAAATGTTATAATTATTTATAAATTAATATGTAATTGAATTCAAATTAAATTCAAACTGAATTTTTTTTAAAGGAATTTAAATTTGAATATATTAATTGACTTATAACAACATAGAATTGAAATATTGAATTCATAAATAAATTTATTAAATATTTATAAAACATAAATTTAAATAAAAATATAAGTTATATTTTTTTGCATAAACCATTAAGAAAAAATTGTGATTGTACATCACATTTATAACCAACTTTATATATTTTTTATAAATATCTAATAAAAACCATTTCGTTTAATTTTTACATGAATAATCAAAATATGAAATTTATTTTATGACATGATACAATGCGATATTTATTTTAAATTAAATATTTATTTAATAAATATATATTCATTACGTAAATATTAATAAAACATTAAATTGATATATTATTAAAAATTACAATTTTGTCATCGGTACAGTGGAAGATTTCAAAGGGTTCCTTCGATGTGGACAATGGAAAGATGTAATAGGTTTTTACTTGAAAAAACCTTCTATTTATTTTTATAATACTTTTTTTGTTGAGTATACGGATTTTTATAAATTGTTTAATAAAATAAATAATCAAATTTTGAAAGGAACATTAATATTTAGAAAAAATGATTTCCATTAGGTTTGAAATTTGTCAGATTTGATACATATTTTCATTGATCAATAGAAAAACAATAAATAATTTGTATTAAGAGTCATCATACATATAGAATATAATATGTTAATTTGTATGTTTTCAATCTCAGGAAATGCATGGAAAATAACGATGAACCTTATTTCCTTAGTTTCATTAAAAACAATTCATTCAGTATTTTTGTTGATGCATTGAATATTAAAATTTAGGATCTTAATTTTTAATAAGTTCTAGGATTTTGTTAATAAGGAAACAAATATTAAGATGAAATATATTTTATATGATATTTTGTGTGATTATTGTGGTATTTTGATGAGTATTATAGTTAAAATATATTTAAAATCAAAAGAAACATCTTAATATACTTTAAAAAAATATATTAGTTGAGAGAAGGAACATGAATTCAGTGTAAAGTGTTTAAAATTTATTTTTTGAGGAAACGTTTTCTATATATTTACACACTAGCATCTCTTTTTTAGGTAATTCCATTTTTTATATTTATCTATTTCCATAGTTCTTCTTGGAGTTTTTAGGAAAAAATGGCGTTTTTTTCTTCAGATAGAGGGTGGAATACTATTGGTTCATGATTATTAGAAATTATTCCCCATAGTTTTTTGAACTTTATGGCCCCAAAAAATGATATGTCAAGTCCACAGAGCTAGGAACATGACCATGTACAAGCCCCCAGTAGACCATGAAGCATCCCCTCTCCTTAGGATAGAGGTGACATAGGGTTGGAACATAGTCTTGAAGACTGTGCGACTAAACCGTGTGACCTGCCAGAACTTTTAAAAATTTGAATATCCGTTTTCCCCTCCCCATTTTAACCTAAATCACTCTTCATTTTCATCCATTCGACTTCCACAACCCAAGGAACATCTCCACCTCCTGTCCTCTCCCTTGTGCTCCAATTTTTGGTGGATTTGGTCTTAGATCATTAAATAAATCTCGTTTATGTCCTTCCCATCTTCTATTCATGGACACTTATTCCATTCCTCTTATGTTTCCTTCTCCCTGCTGGTTGTGTTGACTTATTTTATGTTTAATATGAACTATTTATATTGGATACTAATTTTTGTGCAGTGTTCTTACTTTGATAGGATCTCCTATAACGTTGGCATGCCATTTGATCCAGTTGGTGGTGGTTTGAAGAGGAAATGTAGATGGTTTCATGTTATTCTATTATTTTATCAGATAAATATACATTTCTTGATATCAAAATGTTTTTAAAAAATGATGGTTTTTGAAAATTGTTTTAGTGAAGGGTTTTGGTGTGTGTAAAACTCTTAAAACGGTTTACCCTTTGGGTGATGGATGAATATGGTATATTGTGGAACATGATGTGTTGGTTTTTTGAAAATGTATTTGAATGGTTTGGAATGGTTTTTAAAATGTATCAGATGAATTTTTAACCGTGGATATCTTTTATTGTGGGCTATGTAGTAGTATGTTGGGATATGAATCTAGGTTTTATTTGGTTTACATAGGAGGATGAGATAATAATAATAACTAAACTAGATGATGATGTTGTGGGTACCACTAGAATTTTAGCGATAACCTCTATAGAGGTTCATATATTATTATAGATATAGTTGTGATGGATCCCTAAGAGTTTAGGGATCCTAAAACCTATGAGTCTTAGAAACCTTTGGGTTAGCCTAAGGTGATTATTATATGTTCACCAATTTGTGGTTTTTGTCACACTTTTTATCAATATTTCAAAGATAAAACATGTTCTCAAAACCATAAAGTTTTTGCTTCCTAAAGAACTAGCATTTTAATTTATCTTATAATGTATATTCATGGAACACTTGGTGGGATCCTACATAGAAATTGAAATCACACTGTACATATTCCCGTTGGGTATATAAAGAGTTCGTGTTGTTTAATATAGGTAAAAGGAATGAATCCTATGGCAGCGGAATAATGTTATCATGATAGTGGGGTCATCTTCTAGTTGGTGTTGATGGTGGAGAAATGGTGGGCATTGGCCCTCATTCCACAAGGAGGTTGGTTCTCCTTTTATTAGTTTCTCCCCATTTTGGCCCTTTTGGATTTGGTTAAAAATATATATGGAACATTGTTACATGTATATGTCTCATATGAATATATTTGTTATAGAAGAAGATTGTGACGTTTAGGTACATGAGGTTTTATTGATGATTATCGTAGTTTATTTTTATATGTGGTGTGCATGTTGATTATTTTTCATAGGAAAATTATTCCCAATGAGTTCTTTGATTCCTCTACACTAGTTCCCAATCTGTGGGAATCATAAATTCCCTTCGGTCAATGAAAAAGGAAAGGATAGTTGTCATGTTGGATGAAATCCAAGCGCAATTCAAATTAAAGTGGTATCAGACTAGGTCATCCATTCTCTGGGTTATGTATTTAGGAATTTATGGATAGATACGAGCTAGGATTGTCAATGTTTGGGGTCCTGGTTATGATTTGGGTGTATGGACAACACACCTATTGACAAGACTCGGGTTACTATTGGATGTTCGAAGTCTATTTTGAGACCTCATTCTGGTGTAATATAGATGTTTTGGACCATACATGGACACCATATTTTGGTGGATTGGTTCGAGTAGAGGTTTTGGTCATTGTTGTTCTATGATTAACTATGTGTGTGTTCCAATATATAGTTTTATCGATATCCATGGGAGATAGTACTGATGTTTACTTTTTCTTATTTGTTGGAATGCGTAGTATTATGCCTCCTCGGGGACCTATTGTACAACCACAATAGTTGGAACGATAGATTTATTACTTCTTACATTACTAGATATTAGTTAAAGCAGTGGTTTGGGATATCTAGGCCATGGTTCATACAGTGGGCTCCGGTCCTGTTCATGCTAGGTAAGCCAAAATAGATCAAATAAAAGATCATTCTCAAGACTTCCTTAACCATAAACTCCATTAATTATTGGGAACCATAGAACCCCCAATAGTATAGGACTGGGTGGAGAAGTTTGACAGGATCATAGGGTTCCATGAGACTCTCAATACGGTAAACGTGAATTGTGTAATGTATTTTTCTACAAGTCCATGGTCACTAGTTATGGGAGTTAAATATTTAGGCAAGGATACAAAAGTTGTTGGGATGGAATAACTTAAATGTTATAGTTACTAAGCAGTAATTCCATGAGAAGTTGTATTTTCCAAATAATTGAAAATTTATGGTCCTCAATCAGTGGTAATGTTTAATGTTTTAGTATGTCAACAACATTTTCAAGCACGTTTTCTTTGCTGTAAAAGTAGTTTCTAGTGAAAAGATGAAAGAACAGTGGTTTGAAAAGGGTACGTGATTGGATAATAAGTCTCAGGTCTTATTATTTAGGTCAAATACGATACTATAGTTTTTTATCATTTTTTAATGGTGGAGATTGAGCAGGATGGTATGTTAGGTTTTTATGGGATGCTTATTTCATAGGGATATATTGGGGTTAGATCATCTGGGAAGAAGAAGAAGTGTGGGGAATAGAGATAGGTGGTAGAAAGTCTTTAAATCCACCACGACCACTTCCACTAGGTATTTCAGGAGGTGCATAAGTTATGTTCTATCAGTGTGGAAATTATAGACATGTGAGGTTTTCATGTCTAGACCCACCCAATCCAATCCATCAGTGTGCATTCATGGGTAAACTGGAAGGATTTTATAGAAGTGAATTCCCAATTTAGATCAATGTAGGATCTATAATTGACAAAGGAATAACAGTTCTTTCTGATGCATCCATGTCCTCAGGTTCTCATTCTTGTAGGTGTTATGTAGAGACAAGATCTTGTTTTGGATAGAGTTATATTAAGGTATAACCTCATATCAGTATTCAATCACAAGAATAAAAATAGATTAGGTATTTTGAAGCTACTGATATGGAACCAGTTGAGTCAAATGTAGGACCTATGATAATTTGAGGTATTGTTCCTTTTTCATCATCCATGGTATGTCTATTTTGTGTATGTAGGTGCTTCTAACTCATTTTTTTCTGCTCATCTCATAGATCTTCTGAAACTCCATACTGAGCTTATGTTTTATTCCATTGATTTGGTTATGAATCTTGGAAGGAGGAGTGTGAATGGTTTCTAATGCACATCCTATGTTATCTCTATGTTAGAGGATGATCTGAAATTGAATTTACTTTTTTTTAAATATACCTCATTAACATGATCCTAATGATGGATTGGATGACATTTTTTATGGCCCACATTGAATCTTGTGATTGGCTAGTGACTTTTATAGACCTTTATGGGTGCAATCATATTTTCCAAGGATAATGGGATGCTTTATCAGGTTGAGAATTACCTCTATATCCAAATTTAGGATGTATTTTGTTTAACGTGTTTTCACTATTATTGTAGGATCATGAGAAAGTATTGGGGTTGTTTTACCTTCCACAGTGGATTCATTTTTTGAGTTATTTCTAGAGGATTTTTCATGTTAACCTCTAGAATGAGATATAGAGTTCCCAATTGATTTCGCATTGGGGACACATCTAATATCTCTTTCCTCATATTTTATGTCCTCAATAGAGTTGATATAGTAAACCATATAGCTGGATGATTTGTAATTCAAAGCTTTCATTCACCATATAGTCTCTCATTGGTCTAATCTAGTTTTTTTTGATAAAAGGCCGATAGATCTCTCATGTTATTTATAAGTATAATAATATGATCAAGGTCTCCATGAAGAAAAATACCCATTCCTAGTATAGATTATCTCTGTGACTATATTAATGGGGGAAATGTGGTTCTTTGAGAACGATATTCATTTAGGGTGTCACTAGGTTAGATTGATAGAATTAAACATTCCCAATACTTTATTCCTAAGAAGGTATGGCAATTTTGAGAATTTAGAAATCCCAGTTAGATTAACTAATGATACCAAGTCCTTCATTATTTTGATGAACTATATATTCCATTATTATGATGATTCTTTTATATTGGTGTGTATGGAAGAAATTATATCCTACTAGGGATTGAAAGAGGATATTGGGATGCATTTGAGATTTGTGTTTTCTATGCTTCCAGATCACCATTTTTATGATATGTTATGTAAGAGAGGTTTTTGGATCTATGAAATTATGTTTTCAGGACATGTGATTATAAAATGTGGGGTTTTAGTTGATACAAATAATTTCTAGGTATTGATTTCATGGTAGGATAAGAGGGATGCATTAAATATCAAAAGTTTTCTGGGATAGACATTGTATTACAAGAATTTTTCCTGGGACTTTGCTCAACATTCCTCACTAATGACATCCCTCACCCATAAAGGGTCGATGTTCCTATGGAGCCTATAATGTCAAGAATCATTCAACTATTTGAAGTAGTGATTGAGCACTACCCTCATATTTCTTTTACCTAAGGCTAGTTAGGGTTATGTGGTCTATTTCACTACCCTAGGTATAGGTTTGGAATTATTTCCTACGTAGTGTGACCAAATGGTGTCCCATTCCACTCGTAAACTCTAACTACATGAGAAAAATTACCAATCCTAGAACCTTGATCTTGTAGTGGTGATTCATTCCATTAGATCTTGATGTTAATATCTCATAGTGGATATGTTTACAGTTTCTTTGTCCCACAAAAGCTTATGATACATCTTCTCTTAAAATTATCTGAATATGATGTATCAATTATAAATAATGTACATTTAGTGGTTCTACTTTGACATCATATTCACCCTAATAAAGAAAATTTGGGTATAGATTTTTTTAGTAGAAAATTTCAAATGTAGGATTTGATGGAGCCTAGTGATGAGTCGACTCTAATGGGGACTTTTTCTTAAATGAACCAAAATCCAAGGAGCACTATGGTGGTATATTATTGGGAATTCTATACTTGATTGCTTCTCTATTGGAGTAGAATTACAATATGAAGTATATGGAGTAGTAATGCAGGAATTCTACTCAGTTTTTAAATAGTGGAGAAGAGGCTAGTGGACTATCATTGTCTCATGTGTGTGTTGTTTCTTTTAGTGTTTTTTGTCCACACTATCATCTTTAAATAGTTTGGTGATGCATGTTTGCCATCAGTCACAATTTTCAATCCATCCCGGGGCCATTAGAATGATTTTTGACGTGCGATTCCAATTTTTATGGTCTGGTATGAGGCATGGTATATAAAAAATTTCTATCTCATTATTATACTTGTCAACATGACAATTATAAGAACATAAGACACCTAAGATTAATGTAGATGCATCCCATCCATACTTGGATGTAAGATAAGGTAACAACAAATTAAATAATTAGGTTACCCTATATATAATGAAGAAGGAATTTGATCTGGATAGTTATCATTCATCTGACCAAGTCAACCCATTTCATCCTGATCATGTAGTCGACCGATGTGGATTAAATGGGTAGGTTTTATGTGAAGAAGATTTCGAGGTTTCTCAATATGATGTATTTTATTTTTTATGATTATGTCCCATGTTCTACCTTGATTTTTGGATGTAATTATGATGGAAACGAGTTCACAGATAAAACATATCATGACCTACCATACTCAAACTGATGGTCAGACAATGTGAGGGAATCATACTTTAGAAGACTTGCTTCATGCATGAATCTTGAATGTCAACTGCTCATGGGATAACCATCTTGTATTGGTGGGATTTACATATAATAACAATCACCAATACTTGATCTAGAAGGCTCCATTAGAATAACATTATGGTTAACCATGTTGGTCTTGTCTATACTGGATAGATGAGGGTGAGAGTTCCTTACTATGACTGATCGTTGCGTAAGAGGTTACTGGTAAGATTAAAATGATCAAACAACAGTTATTGACAACCTAGAGACTTTAGAAGTAATTTAATAAAAAAAATGTTAGGATTTTGTGTTTTTAGTGTTTCTGAATGTCACCCCTCACATGGGACATCATCATATTTTTAAGTAGAGGAAGCTTATGAAGAGGTATGTTGGACCTTTTGAGATTATATATACGATCAATATGGTGGAAAAACATATATAATTTCCTTATTAGATTATTTCTATTCAGGATGTATTCCAAATATAATTATTAAAAAGGTATAATTCACATCCATCCAACATGTTGAGTGGTAAAGAGACTATGCTGGAACATAACCTATCATTGATTGAGTAGTTAGTTAAGATTGTGTACTCAAAGGTAAAATTACTTCAAGGGAAATATATTCCCTTATTTTTTGGTCCTATGGTCGAATATGAGTGATGAGAATGAAAAGTGGGACCATAATCCATGGGTCGAGGAGTTGTAACATAACTTATTCTCTGATCATATGACATACTGACTGTCTGGTGATAGAAATTCTTCATAGTGGAGAGAATTATCACACCAGTGGGTTCATTGTGAAGTCATTCTACATTATTTTTGTTCAATATCTTCTTAAATATTTATTTCAGAAATTATTGGGAAAAATGGTTTTTTTATGCTACAAACGTTATGGCACATGGTTAGTATAAACCATGGGACAATCCTCTAAAAACTATGAAACACATGTAGTGGTTCTATCAACGTCGTACAGTAAGGCACATTGATATGTTCTGATGCCCAATAGCCCATGTGCCCTCCCCTCCCATTCGGAAATAGGAGGAACATGTTAGTTTCATGGTGAAAAATAGTGTGGCCAAACTGTGTTTCCTACAAGACATTTAAAAAAATTAAATACCATTTTCCTCTCCCTATTTTAACCAAAAAACCCCTTGCTTTAATATATTCAACATCTGGAGCCCTAGGAACATCTTCCCTCTTCTCAAATCCCTATAGGATCCAATTTTTGGGGGATTTGAGCTTTGATCTTTAAGGAAATATCATGTGAGTGCTTTCTATATTACATACTTGGAAACTTCCTTAATTCATC
This sequence comes from Viscum album, assembly GCA_963277665.1. Lineage (NCBI taxonomy): Eukaryota > Viridiplantae > Streptophyta > Magnoliopsida > Santalales > Viscaceae > Viscum > Viscum album. The sequence goes on from OY728140.1 coordinate 338,074,524, forward strand.
TTAGGTTTCCTTTTCTTCAATGATTGTGTTGACCATGTTATGGTTGAATATGGAATATTTTTCTTGGATCTTGATGGTGGTGGTTTGTTGTTTTTTATATAGTATATCCCTACACTTTAACTTCTGGTTTGATACTGATTAGTGTTGGTTTCAAGAAGAATGATAGTTGGTTACATGTTGTTATATTATTTGATTAATTAAATATAATTTCCATTAATTCAAAATGTTTCTATAAAATATAGGATTGAAAAAATAGTTTTTTTCAAGGGTATTGGGGTGTGTAAAACTCTTAAAATGGTTTACAATTTTGGTGATGGATGAATATAGTGTGTTGTGGAAGGTGAGGTTTTGGTATGTAGAAACGAGATTAGATTGGTTTATAATGGTTTTGAAAATAGAGTAGAGCACTTATGATCCCTAGGTATCTAGGTGAGTGGGATAAGGACTATTATTCCGAGTGAGTTGACAAGGTTTGATGAGGCCTTTTTAGCAGGATAATTCTTCAATAGTAATTAAAAAAGATGATGATGTTTTAGGTTCCATTAGAATGTTGGAAAAAAATTCTCCTGTGGATCATACATGAGGAGAGATATGGTTTTTACTAATCACTAATAATATGGGGATCCAAGAACATGTGAGACCTAGTATCTTATGGGTTAGAGCATGGTGCTTATACTATATTATCATGTTTTTGTTGGAGTTGGTTACCTAGAACCAACTTACGTATGCATTAAGAAAACATTTATTCATTATTTTGAATATTAATAAACTACTTATCACATTATGATTGTTCTTATCTGTCACATAGTATGTGAAGATATCCTAAAAGTAGTTGTCACATTAAATGTCAAAGTAGTTCCCTCCTATGTTGAGAACTTATAAGTGCTAAGACACCATTATTGAATATATGTTGTATATCCATATTATACCAATTAAGGGACACAAATGATAAAGGCTATTATGGGTGTATACTTATAGGACTTTGAGGAACCTTCTAATGGTGTACAACCTTGGTAATATACAGTAAGATAATATGAGAGCCAGATCATCCAGTAGGAAATCCACATTTCTACATGTCATTGGATATTCCTATTCATGGATGTGTGGATTGATCCTTATAATTTGTGATTATTGTTAATAAATATTATGAGTTACGTACTTTGATGTATTGACTAAAGACATTATGACATATGCTTGTGTTGAGGTAGGATACATTGGGTGCATTACGAGCAATATTTTATTAATTAATAACTTGAGAAAGGATTTTTGGCATTTTATTTTAATGGAAGTTGATATCTAAGGACTTTTTTTGGAAATGATATAGTTGAAATAAATCCATGGCCATGGTGTTCGACAGTTAAGTTCATTTTTAGGGAAATCAAAGAAAGGGACAACAAGCACTTTGGTTGATGGCATTGATAAAGAACATTCTTGATTGGAGATATCCTGATAAAGGGAATATATTACATAGAAATATTCTGTATGAGTTAACATGCCCTTACAGAATTATCTTCTATCTCTATGGGTGCATTGGCATATTGATAGATGTTATCTTTGGACATTAGACTGCTTTACCTAACGACACTGAGAAAAGGGCATATAGGGTCATACACTAACTATATCCAGAATCACAATTAATTAAATTATTATTATTTATTATTTAACAAGTTGAATTATTATTATTCCAGCACATGGTTTGATGAATATTCGCGTACTCTTGATTGCATATAAATATATACTTTCCATTTAGTAAATATAACATTTATTGGAGAATAATGTTGAGGTATTTATTTAATAAATAAATAGTCATTATTCAAGGTTCGATAAATATTATGGAGGAATAAAGGACTGGTATTATAATCCTGGTGAGAAAATAATAAATATTTAATATTATTGGATTAAATATTATTTAATATTAATTTTATTGTTAAGGGTGTTTCGATAAATAATAATAATAATATAATTATTTTATAAGAGGTTTCTCCTTGTATTAAATAGATAATTTTGGGCACTTGTGAAATTATTTTATTTTAACCCTAGCAATATATAAACCCATTTATTTTATTTTATCAATAGAAAAATTCATTTTTTTTGGGTTATGGAAAACATAATTGGAGAATTTTCTCAATCCCTTGATGTATCTCTTATCCAAGATCGCTCCCAAGAACAGAGAGAAATCCTCCTCTAGTAGATCAAGGAGAATTTCTTGGAAGATATTCTTATAGCGATCAATGGTGGACGACGCAAGAATACGGATATTTTGTCCTAGAATCTTAAGATTCTTTCGGTGACATCTGGATATTTGTGGCATAAGTGTGGATCTCCACAATATGGAACATTGACTTGATTCTTGCAACACAATGATGGTGCATCACATATATTTTACCAGATCTATCAATTATGAAAGAATTCCATCAAGGTAATTCATATTTAATAAAATAAATTATAAATAATATGTGATTATCCTATCTCTCTGGTTCTGGTGTGATTCATGTTGTCTATCTTCTTTGATTCCATTTTTTTGAACATGACGTTTGTCGTCGTGTAGATCTCATATTTATCATCGAAAACAAAAAAAATCAATTATTGGCACCTCCCATCGAATGCTTCTACTATTCCTGGAACATACATGTGGTGTCAAATGGGCCACATAATTGTATATAATTATTTAAAGATCATATGTGATTTAGGAATTTTAATTTAGTTTTTTCAATATGTATATAATCGTTTTTTAATCGGAATCACAAGATATTCATTTTCATCCATTGATTCTCATGGATATAATCAATATGATTAATTTTATGAATAAACAGAAATCCAAGATATCATCTGGAGGTGCCAATGATGCTGACTAGAAAGCACAGTAGTACACACTTTAAAATTGGAGTTACACGCAATGTAGTTATGTACAAGGAATCAAGAATTAATTTTGAATTAATTTAGTCATATGAATTGATTACACATGGTGTAGTTATTACCTTACACAACCTATTGACTGGGACATATTAGAAAACTTTTAGATGGAGTACACAATGTGTATCCCACGTAAACGACATGTAATCTATTTTTTTCAAAGATGTGCTATTTATTTCAATACATGATCCTCATTACTAGTGTCCATTTAATTCGGAGAACACACGGAATTTATTCCTTGGGACATACCATGTAGTCCAGTTTTTGAGGCACAATTTACATGCTAAGTACCTAGGCATGTGCCTTTTATTTATAGTGACATATGTACACTTCTTGTAGCACAACTTCCCATACTGTGTACTAATACCAAATTAAATAGATTTAAATTTATTTATTATACTATTTCAACCATACAGACATATTATTGCATGTGGTCATTAAGTTTTTAAGACATGACATGTTAGGGGTTTTGATATATATATATATATATATTTAACTAATATCATTGTAATAATTATATCTACATATCATGTATGAGTCGTATTAAATTTGTAACTCCATGTGTATTTAATCATAACACATGACCACAAAACTTGTAATTCTTGTACTAATTATGGTAAATTACACGTTATGAAATTGTTTGATAAGTATTGTATTCCATATGTCACAAGAGTAAATATTATATGAGTATAATACATTTTGGGTAGATTTGGATGGGAATTCACGTTGTTTTATCCTAGGTACATTAATGTACCAAATTAATTTTAAATAAATATATTTAATTTGTTTAAAATTATTATGGATGAGAATCTCAACGAAATTCAGATGAGAGAAAGGACAAAAAAATGGATTAGTTAAATATGATAATTAATTGATTTGATTGTGATTTGTCTTAAATAAGAATAATTTAAAACTAAATTCTATTTTTATTAAATTCTTAATTCATTGAATTCATGTGGATTACCATGAGCATAGACCATACCTTTGTATATGATCAGTTTGATTTAATTTATTATTTAATAAATTTTTTGGCTCATGTGACTTATCTCCTGTTATTATATATGGGATTACATTCCCATGGTTTATTTTATGTAAACCCTTTCCCACTCACATTTATGTGAGTAAAAGAATACGTAAAGGATGGATCTCCCTTGCTAGTGGAGGTGGGTCAATTTTAGAGCAGAGGGAAAACCAATCAAAGGAGATACATAGGTCGGCTGGTGGAATACTATAACATGAACCCTAATTGTTTTAAGGTTTTTTCCCATTATTCAATGATTAGTTTATCAACCACTAGATAAACTATCCATTATTAAAGATCATGAACATACTGATATTTTATTTCATTTCCACCAAGTTGTATGGTTATTTCATTATGAATGTTTTTGTCATGATTACAAAATTAATGAAATATTAAACATGCAAGATATAACTAAAATAAACTAGCTGATCCTTAAATATTATCCAAGACATGGTTAATCACATAATCATACCCACATAATATAAAGAATAATGTGATAAAGATAAAAATTTAAATTTATTCATAAGATGATAAAATCTCATAATAATATATATGAAGTCGGTATCGCCTTCCACTAATTTAGTGAAAATCAAACCATAACTCAAAATTATTGACCAGAAAATGTTGTTGTGATTTCAATAACATGATAATTCTAACTTGAATTTTTGGGGTAACAAAACTTATTTCACATCGAGGGTTTACTTCCAAAGTAGGAATTGATGTAACTAAGAGTCAAAGGACAAAGAAATGAAATTAATGGATTTCAGGATTGGGGGTAAACTCAATAGATCATGGAACTGTGAGTAAATGAATTTGTCATTGGGAATTCCTACCTTAAACCATTCAAGATTCCTATCCAACTATATATGGGGTAATGAGAAAGGGAATGTGGATCCTTTCTAGTATAATGACCAAGAAATATGATATTCGAAAGGCAATGGTGAGGACTATTGGGATTCAATAAAATAGTGGGAGAATAATAAATATAATATTTATTTATTTGTCTAAATTTTATTAGAAAATGTGAAAAAATTATTCTCATGTTATTTGTATAAAATCATTAAAAAAATTGAAACATGTCACTGATATTCATACATGGGATGGATATCCTTCTCAACAGCAGAAATTTCCCAGATTTCCAAAGGTGCTTATGTGTTATCCTTCACCATTAAAGGAAATTATATGTGATGGAAGAACCTATTCTAGTTGTGTGTGGTAATAAAGAAAGTGAGGAAGAGATATCTTTCTATGAGAAACATCTGAATGATGCTACCGACATTTGGTATTTAATTATATTATCCATGTCTAATGAAATTTTGAAACAACATGAGTATATGGATGCCTATATCATGATGTATCACCTTTGTGATATCTATAAAGAGAATGAGAGAAAAGTGAGGTATGATATCTTCATTGTTTTTCTTACATCTAAGCATGGAGAGTCTGCAATAGCTGGGCCTAATGTAGTCATCCATATTGGTTACATTAAATGAATGAAAAATATTATGGATTAAATTCCCAGTTGAGTTACATATAAATCTCACACATTCAAGACAGCCCAAGATCTTATCAATCATTATTGTTAATTACAATATGATAAATAATAAGAAGATTCTTTCAAAACTTCTTATATTGATTCTCTATTTTGAGATGGACATGGGGAGAGATAAACCCACAGTCCTTATGGTGAATAAGAAAAGGAAGAATAAGAAAAAGGTTCCCAATAGATATAAAATATCTAAATCTCCTGATCACCTTCCTTCTAAGAAGAAGAAGATCCATAGGTAGAGAATGGAAAAGGAGGATGTTAGTTTTTCATTTGGAAATCCAGACCACTAGAATAGGAATTCCACCTAAAAGTAAATGGAATCTAAAGGTTCATTTTTTATCTCGTGTACTATTTCAATATCTACACATTGTGTTTTAGATACAGCTTATGGTGTTCATATATGTATCCAAAATCAAGAACTATGTAGATTAAGAAAGATTACAATAGTAGAGGATGATCTAATAGATAATAATTATGTGATGCTGACTTCCCAAGACATCGATGAGTACCACCTTTCATTTCCAACATGAATTACTTTGGTTTTAAAATATTGTTATTATGTACCTACAGTTACCAAGAACATAATTTATGTATCATGCTTACATTCAGATTGGATTATTTTAATATATGGATATAAATTTTTTTATTTTATAAGGAAAATATATATTATGGTTTGGAACAATTAAATAATGGTCTTTATATATTAAATTATGAAAACCATGTATTAAAAATTGACAACGAACCATGTTCACATGACTCTTATAACACCCATATATAAAATCACAATCTGATGTGTGTCGACCATTTCCTATAGAAGTTATAGGTGGATATTATTACATCATAAATTTTACTATTCACTTTAGTATATATTGTTATGTATATTTAATGAAGTATAATTCCAAGTCCTTTGATAAATTCATGGAATTCATGAATGAAGTGGAGAATCAGATTGGAAAGATGTTAAAAAAAACTCTGATCGGATCGAGGTGGTGAATATCTAAACCAAGAGTTTATCTACTTTCTGAAGGTGTTTGAGATTCTATGTCAACTCACCCCAATTTATACACCACAGTGAAATGGTGTTAGTGAAAGTATGAACAATACATTTTTAGAAATAGTAATGTCGATAAGGAGTCATGCATATTTCCCACTATCCTTTTAGGGATATTCATTACAAACGACGACATACACATTATACCGAGTACCAAATAAAATGGAAAATATAATTACCTTCAAGTTATGGAGTGAAAATAATGTTATTCTATCACATTCAAATGTATGGGGTTACAAGATAATTTTTATGGCTTTATCAGGAAAAAAACATGCACCTTGAGCCAAAAAGTGTATCTTTATTGTGTATCCTGAGGAAACAGACGGATACTACCTAAACAACCCTTAAGGAAAGAATGATAATGTTTCTAAAAAAATATCTATTTATTTATAGGGATAACTTTCTAAAAAGGATTTTAGGAATAATATTGAATTCAATGAAGTTTATGCTCATGATATACAAGAGTTGGTATAGGAAAATATTACACAACTCCCTATGGAAGAAGTAGTTATTGAACACAAGTACTGTGTAGGAGCATAAGAGGGGTAAGAGAACTAGAGTGATATGGTTTTCTAGTCACCGAAGATTATAACTCATTATTAATTGACAATAATGAACCTATATCCTAAAAATTGGCAGTAGAGATCTTGGAAGCTACAAGATTTCCTGAAGCCATGAATTTTGAAATGGATTCCTTGTGTTAGAACTATGTTTGGGTTCTTGTGAACGTGCCAGTTGATGTAAAACATCTTAGATGAAAGTGGGAATTCAAGGGGAAAAATGAAAAGGAAGGTAATGAAATTACATATATAAAAAGGATGGTGTATAATGGGTTTTGAAAACATTAAGGAATTGACTATTATGAAACCTTTTCACAAGTTTTCATGTTTAAATCCATCATAATGCTACTCACTATAGCAGCTTTCCATGACTATGAGATCTCAAAAATAGATTTCAAAATTTAATTCCTTAATGGGAAACTTCATGAAGATGTCTATATGAGACATCCAATAGGGTTTGTGAATGTAGGTGATTCCAAAAGGGTTTTCTACGTTTTAGATATCCATTTATGGATTAATATAAGTATATAAGTCATGGAACATTAGATTCGATGAATATTTAAAATAATTGTGTTTCATTATGAAAAAATATGAGCCAATTTTTTATTGAAGGTTTAGTAGGAATATGGTCAATATCCTAGCAGCATATTTTGATGACATATTATATATTGGAAATGAGATACCAGTCTTAAGATTAGTTAAGGACTGGTTAAACAAATTATTTTCCATAAAGAACATAAGGTGAAGCAGATTTTATAATAGGGATCATGGTAATTTGTGATAGATAAAAGAGGATTATTGGACTATGTCAATGAACATATTTTGGCCAAATACTAAAGATATTTAGCTTGGAAAATTCCAAGAGGGTATTGGTACTAGTGTCATATTATTTATATCTTTCTAAGGAAATGTGACCTCAAAAACAACATGATAAAGAGAGAATGTGTAAGATCTCATACAATTCATCGATAGGATAACTCACATATTCCTTGTTATGTACTATAATTGATGTTCATTTTGTATTGATCATGGTAGGAATATATCTATCGGATCTAGGAGAACAATAATGGATAGTTATTAAGGATGTCCTTAAGTATTTGAGAAGAATTAAGGATATTTTCCTAGTTTATGGAGGAGATGAGAAGATGGTCTTCATGGGTTATACTATTTCTAGTTTTATGATAGGGTAGAATAATTTCAAGTCATGGTCAAGATATATTTTCTATCTAATAGGATGACTTATGAGCTGGATGAGCTTAAAGTAGAAAGTTTTCACTTATTCTATAGTGGAGTCTGAGTATATAGTGTCTTATGATTAAGCCAAAGAAGCGATTTAGATTTATAAAATTTTCTAGGAGAATGATTTGGTACCTATAATTAAAAAAACTATCACATTTTATGAACTAATATTACAATAATGGATATTGAAAAGGATCCATGGTTACACCAACAAACAAACTATTTATTCTTGAAGTAGCACCTGTTGATGTATTTTCATTACAGGGGTGAAGTTTTCATATAAATAGTAACCACATAAGAGAACATGGTGGACCCATTGACTAAGGGTATATCAAAATAGAATCATGATATCATCTGAGAGCTAGTGGACTTAATGTTTTTAATGGATTGATCTAGTGTAGAAGGGAGAATGTTGGATTTCATGACCTAGAACAATTTTTTTAACACATTATGATAAGTTGAATTCATTGTTTTGAATATTTATAAACTACTTATCACATCATGATTGTTTGTTTTTTGAAATAGTATATGATAATGTCATAAGAGTAGCTATCACACTAAAAGGTCGTGGAATTTCATCGCTATGATAAGAACTCGAAAGTTCTACGATAATATTAGTGAATTTATGATCTATAGCTAGATGATATCACTTGAGGGACACAAATGATACAAGATATCAGGGGTGGAGACTTAAAGTAACATTAGGAACATCCTCATGGTGTACACCCTAGGAAATATCTAGTAGGATATTATGATTACAAGGCCCTTGATTAGGAAATCCTCATTTCTATGTGTCATTGGTTATTCCAATATGTGGAAATGATATTGATCCTTACACATTAAGATTATTTTTAATGAATTTTATTAGTCACATACATTGATGTATTGATGAAAAACCTAACCATATATGTTCTTACATAGGTAGGACATGTTGGGTGCATCACGAGTAATATTGCATTAATGAATAATGTTAGAATGGATTTACCCATTCTATTTTAATGGAAGGCGATATCTGATGACCTTTGAGGGAAATGGTATGTCCAAAATAAATCCATGGCCAGGGTGTTTGATAGGAATGTTCATTTTCAGGGAAATCAAAGAAAGATACATTGAACACTTTGGTTTATGGAACCAGTATGAAACCTTCTGGATTAGTGATATCATGATGAATGAATTTTATTACATAGTAAGAATATATCTAATGTAACATGTCATTTCTGCATTATCTTCTTTCTCTATGTGCGCCTTAGTGTGTTTCTAGATGATATCCTTATACTTTAGGGCAATTCACATAATTCCACTAAGTAAGGGGCATAGAGGGTCACACACTAAGTCTATCCAAAATCTCATTTAAATAATATAATATTATTTATTATTTAATAAGTTAAATAAATATTATTCTCACACATGGTTCAATAATTATTTTTGTATAATTGATCCCATATAATTTTTTAGTTTCAAGTTCGTAAATATAATTTTTATTGGTGAATAATATAGTGATATTTATTTAATAAATAACTTAACATTATTCAAGGTCTGATAAATATTATGGAGGAATGGAGGACCATAATTTTAGGTCTGATGAGAAAATAATAAATATTTAATGTTATTTTATAAAATAATATTTAATTTAAATTTTAATGTTATGAACATTTGGGGAAATAATAGTAATAATATTATTTCACCTGGGGATTTCTCTATGATTAAATAATTAATTAAGGGAACTTGTGAAATTACTTTAATTTAACCCAAGCAATATGTAAACCCAATTATGTTATTTTATCAATAAAATAATTATTTTTTAGTTGTGTGCAACGGAATTGGAGAATTCTCTCAAGACCTTGAGATATCTATTCTCTAAGATATCTCCCAAGAACAGATAGAAATATTCCTCCACTATATTAAGGAGAATGTTTTTTTAATAAAATTTCATTGTAATCAATGGAAGACAATGTAAGCACAAAGATCATCTTTCCTAGAACCCATATATTATTTCAATGATGTTTGGAGATTTTTTGAACATGTGTGGATCACCAATAGAGGGAATATGTAATTAATTCCTACAACACTACGATGGTTCCTCATAGATCTATTACAAGATCTATCAAAAATGAAATAATTCCATTAAAGTAATTCTAATTTATTTAAATTTATTATAGATAATATATGATGATCCTCTATCTTTGGTTCTGGGGTGTTTCATGTTGTCTATCTTCCTAGATTTAATTCTGTTTAACATGAAACTTACTTCCCGGTATATCTTGGATTGATTTTTGATTATAAAAAAATAATTGTTTAGAAACACCCATCACATCTTTCCAATTGACCCGGAACCTACATCTTTCAGTTTTTTTCACATTGTTTATCTTTATTTCAAAACTAAAACATATTCCCAAAACAAAATAGTTTTACTTTCATAAAAAATAACAATTTTATTTATCGTATAATGTCTTTCCATGGAACATCTGGTGGGAACCTACTAGGGATGTGAAACATGATTTATGAAAAAATAGTGTTTTTATTGAATTAATAAATGATTTTTAGTACATGTCTTATGTTACTAGTTTTAATACACTTGTAAATGTTTTTGATCTGTTATTTATAACAATTCAAACTATTGTATAAATTAATCAATGATACGAATATATATATTAGAATTTTTTTTATCTTGATTCAATTTTGAATTAATTTTTAGCTCATGCTATTTATTTTTATGATCATATTTATATGAAAATTATTTTCCATAATGAATAATATTGAGGATACATTTTTAATTTTAAAAAAAATCATAATAAATTTATTGGGTTACTAATAAAATATAAGTTTTACAATGATGATTAACTCAATATCATTCGTTTTTTACTTGGTATTAACTTGATGATTATTCGATCCTTTATAATGGAAGAAATCAATAATCATTTTATATATTGATAGAAGGTCGTCAAAAGGATGTACATGTTATATATATGGATGATAGAATGAAATCATTTCTTTAAAACCATGATTTTTAACTATTAAAATGTTTGATGGTGAAAAATAATAGAAAATTTGCAGGAAAAATTTGATAACAAATGAATAATCCAATCACGTTTCATGATACAAGGAGAATCTAGAAATTAAATTTATTTATCTGAATAATCATATTAAACATTAAGAGAAAATATCACATATTGTTAAAATGTATTTTTTTGAGTCGTTCATTCATTAAATTTAATTTTTTCCAATTTGATCATATGGATGTGAATATAAATTTCTTCTATGGTGACTAAGATGAGGATATTTATATAGAAAAACCAGAGTATTTTGAAAAATAATAAGGGATATTATGTTTAAAGGTTTCCTTAGTGATTTCAGGTTCTGAAACATGCTTTATGAAAATGAAACATCATGTTTTAATCTACTATATTCATTCCATTATTTAGAAAATTTTCTTCAAAACATTTTCTATTTATTCAATGGGTTTTGAAGATAAATTTATTATAAGAACAATTTATATTGTCGATATAATTATTATTGACCCTTATAAATATATAATTTATAGATTATATATATATATATATATATATATTTTATAGTCTTTTGTAGTGAAAGAGTTGGGGCTAGAGAGACATATTATTCGCATCATACCATCTGATAAGAAATTGTTTATGGAATAATATTTATCTTAAGAGATCTAAATTTAAAAGTTAATTTGAAATTTTTTATTAAAAAAATAATGTTTCTAGAACTCCTCTTTTGTTAAATTTTAAACATAGTTCTTTTCAATCACATTATATTAATGGGGAATGAGAGTATATCATAAATAAAAAATATCCTATTAAATTTGGTTATTTTATGTATACTATTATACAATAAAGACTATATATATCTCATTCAATTATCTGTGGATACTAATTTTTGTAAAATCATGATAGAAAAACATGATGACAAATAAAGTATTTTTTGAAATCTTAAAGATACTTTTGATTTATGGTTTTATTTTTACAATGATAAAAATATTTTCTATGGTTTTATAGATTCAAATTTATAAATAGATGTTTAATCGAGGAAGTTAAATTTTATGTATTTGATAGAATTTGTGAAGGTAGTTTTATTATAATAGTCTAGATTATAGAGGTGAGTTACTTTATCTACGATTATAAATGAGTTTATTAAAACTATATATCTTTGAAAGATTTTATTTAGAATTAAGGACATTATTTTTTAGTTTAATTTTAAACAATAAAATTATTAACTATTCTTTTATAGTCAATAATCGACTACATTATGAAATATTGTAAACACTAAAGGACTATCACACCATATCAATATAAAATATCATTGGGTATGGAATATCTGCGATTCTAAAGATATATACATCATGAAGCTTTATAATTATTATAATGTGTCAAACAAATATGAAAATATTTAACGCATAGTTAAATTTTAATGTTTTTGATTGATTAATAGGTCAGTGATGATCCCTAGTTGAGTTAGAGGGGGATATTTTTTGGTTTTACACTTCTTGGGGCATACATGAAGGAATAATTTTTTTTTCTTATTTCATCAACATGTGTTATTGAACATATGAATATATTCAATTGTTTTTAAAATAGTCAAATACTGGTTTTTTATAACTCAAATTTAATATCTATTTCCAAAATAGATACATTTTGAATAATTTGAAGAGACATTTAAATGGGGAATATAAATTATTATTAAAACATGAGAGATATTACAATTTTATTGAGAGATCGTAATACCCACCATTAATTCACAGTAGTTTCTCATATGATGGTGAATATATTCTAGTAATTGTTCACTTCAACAAATAGACATTCTTTCTGGATTATTATTGATTTTACAACACCTTATTATTTATATGGTGATCTTGTAATCCCTGGGGTTATATATTTATTTTCATATTTTCTCTTTAATTTCATTATTTAGATATGTTTTCATTGCTAGATATATTTTTGAACACTGAAATAACATTTTTTGGAGTATTATTTTTGAGATCCACAAAATGTTTACTATTTTCCACTATGTACTCGTTGATTAACAATGGATTATTTTTCTGGATTAGTTATGACTAATTTTTTCACATGTTTATTAAGGTTTACGATGGTAAAAAAATATCCCATTCTACTATTTAATTTTTTCTAGTATTTTCGAATAGTTTCATAATTTATTCACTTATTTATTATTGTATAATATATACATAATCAATTTCATTAAATATTTTCATTTTTTCTATTCATCATCATTTCTCAACAAATATCTTATAGTTTCATTTTTTATTAGGTATTTTATTATGAAATGATATTATTTGAACTAATATTACATTATTCTACATTACTCTAGTGAAATATTTTCTTATGTGGCATTTCACCCAAACTATATTTCAATCATATTAAATAGGTTAAGGGTGAATTATTTATATTTTCTCAAATTTTTATTATCAACGTTATTTTGTTGGATTTTTGATATTACCCCAATAATAGTGTTCTCTCTTCTCTATGTCTAGAAATATTTATAAATTATATATTTAAAAAAAATCATTTGATATAAAAAAGAAAAAAATAAATTTATATAGCTTTGATGTAATGAAGAGTGAGAGAACATTACTAAAAATTACATTATTAAATGTGGTCAAGAATTAAACTTTTCTAGAATACTACCCAACACTACTAAATGAACCAACCCTAATCCAAAATAATATGATTCTATGTTCCCTTCCATCTAAATGTATTGTATTCTCATGCCACCATTGATATGTTTATTTCACATTCATATTATATAAAAATAATAGAATACAATGAAGTCTTATATTCTATAAATTTTACCATTAATTGAAATTATAACTTCATATATGTCATGGGAATCCATTTATCCTTATAGAGATATATAGACCATGAACTAAATAATTTTTCTCCTTAATAAGATGTGTTAATATTCTATAAAACAATTTGAACTCTTGTAAAACTTATCATTGTGTATCATGTAATATACCCCCTCGTCACATTATTATTTCCATGAAATAATCATATATATTTATCTTCAAATGACCATTAGGATGGTTTCAATAGATATTTTTATCCTAAAACACAATGCATGTGGGACTTGAAACATATAATCCATCCAACTCAAATTTATGAATAAATTAGAAGGTATACTCAACATCCATATCCTCATATATGTCCCTAATCGTAAAAAATTATTTAATTCCTATCTTCTCACATATTAGAAAAATATCCATTAAAAAAGTGTCCCGATCCAGTTAGCGACAGGAACTCAAGTGTGCCTCCCAATGCACTAGAGGCTACCGACTATCATTGAGGGGTTAAAGACGTTATAGTTGGGAGACTACCTATAGTATAACATTTCAATATTGTATATGTATAGTCAAATTTAATTAAGCATAAGATAAAAGTAATTGATAAGTAAAAATAAACTAACCAATTCTAGATAATCAAACCATGGAAGAGCATGTTGAGTAATAATGCAAGCAATAAAAAACTTGTAAAAGATAAAAAAACTTTAGGATAATACAAGAATAAATAAATAAATTTCCCCAACATTGGATAGAATATCAAGTATATGATTATCCACTACTCCCATGCCAATTAATATAAAAAAATATACAACATCAATGAAGAAGGATCTGAAATCATAACCTACATCCATGAGATCTGTCTAGGTACCCAATGGAGGCCTGGATAGGGTGGGAGTAAACTCAGTAGGCTAACAATAATGTTGTTTAATACAATCAAGTATGTGATTATAAAATATAACAGTGTTCATTTTTATCAAAAGTAATTATATATAGTAAATACCACCCATGTCGTGATCATGTTCCTCATGGGATTACTGGTCATCTCTACCTGCTTGAACCTAAGGAAAAAAATCAGATCATATGCCATCATATATGTATATATATATAAATATATATATATACACACATAAAAAAAAACACACACACACACACATATATATATATATGTGAGTTATGATGAAAATTTTAGGCATATACCAACGGAGTATATATATATAATGAAAATCATAACTTGGTTGCACATTTAATAAAGAGGAATCTGTATGAAATCTATATAAATTGAATATTAAGAATATTTCCAGAAAATATGAAATAAATACTAAGAAGGGAACTATTCCCGACAATTTCAAAATAAATGATAAGGAGTCTCAGGTCATAGAACTTATTAATTTTTGGTAGAACGATATGTTGAATAATTTAAATAATTAACATGAAACGTCATGTAAAATACTTTCAATAATTAACATGGAACCTCCTGTCCAATAATGAGGACCATCATGTACAATAATACCTAGTAGTTAAAGAGGAATTCCTTATGCACTAACAAGGAACGTTATGTCCAATATTGTCAAGTGATGTATTTGAGAACCATGTCCATAATTGAATAAATATTTATAAACATTCATTCAAAGTTATCAATGAGTCCATAAATGGTATTCTAAAATTAAATCCATGTATCAGTCATGTAATAAATAACAAGTAGGCTAGTTAATTTTAATAATTATATAGAATATGATAAAACATTCATGTTAATTTTTAATCATCATGATTCAATTCATCACCCTATTTCCAATATCATTTTAATAATAAAATTTCTTACAGGTGATAATAATTCTATATAAGTATAAAAAATGATAACATTTTATTATAACTGATTTAGAAATGAATAAGGGCCATATGGTGTTGTAACCCATTTAAATATTCATTTAATTCATCATTCCTTCATTCCAATGAAATAACCAATATAATTTGAAAGTGGAAGGTAAGATCCAATTAACATAATAGATTCTATTTAATTAATTCAATTCATCATTTAAGGAATATGAATAAAGAGTAAAAAAGGGGTCTAAGTATAATATACTATTCATTAAATCATCTAATAAGTTTCATATAAAATAGAAATGTCATTCACCCTTCATTTAATTCATTTATTAGTGATAAAGTTGTCCATCAGTATGCCCATTCCACATAATATTTTATCAATTAAGTTCATACATTTCATTGGACAACACTATGAAAAACACAAATTAGTGGTGTTTTATTCATGATGGAAAATAAGGTTATCAAAGAATTTAATTGAATACTCACATGTTATGGTTACTATAGAGTTACTCAACCTTATACCATTTATCAATGTCTCATAACATGTCTAGAATCACGCTCCAACAATTAATTTACGTTTTTATAAATTATAAAGCAATGTTCGAAATGTCTGGTATATGGCACAACATTTCATTTTATAAAATGATTATAATTTTAGGGAAACTCTTATAGACCACCTAGGTCACGGGCAGAAAGATTCACTTATCATATTCTAGGATTTGATTCGATAGAATGATGGGGAATTGGAGAAATAAAAAATTCCATTAAAAATATGGATTATTTTCTTAAATAAATATTCAATTAAGAACGTGAAGAGAAACTAATAAAAGTTGTAAGTTGTGTTATTGAATCACATCTAGTAGTTGAACATACTAGAAGAAGTTTTATTTAGACTAATAAATAAGGAGAAAACACCTAAGGAAGAATAGAGGTAGGAGGACGCATGTAGTAGACCTGCCGGGAGAAATGAAAAAAAGAGGTAAACCCCTTTTATGGTTGGAGGGAAAAAATGGAAATTTTGTCTCATTTAAATAAGCACATATTTAGGCCACATTTGTTTTACTAACCATCCTCCCCCCATTTGGTTCATCTATCCCAATAACATCCAAACCTCACGGTTTACTTGAATGGTTTAAAAACCATGATCCAATCATGTGGTGCTACTGCCCCCAAGAGTTCCTACCCCACATGGTAAAAAAAACTATGCCAAAATCCTTTTCATCTCTCATCATCTTTGCATAACATTTCATGTTTTTTGGTCTACCCAAAATGTTCAGCTAAATATTTTCAAAATATATTAAATAGCACACTACTATTAACAACCGTGAGGTAACCATGTGCTTATCGCTATCTCTCACAAAAAATGATTTTTCAAATATCGATGATTATGAAACTCATATGGGCTATAGATGCACCTATAAATATTTAAAACAAGTTTAAAATAACAATTTACCATGTTATAACTCTATGAATTACATTCCAAAGATAAAATTAAAAATTGGAATGACTAAAAAAAAATTCAAAATCATTTAGAAAATTTTAACCGCCCAAAACATGGGATATTACATCCACCACAACATGGTGCTTCTTGTCCTTAATAATAACCTATGGAAAAAAATTCATTAGCCAACCTACTTGGGTCATGAACATCCCAATGAAATTTCCATGTTCCATTTCCAAAATTCGCAAAACACCTCCAAGAATTAATTCGAAAAATGCGGTACATAAACCTCAAAAATTAGGTCAAATTATCCAAACCATAACCCAAGAACTAAGAAAAAAACATACAAGAGTTCATATGACCCAAGACCAGATCACATCATCGTGTCTTTCCCAAACTACTATATGGTTCTTCCTACTACGAGTTCCAGAATTATTTATCTGATTCCTTTTCACAATACTCCCAATTCCATAATTTTATATAGAAATATTCCCTTAGTATCTTATAGACATGTTCAATGAATTAATAACTCATTACACTTTTTCACTCACTAGGTTAATGCCTCAGGTCCTTATTTTTATCAAAATAGTCAATTTAAAATTTAATCCACTTGACCTAGTCACATTTTCCCTTCAATAAAACCCCCACCTGAAAATTACACTGGACCTACATCCACCAATGACATGCTATATTCACTTCCTCACAAAATGCATACATCTGATTGATATATATCAAGTTGAACCACCTATGGTCAGCTTTTTTTGGAAAATATTATCTTCCAATGTAGACATATAAAATAAATTAGAGAGTGATATCTTTAATCCATGGAATACCAAAATTGTTTATTAAACACTCACCTAAAACCATAACCTAATTTCGTTGATGTATCATAGAAAAAACATGTCCTACTCATTTACATTACCATGCTCTGACATGAACAATAGTCTGATCCAAATCCATAATCCTAAGATCATCCAAAGGTATATTGGGTCTAAAAACCATATGTGGAGTTCATTAAATTCCATTTTCACACATTTACCTGATACTTAATGATAAATATAGACATAAACACATTTGTTTATCCAACAACATCGAATAGCCAGATCAACGTCCAATGACTAGTCTCTTGATCCCACATCCCATTTCACATAAAGAATTCCCACCAGTGACCAATGTCCCGATCCCCACATTAGGATAAGCTGTATTTCCAAACCAACATAAAAATACCCAATAATTGAATCCCATGCCTCATCCATTTTTTGACATAACTACTAGCGTGGATAAGAACCAGATCAATCCTGAAAAATAATGAAAAATTCACCCATCACCCATTCTAACTTATTGAGAATGGTTATCCTGCAGTTCCATAATTATCAATTTGAAATGAGGGTCACCATCCTCCACAACCAAAGGTTCACTTCTCTCCATCCCACTTATCATTTAATCAGGCCTTGATCTTAACTCATGAGGAGTCAATTCATCATCCCATAAAAAAGATATTCGATTAACTCCGCGTATTGTTGATGATTTATTAGCATACCTAGGACGATGCCATGAAATTGGGAATGATCATATCTAAACCTAGAGTACACTAAGATTCCATCAACATGCATGTATCACTCTCTTAAACCACACTAAAATAAACTACTACACACTAGTTGAAATGACCTGAACTATTATAAATAAAAATTACATTTTGATTTAATTAAATTTCGTTTTATGTAATAGGGTTACATAAAACACATGTACTTATTTGATTTTATTGTATTCCATCATATTTAAAAAACTATTGTGTATCATTATTGTTGATAATATAGTCATTGAATAGTGATCACATGGTTTCTATAAATAGAGGGTGTTATCCAATCCAATTGACATAACAAATGGATGTGTGACCTCAACTAGTTGGATCATACCCTATAAAGCCAATTAATCAGAGCTTACATGGGGGATAGAATCATGAGGATTTTTCTATGACCAAACCCAAGATGAGATCCAATTACTTAATCATGAGAGAAATCAATTATGAGATAATTTCAAGAACATCGAGATACCGACCCAAACCATGTACATCAAACCGCCACATAAAAGTCTCATAGTCGCGCACCATACCATTATGGTGCATAATAGTGTATTAAAGGTATTAGTATAATTTAACTATAAATATGATTATACACATTATTTTTTTATATAATAATGAATTTATTTCATCCTATTGTTGTAACTTTATAAATGGTTTTTATTTTGATACAATAAGGCACAAACAATATTTTTGCGTAATATTCAAATTCCATTAAGGAATTTATTTTCTTGAATTAATGGATTTTTGAAATAAATAATTTTTAAATACAATATTTTTATTAAATAATGTTTTTTAAATATAAATGATCTCATATTTTTGATGCATTCAGATGTAATTTTTATAAGGGTTCAAAAACTACCATCGTAAAAAAACCCCATCATTTTTGGTCAACTATTGATTTCATTTTTAAAAGTGAAAATTCACATATTTAGAATATTATCTTGATAAAATGAATAATATTTTTAGAATCAGAATATCTGAATTATCCAACGGTGAATTTTTCATAATTTTTAGAGCGTTGAATTTTCATGAAAAAAATTAAATTCCGTAAAAATATATGTTCTGTATTAGGACATCATAATAACCCAAATGTGATATAATAAATACTATAAAAGGTATACATGAGTAACTATAATTCTTCCTATAACATAATGTTCTTTTATGTTTCTTTGATTAATTTTATATAGCCATTATGAATCTTTCAAAACCATTATTATATTTTAAGGTTTTAAAATCATTTCTTTAACAATATGACTCACGTCTACATATGTAAAGATTTTATTTGTTAATTTTATGACCGTTACCTTATAAAATATGGGATAACACTACCATTTGGAAGAAACCATTGGAAACACCCATTTATGGGTTTCTGGTTTTGGTTATTTTATAAGATAGAGTGCATAAATTATATTTGGGAAATAATGAAGAAATACCCATTCATTTCCTTTATAAACCTACCTAGGATACCATTTATCTACACTAAAACTCCTTTTATCATGTCCTTACACTTCCCTCACATATCTGGAGTCCTCCCAAGGCTCCCCAAGATCTCAATAATCACTTCTTAAGTATTTGGAGCCACACACTCAGATAAGGGATCCACACATTCTCTTCTTTATTCAACATTCTTTATTATATTATGCCTTAAACTCCTAATTAATAATATTATGATATTTCATTAGATATCTATATTATTAACTATTTTATACCCAAATTGTTGTAGGACCATTTCTCTCTCATCAACCTTTTTTTGAATTTTTATGTGGCGTCACTATGCTGGAAAAATTTCACCGTGATTTTAATGCCATGAAATTTATATAGTGAACACCATACTCATTTCCTATCAAGGGTGCTAAAATTTATAAACATAATGATTTAATTAAGGATTTACATGTATGTATTCCACACTCTATGTTTTTAGAGTAAAATTTTATGAAAATGATTCCATGTTTCATGATATTTGTGGCACACTTAAGCCTGAGAATGAAATGAATGTGATGGGTGCACCCAGAATTATATAGTGATCCAATGCATTGGGAAATGATAGTCTCATGAGATATCATGTTTACATAGGGAGTGAACCAGAATCATTTATGAGACTTTTTTCCATCATGAAGTCTTAAAATTCATCCTTGACCTATGTTTATGATGTGATATTTAAAGTTGTTGACACGTTACCCATGTTATTATTATCATGATATATCATCCATTATTGGCCATGTTACTTTTATTCCCCATTTATATGACCATTTTCTGCTATGATTTACCTTATACCATGATTTTCCCTTACTGAGATTTATAGGCCATCACTTTCTTGTGAATATCCCTAGGTTATCCCATGCACTTTTAATATCCATGGAATATTATTATCATATTAATGAAGTTTTCAATAATACTGATGTAATTGCTATTTTTAGTTTTTATGTAATGTACCTAATTCCCAAAGATAAAAGAAATAAAAATATTCATATTTGTATTAAGTATAATCTTATGGAATAAATCATGTATTAAAGCATGAAAATAGTTGCGTTTTTAATCTTGGTATCAAAGTAATTGTTTAGTTATTTTTGGGATTAGTACCAGAAAAGTATTATAAAAGTATTAGGGATAATAATAAGCATTAGAAAACATACCTATATTTTAGTATGTATAGATTAATGGTACTATCATAAAAATAAATCCCTTTTTGGATACAAAACATGAATGTGGTTCTAGTATAGATGAACCTAGGGAAAACTACTTCGACTAGGTGTGCCGGAGCAGACTCCGGGTAACCTGGTACATGAAAATGGTATTTAATACACACATGGTTTGACACTCCCAAGAAATATTCATTGTTAAATTAATAAACTCATTACAAAACATTATTAATGGAATAAACATTCTAATAATATCATATGTTAGGAAACATAGCATGGATAAAATAGATTGATGCTTCGGAATTCATATGTTAAGAAATAATTGTAATTTATAATTTATCCTTTTAATTTCATTGGATTCACCTTTATGTTCTTAATAGTTTGTATAAAATAATCATCCCTAATTTTCCTATTATGCTATCTAATGTCTAAAAATATGAGGAATCGGGTAAACAATTAATGTGAAGGGAAATGTGATTATTAACCCAAAGATATGCACAACATGATGGGAGTAGGAGTCATGAAATTTATAATGATGCTCTCTCAGATGAATTAGGTTTTGAATAGAAACATGGATTAAGAGGACTGTCCAAATCCCCCTAAGAGGGAATATGATTCTATTGATCCTTTTATACAATATATTCCTCTGAACTTGAATGAAACATCTAATCACATAATCACATAAAAGTGGATTAACTCTATAAAGATGATCTTCTCTATCCTTGAATGTTATGATCAAGAGAAGGTTCTACTGGTTTCTTATCATATAGAGGGAGAAGTTGATCAGTGGTAGAAATTGATCAAGAATACGAATCATAAGGAAGATATTGAATCAATGGGGTAGGTGTAATTCTATAAATTTTTTTGATAATCATTTCCCTCATACTCTCTCACTTAAAATGGAAAGAGGTTTGCATTCCCTCAAGTAAAAAAGATGACGAATCTAATGGGGGCATGGAAAACATCATAAGACTATCATGATAAGCCTCTAAATTTTTCATTTCCTATGAATTAAAGTTAGGTTTATTCTTTATTGGGCTATAACCTAGTCAATGAAAATCCTTAGATATCCACGACTTTGATAGCAATGAGGAAATTGTCTAATATTCCATAAAAGTTGAAATTGTGATCAAAGAATCTCAATGGAATCATGGGGATAAGAAATGGAAAGTGGAGTTTATTTGTAGTGGTTCGATGAAAAAATCTAATTATGCCAAGAAATTTCAATATCCCACTTGTCAGAGGTGTGTAATGAAGCACCCCAAAAATTTCCTAAGGGTGACGAGGAAATCATTTAGGTACGGGAAGGAAGAAAACCTAGTAAATCATTGTCAAAAGAACAAACCAAATAATTATTTAGGAGAAAGGAATTATCTTTTCAAACCTATGTGCATTTTAATGGTTTCAACTATATGAAACTTGGGAACTTTTCAAATTAATGCCCTACGATAGGGTTTTTTTGGAGATAATGAGAATCCACCGAGGTAGAAACTGAATCTTTTTCCATCCTAATCGGTGAGGTAGATACTGGTAATAGAGTAGTGATAGGTATGAAATCTATTCATTAAAGAAAATATAAAGTACATTTAGATTCTAGTTCTACAAATTACTTCATATCAAAAAAAAATTATAAATATTCAAACACCGCCACAAAGTATGGAAGTAGAGTTTTGGTGAAAATAAAAGATGTGAGAATTACTGCATCCCAACTATGTAACTCTTCCCCAATCAAAATTTATGTGATGAAATTCCAATTGAACCTTATCATACTCCCTTTAATTGAATTCAATGAAATTATTGGCATAGACCTTCTTTCATTATATAGAGCTAACATAAAATACTGTGAGAGGGAAATAAATCTCTATATAGTGAATCAAACTCCTATTTTGTACATGTGAAAGGAGGAGGATGAATATTATTTAGCACCAAAATATCAAGTAGGTCTATTGTTTACTTATGATAAAGTGTATCTAGATCAAATCATTATGTCTAAGTGAAGAACCATCCTTGAAGACATTCCTATTGTGAGGGAATGCATTGATGTGTTTCCTAAGCAATTATCAAGTTTTCCTCATAGTCAAGAGGTTAAATTTTCAATCGATCGAATACATGGGGTGTTTACATTATCCAAGGATTTTTATAGAATATATATTTCTAAACTTGAGGATATGGTGAAAAAATACATGACAATCAGGAAAAATGGTTAATACACTGATGTGCTTCATCATAAGATGCACCATTAATCTTTATCAGTAAGAAGGATGGGGAAATACACCTTTGCAATGATTATTGTGAGCCCAACAATATCACGATAAAGATCATGTATCCTCTAACTCAGATTGGTGACTTATTTTATTACCTATGTTGGGTGAAAAACTTATCCAAGGTGGATATGCGGTCAGGATATTACCATGTTAGGGTGAAGAAGGAGGATATCCCCATGGATTATTTTCATGTAACGTATAGGTACTATGAGTTCATAGTAATTCCATTAGGAATCACTAATGCTTAAAAAATATTCATGTACTTGATGAATAGTGTCTCTAGAGATTAACTCAACAAATTTATGCTAGTATTTATTATTAGCTTTCTAATGTTATAAAAAACTAATGAGGAGCATGGGGAGGATCTGAGCACTATGCTAAAGACCTTCAAAAAGGAGAAACATTATTCCAACTACAAAAAATGTGAGTTCTGGTAGAATAAAATCTCATTTCTAGAGAATATCATCACTTGGAATGGGATATCCATGGATCCATCAATAATAGAATCTATTTAAGTATGTATAATGCCAATATCTATGATAGATATTAATAGTTTCCTTGGTTGAGTTGGGTATTATCATCAATTTTTGAGAAATTTATCATGATTTTCAAACCCTCTAACCAAGCTTACTCAGATTGGAGTCAAGTTTTCATGGAATGATGAATTTGAAGAGAGATTCAAGGAGATGAATAGATGGATTATCAATAAAATCATGCTAATACTAACCAGAATTGGAGAACATTTCATGGTATTCACTGATTCTTTGAAAAAGGGAAAGGGTTGTGTATTAATGTAGAATGACAATGTCATAACCTATGCTTCAAGTTAGTTGAATGTTTATGAATAGAAGTACCCAACACATGATCTGGAGTTGGATGTATTGATCTTCAATTTCAAAATATGGAAACAATATCTCTTTGGGGAGAAATATGAAATATATATGGATCATAAAAGACTTAAGTATATATTCACACAGAAGGAGAGGAACATGCGCCAATGAACTGGGTTAGAGGTGATTACATACTATGACTTCTCAATTCACTACCATTTTGGGAATGTGAATAATGTGGAATATAGTCTATGTAGAAATAATCCAACTATTATATCATTGATGTGACTTGAGATGGATAATATATTCATAGATTTGAAAAGGATGGACATGGGAATCATAAAGGATGTAACATCATCAATCCTTCCATAAATGATTTCTCAACCATTTCTTCTGGTGAGGATAAAGGATTCTCAAAGAGATGATTTGGGAATTCATAAGAATGTAGAAACAATAATGAGGGTAAATATTTGTAGTTCAATGTTAATGATGAAGGTGTTGTGAGATTTGGCTCAAGCCTTTATGTACCATCAAATCCCGAGTTAAAGAATGTGTGATTGGATGATGCATCGAGATCAAACTTCTCTATATATCCTAGAAGAACAACGATGTATTATGATATCTGAGAACACTATTTGTGGGACAATATGATAAAAGAGATCATGAAATATAAATCAATATGTCTTGTGTGTCAGCAAGTGAATGTAGAAATGTAGAAATCTATGGGGATGATGCAACCATTACCCATACCTACATCAAATGGTAAAACATCACCATAGAAAATTTCACCTATCTTTGGAAGTCATCAAGAGCGAATAATGCTATCTAGGTTATGGTGGATTGTTTTACAAATACTACACACTTAATTTTGATTCGAGAGGACTTATCACCAGATCATCTTTCATGGATATACATCATAGATGTAGTGAGGATTCATGGAGTACCAATATAGATTGTATTCGATCGAGAAGTGATATTAACATCCATGTTTTGGAAAAGTCTCCAATATGATATAATCATTGACTTAAACTATAGTATGACTTATATCCATCAAAATGATGGCCAATGTGACCAAACTATCCAAACACTTGAGGACATTTTGAAATCATGTTCAATTGTCTTCAAAAGAGGATGGGACCAGCGTCTTCCACTGGTAAAGTTCTATTACAATAATAATTTTCACTTGATATTCTAAATGGATGCTTATGATTCCATTTATTTGAAGAGGTGCAGAATAAATTCATCCTAGAATGAAGTTGGGTAATAGACTATTATGAACTGAAATCGTCAATGAAATGGTCGAAAAGGTTTAGACCATTCAACAAAAAATCAAGGCTATTCAGAGAGGATATAAGATATATGTATAAAATCATAAGTGATGCCTAGAGTTTGATTTTGGAGACATTATATTCCTCTATATATCTCCATGTAATAATGTGATATGATTTGGTAAAGATGGAAAACATAGTCCAAGGCACATTATCCCCTTTTAGACCCTTGATCACATCTGAGCGATGGCATACCGACTAGCACTCCCACCTAACCTATCTCAAGTTCATGATGTTTTCTATGTATCTATTTTGAGGAAGTACATACCAAACCCCTCACGTGTACCCAATCCAGAGGTGGTAACCTTGGATAATGATGTTTTATATGCAGAGAAACCGATAGAAATCATAGATCATAGAGATAAAGTTCTATTAAATAAGACAATTCATCATATCAATGTTATTTTGAGAATCTACATGTTTGAAGAAGTGATTTGGGAACTTGAGAAAGTGATGAAACAAAATTAACCTCATCTATTTTAGGTTTGGAAAAGAAAATATCATGTGAAAAATTTATTAACGGGGGAAGATAGTAACCACTAGAACTATTATAAATAAAATTTCCATTGTGTTTTAATTAGATTTCTTATTATGTAATATAATTATAGAATACACATGCACTTATTTTTTTTATATTCTACAAGATTTAAAATATTTTTAAGTATCATTATAATTGATAATATATACATTGAATAGTGATCCCATTGTTTTTATAAATATATAGTTTTAAAAAATCCAATTAACATAAACAAAGGTTGTGATGGCCTCAAAATGTAGGATTGTACCATATGAAGCCAATTTCTCAATGATTATCAGGGATATAGAATCATTGGGAATTGACCATGACCAATCCTATGTTTACATCTAATAACATAAGAATTATAAAACAGTTCAAGGGAGAAGTTCAAACTCATCAAGATCACGTCCCAAACCATGTATGTTGAACCACCCCAGGAATTTATGACCATCACACACCTAACATTATGGAATTATATAGTTTATTAAAGGAACATGTATGAAGACCCTAGGAATACAATTATTTACATTATTTTGTACAGAATAATAAATTTGTTTTTTATCCTACAATTGTTACTTTAATATTTTTTTATTTTGATATTTTAAAAGAAAAGAATTATATTTTGGTAATATTCAAATTCAATTAAAGATTTTAATTTGACAAATTAAAAGATTTTTAAAATAAATAATATTTTAATAAAATATTGTTATTAAATATAAATGATCACATAATTTTTATGAATTCAAATTTAATTTTTAAAATGGTTCGAAACATTTTATTGTGAAAAAACCAAATTTATTTTAATAAGTGTAGAATTTTTAATGTAAAAATTACTATATGTGGAAAAATATTTTTATAAAATGAATATTATTTTTGGAATCATAATATTAAAATTATCCAATGACTAATGTTTCATAATTTTCTGAGATAGTTGAATATGTGGGTAAAAATTGAATACCATATAAATAGATTTTGGGTTTTATGACATCATAATTAGACAAATGTGATGTAAAAAATACTATAAATGATATCCACAACCAAATTTATGTGTTTCCTACAAAATAATTTTATTATATGTTTATTTTATAAATTTTATAAAGCCTTTTTGAATCCTCCAAAACCATTAATACATTTTATGGTTTAAAAATCACCTTTTTAAGAGTACGTACCACTTCCACCTAAGGAAGTGTATTATTTATTCACTTTATACCCTTTACCTAATAAATTAATTGAAACCACTCCAATTTTGTAGAAACCATGATACAAAACTTTGTGAAGGTTTGTGTTTTTTTATTTTATTATATAGAGTAAAAATACCTAAATTTGAGAAATAATAAATAAATACCCACTCACCTATTAAATAAACCCACCGAATATTCCATTTATCTCGACTAAAAATCCTTAGACCACTTTCTTACTCTTACTACCTCTCTCTAGATTCCTCCTAGGGCACCCCAAGCTCTCAACATTCTCATCCTATGCATTTGGAGTCACACACTCAAGTAAGGGATCCCCACATTCTCTTCTTTATTCAAGTTTCTTTATTATCTTATTCCTTCAACTTATAGTTTTTAATTTTGGGATTTTCAATTATATATACCAATTAATTTAAATTTTATTTCCAAATTATGCGACACCCCTTTCTCTTTCATCAACACTTATTATGAAGTTTTATGTGATGTCATTTTGCAGTCAAAATTACATAGTGATTTTCCTTCCAAAACAATTGTTTAGTGAATACCATGCCCATTTACTATCAAGGGTGTTCAACATTATACATATATACCTATTTTACTTGGTACATACATGTATTTATTCCACACTCCGTGTTCAAGGAATAAAAGTTTATTATAAATGTTTCCCTATTTTATGATCTATGTGGAACACTTAAGCCTGAGAATAAAATATATGTGATGGGTGCAGTCAAAATTATATGAAGGTCCAATGCATTGGGTAATGTTTAGACTTATGAGATGTCTTGTTGGTATAGGGAGTGATCCTGATTCAGTTATGGAAATTTTTTCCATCATGTAGTCTTGTAAGTTATCCTTGACCTATGTTTATGATGATGTTTTTAAGTTGTTTCCACATTTCCCTTGTTAAGATTATCATGTTATATCATGTCTTATTGTTAATGTTCCTTTTACCCCACCATTAATATGCCTATTTTATAAGATGTTTTACCTTATACTATGCTTATTCCCAAACTGGTATTCACAACTCACACATTTCTTATGTATATCCCTTGGTTATCTTGTGTAGTTTTAAAATCCATGAAATATTATGACTATATTAAGGAATTTTTGAAAAATGCTGATTTATTTCATGTTTTAAGTTGTTATGTAATGTACCTAATTACCAAAATAACATGAATTATATATTTTCTTGGGTTATTAAGTTTAATATTATGTAATAAATCATGTATTAGTGTTTAATAAATAGTAGGGTTGTTATACTAGATTTTTCTAACCCCTGACACTATACCTCTTGAAAATGCGTTTCAAGGTCTATTCATGGGACAACTACCTTATGAAAACCAAAATAAATTCGAAAGTAGTACAAATTATTGTGGTACTAAAATCTCCATTTCTCCATGTGCATGATCATCATATAATAAATTGTTGCTCATCATCCTACACCCATCTGCTCCTTGAAATTCTACATATAAATGTTCTTATGCACAACCGGTGTGAACTAAAAATTCCATATGTAGCCAGTGTTTAATATTGAACTATATAGTTTAAAATCATACTAATGCACTCATGTGTAATCCATTAACTAGGAAAAGATAACAATACTACCTGGCACATCGATCTTAACATTCCGAGAGCTCCCTTGGTACTATTCATTAAAATTGGACACCCACATATGCCATGATTTATCGAACGAACTCCCATCACATGAAATTGTTCTAGAAATTAATGCTTTGACTACATAAATAATATTAAATTGATCCAAGCTCTGAAAAATCCTACAAATCAAATTCAATCATGATACCAAGAATACTAGGTGATTTTAAATAATACCATTGGCATTATCTTTCCTATAACACCAAACTTAGTAACTTTAAGTTCACCAATCACAAATCAAACTTATTTTAATGATCAATGCCTAACAAGGAATAAATAAACCACAGAAAAACATATATCATTTTTTCAATTATTAAACCAAAAATTTATTTACTATAGTCTAAGATAAAACTAATGGTCTTGAGGTCTTCCACGTATACTTACTATACAAAACTCAAAATATGGAAACTAGGTCTGTCCACTTAGCCCAATGGTCTCTCTTCTGAAAACATTATTCCATTTAAGGGTATCTATAACATGAAATATATTATACCTAAACTTTTTATAAATACTTGAATAAAATCATAAAGGGGATAATTGATCAATAAGGGATAATCCTATAAACATAATTATAGTGGTATCACATGGAAAACATTGGCTACAAGGCCATGAACCTCTCTAAGAATCCTTATAGGCGATGTTCTCCTTGGAGAATAACTATATCAATTTATAATAGATAATGAGATAACCCTCACCTGGTATTCACATATGGTGATAACCTCTCAAGGTTTAACTTAACATAATATCACCAATCTCCCTAAGGCATTGCCTTATTGTATAATATTCATACATTATTCAAACATTTAACCAAACAACACATACGATGCCTCAAGACTCAACTAAAAATTTATACTATATTCACTTCTACAGGGGTTCTACCTCAATCAAGAAAGCCCATAATTTTAATATAATCCATCAACTTTAAAACTAGAGTTATTCCTAAAAGGTCACTAGTCTCTAATGCATGACCAAAATTATTCATAAAATAATAGAAAAGAAACAAACTATGAGTCATATGAAACATCCACATTCCCATTCAAAGATGGTATCAGGGAAAAAAAGCTAACCATTATATGAGGGTTAAAGATAAAGGCAAAATCAAAGTTTATAATTCAATCATTTTTGAAACATTAAAATTATTCTATAAATTAATTTACTCAAATATAAGAATATACAAGTACCATTGATAGGGTAAATGTTCTCCAATTGTACTAATCTATTTATTTAGATGATACCAATGATTCATTATGAAAATTACCTCACTATTACATTTGAGAAACAAAAACATCCATTCACCAATTGAATTTATCCATAACATCTTAAAACTAAGATTGTTCAAAAAATATGTCACTCACAAGAAATAGAGTAAAATATCCATTAGGTTTTAAATAAAATTTTAATTAACCAATGACTTAGTTCAATAAATCTAAAATTAATTCAAAAGGTATTTTATCAAATTAAGGGGATTGATCAATTAGGATTCCACTATAAATTTATTCTAATCACTATATATGTTACAATAGAAATATTAAATAATAATTTCATTAATCACATTTACGTACCCCCAATGGGTTTTGAAATAATCATTTAAATATGAAGGAAACCTATGGGGGTCACATTTTTCTAACCCCGGGGCTCAGTTATATGGCAATACATTCCCTATTTACATTAGAAACTCACTACAAATTAAAAATTCATCCCATATATACTTAACCCATAATAAATAATCAATCGAGATTTAAAAACCTCCTTAACGAGATTAATTATCATTTGGATAAATTTTTAAAAATCACCTACAAGTGCAATGTCAAGAAAATAAGGGCTGAATTGTCTAGGTTTTCATTCCTATGTTATGAAGGTACAAGCCTTTATAAGATATAACTAAGACACCACTTAACATACATACATAAATAACATGTCCCTATAGTGGTTTGTGATAAAAACAATTATTTATTAAGTTAAAATTCAGTAAAGTGCTTAACCTAGGTTGTCTTTCGAGTGGATCACAAAAAAATCAAGCCATTATCGTAAATTTTTGAAAGTAGTGAAGATTTGTTTTTAAATTATATGATGTTAAATAAAAGAATGAAATTAGAATAAAGGTAAAAGATATATTGATGAAGAGAGTTATGTGTTTATAGTAGGATCACCCTTTTAAATGTGATCATTTTCATAAAAATGTTTCCCACTCTATTCTTATTGAATGGTAAATGATTGAATCATTGATCGAGTTTTCAATCACCATGGTTGATAAAAGAAATGGAAACCACTCCTATCTGCATGAAAATTCATAGAGCATTCCAATAACTAATAAATTACCAATTGGGAATTTTTCTCCTTAGAAATCAACAAAAAAATCCATTATTACAAACACATTCCAGTGACTGCTAGACACTCATCACCTAACATAATCAGCTCGATCAAGGAAAAATACACCCAATAGAGGGAGTTTGATGAACATCAAAAAATTATGTAAATAATGAATGACACCAAACCACAAAATAAAATTTAATTGATAGAATTTGGAACAAAAAAACTATAGGCAATTAAATTGAAAAATAGAGTTTTAATTTAAATCACAATACACTGACATTTCCAAAGGAAAACTCCCCTTTACATGATCACTCAAGAGTTTTACCCCTCTATGTGAAGGGTAGTAGAGTATAAATGGGAAGGAGGGATAATTTGGAAACTAATAAACTAATAAAATATAAAATACATAGCACAACATGGTTCTAATTCTATAGCACATACCCTCTTTCTTATTCTTCTTCAATACTGCTGAATGTATATGGATGCACACATTTATTGGTTTTAGAGGTGGAATAATTTCCCTCCAAATTATTTCCACTGAAATGTCTGTTTATTTCACATGGTTTATATTCCATTAATGGAAAGGTGTCCCCATAATTTTTTTACTCATTCCATAGTTATTTCTCCTTTGAATTCCAGATTAAATGGAAATGGGTAAGAAACATTATACATGAATTAGTAAATAATTTTTTTTCTTTTTGAGGGGACTCCTCAAATTCCACTACTATGTAAAATAAAATAGATGAATAATGAGATAATTTAACCATGGAATTTAATGTAAAAATTTCCCTCATAGTCTTATTTCAAATAAATATAGAATCATCACATTTAGAAGTATGTAGGATGAGATATAAATCATTTATTAAGGAAGGGTCCATTCTATCATCTAGACATAATTTTCATTTTGATTGAATTTTCTAGGCTAGTGGGGTTTGAATTTTTTCTAGGTCCAGAATGATAATTTTATCACACGAAAAATGGAATCTTAAAAAATTATCACTCAAATGGGATCATAATTTTAAATGTTGTACTTGAAATACAGAAGTGAAAAAACTATTAAATATACAGAATTAAGTTATTTTCAAATTTTAGCCCAAAACTCACAAAAAATACAAAAAAGATTAAATTAATAAAATTAATTTATTTAAAGGGATTAAATATTTGGAAAACATATGAATAATTATGAAAATATTATCAATATCAATTCCCTCACAAGCAACAATTGATATTTTGGACAATTAAACATCAAAATCAAATCAAATCAAATTCAAAACACATACCCATGAGATGAAAGAATTTGGAAAAATAGAACAAAAGATATCCTGAATACTTCAAGACCATTATTTAAGGTTCTCCATTAAGATAACTCAATATTTTCCCACCTTCATTTCTGCCCCCATGATCACAAAACACATACCTCACATTAATTTTCTCCCATCTCACAAATGTCAATTTTCTACAAGGATCTTCACATCCAAACCCAAAGAAGTGTCACTATAGGATTGATAATATCAAACATATCCACATAATTTGAGTCATGTATATGTTATTATCATGAATACTTTTTAGATTTGTTGAGTGGCTTCTGGATGGTATGATTTCAATGTGACAAATTTTGAGGCAGAATGAGGTGGGATTCTCTCTTTTAAAAGAAAATTTACATGATTCTAATATTTTACTCTCATGTATATTCTCCTAATCAATCCCCTTAGAAGAATTTAAGCTCTATCATCGTTAAAAATCAAGGAATGTAAATACAATTAAAAATTTAAACACAAAAATGTCAATCTTATCAAATAAAAATTTTATTATATTCTCTAGAAGGGCATATCATTTTCTCCATTAGATGCACCGTAAAGGCAGAACATATTTTATCATGAAATCTCCAAAAATGGAATTATTTTTAGATAAGGAATTTTTTATCAGAAAACACTTATCTTCAACATTTTATTTTCCACCAAAATTATCACCAAATATGGTATCTTAACACTAGAAAACTCCCCCACCCCGAAATTAAGTTTAACTAGATAATTTAATTTCACTTATAGAGAAGGTTTAAAAGGGAAAATTGACTTGTAATATGGGTAACCTAACAAGATTTTCATGGTTCATAAGGCCTATATGGATTAAATGTAAAATCCTGGATATAATAAAAAGATTATTTTGAAAAGTGTTCCTTAAAACCATAGAAATGACTTAATCATTTAAAACAGAAGTACCTCAATCCCTCAAGTTTTGACCAGAGTAAATCAAATTTGAGTTAAAGTAAGAATGGTTTGGTTCACATAATAAGTGAGTTAAATGTAAATAATATAAAACATTAGTTTGTAACAATCAAAGGAACGTTCCTTTAAGGGTAAAGACAATAAGATATGGCATGAGATTCAAAAAATCCAATTACCTTTCACTAAATTTCCAAAGCTTGGAACTTGAAACAAAATAATAGTCAGAATTAATTTATGTTCAGTTTCATTGAAAAAATTGTTTCACTCATTAACATGGGTCTAAAAAATAGAAAATATTTTAATTTCATTCCATAAGTTTAAAAAAACACAAAAAATTGAGAAGAAAAACAATTTTTTGGAAAATAGACTTTTTTGAAAAACTGAAAAATACAATTGAAAATCCTAAACTACAAAGGGTCTCTCCACCAAACTTAAATGATTTATTGTCCTAAATTCATTAAAGTTGATTTTAAATGAATTAATATTTGAAATGGAATCACAAAAATGAAGAATTTTTAAATCAGTGGTATGATATGATGAATTTTATCGATTATATGGTTGGAAGAGTTTCATTTCATACAATGACTCTAAGGGAATGGTCCCTTGGAATTTCATCAGTCTATGCCCATTAAGAGTGAATATATTATTCTATCTATACTTTATGATCTTTAAATAACAATGAGGATATAGTCGAGTAACTATAAATGGACCGTCCCATCTGGAACATAGTTTAACTTACATTAACATGAGTCTTGAGTTGAATAACCAAACTATGTCTCAAAGATAGATGCCTTTTGGTTAAATCAGATTATTATGAACCATTGTTGTTAACTCTTTTTAAATCCTAAAAAATTTCAAAACATTCCCTTCAAATTTCCTTTATCTCCTCTAAATACAATCTTTTTTCTTTAATTGTTATTTTAAGATCCGAATTCATCTTTCTCACATTTCGATATGCCTTATAATCCAATTACTTTGTTAGGTAAAAATATTTCCACTAAATCAACATATATATACTCATTCCAATTAAGTCTTTGTAGGATTTCATGTAATCCCATAATATGTCTTCCCACATTTGGCATAAATCCTTTCTATTCAGTTTTCTAGTTTTTCAAAATTCATTTCATTTCCCTGTTAGACACTTCTTATTGACTATTTGTATGTGGATGATATAGAGATGATGTTTTGTGATGCACCCCATACGTATTAAATAGATCCACCATTTTCATGTTGGAAATGTGAGTCCCTTGATCCCTGATGATGGATCTGAGCACTCCAAACCTAAAATATGTCACCTTTGACAAAATCAAAACCATATTTTGCATCATTTTTCCTTGTGGATTTTTTTATACCCATTTTTGAAACATAATCAACTAAAATAAATATAAAATAATTTCAAAATGAAATTGGGAAAGGGACTAAAGAATTTACTCGTAGACACCAAAAATATCACAAAAATAAGTTGATTTTTGGGTATTTATGGTATCTTTGAAATATTTCAAGAAAACTTACATTTTTACACCTTTTTAAAAATTAATGAGTACATTTAAAAAGGTTTTTCCAATAAATTATATATTATAAAACCTTAATTGTTGTCTTATGAGGTCCAATGTGGCCTCTATAAGCTAAATTGTGACAAAAATAAAATATAGAATCAATTTAAATTTCAGGAAATCATATTATAATCACTTGATCATTGAAA
This sequence comes from Viscum album, assembly GCA_963277665.1. NCBI lineage: Eukaryota > Viridiplantae > Streptophyta > Magnoliopsida > Santalales > Viscaceae > Viscum > Viscum album. The sequence continues at coordinate 338,110,183 of OY728140.1, forward strand.
CTCTTCCAATAAAATGGATCATCCCAACTGTAATATATAGATTCAAAAGTCAGATTTTAAATTTGATGGAATTTAAATGAGATGGGACCTGATATGTTACAGATAATTGACCATATTATTATACCAAGTAACTTCTCTTTCAACTATTAACAACTTCTCTCCTAGAAGGTGATCATCTAAAGGCCCTTTGTCTGAAATTTCAGCTTCTGTAGTGTTCGAAAGTCTACTTAATTGACCATCCATTTGGTTCTCAGCTCCTATCTTGTCTTTGATTTCTATGATTAACTACTACAGTAGTACCATCCATCTAACTAGCCTCATTTTAGATTTATCCTTCTTCATCAAGTACCTACGAGTATCTTGATCGTAAATAATAATTACATTAGTTCCATGAAGATATGATCTAAATCTTTCTAATGAAAGGATAACATAATGAAACTCTTTTTTGTTCATGTAATTTAATTAGGCCACATCTATATTTTTTGAGGCATAAGGAATGACTTTCCTCCAACCTTTAATTTATTGAAAAAAGGATGCCCTATCTTCTTGGTTGGAAGAATCACAAAGTAGCTCAATTGGTTATTCACAATTTGGTTGTTGCATCACTTGTGGTGTAATCTATCCCATCATTAACTCATCAAAGGATTCCCTAAAAGCACCCTTGAAATCAAATTCTACATCTTCCAAAAGTAATCTATTGGGTTAGAGATAAATATTTCATAAATCTTTGATAATCCTAATGTATAATTCTTCTTGTTGTAAAAATTAGCTAACATGTTTCATAAAAGTTGGGTGTGGTAAAGAATTTAACACTTCAATTTTTGATTTATCAACTTAAATTTAATTTTTTGAAATGAAATGCCCAAGGAAAATTCATATCTTAACCATGAATTTAAGCTTTTCAAAATTAAAAATAAGATTCTTTTCAATGTAGTTTTGGAAAACATTTTCTATATTTTACAAATGATGATCAAAATAATTTTTCAATAACTATGAAATCATCTAAAAAATCATAAAAAAATCATCAATGTGATTCAAAAAAATTCTTACCATGCACCATTGAAATGTAACTGGAGCATTAAATTATAGAAATGGAATCCTTTTATATTCCAAAGTGGAAAAGGGACTATTAAAGTTGTTCTTCTCTTTATTCTCAAGAGAAAATGGTATTTGAAAAAAACCTGAAAATCCATCCAAACGCTAAGAATATGTTCCCCTACCAATATCTATAACATCTAGTTAATGAAGGGGATGGACAAATGATTTTTCCAAGTGACATAATTCAATTTACTAAAATATATGAAATCTCTGCAGAAATTCCAAATTCTCCCAAGGATTAATTCATTTATTCCATTCATCAGAAGTGGTTATGACATATGTTTTTGGAACAAAATGAATGGGGCTAACCCATTTTGAATCTTAAATGGGTTAGTTAATACCATCTTCTAGGATCTTCTAGAAATCCTTCTTTACAACCTCCAACTTGGTGGGAATCAACCTTATATGGGGTTGTCGAATTGGTTTGGAATATCCCACAAAATGAATTCTATGTGGATATATTTTTGGGTTTATTCTTGGGATATCACCAAATCTACACTGTATTTCATGGATATTCTCTCTCAAAATATCAACCTAATATTTTTCTTTGGTTTTAGACAGATTAACATCAATTATCACTTATCATATCTCTCCCTTTATAAGGTATACATATTTAAAATTAATGGGGAGTGGTTTTAATTCCAGATCAGGGGGATGTTCATGGGATAAAATTAAACAGAGGTTCCCCATATTCATAGGTTGGACCACTTGCAGAAAAAAAATCATATCACATTCATCATTATTTAAAAAATCGTTAAAAAATTAGATTTTACCTCTTCTACCCATATGAAATCAGTATATCCAGGGTTTTGGGCATTAAGTTGTTCAATGATATTTTAAATATAAAAATTATATTCTATTTCTAAGAATACCTGTAACATACTCGATTATTAAATTGGTTCAGTACCAACTTCATGGGAGAGTTCATAGAGTGAGTGATCATCTTATTGGATCATCATTGATTCAAAAATATTAACATTGATAATTCTGTCTACAAAATCCATGGGGAGTCAGCCTTCGTGGATATTGATGATAGTTTTAGCCTTCTTCAAGTAAGGTCTCACCAAAATGAGGGGACAATGGGATGAGTTATTATCTTCTTCCATATTCAGTATATAGAAGTCAGCTAGAAATAATATATATTTTACTTTCACCAGGGCATCCACCATAACTGTTTTTGAGAAAACAATGGATTTGTTTTCAATATCAACTACCAATCTAATGGGCCCCATATTTATCATCTAAAAAGATGTATTAATTGAATAACCAAGATCACACAATTTACTAGAGAAATTTCAAGATCCAATGGGGAATGGAATGGAAAACATCCCTGGATCTTGACATTTAGATGGAAACTATGATGTTATATGGATTGAGACACTTCCTCCCAATATTATCCTATTATTCCCTTAAAATATCATTTTCTTGGTGAAATGATACATAAAAAATTAAGCATAGTTTGGTATTGTTTTTGTGGGATTTAAGAAGGGTATATTAAAATCCACTCTATAGAAGGAGTCGAAAATTTATTTTTGAAGCTCTTATTCCTACAATCTCATTGATTAAATCATATTTGTTGGAAATGGTGTGGGTAAGTCTTTCTTCTCCATTTTTTCCATTTTTTATGTTGTTTCTTATCTCTTCCTTCATATCCAATCCGTATCCTTCTCCTTTCTCCTTTCTTCTTATCAGTTCATTTCTAAAGAATTTTCATAATATAAAATTCATTATTCCTTAGCTCTGGTGGTCTTATTTCAGGTTAATTAAATTTTGGTGGTGATATTTATTTTCCACATCATGTTGTTATCATGATGACATTCCATTATTGTTTTGGATACATTTGAGTAATAGTTTTCCTGGGTTTTGGGATAGTACATAAATAATACTTCCCACCATGTTTTCCAGCTTATAAAAATTATTATCTAGGCCCACAACCATGGATTTTATCTATTTGATATGAGGTTGTGTACTAGTGGATGGTTTCACATAGGTTATTTGGAATGTGGGTGATTGGTGGTTAGAAGTATGGTTATAATATTTCATTTGTTAAAATGGTGGTGGGTTTGGGAATTACTATTGGAATGGGGGTCGATTTTGGAAATGGTTTTTATATGGGGGTCTACCTTGATTATACTTATTTATAAATCCATATTTAAATCAATTAGGATCTGTCCATCCTCGACATTTTTGGAACATGCTTAGCTGAAAGGCTGCCACAAAAGTTTCTATTCCCTAGATTTCATCACTTTGGTCAGTGAAATGATCTAGTGATGGGTATAAACCACAAACCATAGCTGGTTCTTGTTGTACAAGAAATTTATTTTAAGTCCACCTATCTCATAAAACTGGTTAGATATTCAATGCTAGTTTCTAATATGTGTAATGAATGATTATTTCTTACCTCATGAATAACTATTGATCTATTACCTCTTGTAACAAATGGTTTCATGTTATGGGATATATTCTCAATCAAGCCCTTGGCATATTCTGGTCTCTTGTCGATCAATGCTCTTGCAAGTGATGTATCCTAAAGGTTTTTATCATTATCCAGTTATCCTTCATAAAATAAGATATTTATGCGATTCCCCCTCAATATAAATATATTGGTAAGTGGATCATAGCTTTTTAGATCATTCCAAGTACTCATAATGGGTTTCTCCAAATGGATTTCTGATGACATGGGATTCATTTTTGATGTATTTTCTTGTAGGGGTTGGGAGGAATCATTGGATGAATCATCTAACTATGAAATTACAATCATATACATATCTTGGTTACAAACCAAACAAACACTCTTTGGAAGCTCATTATAATTAAAATAGTAATTCCTCGCACTGTAACTGCTCGTCAGTTAATCCACATGGTCTGAAAGTAGAGCATATATACATGAAGTGTTTAACAGGTTTGTTTGGTCCTTTTACAACCAATCCATGAAATTTTATAAGAAATGGAATCATGTAAGGTTTTATATCAAAATCAATTTTAGCTCTCTAGTGGATGGTTGATTGTTTTGATTATGTAATTGTGGTACATAGGGGTCTCTAAGGGTTTAGTTTGGATTTCAATCAATGATTATAGGCTCAGAGTGAAAAATTGAAGTTGCAATCGATTTTATAGGAGACATTTCCTTTAATTCATATTGAATATTGTGGTTTCAAAGTTTATACATTATATTTATTTCAATTTCAGGTTCTATTGGGAAAGAGTTAGTTTTTGTGGTTCCTATCATGAAATTTTGTGATGAGAAAGAATGAAAAAAAAGATTTTTAGCATCCCCACCCTGACAATGATGCAGAGTTTTGACACGTTCCTGTCAAGGGGTGTGTAAAAAATGTTATTTACTATATTAAAATATAGTATGTGTTTAACCATGGTTGTTTCTAGAGAGGATCACACAAAAATAAAGATATCACCTTAAATTTTATAAAGAAATGAAGATTTTATTTGAAATTGTTTAACTTTAAAAAGAAATAATGACATAAAAATTAATGTTGACCACAAATTTATAAATAGAGTGATGATGTCAGGATAGGATAACCATTTTCAATTTCATCATCCTCATAAAAACCATTCCCAATCTATTTCAACTGAATGGTAAATTAATGTCTCCTCGACCGAGTTGTCAATCATCCTTGGTTGAAGTAAGCAACATGAACCATCATGTGTGCATGAGAATTCATAAACCATTCCAAAATAACTAAGTAAAGTCCCAATTACTAATTGTTTATTCTTATAAATATATAAACAATTCACTTATTACATACAAGTTACAATTATTAGTAGACACCCACCACAAAAAATATGATTAATTGAGACAAACTATTATATTATGAGGGAGTTCAAATAATTTCAACCAATGTTGTAAAAAATTAATGATAGGAAAACCTAAAATAAAATAACATTAAGTGAATTTTGAACCAATAAAAATAGAACCATTAAATAGTAAAATTGGGTTTAAATTTGATGCATAATACACTGAAATTACAAAAGGAATACTCCCCCTTTCCCAACCACGCAAGAGTTTTAAACCTCTACGTGAAGGGTAATATAGTTGAAATTGGAAGAATAGAGCATTCAGAAACTAATAAAAGGAAAATTAGAAAATCCAAAACACTTTAGGGTTAATTTTTTTAAGAAACACCCATATTTATTCTTTTTCAAATCCTTTTAATGGATGTGGGTACACATATTTATATGGTAGAGAGGTGAAATAATTTCCATTTAGATTCATTCCACTGAAATTTGGAGTTTTTTGTGTATAATTATAAGTGAATTCTTGGTAATGTGTCTGCATAAATGTTTACCCCTCTCTATTATTCATGAAATGTCCAAATGTATTGTTTAGTGGGTAAGTCTCAAAATATTTATACCCTAATTACTAATTTTTTTTGGATAAGTAGACTCCTCAACTCCATCCACATTGGCACATTAAGTGGATGCCTTAGAGGGAAAATTTCAACGTTTAATTTAAATTGAAATGTAATATTGTAGTTATCTTTAAAATATATATATAATAACCACATTTTGAGTTCTATAGGCATATATATATGTCATTTACTGAGGTGGTGTCCACTATATCGTCCAGACATATTTTTCAGCTTGATTATCTTTTTAGAGCTAGTGGGTTTCAAATTGGTTCTAGGTAAACAAGAATTATTTGTTTCCTACAAACAGAAGAATCTAATTAAAACAATCACTACAATTGCATCACAATTTTAAATGATATTCTTGAAATTAAGAAGGGAAAAAAACTCTTAAATTTCAATAATTAAGTTTTTTTTAACATTTTAGCCCAAAACTGACAAAAAATCCAAAAAATGATGAAAATAAAATCATATTGATTTCTTGGAAGGGATTAAATCATTGAAAAAATTATGAAGACTTATAGAAATATTATATATATTAATAAGTAATAACTTTTTTTGTTTAGATAAACAATTTCTTTTTTATATTTTAAGATTAATTTAAGTGATGACATTAACCATTTCAAAACCATTTATTTTTTTTAAATTTCATCATAACTAAATAGATTTCAACACTAATGTTATGAAAAAAACATAGTTTAAGTTGAGGGAGAGACTTTATTTAACTGTCTATATATCAGTCCATAACACTGAAGGCGATCACATCAATAGAGATTTTAGGTAAATAGGGAAATAGTCATAAAGGTAAGAATTCTTATGAAAATAATCATAACATCATGATATAATGGTAAGAATGCTTATGAATTTTGAATACTAGGTTCTTGAAATTAAAATTATATGCAAACCGTCTCTTCCCATTATAGACCATGAAGAAAAATTTATAAATAGTCTACCACATGAACGGTACATCAATCACTCTAGGGGAAATAATAATAAAATATAATAATGAACAACATGAAAAAAATTTCCATCAATGAAAACCTGATCCTCCCCCCATGCATGGGTTGGCTAGACCCAGACACGAGCTATCGTCTATGTTCCAAAACATTCCAAGTCTCATGTTTACCATTAAAAAAGAAATATGAAAAGAAAATTAAAATCTCTCATTCCACATTATTATGTCCCAATCTTATATCCACTCCAATGGTGCCCTAGGTTGGTTAGTGACTTGGCCTCAAATGCTCCACCCTGTATGCTAAAGACCACCAAAAATCTATGAGGGTCTAAAGGTTGTATGTTGGGTTTACTATAAAATGTGGTTCAATATTTAAATATAGAATATGTATAAAAAATCAAAGTCATCATATAATAATAACAACTAAGAAGTGAAAATAATAATAACAATTCCAAATAATCCCACCAGGCATGATCATGTTGAGTCATAATACAAGATTTCAATATACAATAGGTTAAACATATAATAGGTGTAGACTTAAAAATGAATGAATAAATAAATTATATCATTTGTAGAAGGTATCATGAGTACATGCTCAACGACTACTCCCATGACACATTATATCCTAGAAGGGACAACAATAACGAAGCATGATCCACCATCTTGACCTGCAACAGGAGAATTATTTTGGTACCCAACAATGAATCAAATTGGGTATGTGTAAAACTTAGTAGGCCACCACCAATGGTGTGTAATACAATATAGTATATGATTATAAAATAATTCAATTTGAGTGTATATCAAAATAAAATTTTCAATGTAAATACAATCCTTATAGAGATCAGGTTTCATGTGGGATACCTAACTGACTCTACCAACATCAGTATAAGATAGATAAATATGAACATATTCCATAATATATATATATATATATGAGTTCTAATGATGACCCGAGATATATACCGAATGCGCCTATTTATATCTTATGAAAATTTTAAGGATGTTTCACTTTTAAATTAGGGAACTTAGTTTAATATCTTTGTGAAGGGAAAATTTAGAATCATGTCTGATGATGTCAAAAAATACTAATAAGGACATCATGTGAAAATTTATAATTATAAGAGATATGGTGTACCATTTCCTATAATTTATTAATTAAGGTGTAAAGACATATCCAATAATTAATATAATTCACATGAAATATCATGTACAATACCTTCAATATTTAACATGAAATTTCACGTCCAATATTGTGGAACATTATATCCAATAATCTTAAATAATGAAAGAGGAATTTGATACCCACTAATGTGGAACATCATGTTCAACATTCTAATGTAAATGATTTGAGAGCTATGTCCAAAATCACTTAACTATTTATAAATATTCATTCAATGTTCCATATGATCCCATCCATGGTATTCTGAAACACAATCCAATTATTTATCATGAAATAGGTGATAAGTAGAAGTATTACATTTAATAATTATACAGGACATGATAGAACATTCATGTGAATTTAAAATCATCACGATTCAATTCATCCCTCCTTTTGCAATTTCATTCCATTAATCAAATCACATAAAAGAGATATAAATAAAATGATGTTATCCATACTATTCAAAATTTATCATAACTCATTTAGAATTGAATAAGGTACATGCAATGTTTTATACATTAAAAAATTCACTTAATTCATTATGATGTCTTGAAAATGAAATAGAAAACATAATTCCAAATAAAAATACAAGGATGAAGGAATATCATACATTCAATTTGATCAATTCAATTCATCATTTAAGTCATACCATAAATGAGAAAAAGGGGGCCAAGTGTAATCTACATTCCATTACATCATTTAACAAGAATAAAGTGGTATGTTATTACCCTTCACCCATCATTTAATTTTTTTCATGTGTGATCATGTTATCTAGGGGTACATCCATTCTACATAAGATTTCATTATTTAAATAATTACAATTCTTTGTAAAATTTCAATATAAACATAGTTTAGTGGTGTTTTTTCATGAGGGAAAATTATTTCATAAAAAAATAATTGAATCCACCTAAGGGAAGGAATTGGGTTGAGGTTTTCAACCTTTTACCTGTAATTAATGTCTAGTAACATGTCCAGAATCATGGTACAATAATTAATTTAAGTGTATATTAATAATATAAGTAACACTAGAAAATTCCGACATCTATATAAATAAACCATTTTATAAATGATGATACTTTTAAGGAAAGGTATATAGAATACCTACCTCATGCTCAAGAAGCTTCAATCATCTCTTAGTGAGATTCAATTGTAGTTAAAATTAACGAAATTATAGAAATAGGAAAACTACCAAAAAAGGGAATATTAGATCATGAAATGATTATGTCAAAAAGGATAAGAGAAAATGGGAAAAGAGGTAACAGGAGAAGTATAATCACCACTATAATTCTAACAGACCCAATGATGTTTGATTTAGAGTAATAATGTAGGAGAACCACCCAGGTATGAAGAGAGATAAGAGGATGCACTTACGGAACCTCATGGATGAATAGAGGAAGAAGAACCAGAAAAAACATCTTCGAACGGAGAAGAAAATGGTAATTTTGACCCTTTTAAAGAGGTACATGATTAAGCTTCATGGTAAAGAAAAATGGACATCAATTAGGAGGTTTCATTTTCTAAAAATCCTCCAAGCTATATTGTACCTCCATTGGTTTATAAACTTTGATCAAACTATATGGAGTTACTTACCCAAGTAGTACTACCCCAGAGGGTTGTATTGCATGGTTATAAGTGTGCCCCATCACCTCAAAAAAAAATTCAAAATTTCTTGGGGAAGCTAACATGGTCAACCCTACCATTTCCCCATACAAAATAACCCAGAAAGGTTATTATTAACCATGTACCTATGGTTTTCTCTCTCTGAAATTAGTTTTCAAACCCTGATGGCCCAAAAACTAAATCAACCTCCAAAGAAATATTTTTTTCATAAAAACCTTATAATAACAACGCTTTAAGTATTCCAAATCTCAAAATTACATACTGAATATCAATTTATCATTTGGTCCTTCCACTAAATGAAAAGCTCAAAATTATTTAGAAATTCTCAACAAAACAAAACACATGATTTTATGAAAGTATTGGATGTTGATTTGTATGTCTCCATATATTTAGCTATTTTAATACTAAAATAGAATTAAAAACTTATACTAAATGTTCCACGGATGAAAATATCCATTCAAACAAATATTTTATTACACCAAATCTTGATGATGATATGTCAATGTTAAATAGTGTAAAATGGTAGAAATATACAAAATTGATTAAAATTTTCTATATAAATCAATAATATTTCCATAAAAAATATATATTCCACCGAATTTACATTTTCTGTATACATAACATTGGAATGTTGAGGAAATATAAATACAACATCATTGGATACTGTGATTTTTGGGAAAATATTATTTACTGATGACCCATTAAAATATTCATCATCGATCTTCTATTAAAAGAATAATCCATCCAATAAAATCCACTAGTATTAATGTTATATGTTATAAATTTTGGAAATTAAAATATTTCATAGTTATTAGAAAAAATGTTTCTGTGAATATACTATTTCTAAGATTAATGCAACAATATTTTTTTAATCAACAAATTTCATTACCTATTTAAATTTGATATTTGGGATTACATAAAATAAAAAATAAGGATTATTACCTAGAAAATATCACCTATAAATAAACAACTTCACCCTATAAATGATAAATTTAGAGTTTTACAAGACAATTTGTCAAAATTTTACAAAATTTAGTTAGTGTGATGAAGTGGATGAACATTTATCAGAGGGAATCTCTGTTTTCTCTTCATATTCTCTCTTAAGAAATATTAACCAAAGGTAATTACCATTGATGTAGTCCCAATGATTTTTTCCCAAAATCATGTCATTTTCCAAAAAGGTTATAGTGTTTAATCATATATACTTTATATATATTTTTTATTTCATCCCATTTTACCATTTTCACAAACTCTATAATTATGAAACCTGCTTGAAAATTCTATTTCATTTCTCTATATCCTTTATAATAATTTTGGGAACATTGAAAAATAATAAGGTACAAATAGGCACTAATAAAAGGGTCGTATTGATTAGAAGCATCCTACATATTAAAGATGTAAATATGATTATTCAGTTTAAAATTCACTAATAAATATTTTTTCCTAATTTTTCAAAATGATTGATATATATCTACTTCTTTAATAAGGTAGATCAAGAATATTATTCAATAAAAACAGTTTTTAGGAAATTCCATTGATCATTTTAGAAACTATATCACCCAAAATAATAGTTTTTTTGAATCATATTACCCTATCTTAGAGACAATAGTTTTCACCCCCAAATAGTCATACACACCCATAATATCCATCAAGGACTTTGTTGAGTATTTTTTCCGTTGAAAAATTACCTTAGTATATGATAAGTGGAGTTTAGTGATCCCTATATTTATATATTATATCCTAAAAATAACCACATTACTAACATATATTTATCTATTTAGGTTCTTATGGAATGCATCTTGGGGAAAATAAAAATTAATGGTTTATATAGGTCCCCTTCTTATAAAAATATTTTCAATTTTAAAAAACCTTTATTTCTATAATAGAGACTAGAAACTATGGTACCTAATAACATAGGAATAGAACATCACATGACTATTGGGAGAAATTTTGTTAAATTGAATATCAAGTGTGGAATTTCACACCATTTTATCATATGATATATCCATGTCTACCATGGAAATAACATTCCCACCTAACATACTACTCTCTAAATCAGTGAGTATCTTTTAGTTCAGTTATATTTCCCTTGGAATTATCCTCCCATAAAAAATTCATGTTGTCAATTAGAGACCGAACTTGTGGGAAGAGTTATTAAACTATAATGGATAATATTTTGAAGGATTTAGAAGTAAAATTTAACATTTTCATTAGCTGATAGTGTTGAAAAAAGTATGGATAATAATGTTCCAAAATTTGAAATAGTGTAGTGGAACAATATATATATGTAGTACTCCACCATTTATGAAATCATAATTAGTTTCAGTAAACTCCTTTTTTAATATAAAAAGATATTATAAATAATTAAATTTTTAAATCATATATACCTAGGGAAATTTCTTGGTTTAGGTTACTCATTGCATAGTATAATTAACTTTCTTTTGGGATGGATTTTAATTCAACATTTTGCCTAAATTTAATAAATGATGGAATAGTTTTATTATAAATTTCATTATTACCTCCTAGAGATCATATCATATTCTCTAGTATTAACCTTTATCCTTTGAGGAATTATGGAAATTTTCATCAGTAATTGGATTCCTGAAATTCCCATAAATTTCAAGATATTAATCTTGTAGTTGATGACTTAGATTCCTTATCAAAATATTTTACTTTATAAAAATATAAAAAATGGAAATATGTTTTTTCACATTTGTTTATCCAGTATGACCTCTAATTTTCATAGGAGAATCATTCTTTACTAATCAATTTTATGAAAGGATAGAGTGGGTATATTATTTATATATGAAATCAACGAGGCCATTTTTTGATATTTTATAGATATTTTGGAAAAGGATAGTTTTCATTATGAAACCTAAGATGGTATACATATTATGTACGATCCAACACAATAATATTTTTGAGTTTGTTGAAATATGATAATTCGATAATTTGTAATTCCAAATAGATAATTTAGATGATTATATTACGCCTTATATATGAAATAAACATCATAATATGATTTTTTCTGTTTAAATATTATATAAAAGTAGGAATAACTGAATAAAAATTGTATTTTTTTGTGCCACACCCCAATCCATAGTTCTGCATCATAACCTCATTCTTCCATGCATATATTTTTGAATAATTCAAATAGAATTTTTTTTTGTATTTTTTTGTATAATAAAAGGATATGATATATAAATTATCATTTCATAGAAACACTAGATTATTATGTGGTATTCAAAAGGAAAACCTTAACCAATATTTGATAAATAATTAAATTTCAGTGGATCCTACCAAAATATAATGGAGTTTCTATAATCCTATATTGTGGATTTATTTTTACCAAAAATACTGTATGACTACTAATATAAGAATACCCATTGAATAATGTTTTAGATCATTCAAAACTTCTTAATAAAAGAAGAATATTATTCCAGTTAAAAAAGAGGGAACCTGACACTATTTCTACATATTATAATATATTTATCAAAAGAGGATAAGACTACATCCACAAAGAATCTCTTATGCATTGAAAATTAAGAAGAAGAAGCTTGAGACATAACCATATCATAGAATGAAATTAATAAGAGGATGATTAGATGTTCTTGTTGTTGTATATCACTAGTTTTGATACTTTGAGAGATTAATGAGAAACTATGAATGAAAACCACATGGTACTAGGTGTGAAGAACAAGAAAACATTTCATAAAGCTTTATGAATTATACATTTTCCATTGAACACTTATTCTTTGGCATTTAAAACACCCCACTGAGAGATGGCTGGAGCTTAGTGAGAAATAACTCAACTATGGGATAAATTATAAAAAACATTTTTTGAGAAATATTATGAATTTCGGTGATGAATTCCTTGATAATTATGTTTGATTCATTCTGAAACCATAAGTGATACTTTATTATGAACATGTAATCACTACAATGTAATAGTGATTATATATGTCCTGATATGAGTTGAACACGCAAATAGATGTTTTCCCCATCATATTTGAGCCTTATAAAAATTAATGTGTGTTATATTATAAGAATTTTTTCATTTAATACTAAGGAGTGGGTTGAGTGAACAGTATTATATCCATCCTTATTAACTAGGACAACGGTTTATCAATTACTACTTGGTCCACTTCATATTAGATCTATTTTTCTAGATGGATTTAATAGTTTAATGGAATTTCATATTTCAGAATATTTATGTGTTAAATCAAACAAATAAAATAGAATTTACTTCTATTGATGGTAATAATAATGATTCAGTAATATCCTATATGAATGGAATTAAAATAGAGGAAAATATTTAAAAACTAATACCTGTGGAAGAAAAGTATCAACAATTAAAAAAGGTTGATCATAGTGGTAAGAGTTCGTCTATCAAATCTATGTAATATGGTTCTATTGACGAAACAATATGAAGTTATGGTGAGTATGATAATGATGTATCCAAAAAAATATGAGTAAATCCACTCTCAAAGAGAAAAGTATTCAAATTAATTTGTTGTTCTAGTAGTGACCTATATAATTTTATTTTCCTGGGTAATTCATAATAAACAATAAAAATTAGAAGAATAAGATAATAAAATAAATGATTCACTAGAAATAAAATTTATAATTTGTAAGGCTCTCATTGATATTTTGTAAGAAAAATAATAACTAGTTATTCATTATCATAAAAGGTTTCAATAGTTTAAGAAACATTTTAAAGGGATGTTTCTATGAAAATAGTAATAAAAAATTTTCATCATTATGTAATCCATGGATTAATAAACATCTATAAGACCTCTATAAATGTTAATGATTCATAAATAGTTGTTAATTAAAGTGTAATGTGACATTTAGAAAAATAATTTTGTTTATATGATTAAACCTAGTGTGACACACTTGAGTTTTTTAGTTTATAATTTATGGATTTTTGATCTTGTCCTATTAGTTAGAGACACATGTGAATGTATAATTTTATAATTTATGTATCACATGACATATTTGTGGTTATGTGTGGTTGATGTCACTATTGATTAATGTTTAGTTGTTTAATGTGTAAAAAATTATATTGAATTTCCCTATATAACTTGATTGTTAAATTCTACTCAGATAAACAAAATTATATTCCTATTTATGATAGTTCATATGGATTTTAATGATGAATTATCATTAATTGTGGATATATATTATCTTTATGTGATGGATGTATAAACACACTTGATGTATAAAAAAACTTATCTTTAAAAAAACTTATTTCATGATTTATTATATAAAGGTAAACATAATAAAATTATAGAAGATCATGAATAATAGTGTATTTTGGAAATTAGGTACATATCAAAACAACATGCAATTGAAATACAAGGACATTATTGACGTTTTCCATAATAATATCCTAAAATTCCATTATTCTTCTAAAATGAATTGGATATCTTGGGGACCAACATAAGAAACTAGCGAGCTATAAATTGTCTTAAGGGAATAAACCAAGAATATAATAAGGTAATTCTTTATATGTGAGCCAAGAGGCATTTCAATTTTAGATAAGAGGGATGAGAATCAAAATCCTGAAGAATGAGAAATTATATAACATGATAACATAAAGTTGATATGGAAATGTAAAAACAAAAAAACATAACATTATAAACATAAGTTAGGAATGAACATGAAGAAAAAATAACATAGTATTCATAGGATAACCTCCCAAGAACTATACTTGGAGTCTCATGATTTATAAACATAACCCAATGTATTGGAAGGAGGTATAATTCTTGGCACACTCTTCACTTTCAAATCATGTACATACATAAGTTCTCCACATAGGTTATACATCATAAGTATATATTTAATCAAATTGAATATTATGATTAAGGAGTATGCATTACATAAATGGAAATCCAGAACCGATGAAGGATATGTAAAACAAGGTTAATACCTTTTAATGGAAATTTTATTGTCTATTCAATAAAAATATAATTGTCTTATAAAATTATAGGATGATTTCAGGATGATAACAAGGGTACACAATGATATATTGAAGTTATTAATGAGAGGGAAAATGGTATCATTACTTGGGAATCATAATTAAAGTATGTGGAATCTGTAAATGAATTAAAACATGAAAAATTAGAAATAAAAAGGCAAAACACAAAGATGGTGCTTGCATAATGAGGAGAAGTAGAGGATCTATTATCTTGATAGGGCACTACTAAATGAGTTAGGGGAATTATGATAATCTTGGCGGTTATATGGAGTTCTATAGAGGTTTAATAGTAGAGTAAATTTATGTTCCATGATTTTTGAGTGAAGAGGAATTAATGTTTGGGTGGGATTATATAGAAATAGTGAGGGGGATTCATTATTAATTTCTAAACATAGGTTTTCCACATTGTACAATAAATTAATAAAACCCATAAACAATCCAAGGGTTTTGGTAAATGGTTTCTACCAAATAGTAGTGTTTATCATTATCTTATAAGGCTAAGAACCTAAAATAATAATATAATTCCATTAGTGATGTGGAAATTTGTAATGTTTATTAAAATTGATTTTAGACATTAAAATATAAAATAGGTTTTGGGGGATTATTTAATGGGTTATAAAATTAATAAAATAACCAAATTAATATATTATTTTAATGGGAAAAACTTATTATGGTGGTTGATACTCTTTAGAGTATTTATGTCTTTGATTCGGTGCTTTTATGAAGTCATAATACACATGGTATATTTATACTGTTTATAATTTTGACCCAAAAATTCAACCATCTCTAAAAATTATAAAAAAAATCATTTACTAATTTCAATGTCCCAAATTCAAAAATAATAGTTATTTTATGAAATTAATTATATATGATTTAATCTTTTAAATGAAATCACATATTTATTGAATGGAAATATTGTTTTTGATAAAAACAATTTTATGACCCTTATAAAAATTATTTTTTACTTCAAAAAAAGTATATTATAAATTATAATTGTTAAATATTATTTAATTATAATATTTTATTATCATAATATTTATTTTATAAATTTTTGAATCCATTAAAATATAGTTCCTTTATTAAAAAAAAATTGTTTCACGATGATACAATTTGTGTTGTATCATATCAATATTTAATTTTTATCAAAATTATACATTAATCATTATATGGTGATAAATGATAAATATAATTATAAAAAAATAAAAAAATAAAAAAATAAAAATTCATACTATTATGGTCTAGATACATATCCCTCTATTATAGTAGTGAATTACCTAAGAGGAAGGTGTATAATGGTGAAATTTTCTAGGGGTCTTTCAATAAAAACGGGTTGATCCAAGATCTCAATGATCGTGAAATTCATCTATAAATGTTCACAATCAAGCTTTAGTTGTTGTATCTCGGTTGGATATTGGTCATGGTAATAGAAAAATCATTATATATCCCTCGTAATCTTAGATAAATGGGGATTATAGTGAATGTTTCTAATTATCAATGTCATCTCTCCTTTTGTCTTTGTCAATTAACAATATGATCACCATTACTATACAAATATAAACCATAATTTTACAATAAATATATAATCAATGGTTATGATGATAAAAAATATTCTAAATCTATTCGAACATAACTGTCTGAAATTACTAAGATATTTCATGTGTTTTCTACAACATCACTTCATAATGATGAATTTAAAAGGGTAATTTATTTTATAAATGTTTTGGACATTATTCACAACTTCAAAAAATTTACCCTAAAAATTTTCATTTCATACACTAAAATAGATGAATGTACTTCTGTTTTATCTCATGTTCCGGTTCCCATTTCACCCCCCAATCCTATGGTTCCACCAAAACACATTTATAAGGCGAGTTGTATTCTTCCATAAAATTTTATCTATACTATCTAAGATCTTCATCAGATGATACTTATATGAAAGATCAATATACAATGTTACAATATCTAGTTTCAGTAAATGTGTGGGATCTGATATATACTTCCTGAAGAGGAATACATGGAATGAATCATGTACTTGAGATTGGTTACAAGGGACTTCTAGTTGATTGGTTACTAAATTGACATAAACAAGGATATTTATGGGGCAAACATATTTAGGAATAAGCTTTACCTTCTTCCCAGAAAATATGAATTTCTTACATGGTGATATATGATGGAAACATTATCCCATACCTCAAACTTTAGCACTTGTTGATGATTCTATACATTTCTTTTCTACCTATTGTTTTGTGTGTTTCATATAATCCATAATTGTTTGAACATTATCTAAAATATATTAGAAAAATATCATGTCCCATTAGTATATAATCTCCATCTTTATCGCAACATGTTAGAGTCTAACACCTCTTCACATATAAAGCCTCATAAGGTTCCATTTGAATACTAGAAGGGAAATTATTGTTTTATGAAAACTATAATACAGGAAGGTACACAACTTAACATCATTGGAAAACCATTTAACAAGATCCAATCATATCCACAAGAGTTTGAATAGTCCTTTTCAGAATGATAGTGTGTTTTAGGGTGATAAGTAGTGTTGATGAATAGTTCTATATTCATGCATTACTAATGGATTCTCCAGAAAAATGAGGTAAGCCTCAGATCTCAATCAGATAAAATAAAGTGTGGAAATCCATCCATTATTACCACATCCCTTATTTATATCTTGTTATGTTGTTCAGTAGAGAAATATTTCTTGACAATAATGAAATGTGAAAGATTTATATCGTGATCTACTTCCACCAAGTTGGAATTATTTCCATTAGGTATCATGGGGAGTCCTATGATTAAATCCATCGTAATTGATTCTCATTTTAATACTTGTATGGGAAATGGCTTCACCATACCCTTATAATTATGTCATTATTCCTTGAATTATTGGAACACTAAAAATTGAGATGCAAAATCCATAGTATCCCTCCCTATGTTACCCCACCAGACATTTTTCTTCAAATAATTATACTTATTAGTACTTCCTCGATGAATAGAGAAGGATGAGTAGTGTGAACCATCAAAAATTTACCTCTTTATTTCCGGTATTTATGGGACACATATTCTGCTTCCAAACCTTATAAATCCATTTTTAAAAAAATTGATCTTTGAAATATTCATTACCATTTTCTATAGCACCTCATTATCCTTCTCGACACCCTTAATACTATCAAGAATAGATGATTTGATAGTTCTTTGAGTATGGTACGATGATGATCCTTTAATTATTCCGATGTCAATAATTTTCATGACTAAGAATATTGGATCCCTTAGAAACCTCATTATGGATATAATTATGTGATCCTTTCTATGTAAATTATATTCAACATTGTTTTATTTCCCATTATAGTAATGTATTTAATAATAATAATACTTGATCATCTCTATCCACTTCTGTTGGCACATATTGACCTCCTTTTTTGTGAATATATACATAAGGATTTTGTGGTATATATATATTTCAAACTTCTCCCCAATGAAATAATAGCACTGAATATTCAATAACGAGATCCCTAAAAAAATTCCAGATCATTTTTTATGTACTTCTACTCATGGTTCATTAACTGGTAGGAGGCATAGGCAATCAATTTTTCATCTTTGACGAGTACACAACCCAATCCCTTTGTGGATTCATCACTATTGACCAAAATTACTTTACTACTGGTTTTTGAAGCTAGAACATGTTAAGTGATTATCCACTTATTTAACTCTCTAAATCTCTCTTCACATTAATCTTCCTAGAAAATATTAACACCATTCAAATTTAGTATGGATAGTGGGCATGAATATTGTGATAAGTATATCAAAAATTGATGATATTGCCTAGGAACTCCATGGATACTATATATTTCCATCATAAAATATGTTTTGGTCCACCATTCAATTGAATTTGATGTCTAAGCATAAAAAATATCTCATGGGTTTTTATTACATTCCCATGGATGGTTACACTTCCCATCCAAAACTCACATTTATTGTACTCCAAAAATAAAATTTCCCATCATAAATTCTTTATTATGATACTCATATTATCCTCATTTTCCTCCTAGAATGTAGAGTTGATAAGAATATCATCTATAAAGACTACCATAAATTTTTCTATATAATCCGTAAGGACACTATTCATTATGTCCAAGAAGATTGATAGAGAATTAGTGAGTCTAGAGGACATTTACTGTGAACTTAGAGTGACCATACCTTATAAGAAATGAATTTTTTGCGGTATCCTCATTCACATTTTCTTGATAACATCCCAGTAAAAAATACAACCCAGATAAGTAATGGGATAATCATATATTGTTCATAATCATGATCTTTTTAAGCTCATGATAATCAATTTATAGGAACATTGACCCACCATTCTTCTTGAAGAAGAGGAATCATCAACCCCATGGAAAATAACATGGTAATATAACCTATATATCTAGATTGTATTGTAATTGTGTTATTATCTACATATTTTCAACAACGACCATTCTATAAGGGTTCATTTTTATAATGGAAATGTCATCAAGGATGATCATTTCCCTAGTCATAATCATATTAGTTAAATATTATTTATCATATTCATATAATATCCATTCTTGATATAAAAATTCAAAATAAGATTCACCCTCATCATTTCACTAATATAGAATTGGAGTTCAATTTTCTATTTTAAGGGTGATTTAGTTCAATCAAAAATTTATGTTGGCTCTATTTAAGGAAATCCATTAAATACCTAGAATAACATTGAATTCCACTAAGGGAAGTATCAAAACATTTTCTGGGATATTTATTTAGCATATTTTGATATGGGATGATTAATATTCTTGTGATACAATAATTATCCCATTTTCCATCATCATTGATGAGTTGACATCCATATTTCGAGGTGGTATTGGAATAGTTCTAAAAAAATATTGTGATATGAATGAATTCATAAGACTATTGATAGATAGGATATTTTATGTCTATGAATGGATTATAATCCCACCTTTCAGTATTTTATTCTGGATATAATCATTTACTTAAACAAAAATAGACATAGTTGTTATGGTTTTCAAACTATTGAACATATAAAAGGGAAAACGTGAACATTGATGGGTTTACTCATAAATGAAATATATTCCTTAAATATGAATTTACAGGTCTATATACAAGTTATCCATGTTGTATATACAAATATATTTTTTATGAATTTATGTTCCCTACATGATGGTTCCTTTGGTGATTGTAAATTTACCAAATCATATCTCATGGTATTTTCAAACTATGTGGGTAGTAAAGTCTATTTTCATGCACTGCGGGGTTATTGAGTCCATCTTAATGTTCCATTTTTAGGTTTTTTTATCCCTTGGTATATGTTTTCAAGAGACACATCCACTTATAGTATCTAGAAATAGATGTATTTTGATGGAAACAACTTCAAAAATAAATAAAAAATTATGGATGTTTTCCTATGTTTATTCTCATGCCTAATGATTTCACTAGAGTTTTATAATCCAAATCCCAAAAATTAATTGAATTTACTATGATATTAACATTGACAACCCATATCATTAATAGGCCTTATTTCATGATTGTTTATATAAAGGTAGACATAATACATTCCTAAAATATCATGAAGCCAAGTTTCATTAAAGAAATTAGGTACATAACATAACAAATTTCAATATAAATAAAATTACATTATTGATAACATATTTAACATGATCATAAAATTCCATCATTATTCTATAACTACATGGGATAACAGGGGGATGTATATAAGAAATGGGTAAGCTATAAAGTCCAGTAAGTTAATATAAAATCCTAGAATTAAGTAAAGAAATATTTGTGATCCATGAGGAATTTAATATTATATAAGTGTGGTGAGTATAATAATATTGAACAATGATTCATTATTTAACATGATAACATTATGAAAACATGTGAATGTGGAAATAACCTGAAACATGGCATTATAAACATAATCCAAGGGTAACCTTAAAGGATTAATAACACAATGTTCTCACTATATCCACTCATTCCCAATTCATGTAATCTCTTGAGATAAAAACATTACCAAATTCATTATAGGGATATATTATTTCGATCCCACCTACCGGGTTCCTGTAATGTACATGCATAAGTTTCCCACATAGAATATACAACATAAAGATGCCTTTCATCACTTTTAATCCCACAATTAAGGTGTTTTGATAACAAAAATGGAAATTCCAAATCAATAATTGAAATTTCTTATATGGTGAATTCCTTTTAGTTTAAATAGGAATGAGTATTCCATATAAAAATATTTTTCTTGGATAATTGAACGATGATTTTGGAAGCATAATGGGGTATATAAGGATTTGTAAACGGAGTGAATGAGAGACAGTGTGGTATCTCACTACATTTGAATAATAAGTAAAAAACTGGGATGTGTTAAAGTTTATATTAACTTGGATAATTGGAAATAAAAAGGTAATACATAATGAACTTTTTTGAATAAATAGAAGAAAGGGTGGATCCCTTTCTTCGAGAGGGAGATTTTAAAAGCTTGGGAGGAGTTTCATAAGATCTTAGGGGAACCATGGGAGATATGTCGAGTGGTAAAGTAATATTATTTTTAATTCTCCAAATTCTTTTAATGAAGAATAATGGTATTTTCGGTTGGATTATATATAAAAAGATAGTATAAATATTTCATAATTTCCAAACATAGGTTTCAAACTCAATATGATAAAGTAATCAATCAGACAAATGTTCCATTGGTTTTCCAAATTTTTTAACAAAATTAGATTGGTTATAATTATAGTATATTCCTAATAATCATACACATTAAAATATTTTCTTTATTGATTTGTAAATGAGTAATGTTTAAAATGAATTATATTTTAAAGAATTAAAATATAATATACGTTTTGGAGGATTTATTAAGTGTTTATCAAATTAATAAAATAAAAGAACACATTATTTTAAATGAAAAAACATATTTTTGGTCATGGATAATCATTAGTTTATTTATTACATCACTCTGTAGCTTTTATGATTTCATAATACATATTATATATTTATACCCTTTTTAATTCTAACCTAAAAATTTGTAAGTCTCCAAAAATTATGAAAATCTCACTATTGGTTAATTTCTATACACTAATTTCAAGAAATAATTTATTTTATCAAAATATTGTCTTTTTTGGATAATTTACACTTTTAAATCAAAAATCCCTATTTATTAAAAAATATGGGATTTTTTTTGGAAATTAACAGTTTTCTGAGCCTTATAAAATATAATTTTGACTTAATAGAAGTATATTATATTTTATATTTAAGAAATTTTATTTAATAATGGTAATTTTATAAATATCATTTATTTAAAGGTTTATTTCAATATATATAATATATTTACACTACTAAAACTATATATTTAACAAATATAGAATCTGTGTTTTATCATATCAAAATTTAATTTTTGTAAAACATATTCTTTAACGGTTATAAGTTAAAAAAAAGATAGATATAATCATTATTTTATAAAAATTAAAAACAAATCTTTCTATTATGGTCTAGTTACATATAAAATTATTAAAGTAACGAATTCCCTAGGTTATCCTATATTTTTTATTATCGCAATAAAAGATCAGTCAATGTAATGTGGCATGACCATGTGTCTATAAGAATGTATGCTTATATATTAATTATTATTGATTATTATTTATTTATTACGAAAAATCCGATGGATGATTATAAAAAATTTCTTATATTTGGTTTTCTTATTATGCACACATAAATGAGGGTATAATCTCCCAGTGGTAACACGCAAGACCCTCGCTTCTTTTCAGAAGGCCAAATAAAATGGGGAAGCATTCTTGAACTCACATATAGACTCTGACTAGGGCAGTAGTCAAGTTGTCTCTAATCAAGGGGTCTTGTAACATTAAACATTCACTACAATTTTATCTTAGGGGTTTGGATGTGTATTAATGTAATAATTATAAAAATTCGTTTTTGTTAAATGTTATTATCTTTATAAGAATGTTGTTTCACTTTTTCTTATTTTACTATATTTCACCTCTTGTAAGAAGGTTTTTTTATTTTAATTGATTTTCTAAATGAGATTTTAGATCATATATTATCCCCTCAATATTTTTTTTGAATGATATATCTTGGTTTTAATAAGAAATATATTACACATATTTACCAAATTTTGTGTTTTGATAATGCATTAAATTTTGTTTTGTTCTCATTTTTTACATAGTTGAAATTATTTCATAGTTTACTTTCTCTCTATTTTTTTATTTTTTAATATATTTATATATATTAACCTTGAATTGAATCAAATAGGTTTCTATTAAAAAAATTAGGAATTATATTTGTTAAATAATTATTATTTCTTTTTGTGAAACATATTTTTTCCTTCACTATTTATAAAATCATGAATTTTCATTTTTGGATGTATTAAATATAATGATTTTATTCTAAACAATTATTATAAAATGATATCAAAATATATATGTAAAAAACAAATATGTTTCTATTTTTTCATTTTTATTGGTTTATGGATAATTTGGATTTATACTCATAAATTACCTGTTATTGTCATTCATTTATAGTATGAAAATAGATTGGATATAATAACTCTAATTCTATTTTCGCTAATGTGGTCATTGGTTTTTCTTAATTAAAATTAATTTATTTCATATATCTAGTTCTTAATAATTTGAAACTAATTTTTATACAATCAACATACTTCATATTCCATGTTTTCGAGAAAGATTATAATAATCATTTTATTTAAAGTTCATTGAATGTGTTAAATCATTTATCATAAAAAAAACTACTAAAATAGTTAGTATTAGATCAAATATTATTATCATAATTAATTCATTGTAATTCAAAATTCAAAAAACTAAATATACAACATTATTTGAGTTTATAGTTTATCATGATACATTCATTATTATAGTTATTAAATTTAAATTTATTTTCTCTTAAACCATAAGTTATAATTGTTTCCATATCTATTTATGAATAGAGTGTTGTTTCTTTCAATAAAACCATCAATAACAACTTTAAAGAGTCCTTATAAGAGGAATTGATTTTTTATATTAAAATTATTATAGTTAGAGGGTGATAGGATAAATATAAGGGAATTTTGAGATAAATAGATGTGAGAAAATACAGTGGTCATCATATGTTTAATTTATTTAAATAAATTTTTAATAAATTTAAGTATTGTCATTTTGAAAAACTAGTTCATATTTAGAGGTAACATTCTACTATAAATTCCTTTACGTATGGGTGTGATAAGTCCAATATAGTGGATACTAGTTATAATTACATGAATTATATGCAATAGTGTGTTGTATATATTTTGGGATAGAGTTTATACTTAGCACTGGGATTTCATTCAACTAGTGTCCCAAGAGGATTTATTTTCACAATAATAAACGAAAGTGTAAAGTGAGAAGTTTGTTTGAAAAAATTATGTGTTTGAAGGATTTTGGTGATGGTTTTGTAGTGATCAAATTGTGATATGTCACTAAAGGTGAAAATTGTAAATTATAAAAGATATTTAACTATGTATTGGAACTGAGGTGATTGGGTGAGCGAGACCAAGTTATATTTTCTAGGAGATGGTACCTTTTTATTCTATATTCATATATATGTTTCTCTAAATTATAATAATTACTCAAGACAAGGTTATATGGTATTTATAGTGAAACCATGCTAGAATATGCAATTTCCTAATGCACGGTACTAGTTTTTATTATCTTCATATGTGGAGTGATGTTTTCTCCATAAGACTCATTAATCATTCACATGGATTTGGATTCGACCAATATGGACTCATGTGGGGTGGTTTGTTGGTAGTTTACTTGATATTGGGTTAAATGTCACTATTATTTCTTTCAATGTTATAAATCTAGATAATGTTGTTTTTGTTAAATGAATTTTTATACAATTTTTACCATTCTAGATTGAATTCTCTTAATGAAATTTAAAATTAATCAATTTAAGTGGTATTCTATATGTAATATTAATATATTATGATTACATGTTCTTGTTGTAGGTTGGATAATTTATTGATGTTTTTTTGTTAAGTAGGTCTATGAGAATCATCAAGATGCCGATATAGTGTAAAAAGGTTGTTTTCTCAGTTATATGATTAAATATTCCATGTTATCCTTATATTAATAAATTAGTTTTAATTATAATGTAGTTTAATTTCTTATAGATTTTATTTTTGTGTTCAGTAATTTGTTGGTTCAATATTTCAACTATTTTTTTACACTATATTTTGAAATTATATAGTACTACTCAATGGTAGTTTGGTTTAATAATATATTGATTCCAGGATTTGAATTGATCTTTGTAGGTAAATATTTCAGAAAATGTTTTTCATGGAGCCTTGGAATAAATTTCAATGAAAATGTATTTATATTTGATTTTATATTATTTAGAAAACTCCATGAATTTTTTTTGATTTATTTATTAATTTCTACTGGGAAATTATTTTTAGTATTAAAATTATAAACTATGTTAGGATGTTTAAACAATGGGATGTTTAAAATTAATTACTAAATATAGTCTCATTAGGTTATTTCTTACTCACTAGGCATTCATTACAAATTTACTCTATATGAAGGGATTTGTATTTGGAATACTTTATATGATTGATATTTTTAATTATATGTTATTTCACCATAACGAATGATTATTCAAATTCAATGGCTTATAGGCACCATGTTTCTATTTTCTTACGTGTTTCCTCAACATATTTTTTTTTATTTAAGACATACCACTAGTGGTTACTTTTATTGATCTATATATAATGTTCCCATTTCGAATAATTTTTTATATGTGGTTAGAAATTGGGTTTTTTATTATTGAGTAATGATTTTGGATTAAAATGATCTTATTTACTCTTATATATGACTTTTGGAATATGGGAGAGTGCTAGGGTATTTATAGTAACAAATTTATATGGAAATGGTAATTTTTTGGAAAATACACTAGTGGTGCATAGTTCACAAGTCAATATATTTTAGAAAACAAGGATAATTGCGGAATAATGAGGTTGTTTATGGTGTATGTTAAATAATAAATCCACCATGCTTTTATAAAAACAAAAATAAATCAATATATATACATATATTCATTCTTGAAGATATTTTGTGTTTTTTTGTAGCATGTTTTCTATTTTTTGAAAATATATATTTTTATGAATGTTTTTGTTAAATAGGTGATAAAAAAATTCTGAATATTATTAGTAATGTTTTTCTTATATTGTGATGGATGAGGTGAAGGTTGTCTTTCATTTTATATGTTAGGACAAAAAAACTCTACGTCAGATGATTATATGTCATTCTTAAAAGATCCTAACATCATGAAAAATATCATGATCCAACATGATGTTTGTACACATTTGTATACAATTAAGAATCCAAATTTGAGAAAAGTACACCAATGATATGGGATGAAGAAAGACCATGTTACTAGATAGACATAGATGGTTATTATAGGTTGAAGGTTTATAATTTTTTCAAAGAGTGAAATATATAAAAAGCTATGAGATGATTGATATTATAGTGGAAGTACAAATATGAAGCTACATTATTGGAAAGTGAATGGACATTTCCACCAGATCAATGGGAAAGTATTCTCTGATAAAATTATTTTGATATTTAATCTATGTTATGGAACATCAGCAGCTCGAGTGAACCAGAAAGAGGCCAAATGAGTTTCCATACAAAGGTATCTTAGTTTACCACAAAAATATTTTGTATGAAGTTTATATAAAAAAATTCTTACAAGTTGTATAATGATTGATTTTAAAAAAAAGTTGTGATATTAAGGAATTGGTTCAACTCAATCAAAAGATGAAACTTGAAACCAAAGAGGATATGCAATGATAACCCTTTGTCTAATGTTATCAAAGGTGATGAATAAAGTAATAGTACTATAACTATATAAACTCTATCCATAGTTTACATGAATAATGTAATGTTATAGAGGATTTCATATCAAATCTATCAAATAAGGGAAGTCCAGGTAGGTACAAGGAAGAGAAATGAATGCAGAATGATCCATCAAACATACAAGAATTAAAAACAAATCTCAATAACATTTTATATATGATTCAAATATGATGAACTATAATATACTTTTATATCCATGTAATTTACGTAGTTTGAGATAATGTAGTATGACCATAAAAAACATTTGGATGAAGAAAATAGTAATCAATTGGAAAATTTTGACAAGATAGAAAAGTTTCCAAATGATTCATCAGATGAAATACCAGTATACTGAGTTTCAAGAAGCATATCCTAAACCTAGAAATGGACCAAATTTTATTATGTTGAGATGATCTATAAAAGTTTTTAACTAGCTCAGATAATTATTTTTGTATAAGATCTTTACCATTGAGGTTAAGGGATATTGAAGAAGGATATAGGTATAAAATAATTATTGAAATTCATGAAGACTCAAGAGGACATGGGAATAATCCATAAAATGTCAGTAAGTGGGAATGTAAATTTTGGTTTCCCCCATTTCTATTTTCATCTCTCTAATAAATGGGGTGAAAGTATAGTATGATAGTTGGTATAGTTTATTTGTGTCAGAGAGTCAAAGTTTTGTAGAAAAGGTATCGTACACAGATACTACAAACATAACCAAATGAAATAATTTTTAGTATTTTATGTTTATGACTGAAATAGTAGAAGAAGAGAGGAGAAAATTATAATAATCAGATACAGTGTAAAAATCTGATGCACTAGATTGAGATTTTCTTCAATGTCATCAGAAAGAGCAATAAGTTAGAGATACTGGACAATGATAGTAAAAGATAGACACTCAAAACATATTGGGTGGAATTTTTTTTTAATAGACAGTTCCTAGAAGAAGATGAATAGTTTTAGTAAGGCACACCAGAAGGAGAATATAAAATTATGTTAGTAGAAATAATATATATAGATACTGAGAATACATATTAGACAAAGTAATTTTGAATGAAATTTCCGTGGGATGAAAATAAATGTTTCCAATATTGTTTTGGATTGGGAACATAATAATTTTTTTGAATGATTGATATCAGTATAAGAATACCTTTTAGTTTATATGGAGTTTAACTATATTTGGATCATTATATTCACTTTTATAGTAAATTTAATTTAAATAGACCTATGAGAGTTTCCAGGGAAAGTATGTAGCCACACACACCAATCGGGGGAACCACATAATTTTTTTTCCCTTGCTTTATAATATTATCACCGCATGATTGTAATATTTTTATATAATGTTCATAAGTATAATAAATCTATCAAGTTTTATGGGTTAATTTCTAAGGATTATTGAAATTGTTTAAACATCACCATAGATTCACCCCCCTCGTAGTGGTTATCGTGACCCTACAGAACTTAAATTTGTATTAGAGACATGTTTCCCCCTTTTGACCATTATTATAGAAAACATCAACATAGTAATAGAAGAGTTATTCCTACCTTTTTTGGAAAAAATTATCAAGGTTGAAATAATAGAATGATACCCTATCTTCTACTTTTTGTCCTGAACATAATTAATGCTGTTAAAGTGTTGCTTCCAACCACTAAGAAATATGCTCCTATGAAATTTAACGAAAAATAATTCTTGAGGTTGATGAGAAAGAAAAAAATTATTTTCTTATATATTTTTTCGTAAATTTTTATTTAATGGTGATAGGACTCAACACAACTTAATGTACTTGGGACATCACTAATATTATCATTGAGGGAAACACCATTGGGAAAGATGGAAAGTTAAAAAAACAGATAATCATGTTTGAAGATATCAAAATGGTAGACGATGATAATATTGATGAGTACATAAAAAGAGTTAATAAAGTTATTAGAAATATCATAATATTCGAAGATTTATCATAAGAATCTTCCATTATTACAAAATTCAACAGAAATATTCCTTATATGTTTTATTATAATATTTCTATATCATAAGATATATATGATTTATCACTCAATGAATTAGATAACAATTTAATTTCTTATGGTATAAGGAAAGATCCATCATTGGAAAATATGATCAAGGATGAAATGGATTTTGATGCTATGGGAAAGCTAAAAATACAATATGATGATCACAAGATTATTGAACATATTGATTATTATGATAAATAATATAATAAAATTAATCCAAAAATGATGTCTATTATCTCTAAAAATTAAAAAATATGTAGTGGCAGATAATAAGGAAATTTAACACTATAATATTTCATGTTTACTGGAATTGGAAATTTTTCTATAAATTCCCCAAGATGAATATTAGAGAATATGAAGACGATTTAGAATAAAATCCATGGAGGAATAACTATACAAAAACATCCATGGAAGATAGAAAGTACAACAAACATTAGAAAAATTCACTGGAAATAGAAGAAGTATGTTCATTAATAATTTTGTGAATGAATAAACTTTCAAAAATTCTTTAGAAGTTTAAAATCTATAAAAGATAAAAAAATTCATTGAAAATGTTGAGAAAAAGGATGAATCCTCAAATAGTGAAGGGATAAAGGTAATGAAACCTACAGAGAATATCATTTGATATTAGAACATGTGGAAGGTCTTGATAAAGACAAAAAACTACAAAATTAAATTACAATGATTATGAATTAAGGTGTAAAAATGATTATAGGAATGGATGATTTTCTTAAAAAGTAATATGTGTGCATTAAGGAAATTATGAACCACAACTCGAATGTTACAGAATATGGAATGATGGAGGATGATCATAGTATGATAGTTTATTTTATGGAAGAATAATTTTTCAAAAACTAATTGAGATTTCATGAGTTTGAAAATTCTTTATATAAGATTCATGATAATTTAAACAAGGATTAATAGGTAAAAGATGAATCATATTGAGGCGTAGAGAAAATTATTTTCAATAATTACGTTACTAATTTTCCCACTAAACATAAAACATAAACTAATTTCTCTAACCATGTATGTGTTAGATTTTTTTTTAAATAATGTATTGATAAAGGATGTGAATAATTTATCACATAACATCATTTTTTTAAATAACCTTTTTAAGAATTATTCTCCTTGCTTGGGACAAACAGGAATAGACAAAAGTTATTAAATTTGTAAAATTTTTATAGTGAATGATCCTAAATCTATATATGATCAATAATTAGTGGATATTTTTAGTGTTGTGGTATATATGATAATAAAAAAGATAACTATTTACAAAACATGTCTCTGCTATAGAACATGAATTAATAAAGGGAGGGAAACAGTGAAAAAAATAAAGTTACATTTTTATGTTGGAAGAAGAAAGACAGGTGAAATAATCACATGTTTTAATGTTTCTATTGTAAAACTATCTTGATTTAGGAATTACGTTCATATAAGATTATAATTACAAGCTCAAATTTATATATAATGTATTAAAACCTTCTTTGGTATTATATCTTATTCTAGAAATTAAAATGATCCAACAAAGAAGAATATTGAAGAAATAACATTTATTGTAAAGGTAGATATAAAAGTAATCAAAAAGAAAAAAAAAATATTGATTTGTTGAAGTGGTTGTTCCCCACAAATGAAAAGTGATATAAAGGTATTGGAAGATATTGAATAACATGAAGGATGAGAACGTAGTTTTGAAAATGGTAGTTCTTGAAAAATTATATGAATAGGAATAGCTGATATTGAATCTGAAAAACCAAAATCAAATATTGTTTTTTATGTTGATTAGATCAAACAAAATATACATAGAGTATTCCAATTTTCAATGAAGGTAAATAAGTGGTTTTCTATAGAGATATTTATATCATCAGAAGCATGAAATATGGGGAAAAGTTTTCTATGGGGAAAATAACTAGGGGAAATATTTTCAAATTAGAGATATTTGTAAGTCTTCTTACATATCTACTAAGGATGAAAATAATATTTTTCCATGACGACTCAAGAATCATCTCTTGAAATGTATGATAACAATTTATAAGGAAGATAATGTATGATACAATCCATAATTGATGAGGAACAATGATGATGAATGAATATTCTATTTGAAAGATAATATGTTTAGTGAAAGACATACGAAATGTGAAATCTTGTCCACCAAACCACTTGAGATCATTTAATATTGTATTTGAGGGACAATAAAAGTAAATAAATAAAAGTATATTTTCCATTACAAATTTCATTTATGTTTTCACTCATAAAATCAACATAATATTCCTGAAACATTAATTAGATGCTATAGAGAAGTTTAGATAATTTATAAGTGAGGTTGAAAGAGAAATGGGTGTTTATATACTGAAATTGAGAACTGAAAAAAGAAAACAATTACTGTTACTTCATTTTAATATTATCTTAAGTAATATTTAATAGAACACTAAAAAATTTATCTATAAAATACTCAACTAAATGGAGTGGATTAAAGAAAAATTAGACGTTTTATAGTAATGGGATGATTTATTCTTTTGGAAAATAAACATTCTATGTTTTTCTAGAGATAAAATATTTATAATATTAATTATGTACAAAAAGATGTTTATTGTGGTCAGAATCCAAAATGAATTCTTAAAAGTTGGGGTATATAAAAAACATTCAATATAAAATATTAATGTTTTTTGGAGTCCTTTATTTATAAAAATACAAAATTAGTATCATGTAATGTTTGATGAAAACTACAAGGAATGAATTTTTATGGGATATTAAAGAATGAAAATGATATGATTTTTTTAATAAACATTTAAAAATGTTGGTGGATTCCTATGATGAAATATTTTTTGAAAATACCACCAATACTAAAAAATTATTTAAATTGTTACATAATATATGCTGACTACATCCGTAGAATATAGTAATAGGGAAATGAAAATGATCCAAAAGTGTACATGATGATTCAGATGAATCATGTGATGAAAAAAGTGAGATAGGTAAAAAATAACTCAATTATCTTAAACTAAAAAGACAATATAAATCTAGATATATCATTTTAAATAAGAAATATCTAATTTATACTTGAATGGAACATAGGTTAGAGAGTGATACATTATGTATATCATAGGTTGAATAAGAATCAGTTCCATAGGTAGTTGATCATAAAGAGTGGAACGATATATGAATAAATAATTAGATCATATTGATAAAAAATGACACCAAGGAATTTGTTCATGAATAACTAGAATAAATGTTATAGAAATATAGTGGGTGTTTTGAAACATGTATAATGAACAAGAATAAATTTTAATAAATAAATCATGTATTTTTGGAAAAAGTTACTCATAGGATACAACTGTTGATTTTGAAAAAAACTATTCCCCTGTTGTGAACCTAGAATCTATAAAAATTTTCAAGTATGTTGACTCGCATCATTATTACAAATTCTATCAGATGGCTATTAAATCAACCACTTTATATAATGAAATTTATGATAAAAATTACATTTATAAAACAATTCTGTTAATAAATAATAATAACATAACCATGGTTTTTATGTTAATGAAATATTTGAACAAGTTGAAATAAGATCCTAAGGACCTGTACTAAAAACATGATAGTTTATTAAAGAAGTTTAACTTTTCTAAAGGAAACGTTGAATCTATCTTATATGTGATGGAGATGAACTAATGATGCATGATTTTTATTTTTTACATTATCGGTTTAATTTTTGAAAGGAATAGGGATACAAATTGTGGATAAATTAAAAAATAGTTAAAAAACATTGAAATAAACTATTAATAGTGATAAAATTCTTTTTGGGCTTACAAATTAAACAAAATTATTAGTATATCTTTCTATTACAATAATATTATTCCATGTAGTTACCAAAAAAGTTTGGAAAGGATGATTGCGAAGAATATTCAACTCCAATTTCTATTGGCATGAAGACAAGTAAAGAAGAAGGTATGAAAAATGTGAATCAAAATGGATTCTGAATGATGATATAAAGCTTCCACTATCTTATAGAGTCAAGGATAGAAATTTCTTAGGCTATTACATTGTGTGTAATATGTCATTGTGCTGCAAAAGAATCACAAAAAAATTAGATGAAAAGGGAATACATAGATATGTTAAAAGAACATATTCTTATGGAATATTATATAAAATATATTGTAAAATGATTTTTGTGTGGATACACTGATACTATATTGATTTGATATTTTATTTATTGAAAGTCAATATTAGTTGAAAGTTTTATCTGTTGAAATTTTTTTGTGATCTGGCATATTAATAAAAAAATCTTTATTAAATTGAGTTTAAAAAAATGGAATATGTTTCCTCCACACATTATTTTATGAAAATTTTATGGATGAAAGTTCAACAAGAATATTTAGGAATGAATGTTATGAAACCATAGAATATTTTCAGACAATCAAGGTGAAATTGATATTTTGAAAAATCTTGTATAATATTCAAGATCACAACACATTAATATTATTGTTAATTTCATAAATGAAAATATTTCTGGTGGTTATTCTATGTATATGTACATTTCAAAAAAAATTCAAATTATTTATTTTTTCACCAAAGCTATTCTAAGGGTATGATTTGTGGAATTGGGGCTGCAAATACATGCTTAGTCTCCCCCAGTGAGTTCCCAATGTGTAGATGGAAGACACCCATTATGATTGGGTTATGTTCTAAAACTAGAAGAGTAATTCTAAATTTTTACAATATAGTGTGAATTGATACTATATTAATATGAATTTATGGTTAGAATAAAAATGAGGAGAAAAGGTTGAGGGATAGTTTTTTGTAATTTGGGAAAAAAACTTCTTTTAACAGAGGAAAGATTTTTTAAAAAATATTCTTTATCCAGATGTGTGGTGTTTAGGAAACTCGTTATGAGAAAGGATTTGGTTGGATAAAAGTTGATAAAATACTTTGTTTAATTTTTTGAGATGTTATTGCGAGTTTATCCAACAAATCCAATGTTGAAGAATAAATATCCTTTGTCATATTTTTATAACTGGTTTATTATTTTTTTTAATAAATATCTTATTATGAATTTTTTTAACATGTAAGAAATATTTTCTAAAATTTTTTAATAATTATTTTCCTATGAAGTGGATGAGGAGGAGAATGATGTTTTTACTTAACATTATTAAGAAAGATTTCCTTATGTTAATTTAGGAAATTCCATTCTAAAATGGTCATAAAATCTTGAAAAATATTATGATCCAAGTAGAATTTTGGACACATTTTTATTAATTGAATGAAGTCATATGGGAGATACGTAAAATGATTTTAGTGGACTGATAAAGTACAATTTTACATATAGACCACGGAATTCATTACCAGTTAAAGGATTACAAGCTCTCAAATGGGAGGAAGATGTAGAAGGCTATGAGAAGATCGATATTCAAGAAAGAGTTAAATTATGAAACTATATTAGTAAAAGGAGAAGTGATATTTCCCCCTAACAAAGCATAATTTCTTTAATAACAAAAGAATTTAGAATTTGAAACAATATTGTGGAACATCAATAGATTTACTGAACCAGAAATAGGTTGAAGGAGTTTCAAGATAGATATAGATAATTTTATCAGACATACTATTTGTATAATGTTCAATTGAAAAGACATTATTAAAAGTTATAGGAAGTTCAATGTCAATAATGGTGTGATGACATAAATTAATCGGTTTGATTCCACCAGACAATGAGCCATCAGACCAATAAGAATATGTAAAGATAACCATTTCTTTTCATATATGTATCATAGGTATCATGTAATGGTAGAATCCTATAGCTATGTAAAGGTATTATGTGTTTTACAGGAACTACATAATTTTATATAGTTTATAATATCAAATATATCATATAGAAGAAATCCTATCAGGTTCCAAGTAGTGGAATAGATGGACAATCCTCTATATGATGAATGAGTGTTAGAAAAAAATATTAATGTTATCAAATTGATGCATTAGAGATGTTGTAATGGACAACAATTTTGCAGTTCATGCATCATATATAGTATTATATGAGTCTAGAAGACTGGATGATGTAATTTGGGAGAATCGAAGAGTGATGATGTAGAGAATTGTCCCCAAAAATAGAATTTTATAAAGGATCCACTTGATAAACTACCACTAGAAAAATCTTTGAGAAGCTTTACATAAACATTGTAATTCCCAAAATTTGATGATGGTAAGATGATGCATAATTTTTTTTACTTAGTTGTGGTAAATTTGTTTTATAATTCCATTAACATTGAGTTTATGGAAGATGAAAGAAGGATACAGATGTTGGATAATTCATGATGCTTCAGGAAGACTCTATAAGACATGAGAAGAATCCATACAATATGAATGAGTGGGAAAATATTTTTGTGTTTCTAGTCTTTATCATTTGAGTGAACCTAGAAAAGGGGTGAAAGTAAAATATAGAAGAGTGAACTATTCACTAATTCCATAATGTTTAAGTTCTATAGAAAATGAATCATACATAGATATTAGAAAAAGTGACAAAACCCAATGTTTCGAGTTGTGTGATTTTGTATCTAAATTTTTCAAAGAAGTGATGAACTAGTTTAGATAAATTGGAAAGGTATTTAAATATTAACGACCAAATTATGATTGGGGTTTTAGATATTGGACATAGGAGTCAGTTAGAGATACCATACAATGATATTATCAGACAAATATTCTGAACATATTTGGAAGGAACATGGGATTATGTTTATAGGACAGATCTCAAAAGAACTAACACAATTTTAGTGAGGCACGATAGATGTAGAATACCATAAAGAGTAAGAATGTCGACCAAATAGAAATACTATACTTATATATTAGATATTGGAATTCCATATGAAATTTGTGTGAGTTTTTCATAAAAGTTTTCAATCTTTTTTTGTCAAGGGAACATAAGATAAAATTGTAATTGACCAGAGTTAGTTTATTAATACATATCAAGAGATTGAATGAGTCTAATAATAGTTGTCTCATTTTATGTAGTTTTATTTTATAATGAATTTCTGGGGGCCAATGGGAGCTTCCATTTAATGGATATAGTCACCCACATTATCAGAGAACCATGTAAATCATCTATTCCTTTATTTAAATTCTTAATATTTCATTCTTATAAGATTTTCATACGAGGTTTAGAAGGATAATAACTCTAAAAGGTAGGAGGGGTAAATTTATAAAGCCTATTGGAATTAAAATTCTATCAAAACAGATTCACACACCATTATTAGTGGTTCTAATGTTCCCTAGTATGTTCCATCTTTATAAGTGGGGAAACTAAAGGGATTCACATGATGGTCAATTTTGGTGGTTCCTGTTAGCCCAGATCTATCTTACATATATCTTAGGGTTCTTGGATTTTGGGTTAATGAAATATAATCTTTTATTATTTCTACCATATTCTTCTTCTTATCTCACTATCATTATGATTATCCATATCTTGGTATTTGTATTTTCAGTTTCTCTAGAGTATAGGGAAACCCTTTCTAATATTTGAGTTTTTTCCTATTCATGTTATAGGAGGGAATGAAATGTTATTTAATACTTATTGTTATAAATTTTCATCTTTACATGTCAAATGAAAGTTATTCCAACATTTTTATTTCATTATGCGTTTATAAATAATTTTTTTATAATATAATTTAATTACTTTGATGATCATGACACTGTATAATTTTAGTGATAGTTGGGATTGGTGATGGAGAATGTAAGGATGTGAGAAAATATAGTTGTCTCTAGTCGATTCATATTTATATATCAAACTATAATAGATTACATAATTTGGTGAAGTGATTAATTATTGATGTATATTAAAAATAGGTATTTATAACATGTTATTTTTATATGGTTTCATAAGTATTATGAAGTATTTCATGGATGAATTGGGTGCACCCGATCTTTCTATATTATGTGGTTATGATGAAGGTGAGTCGAGACATTCAAGGTGTTATAGTGTGTATTAATGGGATTTGGGTAGTTCAGGAAGTGGACTTTTCTTGGTGGTTTCTTGGTGTTTTTTTGTGAGAAAGTAATCCTTGAATGGGTTGGTTAATTTTTTTTTGAAATTTTTTAGATTATTGATTCTTATTTGTAAATATTGTATATTATTTTTTATAAATACATGAGTGGATAAAATGTAATTTATATATATTCATATACTAAAAATAATTGTTTAAAATTTGTTTCCACTCTATATAATCCAACATGTGAATCTTGGTTCACATGAAATTAATATTTATCTTGAGTTATAGTTTAACAAGGCAAGTATACATTTGGTTTGGAAGATGTATTGGATGCAGGCTATTCATAATGATCTAGAAATTATAATCATTAACTTTGTAAAATTTAGGTTTATTTCATAGTCCATGGGAATTGAAAATAAAAATTATTTCATTAGTGATGTCAACAGTGAAAATTAAGTAGACCTTTAGGTTTGGAATGGAGAATTTACCACGAGGTTCAAGTTTAGTGGGAATATAGTTTTTTCATTGATTCTGGGATAGGGGTTTGAAATACATAAGTGTAGTTTCATAGTTAGGGAGAACCCATAACCTAATAAATCATTATTTTTTAAAAATTAAAATGAATTGTTAGCTAAACAATTAGGGAGATCATGAAACCTAATCATATCATATGTGTTTCTTGACGCAAGGGATTCAACATGTCTAGTTTCATTGTCTGATAAGCATGAATACATGATAAAATTAATAAATTTGAATTTTCTCTACATGAAAATTAATATATATCACCCTTAGTCACCCTTAAAAAATTATATAATATTTTTGGGAATTATTAGGGTCATATTTGGGGATCTCCATAAAAGGTTTAAAAATTTAATTAAATATTTTAGGATATTGAATCTTTATTAAAAAATACTGGAAATATGTAGTTTTATTTATTATAATGTCATGATGAGCTCTTATATATTATTAATTGTCTAAAAATTTATATGTTTTAAATTTTTTAAATAATATTTGATTCTATTTTAATTCATGAATTTGGATTTGAGAATTTAATTTGTGATATTTTTTATTTCTATTCAATGAGTTATTCAACATCATTACATTATAGGGGATTCGAAGCCTTCTATTCCGGTACATTATGAATTTTTAAATTTTTAATGATATAGTGGTCGGTAAATCTTATAATTAAATTATTTTAATAACTTATGTAAAGTCCTAGATTTTATAAGTAAAGGAAACAACACACACCACTTATGCTCACAAAGACTGGACACACCACCTATAATAGTTGACCCACTCTATAGAAATACCATTATACTAATTGGTCTAGAGGACTAGTTGTATGATAGACATTATAAGTTTTTTCCCTCTTACTTCATGACTCCCCCATCACTATATTACATTACTGCATACATATTCATCTTTAGACATCATAAATCCCCCCATGGGGTATTCCAAGATTCAAACTATTGTCTCCTGGATGTGCATGGAAGCTATGAGTACTGTATAATTAAATTCATAAAACATTTAATAATTCAGTTAAATGAAACTAATAAGATCAATTTCAAGGAAATACATATTGAATAAAAATAATCTATAAGTTTCATTTTATTGTGTGGATTTTTATTTTGTCTCGTTGAAATTAATTTCACACAAAATATTTGAATATATGGAAATAATGGAAGAAGAGTAATTTTTATGAAAATGAAGGTATAAGTTTTGATTGAATTGATTATGATTTATTTATAATGAGATTTTATGGGAAATATAATCACTTTATGATCATAATTTATTATTAAAAAATGTGAAAAATTTTCAAAAATGATATGATCAAATCCATGAAGTAAAGGGGTTAATTTGATTTGTAGTGATGAGATTCTTTAAATCAATTGTGGCTAAATACTTGGATTTTTTATATAAGTGTAACTTCCCAGGTAAATAAATAATATGATATTTTCATATTTATTAATATTCGTGAATTAAATATTAATTTTACTTTAAAGTAGATTCTATGTTCGATGGCATACCCAATATGCAACAACGAGTTTCATTGAAATCTTACGTTGCACACTAATAATATAATAATATTATTATAAATAGTAGTTAATGCCTAGCCGTTGTAATGCCGGGAATGAACAAAACTAACTAAAAAATTATTATATATTTTTGTTAAATATTTTTACATTTATCCAATAAATTTTATAGGCTTAAAATGCAAATGAATCCAATTTTAAGAATAAATATTCTAATATTCTTTAAAAAGTTGATTTATCGCCTTTTGATGGAAAACCATTTTTAAATCAAATTTTTGTCAATTTTATATGTTATATTTGAAAAAATAAAATCCTTCTTTAGAATCAATACATCAAAATTTACTTTGTGTAAATTTTTGGTATTTTTCTGATAAAGTTCATTTTTTAATGAATAGTTAAAAATGTTGTATTTCAATTAAAATCCTCCTTTTAATATAATTTGTTTCTATGGTTAGATTATCTTTTTAATTTGTTTTATAGTGAAATTAGAATATATTTTTACAATTTAATCCAATGGTTGTCATTAGAATTAATTTTACTTTGAAAATGGACATAAACACGTGTCAATCTTTAGATAGATATTATTTATTAAAAACACGCTATTTGTTTTGATAGTGGTAATTAACTATATAATTTATTAAAAAAACCTATATGTTTTCAATTTTGTAAAAA
Organism: Viscum album; assembly: GCA_963277665.1. Lineage (NCBI taxonomy): Eukaryota > Viridiplantae > Streptophyta > Magnoliopsida > Santalales > Viscaceae > Viscum > Viscum album. Next base: position 338,149,980 of record OY728140.1, read on the forward strand.
TCACATAATTTCAGAATTTGGAATATAAAATATATCTTAGGGTGAATTTTTGGTATTTTTCTGATAATGTTCATTTTTTAATGAATAGTGAAAAATACATCATTTTAATTCAAAACTGCCATTTCATCCAACTTATTTATATAGTTAGATTGTCATTTTAATTTGTTTTATGGTTTAATTTAATTAAATTTTTATAATTTAATACAATGTTAGTCATTGGATGTAATTTCACTTTTAAATTGGATGTAAAAAACAAATCAATATTTTGATAGATTTTACTTCTTAAAAACCCGTCTTTTGTTTTGACAACGGGAATTATTTTTAAATTAATTACTGCAATTTCTGTGTTTTTAATTTAATTAAATGGATTCCATATTTGGAATCATAAGTTCCATATTATGTAATTAATACTCTTTTTATGGACATTATGAATAGTAACAATGGTAGTTATCTTTAATTATCGTGATTAATTAGTAATCGGGTAGTTAAGGGTAATAAAATAATATCATAACAATATAAAATGACCCCAAAATGTTTTAAAATCTTCTTTTTTGAGTCATTGACGACCATGGGAATCTTTTTACCAAACTTGAGGGCCCATGGTGTCACATGGGTGTGATAGTGAAATTTATGACACTATTTTTTAAAAAGAAGAGAAATATTACAAAGGTTTGTATATCCTAAGTAAAGAAATTTTAATTTTGTTTACATAAATGATATCTTAGTCTATAAATATTCATTGGAAATATAATAATATTTCGTACATCATGGTATTTTTTTCTAATTTTTAGACATTAAATAAATAAATTTATTTATGACACCATGATGATGAGTGATTACCTCATTAATGAACGATTCAAATAAAATAAAACAATAAGGTAAAATATTAAACCTAAACTTGTCTAAAACCTATTGTATGTGTGTATCTATAACTATTATCACATTATCCTCAAAATATACCATTTTGGGGCCTTTAAAATCCAAAAACCATTTTATAATAAAGTGACATTTCAAGACATTCCAAAAGTGACCCTCTTCAATCTTATAAAATCCCCCCACCTCTATCCCCTTACCCCCACCTCTAAAGCCCTTTTATTGCCCAACATTTGATCATATTATCTCTCCACATCCATCTCTTACCCCTAGAAGCCTCACTTTGGGCAGAAGTATTTCCAAGGAAGCCTTTGGCTCAAAACAAAAAAGAGTTACTCGATTTAGAGGTAATATCTTCTCTCAAGTTTCTTTCTTTTATTTTTCTTCTTCACTCACCACTATCATCCTATTATTTGATCTCATAATGAAATCTGTATCCTCAATATACTATTATGTTGTTATGATAAGTATTCTACCTACACTTACACACACCTCCTTCTAATGGTTAAAGAACACATTGTTTCTGTGGATGGCGAATTACTGCCTCACGAAACGATGATTGTTCAATCTTCTCCTAACACCTCTCGTGGTGGCCATTAAGATATCAGTATATTTATATATGATATATATTATGTTTATGTTTTATTTATTCTTCTGTATTTTTCATTTATGTCATACCTTTATGGTTTCCATAATGGGTAAACACGATAATTTCATTTTAGGATGTGCGGACTACCGCCCCCTCAAAGTGATATGACTCGTTTATGCCATACGTGGAATCTATAAAGGATAGAATTTATGAACTTATGTTACATATATAACATATATATTATACTGTAATTATAATATACCTATGTACAATAATTGTTTCATTCCATTAAAGTATCAAATATAATTGAAGGTAGCGTTCATGCGTAAGTACGCCTTACCACCTCCATGAACAGTGCATTTCATTTCTTATCTCCAAATGTTATGTACTATTATAAGTACATATATATAATGGATATATATGATATATATTACATATAAATGATGAATATCATTCTAGATTTAATGAAATTTGTACCACATGAAAATTATGTAATTATAAGAAGTCCATTTTTTTGACTCATGTTCCGAACATCGACAAAATGACCATTATGAACTCAAACAATTAAATAATTGTTATAGAAAGGTTATAAGTGATATAAAAGGAATAATAAACTTTAAAAATATTCTTAAGCATGTATAAATTAATTTATGTTTATCATTCAGAAATAACAAGGAACATACGAGCGAGTCAAGTCGGACACATGGTAAGGGATTTCTTATCTCGCTTTTAATTCCGTTAGATTTCCATTGTTCGCCACTTATTATTTGCATGTGGTGTATTGTGTACTGAAATTTGATATATATTATAATGATTCTATTTATATTCATGGTATTCTGTTATTCATTTGGTTCTTATTATCTTTTGTTCATACGACTTGATTTATTACAACGAGGTAAGGGTTTTTATATCACTTTTTATTCCCGTGAGATTCATGCTATATTTGCCACTATCTCCTTTGAGTGGTGTATGTATTGCCAATTATTCTAAACATTGTGTAATATACTTTCATTTATGGGTATTTACATCAACATTTTATGGTCTTTCTTTCATGTGGTGTATGTTTTGTAGGTTACCAAATCGGTAAGGGAACCTTTCACCCTCTTCTTTTTAAAAGGATTCTTTTTATTATGTATTTTTCACATATTATTATATTGGGATATGTTCTTCAATATCATTATTTCTATAAATTTTATGTCCAAGTTATGAGATAACCTTTTTCCTCTCATCAACTCGTTTTCTGAAATTTCATGTGACACCGTTAGGCTACCGAATTTTTGTAAGGGAACTTCTTAATCCAATTTCAATTCTTTGCTTTAAACCTCTACTTCTTGATTATGTAATTCTATAAATACGTGTGAATGACCTATGATTGTTTTACACTTAATATCCAATTATATTGGGTGTATTTATTTTTTCACACATAATTATGTCATTGATTTATCCTTAATCTAAGGATACCGTCTTTATAAGGGACTTCGTCTGAATCTCCTTCCATTGAGGCTTCTTTTGATTTACACACAACATTATTTTTTACGGTGTAAAAAACCCTTTTGAATTTTCATTTAATTAAAAGGTATTATTTTCTCTACTAATCATTTTACTAAATGACAAAAAGGAATGTTAATTTTTTTACGTCAGCTGTGACAACGACCTTTTTCTGCCGCCACGAGTATTATTTGATCTTTGACATCCTTAACAAGCTGTAATTTTTTTAAAAGGCAAATAAATACCATATACTCTTTTTACGTATTTTGGTATTAAAAATGTATTTTGGAATGGATTCATTATTTCAGTATCTTAAAATGTTATATTGTTATTTCAACGTGGGAATGTTATCTTTCCTTTATTCTTAAGTTATGTATTATTATTATGTTATGATTCTTGGCCATTGTTACTTATACGTGTGGTTTCGTGATAAACCTAGGTCGTGTGAGCCCGAGATAGATCTCCAATGCATTGGGTAGCGTGACAGAGGTAAACATTAATTTTTCTCCAAATTGATTTAGGGAATATACTATGATGGGTATTCCAAATCTGACTCCCTATGTAGCTTTGATAGCTACAATGTATGTATGTTATGTACGCCTTAAGTTACCATTATGATTTGTGATTTCTATGTGTATTTCACAATTATTATGATTTCATGAGGTATGTTAAAAATTTTATGTTATGTATATATTGATGATCTAATGTTTTCTTTCCTTTTTTATAACCCTTACTCAGCGTTTTATGCTCATCCCATGTTTTGAAATTTTTTCCACAGGACTAAAAGATGAAGAGGGTCAAGGATAGAATCATGCAAAGACATTTTATCTAAAACATGGAACTAGAAATGTTTCTTTTTAAGAGTTTTTATTTTATTAAAAAAATGGAAACTGAGTAGAATTGTCTACTTTGTAATCTTTTGAGATGTAATAGTTATATCTTAATTCTCTAAAACTATAAACATGAAAAGATTCTCAATGTGAATTATTCATTTAATTCAAGATTATGTAATGTTTTAAGGCCGTTTCCTTATAATAAGTTTCCCATATACATGTAGATGTTAATAAATTCAATCTAATAAGATAATATTAATATATATTTTTGAAGTTATTGATTGATATTTTATATATGTATATATAAATATAATTTATATTGAATAAGTGTTTACGTGTACTGATATACTATGAAATGTGGTATCATGGTCTGGTTGATGATTTGATTTTATAAATGGATTAATTTTTGTTATATTGATGTTCTTGATATGTATTCTTACATTTATATGGTCTGGAATGATGTTTTATTCATAGCACAAGTTCTTTTGTTATAGTAACCATACAATTATACAATTCTGGTTGTTGTAGTTATATAGTTCTTATATTCATTTGTGTTTATTTTTAATCTAGTATGTACTATAGTTATGGATTTAGATATGCTTTTTTTGATATGTGAATGCTTATAGGTGGTATGGGTGACATGATTTATGTTTGTACAATAAATTATGAAGGATAACTTCTGATAGATTCTACCATCAATTCAATGTTTTAAATTGTTTATGATATATGATATATTGTATAATATATATATATATAATTCATTAATTGAGGTATTATTATTAATACTTTCTAGAATCATGATATAATGATGAAGAAACCTACTATATATATATTTTTACGCACTATAAAATCATATAATGATTTATCTTTACACATGAATGATCAAGTTTAAGGTTCTGAGTGATATTAGTTTGTGTATGAGGTGATCTAGTTACTAGTATAATTAGTTGCATTTTTTGTCCCTTCATATGGTGTATATTTTTGTGGGAAGTCTAAATTATTTATTTTCGGTGAGAAAATATGTGTGAAATGTTTTATGCATGTTCTATTTTAAGAATTATTAGTTGATAAAATGGTTTGTTAAGGAGTTCAGTAGTTGATGTGATTATTTGCAGTTTTAACTAAATTGTATGTTAATTTTTAAAATATTTCTGTTTTGAAACAATTGGTTCAAGTCACCACATTATGTTATATTGATGTTAGGTTTTAAGATTGAATAAAAATATTATTTTTCATTATGGAGGATTCCTCAGGAGGTGAGTTTGTAACAAAATATTTTTAGAGCAAACACCTAGGATTGTGATGGGACTAAGAACAAGTGATAATTCCATGTTTTGATAATGTTTTTTACAGCTTAAACATATTCTATTTATGATTTTAGATAATTAAACCAATTATAGAGTGGGAATATGATATTTTCAAAAATAATCTGACTGTCTATGTGTCATTATTAGATTAATTGAGTACTATTTAATTGGAAGTTACACAGCTGTAGCTTTATACATCATATAGTACAAGTTCATGGTGATTTTTTCTACTATGCATTGAATTTTTTATTGTGATTTATGCTGAGATTGTGTAAATAGATTTATCCATATTATCCTCTACTAAAATATTTTTATATCTATAGAATTATTCAACAAATGAATCTAATACATGTGGTATAATAAGTGAGGGTTTATGAAGAATCGACTATTATAAATTGGAGATTGTACTGAGTATCTTTACAGGAATGGATACTTACCTTAAGATAGTTTGAAGGTAAAAACATATAAAATTATTATACATATATTTTGTCCATTAAAATAGGGAAATTCTTAGAGGAAGTGGAGATATCTATTCAAATTTTTCAAGCATTTGAAAAAGAACTGGATTCAATTAGTGGAAATATTATTTTTTCTGTAGTAGGGTAATTGTGTATGATTTCACTTAGAGATAATTATTTTTCCATAATCAATTGGACTGAAATTCAATATTAATTTTTGACGTGTTCATTATATTTATACGTTGATCAATGTGTCAAAAAGAAATATCAAGTATCCATCCATGAAATTATATTATTTTGGAGTATAACATAAAGTATATGATTCTATCATTTTATTCATAATTTTTATAATAGATAACGAGTAGACAAAATACCATCTTTATTGGGTATTGAAACAAGAGATTATGTAATCGATTAGTCCCCCTACTCTAAGGATATATACCAATGTGTTTTAAAAAAATTGACATTTTTAAGAGGACCTTGGAAGGGAATATTATTTTACTTGATGGGGGAAGAGATTTCTTGGTATAAGGTTGAGCTGGGAGAAATATCCCTTTATTCTTGTGGAATTTATTTCAAAAATAATGACTGGCTTATTAATGATTCCCAATAGTTAGTTGTTGACATTTATTTGGTGTGAATAATGATGTGGTATGTCATTTATGTAGAGGTGGAGTAATTTTATAGTTCATGTGTGTATAATACAAGGTTTTCCCTTATAGAATAGTGTTCCACGTGACGGTGGATGAGTTACCCAATTAACCATAGAATTGACCCTAGAAATATACACCATAGTAGCATCAAAGACTTGATAGACCTCTAGGAAAGGTGCTCATGGAAGAGGTCATCCTAAGAATAATAATACCCATCAAGGAGAAAATATTTATCATATAAAATATTTAGGTTGGAAATAATGATTGTTTGGATGAGGAATTGGCTGTATGTAACACCACGTAGTTAGGGATGATAACTTAGGATGACCTGTGGTAGTTTGAGATCTGATCTATATATTTTCAAAAAATAAAATATTTTTAATATAATCTAATGTATTATAATTATTTTTCACACCTATCATATCCATGGTATTATAGTTATCTATAGTGTTTATTATGAATCCCCTTGAGTTATTCACTCTAGAGAGGGATCTATTGAGGTTAGAATAAGTCATTTATACGTTTTGGAGAGTAATGGGTTGTAACCACCTGAAGGATAATATATTATTATATCCAATTAAATTTTATTATGTTATAAATGAAATATATTTTGTGAATTTATGATATCCTATATTGAATTCTATCAAAGAAAGGCTTTTTTTCTTATGATAACATTGATCAAGTTGTTTTTATCTAAGAGATTATGAGATTAATAAAATGAGGTATGACATATTAAACATTAATGAATCATATATAAATAATTGACATTAATATATTGAATATATGATGTATAAGTGAAGGAATTTATGATAATGGTAAGGTATTGTTTTGATTTATATACTTATAAGATTATGAATTTTCTTTTAAGGTAGAAGATTGAGAGTGGGAGAGATCTATATAATGGTATATATCACATATTGAAGAAATATTATATAAGAATAAAATTATTTAATAAAATCTCATGGGATTGTGGAGATGAAAATTTAAAATATTGAAATATAGTTTTTAGGTTCTATCCTCTCTATTATATAACTATTGCGTACCGTGATATTATTTTCCAATAAATATGAAGATATTTTATGATTTCATATCGATTACCAATTGTTTTATAAAGTAAATATTAATTATCAGTACCCCATAAGAGGTTTAATTAATTACTTTATCTACCAAAAGAGGCTAGTTAGTTATCTTAAAGGAACCATTAAAATGTGTAAAATGAAGAATATATTCATAAGACTATATTTTTATGTCATTATAATAATTTTTATATCACGATAATAAAATTTAGAGCTATAACCAACTGGATATGTTCATGGTATTATTTTAGTGTTTTTTCTATCCAATTATTAATAATTTAATAACATTATTTATTAATGATTATTTAACAAGGATAGGGGTAGATCATATTTGCCATTGATAGATTTTTTACAACTTTTTAAATAAAATTAAATAAAAGAGAGGATTTAAAACTATATTTTTTATTCAAAAGAACATGACTTCGTTCATAATATTATATATTTGTATATATAATATGTGAATCTATCTAGAATTTTAGTGTTTATTTCTTTATTAGAAATTAATAATTTCTAGAATATCAATATTTTTTAATGGTTAACATGTAATTATTTGTGATTTATATATGACTTCTATTGGAATTCATCAACATTATCATCTATATCTATGCTGGTACTAGGGTACATATACACACTATACTCTCTTGAAAAAATTGAATTTATAAAGAAGAATTTTACTAGAACCCTTATTCTTCCTTAACCCAATGATGGAATTAGATATGAAGTTTATTTTGATGATTAAAATCATTTATTTTGATTTCTTTTGATCTAGGATATAATGGATGTATCTTATGGCCCTAGAAGGTTGATATCTCATGAACATAACTATAATTCCCATGATATATTGTATTTTATTGTATTTTCATTGATTTTATAGAATAAATATTATTTTTGTTAATTATGTTTGTATTACACTAAACAAAATAGTGTCTGGTATGCATTTTTATAGAGGTATATAAATTTGCATTAATAAAAATGGATTCAATTTTTAATGGATTATAATTTTGAGATCCCTTAAACTCTAGAAAATAGAAATATAATGTTTTATGTATTGATAAAAAAAATTAATGTGATATTACATAGAAATAAAATTTCAAATAACAGTTTTTTGATCAAAATTTGAATATGAATTTTATAATAGTTGAGGTAAATTGTGATGGATGTTTATAAAAGATGATGCTGCATTATCCTTTGATTCAATATTTGGAAGTGTATCAATTATGAATCCCTGAGGTTGAGGTATAAAGTGACAATCAAGTAATTATAATTTCTGAAATAAATTTTCACTAAATATATACTAAGTGTTGTTTATAAAAGATACTATGTTTAATATAAATGTAAACCATATCATTGTAAGGGGTTCTATGCCTTGATTCTATGCATGGAAGTACATTAATTATATAACATTGCATGATGATTATAATTTTTTTTCTCTTTGATGGGTATTATGATCTATTTATAATATTGTATAATGATATTCGATGGATTTTGAATATCCATATTGATTATAAAAATGTTAAAAAATAAACAGTAGTGAGATTACTGAAGCCTAACATTCATTTATTTTACACAAATTTTATAATTTAAACATACAATTTCTTAGAAAGGAAAAAAATATCATAATCCAATGGTTTTATTTGTTTTTATATTAGATATATGACCAACTAATTTTGTAACACTGTGAAAATTTCCCCATAATGTCACCACAATAGACCCCCTTATAGACATATCATATGTTATACTGTTATTCATAAGATTGGGAAAAGAAACATAAGAAAGGGGTGAGATTAAATGATCAATAATGGTAACAATAGGAGTTTACAATTGAAGATTGTAAGTGAGAATAAGGGGAACATATGTATATGAGAATATAATCAAGGTTATTAGATAAAAAAGGATATCATATAAATTAAATCATCGATCCGAAATCCTAAATCATGTAATATGGATTTCGATATAATGTGTGAAATATGGAATAGTAATATTCCATATGCATAGGATTAGAAAATAAATTCTTATCCAAAATATCACTATCGGGACCATCATCACATATTTCATAGATAATCATAGTGGATTAGTTTATAAATATATGTTAAAATGTAAATATGGGAAAAACTCCTGATTAAAAGGAACATGGAATCATTATAGTTGTCGATAATTCCTAATAACATGATATATAACTTCAAATAGGACATAATATAATAATAACATATACCAAAATATATATATAAAGAAAAAAGGGATAATAATAATTTTCCATGGGTAATAATATATACTGGCCACATAAATATAAGCATAAGAAATCAAAAATTTGAGACCATAACTAATTGAAATCATTCTCACACACATAATTATAAACATAGATGACTATAATAAACTCCACACACAATTGAGAACATAGAAAAAACAATCATTTACATAAAGAAAACTATGAACCTAGCTAATAACCTTATAGTCCACGAAAAACCATGTGGATATAACTAACTACTATAATTTACATGTAGAAACTTGTAAAAATAGATAAGTGTAATCATTTCCTTGAACAAAATTGTGATCATAGCTAATTGTAATCATATATAAGAACAAACATGTGAGTATATCTAACAGAAATCATAAACAGCCACAAAATCATTATCTCATGAGATATAAACCATTAAACAATTCATTAAAGGGATATATCCTACCCACCAATTACATAATGATAAACCACAATTATGACTCCCAAAAGACATAAAAAAATTCATTATTCCATCATTACTTAATTAACATGAGGTAAAAAAATGGGTTTCATGAAGGATTAGTAAAACATTTTAATAATCCATATAGAGAAATAAGGTGTCTAAAATCACTGCATAATATCCCCCAATGAATCATCATAATCATTAATGTCGATTGAACTAGTTGAAAAACACATTTTATGAGTATTAGGAATTACATTTGAAATAATAAGAAACAAAATTTATATTTTAAAAATATTAATTTTAAAAGAATATAATTCATAAAAAAATAAAATTAATTATTTACAAATCAAGGAAAAAATGGAATAAAATATTTTCCATGAAAATTATATCAGTAAATACGAAAATTATTTCATGTTGAATATATTGTAAAAGAATAATATTGTCAATGTTTTGAAAAGAAAGTCAAGTGAGTAGAAATTAGCTTTTGTAGAAAATGTTCTAAATGATTCCATTAATTTTTTTTAAGAAACATAAAATTTAACAATATGTTTACATCAGAAACCATTTATGTATAGATAATTAAATTTATAAAAATATAAAGAATATGGACATAGAGGAGAATTATTCATGTTAAAAAAAGAGATACATTCTATTAAAATTTCAAGTATCCACACAACTGAATTATGAACCAAAGCGAGGTGAAAAGGTGGGAATAAATGTTAAATACAGGAACAGATATATGTGAGTTAAATAATTTAGTTTTAGATAGAAATAACTGAAAATTTCCTGAGGTTGAAATTTAGTGATTTATAATATCTATTTGAAAAATTAGATTGTAACGAAACATTTATGAGTTTTGTAATGCTTGAATGAAAAATAATTTAAATAAAAACCATGAAACAAATATGAAATATCATTAATGATATTAAATAATATGTTATAATACATTCATTTGGTAGTATGCACACAACATGCTGAAATAATTTGGTGAATATACAACATATCTTAATGAAATAATATTAAGATGATAAACCCTTACATTGGATACTGTCTTGGTCAGACACACCATAAACTCATGTATATCTTATTTATAATTATTATATACTTATATTACAAACATATTTTTTTATATTTTACTTTATACCATTATTAAATAATTTTTTATTACCCAATAATATTCTCGTGTTAATTGTCTTGATTGTTATGTGCTAGGTTTGGTATGGTGGTCCCCATCCGCAGTCCATTCTCATGGGTTCATTGACTCCTAAATTTTAATGGAGGTAACATATGTTTTTTATATATAATCATATGGTCCAATTTTAATTTCATTGTGATTATGTTTATTGTTCATAAAGAGAGATTAATATCTTTTTTTGTGTGTAAATTTCAGTTCAATAAAAATAATTCATTTTATTAAAAAATATACTTGAATATACTACCACTAAAGAAATATAAAAAATAATATATTAGTAATTATTTTATAATATTTAAAAAATTATGTTTTATTTCACATTAATGATGTAAATGTTATAACATAATTCTTGTTGGTGGAAAAAACTAACTTAAACTAGAATGTGCTATAACTAATGAATGAGTAAGGGAATAGATGTATATTTTGAAAATATTATTTCTATATAACAATAATTATATTAATATAATTGTACTATGGTGGTGAATGAGATTATATGGAAATTTGAGATGAGATGATAAATGAAAAAAATAGAGATAAATATGTTTCTTATTATGATGAATTCACCCCTTCTCACAAAATATTCTATCCGAATAAAGGACATTTGTCTCCATCAAGGGGTTGAAGGATAAACAATGATTTAGAAGACAATGATAGAAAAAATTGGTTAGGGTTAGAAGAAAAATTATAATCCTATAAGTTGTTTTGAACAAGCAATTCAGATCTTATTTTATAGCTGAAAATGTGGAATATTTCATTGGAATATTTAGTTTGGTATAGATTAGAGAAGGAATCACAATGTAATTAGGTATGTTAAGTGAGGAAATTTCGAGGAGATATGAATTATTGAATTGAAATCCTAAAAATAGAACTTTATATTATCTAAAAATCATGATATTAAACAAAATATTAGAAATGATAGTTTACCACTTTGTATGAATATACTACTATTCGATCATTTTCCACTGTAATTAGATTTTTACTAAAAGTACATGATGAAACCACCTTAATAATATATATGTGATAATTTTAAATTTTATCTTAATTTAACCTAATTTAATTTAAAAATATGTCATATTAGACATTTAAATGAAGATATAAAATTTATAAGAAATACTTTTTTTGTAGAAGAATGACTTTTAGAAAATTTATTCTCATTATTTTTATTTAATATTAATTAGTAATCATAAAATAAGTGGTAATATAGTTTTTATAAATATAATGACTAAATTTTAATGAAAACTATCCTTAATCCATGATATAACTTATTTGTTAAATTAAAAATAAAAAACACATAAAAATTGTTTCTAAAGAACAAAAAGTTATTATGAATAATAATGAATTTATTATGATTAAATTCCAATTAATAATAACTAAAAGAATGAAAGTAAATATTTGTATATATTGAAATTAATTTCAGAATTAAATTCTAAAAAATTTATTTTAAAATATATCATATAAAAATAATTATTATAACATATCCACATTTTTTTAACAACGAATCATTAAATTTTTAGTTACTACATATCGTATATTATTTCATTGATGATACATTAATTAATGTACATAAACCTTAATGTGAGCTTATTAATCCATTTTTTTGAATTTATTAACTTAATTATATAAATATATTTAATTAAAATCATTAAATTAAAATACATATTACAATTTAAAAATAATTTATTCATATAAAAATTATTTTCTTTTCAATGAGTGATTATATTTATACATGTTACTATTCAATAACTAGTAAATGAATGATATATAATTATTTAATCATAAGATATCAATTTCTTAGTATATAATATGTAATTTAGTTTATATAAATTTATTAACTATAATTTTCTTCCATTTATAATATTCTCAATGATTTTATATTTTTTTCTCATAATGGATAAATATTTTTCCTACAATGTAATATTTATCATAATAAAATATATCACAGTTCATTTTAGCATGGGTTTTCATGTGAATCAAGTTGTCAATCACATATAATTCTCTTAATGATAAATATATTATAAAATCACAGTGAGTTACATTCTACCCCTTTTCAACCATGGAATTTATATACTATTATCAAAACAAATGAGGGCACTTTTACCTCGTTATATCTTTGAGTTTCTATGTTTATTCATCAAATTGATGATTCATATAGAGAATATTAACAATGTATATAGACTTGTTTCATTGTAATTTATCCCTATAATATAATATTTATACTATAATTCCTTGAAAGAGATATTTTTTTCCTGTTATAGAACCTCTATATTTAGTATAAGTGATGAATTGGGCATGTAGTTCTTCAAAAGTGATAAATGGAACATGTAATGTACTTATGAGATATTTTTTGCAAGTTACACTTGATAAAATACCATTCCCACATAATTTAGGTTTTCCAAAGGGATAATTTATCTGGGGAAAATATTCCCATTCTCCAAAATATCATTACCATCTACCAAGGATATATTTAAAGGAATATTTAAAAATCAACATTAAAATATATATCTCTTCGATAATTATTAAAATATAACTTATTTTGAATTCTCATTTCTATAATATGATGATAAATGGTTTGATCCTTTTATATAATTTCTGGAATAATATCTAGTTTGAGTAGCTCACATTCTCCATAATTATCCAAAAATGTTGGAGTTCTTCATCACTTCCCACAGAGAACCTAATATGGTACTATTTTAATTCTAGGATGGAATCAACTATTATATAAGATATTTATCAAGGGAAGGTGTTTATCCTATCCTCCTTTGATATATAATAAATAAGTTCTCAATATATCTACTACTGCTTTAATGGTTCTTTAAGATTGACCATCTGTTTGATATTGATACCCTATTATAATTCTCAACTTTATATCTAATTATTATTGAAGACATCCATAAATTATTATATAAATCATGGACCACAATTAGATATAATTAAAAGCTATAAGGTTTTTAATATTACAAATTCCTTATTGTATAACATGGATTGTTAATCAAGTGATGAATCCACTTAAATAACAATGAATTTTTCTAATGTTATATGTTGACCCTTCATTACCGAGAGGCTGTTGATTCCTTTATACATCTTAGGAAGAAAGATGAAAAAATATATATGGATATTCTAAAAATTCCAAACTAGTATTCCTAATGTTTACATAATCCCATTATATTAATGACATTAAGATTTCACTTGTCAGTATACCATGCATTACGATATATACTACACAATCTATCTTGTCATGTGGTCCCACTAGAAGTGTTTCATAAGATATTTATACATATTTTTACTTCCTCGGGGAATAGATAAGAATGAGTTATGTTCATCATTCGAAATATCATTCTTCAATTTTTGTATGGATGATAAACATATCCATGATAAAAATATTATAACTCAATACCTCTCAATGATAAAACTCAGAATATATTATACCTTATTCTATTCCTCTATATAATCCTTCAAGGCCTCCATGATTCCCACATAGCTTTATAGTTGTGAAATTATTTAGATAGGTTAGGATATCATCCTATTAATTACAAATCCTAGGTCTTTCATTTATAGATCCTTGATTATTGGATATCACTCAATCATCATCATAGATAGTGTCTCATGATCCATACCTCTTAAATAATTGTGCACCTTATTTTCCATTCCATGGTTGTAATGTATTGATAATCCATAGTCCATTAATTTATTATAACTATATCATTTATCACATGTTTAAAATTTTCAATGTGAATATATAGTTTAAGACCTTGTGATCAGTATATATATCACACTTTTTAACATAGATATATTTCATCAAAAACCATAACACCAAAATTACCATTTTTAGATCAAGATTATGAGCCAAATAATTTTACTAGTATGTTATTAATTGATTTTATGCATAAAATATCACTTTTCAATTTTGAATAAGGTTACATTACAATATCATCTTTAACACATTAATATATATCAAACTTCCCTGTCCACTATAGGGTAACATGATTATAGGTGTGGTGGATACCCTTCTCGTGATCATTATAAATTTATTTTATCTCATTTATCAAGAAGAACATGAACCCTTTTTTCATGATAATAGTTAATAGATTAAATTTTCATAAGAAATTTCTCAATTTTTGTCAGTAGTATCCATATAACTTTAGAAAACTATAGATATATGTTATACTAGTTAGCCTAATACAATGTTAATAACATCCATTTTTTATAGATCCTCAAATATTTCTTTTTTTATGATTAAATAAACCATGAATGATGCTTTTTATATCCAAAATATACATTTTCCATATTTTACATATAGTTTCCTGTTTTTTAAGGTCTTTATTAGAATCTCCAAATAATTATCATATAATTTCATACTATGGGAATATATAATAAAATCATATATAAAGACCACCAAAAATTGTTTATAGTAATCCATAAGGACACTATTCATCATATATATGAATATAAAAGGGAAATTTTAAGACTTAATGGTATCATTGTGAATTGATAGATTCTATACACCTTGTATGGAATGCTACCATAAATAAATCTTACATTTTTTCCTTTAATTGATGATTCCTGGATTAGAGACTAATCATTAAGAATTTTTAAACCCATAATTGTTTATCGAACATTTCTTTAATACATGGTAGATGATACTTGTTTTTGATCATGATCTTATTATGTTCTTTATAATCAATGATGATATGAACCGATTTCTATTTCTTCTAAAAAAAATTGGGTTGATCTACCCTAAGTTGTAGAACATAGATGTATAAAAGCAATATTCATTTATTGAAGAAGTTGACTATTTACTTCCAACAATTCATTCAGGTCCATTAAGTAAGGGGTCCTTGATATAGGCATAACACTAGCTATGAGTTATATTGAAAACTCAATTTATCATTCTATGGGAGGACCCGGTAATTCATCATGTAATAAATCTATATATTCTCAGACAATAGTAACATATTAATTTTTTGACATTGCCCCAACCATTTTATACAAATAACATTTATTATTGGGTATTAAGACCCATAAAAATGGAATTAATTTCCATAAGGGGGTTCATAGTCATCCTTGAAATGATATATGTTAATGGGTTGATTTGGTATAAGAAATTTTACTTTCCTATCCCAGTAATTATTATGGGTTCTCTGTAGAGAGAGACAATCTATTCCCATAATAACATCAAATTTTACTAAAAGGTGAATAATGAGATTTATAGAAAATTAAAGCCTATAAATTTATATCATATATGAGTGATATACATAGAATGTAATCATTAAAAAAAAGAAGTTTGAACTGGTAGATAAATATCTTGTTATTTTTGAAATTAATTAATTACCATAGAAAACTTTTTAAATAAAAAAATTGGTTATAACTAGAATAAAATATTACATTTGTAGTTCTCAGTTGGGTATTGAGTGTACCTGTAAACACAATATATTCCTGTCACACATAATCAACTATGACATTATATTATTTTCATATCTGACATGTCTTTAGAGTAGTTTGGCATTGATTATCATCCTTAACCCTTAAATTTATACACGATTTGAAAATTATGTATATACCACTTTCAGTTTGAGAATTGGACTATGGGTGGTTTATTTGGTTGAAAATTCATTTCATTTTTTGATATCTTAATTCCTCTTCATAATTTATTTTATTGAATGTATACTCCTCCAATATTGAGGAATTTACCTATCTATCTTAAGCAATTCCTCCTTACTTCATTCCACATAATTTTTTTACAATATAATTTTTCACAATTTTAGCATCGTTTGTATAACTGTGTGAGTCTCTAGAAAAACTATTCGAGTATTTGGTATTTTTTCAAAGGCTTTATCATTTCTCAAGAAATTTTTATCATACTGTGTGGCTATTAAATGGAAACCATATGTCATGGTTTTCAAAGGATAGTGGATAAAAAAATGGTAGGCACATATTTTAATAAGTTATCGAGTCTAACCAAGAACCAAAAAAAAATTAAAATGAAAAATTTAAGTTGATTCCCTAGGTTTTTTTATCCATCCTGCTCTTAATTCATAATTTTCATGAACAATCTCCTTTATAATGCTCTATATGTCTCTACTTTTTATTCCATTTTGATTATTTATTGTTCTAGTGGATCTCTTTGAGGAAAGATATGCTTTACTAAAAATTTATACTCCTTTATATGAATCTCTTATTCGTTATTGAGAAGGTGTATCGATCTTATAGTATATCCCTTGTCATGACATATATTTGTTGAAATTACTTTGAATTTTAGTGTTGGATTTTATTTTTTTCAATCTATAAGAGGATAATTTTTTTTGGGCTATGAAATTTTTTAAAATGTCATTTCCATAGAAATGATATTTTACACACATGATCTATATGATAAAATTCATCAATGATGGTTTTGGAAAAAATGAGTTTTAGCTATATAATTAATGTGGTATCACTATAGAAAATGTTTTACAAAAATATTAGCATATAAATATAATTGAATTTTCCTTGGAAAGAGTTTTGGGAAACAAAAATAGGATTATTTAATGGAAGTAAAATGTATTGGTAAATTTGGAATAACATTGTGTAGGAGAGAAAAATAGTCATATTCAGGTCATAGTGGATTCAACTATTACTATGGGAGGTTCCCTTGATTCTATGGATTTAAAGGGGTACCATTTCAAGGGAACCAATGTTATGAAACATTAGGGGATTCTTATTACAAATATTGGTGTTGGTTTATTGGGTTGTGCACACCCTTGTGTTATGATCATATCTTTGGTGATTTATGTATACATTGTGGGAATTATAGTTTTATATGCTTATTTTCTCAATTAATATGGTTATTGATGAATGAAACATGTTTATTTCATAGTCTTACACCTCATGGATAAATTATAAGTAAAATATCTTTGTAGATTTGATGATTGAATGTTTCTGAAAAGAAATCCAATGGAAGTATTTATATGGAAAATGATCCCTTATAAAATATTTTATAAATCAATTTTAACAAGAACTAATAAATTCACAAAGATAGTAATTTTTTTAGATTATTTGGTTGAAACCTATTTAGTTTTATATCTCACACCGTATTTTTTCCATTAATGTTTATAGAATTATTTTTAAAATATACAAGTAATGGGAAGATAATATTGTAGAGGTTGGATCTAATTATACATGATTCCTACCAGTTGGTTAGTATTGTTGTCACTTTTTTACCCATGGAGATTAACACTTTGGTTTCTATGTGTTTCATGTTATTGCCCTTTGGATTTAGTCCCTATTAATGGCTTAATTGATGTGACTTTTTTGGTTTGGTTTTATTGTCATTTGATATATCATGGATATATGTAGGATAATATATCTGTTTTTATCATATCATAGGTATTTTTAATTATTAAATCATTTACTTTTTCTTTATGAGATACCCAAGTTCTTATCGCCAGCTTGTGGAAAACAAGAATGCACATTGGGTATTATAGTGAGAAAATTTTCAGGGATAATATAGGTTGACCCGAGTTGGTTTATCCCAAATTGGTATCAATTCATGTTTCCTTTATAATCCCTTCATTATAAATGATACCATTCTATTATTTTAGGATACCAATAGGTTGGATACTTGTACTAGTTATAACTTGGGAGAAGAATTGTGATTCGGAGCCTGATCACCACATATCATGATGAAACATGAGTTACCATTTCATTTTGAGGTTTTATTTGCACATTATTTAATATATGATAAATGGTTTAATGTTGTGATAGTTTATCATCGTTTGCATGTGTTACATTCCATATTGGTTATTATATATTTTGGATTTGAAAAAAATATATAAATAAAGTTGTAGAGGCAACTTGGATGGTCTGAAACCCAATTTAGTGACTAGAAAATTGTTTTGGGATGTTCTAAAAAGGTTGTGGGATGCATACCAGACGAGCATTATCCATGTGGATAATATTTTTATTACTCAAAATCCATTTATATTGTATTTAGAATCCATGTCTCTTTGATTATTTGAGTATAAAAAATTGGTAGGGATAAAACCAAGGGTGTTCCTTGTATATGGTGATATCAAGAATTAGTTTGATTGACAGTTATGTCATTCATTCATTTGTTCATGTGTGATATAACCCATTTTATGTGTGAAAAATGTGTTCATGGAAAATTAATTTATTTTAAACATAGTTTAATTGATTCTTCTTATGAAATAATGCTTGGTTTCGAGTAAATTGTTTTAGAAATTTTTGTATAACCATGAAAATCCATAACAATTTTTTAGTTTTGAACCTAATTAATGAACCACATGTATGAATTTTACATCCACGAAAAATTATTTTAAAAAGGCAAAAATTGTTTTTAAAATTAATAGTTGTCTACCATGATGATTTAAAATGGGTTAGTATTTGGTTTAAAGGAGAAATCCATGATCATTTTCAACATATAATCATATTGAGAAAATAGGATTTAAAGTTGAATGGTAGACAAAAAGAATCCAAATCGTAAGAAAACCCAATTTTGTAACATCAATGGTGGTTCCTTTTCTAAATAAATAAAACATGAATAATATAATTCTTTTTGAAAATGAATCATGTAAATTACTTTTTATATAAATGTAAAAGGTTTCATCTTGTATTTGAGGGGTTGTGAAATTTTTGTTGGTTCATGTGGGCTATCTCCATGTTTTGAATGTTTGGTTTTGAGGTGTTTTTGGAGATGATATTTGAAATTACTTTACGAAATTGTCATTTGGCTGAGTATCCCAAGAGATTATTTTTTGGGGCATGTTTGGAAAATTAAAATGGTCTTATAAATGGGTTCATGGAACTAGTTCTTATATAGAAAAAATGGTTTCATATTTAGAATTTAATTTTTTGTTGAAATGGATCGATATACAAATGGTTTACCAAATGTGATTTTTTGAAAATGATTTCAAGATGGGTTTAAAAACTAGGTCTCAATTGTGTGTGGAATAGAGAACCACCTTTTTAAAGATATCTATTTTTCAAAGAGATATTGTGAAATGATTCTCTTATATATTTTTTCTAGAGAAAGGAATGATGTTTATTGTTGAAATAATCAGTTTATACATAACATTTAAAAATATTTTTTTGGGGATTTCATAATAAAAATAATTTGAAAGTATTTTCCACTAATTTGAGTTGGTTTCTTATTAAATCTATCTAAATATGATTTTTCTCAATGTAGAATTATATGTTTTCCTTGACACTTTTTTATATATAGAGTTTATTAAATTTAATTTTTGTACTTGACTATATGGAGTTATCAATGAGTGTTTCTTGATTCAATATTATGAATAGGTCATGAGTATTTGTATGATAATTTCTTTTAGAGTTTCCCCTTCCTCCCATCATTATTCTTTCTCATACCCTAAGTAGAGTGGTGAGGGTTATATTCTCTCTCAATATTCTACTATATAAATTCCTATGAACTAAATAGATTCTGTAGTGTGGTTAAGTTAATAAATATTGGTATTCAAAAATTTATTGTGTTCTTTGGGAGGAGTGGAATCTTGGATTCATCCAATGATATGTGTGTTGATCCATTCCAGGTTCTTTTTATGTGGGTTTAGAAAAACTATGTTTTTGGGATAACAATTTTATGCATCTTCATAGATGTATTTTTTTGTGTTATTTCACTAAGGGAAGTGGACATGTCATGTTTTATTATGCCACATTGTATAGTTTCACATATTAAAGATTGTTTCAATTTCCATCTACGTGACAAAATCTATTCCATAGGTTTTGGTATGGTGATTTGGAAATAGAGGACCTTGGGTTTTTTATGCATAATAAGGTTTAGGTTCATGAACACACTTCACCAGATATATGTCATGGAAATATTTTATCAATTGGACTATGAGGACCACCATAGAGAGATCTCTAATTTTTTGTTACTATAGACATAGTTTCATGAACCAGGAAAAGATCCGTGACATTTTCTATTGAGGCCTGTATTTTTTGAACAACCTCAAGATTATGTGAGACGTTGTGGATCTACTGATCTTTATTCTGACATTCAAATTATTTTGACTTTGGTTTGATTCATTAACCTTTTTAATATTTATTCTGAGGGTGAATTTTTATAGGCTATATCTAGTATCCTCTTAGTTCACTGCAACTTATTAAAGCATATTATTTCCTTTGGTTTCCGATAGAAATCATAGAGGTTTCCTTTGTATGAAATTTGAAACCCAAATTATCATGTTGATTCTCTATTTTATAGATAAAATTTATATTTTTTCACACCACATTAGATTGATTACAAATGGTGGGGACAACTAATATGGGTTTCTAATCTCTTTATATCCTTGTGTTGAATAATCTGGAAATAAGACCTCCTTTCAAGAACTGTATGTGGGGTTAACTGTAGCTCTATTTTTGATTCATTCTAATCCATGTTGGGTCTTGATGATATTGATGTGAAGAATCAGTCATGGATTTAGAAAATATCTTGATATTTGGAAATCGGTGATGGCTTTAAGATTTATCTTATTATGCCTTCATGTAATGAATTTATTCCATTAGGACCTTCAGTTGGTAGTAGGTGTGCATGATCTCAAAATATGATTAAAATATACTATCAAAGAGAAGTGTATAATATAATCAAAACATAAAATCCATAAATGAAAATTTAATTAGATGTATCAGATCCTATGATAGAAATTACGGTTTAAGTGATTTTGAATCATAAAATTGGATTTTGTGTGAAATCATAGAAAAGGAGGTGTGGTCGCAGATTCCTCAAGTGAGGATTTAAAATGAATGCTTTGAAAAATTAAAGGAGGAGGGATCCATGGTGAACATATTTTTAGAAATGATCAAGGTTGTGTTTTAGTATCCAATGTTCTTGTCTACATAGATTATGAGAGTTATGATTAATACTTATAAATTGGGTTTGTCCTAGGAATGTAATGTATACCATTTGATTGTGTTTTGATGATGTATTTTTTTTGGGAATAAATTTGTTTTCTAGTTTTATCCTCCTTGTGGTTATTCGTGTCATTAAAGATAGTTGGTTTTCTAGATGTTTTGAGTAAGGGGAGGATGGATCATGGAAATAATTCTAGTTGTTCTGTACACTATGTATCATAATTTAATACATAACTGTTAGTGGACTAGTGTTAGCTGGTCAACTGCAGGCATTATGTCACAATTTCTTCCCTTCTAGAAATGGGATGTGGAGAACCAAAAACCTATTAGTTTGGGGAGGAATTATCCATTATATTATAGAAGTTAGATAAAGGACACATGAACATAAAAATTACACTAACACATTCTCCTAGTAGGGAATAAGATATGATTTGGGTAATCATTCATTAATATAGAATATCAGTTCATATATTCCACTCTCAGGATATGGTTATGGTAGATTATTTTGAACATTTGTTTGTTGAAGGGGTTTTGAATATGAATGGTTCTTGAAATATATTTTGAATAGCAATAAATCGTCAGATTACTGGTCAAACTAGAAGAGTGATACGACTCTTAAGGATATAATTCTTGAACACTTACTTTTTTAGAGGCTTTTGGGATTAATATCATCATTGGTATTCAATTTAGGATAAACACTTTGATGTTTCATATGAGAAGCCTTTTGGATGTCCATAATGTTTTTAAGTGTTAGTTGAATAATATCTGGTAGGATTAAATCTTTTCATGGGGAGGCAGAGCCAATGTGTTTGTTTTGAAAAAGGTTTTACAATTTTTCAACCCATTTTAAGTCCTTTAAAAAACACCATCATTGACCATTGATCTTTAAGGAAAGTTATTTGGGTATCCTAATAGTTTCAACTCAGTTAAGAAAAATAAATTTTGGAATGTAGCCTATAATACCACCTTGTTATATGAGATGGTTTGAGATTGCTGAGATACTCATGAGGGTGTCTTGTAAAATAAAAAAACCTGCTCCTTTGAGGTGCATTTTTGATGTGTTCTATGGTTCCCAATTGAAGATGTATTAGTCAGATCCATCCCAAATGATTGATTGGGAGGAAGACGAGATATAACTCAACACCTAAGTGGTTGAAATACCTATTCAAATAATTTATTTAGTGGATAAGGTTCTACATGAAAAGAAAATTATAGTGGTTCATCTGAGATAATAGTGTTGAAGGGATGATCATGGGACATGGGAGCACAAGGCCTTGATGATGAAATAATATCGTTATATATTTTCAAGTTATTAATCATAATATTTTCTATGTACAAAAACATTTAATGGTTTAGATAGTTATAACTCACTTCCAGTCATAGGTATGTTTAATTTCAACTTTTTTTTATCTATTTTGAGGGTATAGAGGCTTTTAGGGGTCAGTAATTGAAATTTTGGAGTTTTGAGGAAAATAAGAAAGGGAAATGGTTTAGAAGCCTTGCTAGTGATATCCATATGGTAACCATGTGATATTTCTCTATGGGTTCTAGTGTAAATTTTCAAGGTTTGAGAACATTTGGTCTAACCATTTTAGTCTCCAAGAAAATAAAGTTAGTGTTTAATATTTTTCCCATAGGTTATCAAATGTCTTGAGACTAGTTTTTCAAATCATGTGACTACTCACATGAAACAGTGTGACATAGTTTAAAAAATGATAGTGGAAACTGAATATTTGGTCTTTGATTTGAAAAACCATGCATTGAAACTATGCTCCCAAATCCAAACCTCTAAATTTAGAACTTTTCCCTAATGCCCTTGGTATTTTTAACTTCCAATCACCTCCTAAATACTAATTTTCATAATCTAGAAACTATATGGAAATTGAGAGGCATTTTCTCTAAATTCCTTAGTGATAACTGATCATACATGGTGGATCTATTCATTTTAAGATTAAAACTCCTTTCTTATTTTTCTCCTTTATCTATATCTCTTCTTATTCTATCATCACCTTGTATCGATGAACAACTATTTGGATGTGAATTTCGAATCTATAAGATTTTATGGGGAATTTTTGGTCTTTCTCTTGAATATGGGTTTTCAAGGACCTGATCTACAATTTTTTTATAACTAGTTTAAATGGAAATGGGCAATTCTTCATTCTTGAGGAAGGAGTTTATCCTATGGTCTATTCATTGGATTGACATGGTTTTTTTGAATTATTTTTTGGTTAAATGGGATATTTGATTATTTAAATACCATGATTGATGAATTTTCTTATAGGGATATGACTTTTAAACTGGGATTTTTATACAAAATATATTTTATACGCCTTATTTTTTTTAATAATATACATCAATGATGGTTTAAAAACATTTTTCTAGAATGGATGCAGTGTGGTAACACTATAGTAAATGTTTTATGAAAACATGTTCATTGAAATGAAATGGGGTTTTCCTTGGAATATATTTATAAAAAAATAATTATTTTCTTGAATGGAATAAAAATGTATTGTTAAAATAAGAATACCATGGTTTATTAGGGAAAAATAAATAAATTTGGCCTATAGTGTAGTTATCTATTATTAGGGGAGGTTCATTAGAATCCATGTATTGATAGGGATCACATTTCGACGGAACCAAGGTTCTATGACATTAGGAGTAAATTTTGTTGGAATGTGGTTTATGTTTTCTATGTTGTGTACACCCTTTTTTATGACTGTCCCATTAGTTATTTAGAGATACATAACATTCACGATCAATTGGTATTATTATTTTACAGCTTTATATAGTTATTAAATTTTAAAACCAATTTTTTAATTTTTTTATTCCTCATGTATAAATTCTATGACATACAAATTTTTGTATTGGAATACGGAATGTTTTTAAAAAGAAAAAAAAACAATGATTTTAGAGGGAAAATTATTTTTAATGAAAATATTTGTAAATATATTTTATGAAAGAAGTAATTGATGAATGTTTATAGA
The DNA here is from genome assembly GCA_963277665.1 of Viscum album. Lineage (NCBI taxonomy): Eukaryota > Viridiplantae > Streptophyta > Magnoliopsida > Santalales > Viscaceae > Viscum > Viscum album. Next base: position 338,174,974 of record OY728140.1, read on the forward strand.
CAATTTATCAATTTATTGTTGGTATCATAATGAGCTTTAGTGATCATAACCAACTTTTTTCTTTCGTAATTTTCAACACTAGTTTTATATGATACATGTAATGGAATAGAATATTATAGAGGAGGAAATTCACTATTCATGTAGTCTAAATGTAGGTTGGGATGGTTAGAGATTTTGGCCTTATATTGATGAACCCATGTGTTACTTTAGGTTACATTTTTTTGGTCTTTATCTTTATAACTTGTTATCCACTTATTGGATGTGACCTTTTTGGTTTGTTTGTATTTTTCATTTGATTAATATTGTAAATATGTATGATACTATGTTTTTTTCTATATTATCATACATATTTTGATGTTGAAATCATTCATATGTTCTTTTTAAGATACAGTGGTTATTTTTAGCCATCCATGGCTATCAAGAATGTGTTTGAAGGATTGTGATAGACCTAATTTTTTTGACATTGTAGGTTGACATAGGTTTCTCTATTAAAATATTCCAATTTAAGACGGTCATATATTAGTGCATGGTAAGGTGTCACGATTTAACAAACGGTGTGCCAAATATGTAGTGGAAACTGTCCATTGAATACTAAGTTACATGGTTTCCTAGGAATTGTTGTACACTTTGACAAAACTTGAAAAATCCATTAGAAAAAATCATAACCACACACACAATTTTTCAAGAGACTCACACTGTTAGAAAATTCATAATCAAAACATGAAAAACACCATTGGAAACCCCAAATTCATTACTCATGGTTACTATATGGTTAACAATAAGCATGTGCCTAAACCATGCACCCGACCTATTTTCCTTGAAACACAAAATTTTCAAATCTCAGCCCTATAATGTATTCAAATCATCAAAAAAGATAAATGAAAGAAAAAATTAGATATACCTATGACTTAGAGGTTTTGAAAGTTCTCCCCATCATAAAATAATTTTGTCCCTATAATGAACCATCCTAGGTTGGCCCAACTCATCACCCAATCCGTTCCACTACATGGGTTGAAGTACATTCTTGATTTACATAGGCTAGAGACAAGAAACTAGAATAACCATTTATACCATGGGAAATATTTTTCCACAGGTAAACTAACACGACCTATCCATAAAATGGGATGACCACACCAATATCATCAGAATCAATAAGATAAGATTGGAAGATATCATAAAATAAAAAATAGATCATAATAAAAACATTCCATAATAGTACGTATAATTATGCATGGTATCTCAAAACACATCCAAACTCAATCAGAGAGTAAAAAACAAGTCCCAAGAATATAACCCTATGGGTACATAAATCCAAAAAAGTCTCCACATTATCCAATCCCTATGAGATAATGTCTCATCCAAAAAATATCTAATGATGGTAACCACGAAGAGCCACCCAAGGACATGGTTCCCTTGCCTTTACCTATGTATAGAAAAATGAAATATATAAATTCCCAAAATGGCCAAGTATGGTTTTGAGAATGAATCTTGCTATGATAACACCTTGGATATACATTAACAATTTATCCATGAAAAATAAAAAACTAGATTTAATGAATTTTCAAAAAATAAAACACATCTAAAACATACCATTTTCAAGTACACATATTAAAATCCTATGGATTTTGTATTTTAAAAATATAATGTCCTCCAAAAAATAACTTTCAACATGGATGAAATAAAGAAATATATTTTCAATGAATAACATGCTCAAAATCATATTCACTAAAAAATCAGGGGTGATCATAACAAGAAAAATAATCAACTACAGAAATGAAATAACAATAACACAACTCATCATAAAAAATGGAAATAATCAAATGAATAAATCATGTAAACCAAACTGAAAAGAGTAAGGTACACTTGAGGATCTAACAATCAGACCTATCATGATTGAGTTAAAAATTATGCTTGCTAGGTAATAAAAAATCCTATTTTTCCCCCGGGCCCCTCAAGGATGGTCACATAGTTTCCCTGCCCAAAGGCTCTTATAGTCCCTTGGTAACTATATTTTAGGATCCCATGACCCTCCCTTTGACGGATCACATGACCACTTAGGAAAACCATTATAGAATTTTACATGGTATTCTCTCTAAAGGATCACATTGATTGTTGAAAAAATCACTCGCTCAGATGAGTTGGCCCACTATATAGCTCAAAGAATGTTCCTGATCGCCATGAGTTGGCGACAAGAACTGGGGAAATACAATTATCATTTGGGAACAATTTCAACAATGGTAATCTGGCATGACCCATCCATAAAATGAGATAGCCACACCAATATCATTAGATTCAAAAATTATATATAAGAATATACCTTAAACCAAAAAAATATCACAGTACAAAAAATACACAGTTGGACATATATATAATCATGTCATCGCAAAATAAACCCAAACTAAAAGTGTTGGAAAAAGTCTTAACAAGGCCCATAAATAAAACCAAATATGTAAAAAATCAAAAATAATACTCAACATGAGTTAATCCTAAAAATACCACATCTCCACCAGAAAGCATCCACCATTGTTAATCAGGAAGTCCCAACCTGGAGCATGGTTTCGTTTCCATTATTGTTGTCCAGAAAAATTAAATCTACAAATTCCCAAAAGGTAAACTGAAATACATGAGAAATGATTCCCAGTAATATCCCATTGTGAAAATATATAATGATTTTACCAATGAAAATCAATTAAATAGTTTTAAAACATTTTCAGAACTAGAAAAATTTAAAAATATGCCATTCTTAAATACACACAGTAATATCCCCTTGGATTTTCATTTCAAACAAATCAAATTTTCCAAAAAAAACATTCAACATGGATCAAATAAATATATTCATAACCAATAACATGATAAAAACCATAATCAATTCATAAATATGGTAGAGATAACAATAAAAATAGAGAGATATATAAATTGAAAGGGAATAGTAAATCTCATCACATCAAATTAGAACTAAACAAATGCATAAAAAATTATAAAACAAACATGTATGAGTAAGGTTCACATTGGGCTCTAACCATCAGGAATATCATGAGGGAGTAAAAAATATTCTAGATATCTATGAAATAAGAATCTCTTATATAATTCCTCTAGTAAAAATATTGTAGTTCACATGACCTCCATACCCAATGTGTCTCATTGTCCCATTGTCACTAGAAATGAGGCTTATATAGTCCTCCCATATAATGGATAAAAAAACACTCTAAAAAATAATAATGGAATTATGCATAATGTTCTCTCCATTATATCATATATTCCCTTAAAAAATCCTTCGCTCATATCCCTTTTAAACCATGTTCTACTCTAATCCAACACATTCACAATCATGTTCCCAAATAAATCATGATACAACATAATCCATTTCCCTACCAAACAATCACATATTATCAGATTTCCCATTCCAAGGTAAAATAATTTCTAAACCACTTTACAAACTATTTAACACTCATAAAAACCATTTTATCCATTTAAAAATGGCCTACTATGAAAACAAGACACACTCATTTGCAAACCCCAATATTAAATTTCCAAATTTCCAAATCAATCTGTGAAACACATCAAACTGTAATTCAAATCAATAACATATCATTAAAATGGAAATTTAAACAAAAGACCAAAGGAAATTATAAATTTAATTTTATTATGTGTAAAATTACATTAAATGGAGACACATACCTCAGAATCAGTCCAAATCTCATATCCCTTGAAGATGAACACCAAGAAGAAATACTCACAAAAATATGATATAAGAAAATAAATCATTTCCCTCCATAAAACTATGGTTTAACCAATATACGCTTCTTGTTTTATAGGTCCCCAAGAAATAGAAATAACAATGATTGTATGTGGTGAGAAGGACACAAAAAGAAATCAAAATACCTCAAGACAAATCACCATGATTTCAAATAGAAATCCACCATGTAATGTAGGAATAATTTATAAGACAAGGGTTATGGATTTAAAAAATGGGGATGGAAAATGAGGGGAAAAGGATAAAAAAAATTATAGAATTTTGTTAATTTTATAACTACTAATGAGTTGGAAAGGGTTTCATAGTTCAGTCACATGGTTAGGAAAACTATGTGATAAACATATAGGTGCCACTGTCCACCCAAGAAAACATGATTATTTTCACAGGGATGTCACACAATTTTGAAAATCCATTCTAAATATATGTAGAACAACATTCCCACACTGTAATGGAAGAAAATGTACTACTGTGTGTCACATGCTTTGTAAAACTATTACCAAACTATGAAAAACCCATTTTTACCACCTTGAATGGTAATCCCTAAGATGTCAAAAGGTTTTGGAAAACTATTCTCAAACCATGTTCATGGTTCTTTCTCTTCATAAAAATCAAATCTCATACTCCTGTCAACCGTGAACTCTAACCCCAAACCAAATTATAAATAAAACTCAAAATTAGACATAGAAGTGACGTAAAAATGTTACAAACTCCCCGCCAGCACACTTTTTGCACCTAGAAGATCATCAGGATTCACTAGATGAAAATTGGCTAGGCTATTGTTCCCATTCCCAACCATCTCATGGAATAATTAGAATTACTAGCCACATAGAACATTGTTCCGAACATCCATCATATGGACATACTACTCCACCATTTTGGTATCATCCACAAGCTCTAATGACTCCCATTCCACGAAATGAGATGGGTCTAGATGGTATCTATTTAGAAGGTAAATGAGGAAGACATTGTGGATTATATCCATTCGTGGTTGAATCTCCCACATTAGGCTACCTTCATATGATTCACCAAAACACAGAACGACCTGACCTAACATTGTGCCCACTTCTATTTTTTCCCAGAAGATGGTCTCCCAACAGAATTGAAAATTGAAAAAACACATGATCACACTCCCGAAACTATAACAAAAAAATTACGATGAGAAATATGATTTATGGACACTCTTAGCTATTACACTGAATTTTTGAATCACCATCAGTATTACAGTCATCCCCTGGACACAACAAATCCTAGCCAAGAAATGTTCACCTACCACATACCAACATAATGGGGATTCAAATGGTCACCTATATAGCTCTTTAAATTGGGACATCCTGATTGGGATATTATAACTACAATTATTAAAACTCTCATACAAAAATATATTATTTATAATATACCAGAAAAATAAATCACACATGACAATGATGTACCCTCAAGGGCTTGGATAGTTCACTCAAACTGGCCATCTGTCTCGAGTGATATTTAGTGCTAAACCAAAAAATAGGTTCTTATATCCTCAAGTAGTCACATCAAAAAGAGATATGTAAAATTTTAATCCCAATATGAATCTATCACTGAGGGGACAAAATGAATATGAACAACCTATAGAACACAATGGTGTATGAGGTAATATTCCATAATTGAATCATTGATGGGTAGAATATGGGAAAATTTTAACAGATGATCAAAAATCACCAAAATGGAATATTTCCCACTCAGAGTACATGGAAGTAAAACCAATAAATCTATAGGGATCTCATCCCACCTCCACACTAGTATGGGAAGTGGTTAAAACAACATTCCTAGCCTTCGATGCTTATCTTTGATCCTGTGGCCTATCAAGCACATGAAAACAAAGTCTACCACAAAACATCCCATCTTGGGACACCAATAACGGCCTCTCAAGGTATAGATCTTCTTGGCATCCCTATGTTGAATTACCCAACTGGAATGGTACTCATCTTGTAGCACCTTATGACTCAGAATCAACTGATCAAACAAATACTTCCAAAATTTATGATAACCATTAGGAGATCAAGACCAATTACAAGAGGTCTCTGTATAATTAAAAATAATGCTACACTGCCAGCACTAATGGTAAAATTCTAGATTATTCATCACCTTGTCAATGAGAGAGGGTGTAATCTATAAAATTTCCAGGAATGCATCCCATCCATCCTCATTCATGTCCAGTCTTAGATAAGGAAACAAACACATCAGACCTTATTTATCCAATGATTCCATAACTTCCAATACTGATAGTTTCATACTCATTATTTTGGGGACCACATTTCCCATCCGAGGGGTATACACAATATCAAAATACAAAATAATACTAAAATCCACCCAATTAATCAGTTTAAGGTTAAGGTCCCTCAGAGTGATAATTTACATTAAGACCTTATGATGAGAACACATTGTAAAATTCTATCCAATGATTTAGTGTGACTATATCTTCAACGCATGCATAACAGCTTCTAACTCTTGGAGTTGTGTAGGATAATTCTACTCATGTGGCTATAACTTCCATGATACATAGGGAAACACATGGTATTAATACATCAACACATATTCCAAAACCTAGCTAGATGTATCAAAATGCACTACATAAGCTCTCACATGATCAGGAAGAGTCAAAATAGGTTTTGATGTGAAATGAATATTCAACTACTCAAAACCACTATAATACTTCTCATCCCAATAAAAACTCACCCATTTCCTAGTCAAATTCTTCAAGGGAGAATTTATCCATGTTATTTCCCAAAAAAATCTATAATAACCATCTAATCCTTAAATAAAATTTCCACAAAAATTTTCCTAGATTTATCCCAGGACATGTTTTCTCAAACCATCTATGGATCTACTAAAAATTCCATCTCAAATTTAAAATGTCCAAAAAATATCAAATATAAAATCCAAAAATTCTACTTGGGAAACATGTAATATAAATGAAACGCTATCTAAACTACCAAAAAACTATAAATTCTTGTGAATATCCCCCTCCATCTTGGAATATATCTAGATGTCATCCATGAATGAGACTACAATAGAGTCTAAGAAGAGATAAATTATCTAGTTCATCAGATCCATAAATTAATATGGAGAATTGGTAAACCCAAATGGAATAACCAAATACTGAGAGTGTATATAATTTCTTCTAAAGGAGTTATTTAGAACATCTAATTACAAGAACCTAAACTGGTGGTACCAGGATCTCATATTAATGTTCAAAAACCAATTTCCCCCTATAAGATGATCACGTAGATCATCAATCCATGGAAAAAATTATTTATTCATTAATTTCAAGAGGTTAATATTATTATTTTCTACTAAAATAAGGTGTATTCCATCCATATTAATTGAAAATATCACTCATAATTCCTACAAACACATCCAAGGATGGACAAAACCCTTTACCTCAAGATCTACTAGCAATACATTTGTCTCCTTCGGCTCATCTAGAGACATATAAATATATGGAATGGAAATAGTTCCCATCCTAAGGAGAATATTGATGGTGAAAATTACCTCTCACTATGGGGGCCCTAAAAAATACCTTAGAAACACATCTGGGGACTTTCTCATGACTATTCGAAGGTTCCCCATTGAATATATATCTACAACATCAAGGAACAAGTTGTACAACTAGAATGAGACCAACCCAAACTCTGAAGAAACTATTCCTTACCTCTATAATAAAAGAACCCACTCACCCTAAAATACATGAGTGCTCCCATAATTAGTAATGAACAATAACCTATTATGATAGTATTCTACTAACAAGGTAAAGATGATCAACCAATCATTGATGATAATAATGTCAAAAACATCAAGGTCCAAAACACGGAAATCCCAAATGACCTCTACAGCCACTAATAAAACATGAAATTCTGAGTACTTATAGACTTAATCCTTCATCCTACCTAATATGGTAATAAACTACAAAAAATATGGAACTGAATCATCTAATAAACCCGAAGCATCAATCAACATAAGAGAAATGAAATAAAGGTACGCTTTAGTGTCTACTAAAAATGATTCCATTGAATAATAAAAAACGTCATACCTATAATAGCAGGGATAATGGAATATGAGCCCTTTGGAATGACCTCCACTGTATAGAGTTGCCTCACTTCAGACATACTCCAATGAAAAGAAAACTAATAGAAGCACTAAATATGACTAGACTATCCACACTGGTGGCATGTCATCAGATCCTCTAGGCACTTCAAAATAGTTTGTCTTTCCTTCCGACAATAATAAAAAAACAACCGGTCAATGCGGCATAGGATCCATAAATGCTGATATCAGAGTTTGATATACCCAATTTCCAATACCCCTATAAGACTCATCCCACTTATTATTCTTTCTGGAAGAATAATTCTAAATCCCACCAAAAGAATGAACTTCAACGAGACATCACATGCAATAAAAATCATCATATTTTGTTGTTTGTTACTTAACCACTTATAAATAGGTTTGTACAAATATAATAATGAGTATATATATTATATCTGGCCCTAATCCCATCTCTAAAAAACAAGGCTTAAGATAATCATTCAGGATGAGATCTAAAGATACATCGACCAAGTCTGTGGATCTCACAACATAATCCATCAACATATGATCACCTTGATTCATATTTAGAAACATGTGGGCCTATGATACTCTCAAGGTCTATGGGTATAAATACTTATTAAAATCCACATTAAAGGACGTTTATTTAAGATACTCATGCTTTCTTAAAAGAAACATCGAACCCCACAACTTTCTACCCAGTTATTCTAGCACATATGTTGAAAATATAAACTTAGAGGTGTCACATTTCATAAAACACTCCAAAATTCTCTCAATATGATCGAACCAAACCTCAAGATCATTGCGTCCCTTTTCGATAAGGAACACCAGTATATTTTACCTCAAAAACTAATGATCATGGTTGATAGATTATATTTATCTCTAGACCACCCACTTGACCCATGATTTTGATCATATGAATCATTAGCCCCACAAAATAAAAATCAATAGGAGGGGTTTATTATGGGGTAAATTCCATTATTCCCTCTCTATAGTTATATGAGGTCCTTTAGGGTGGAATTGTCTACAAGACACAAAGCACAAGCTTCATCAAGATTAATTCATCTTTAAAAAATGACGAAATGTAATAAAAACTCATAACGTGGGAATCATAATCATCTCCAAAAACATTGTCATAAAATATCATAATAACAACACATTACCAAGTTCAAGACATAACCAAAATCATTAACTGCCCATGGAAACTCAAAGATTGTCCTGAAGAGGAGTAGGTACAGAACTTTTATGTTCCTATATTTTGAGTCTTGATGATCTAAGCTCCAAATGGCATTTGAATCCCAAATAAAAAAACATTTTATAAAATTTTTTAATGAACCAATCCAGGTTGACCCAAATAATTACTATAGTTGGCCTTCTATATGAACCGAAGCGTGTTCTCGATCACTATGCGCTTGAAACAAGAACTAGGCATAAACAACAATCACTTGGGAATGATTTCCTTGTAGGTAAACCACCATAAACCATCAATAAAAAGGGATGTAAACACTAATATCATCATAGTAAAAAATTTAAGATACAAAAATACCATATACCAAAAGATACATCAGAGTAAAAAAAATCCATAATAGGACATATACATATACATGGAATCTAAGAAAACCTAAACTCAATGAGAGGGTACAAAGAAAAAAAGTCCCAAGTATAAAACCTAAATTGTAAAGACCCATAAAATTCAAGGGAAATTTGTTCTTAATTTTCTTTGGGATTCTACAAGAACGCGGTTTCTGACGGCACTTGATTCCGAGGCCCAGTGTGCCCAGAATCATTTTCTGAAGTTTAGCTTGGGTATGTTCAGTGAACGAACGAGTGGGTTTTTCTAACTTTTGAACTGGTTCTCGGAATCGAATTCCGAGGGCATCGATGGAATCGCAGTGCCGTTAATTGCTTAGAAACACCTTTTCTGGAGTTGCGTTTTCTCGGGTGTGGTTTTTAAATTTTGGGGTTAAGTAAAGATATAAAATAAAAGTGGTGAAACCAATTTTATTTTATTTTTGTTTAACCTAGGCTATGTGGATGCTGTGGGACCCACAATATCCTACCCACATGGTAGGATATTTGTGAGGTGGGGCCCACACGAGCCCCATCATTTCTTTTCTTCCTAAACCCCCTCCTTTATTAAGGTAACCCACCTGCAACCCTACTAATTGGAAGTCAACCCTTGCATTTTTCTGTTATGAAACACCTCATTTAATTTTGGTAGTTTAAACGTTGCAATTAATTCAATTAATTTTTTGATTCGTTTTTGAATTTTAAAACGCATGGCTTGAGAAATAAAATAAGACAACTCTTATTTTATTAGTCTGGTTGTGTTGAGATGGGATTTGGGAGAATGAGGGGCAGCTTGAAGAACTTCATCTTCTTCATCGAAAAAACGCGAAGAAAGCGAAGATCACACCGATCTCTGATGAAGAACGCCGAATCCTCAGAGATCGACAACGCGAAACTATGTACCGCGACGCCAACAAAACTCTACTTTCGCGGCACCTTCTTCCGCGACGAACCCTCACTCAACGAATTCGATGAGGTAGGGGGACTGTTATTTCATTGGTTCCTGATAACTTCATCGTTGACTTATCGTCTGATTTGGGCTGCCTGTTATCAGAATAACAGGAGGAGGTTGGACCACACGAACACGGCCGACCCTACTCTCCCCTTTGGTTATTTGATATTGTTTGCGGCACGAACAAGGCAACGCGGTGCCGAAGCACCGCGCGGGAAATATTAAAGAAAGGTGGAGAAGCGCAGCGCCGTCGCGTCGTGCCATCGAAGACGAACCAAAGACGTGGCCCCGTCGCGCCATGCCGGAGAACCAAAAAAGCGCCGTGGCTAGAGCGGGGCTGTGGTGGAGGGGCGTGGCGCCGTCGCGCCACGCCGGACGGACCAAGGCCACGGCGGAGCGGGGAGACCGGCGGCCGGTTCCGGGCCACCGGCGTCGGAGCAGGGGGACCGGCTAGCGCTGGTCTCATGGTGGCAGCAGCCGGCCGGCCGGAGCGGGCCGGCTGGTCAAGGGAGGAGCCGGGGTTACGACACCCAGCTGACCAGTAGGTGCACCCCCCCCCCCATCCGCTCGGCCGAAACGGCCGAGCCACCTGGCGATCGGGCCGCGCCAGCGCTCCAGACCGAGCCGCGCTAGCCGGGACGGGCCGGACCCGGACCCGGGTTGGGTCGCCCAGTTTGGGCCGACCCAGGGGGACTCGGGCCGGGTCGGTCCGGGCCCGAAACCCCCACTTCCGGACCTCTCATGGTATTTTTCCCATAACATGGTCTGCGGACCCCTGATCGATGCACCATCAGCTGCGATGCGATCCTTGGATCAAGACGGTCATTTCGGTATATTACACTCAAGGTTTCGGAGAACTTTGGGTTTAGCCGAGTCGGTTCGTACACGAAACCAACCAGGCCCTCGGAGCAGAAACGCATATAACTTGAGCTTCAGACGTCCGATTGACGTGCCGTCAACATTGATGGATTCCTCTTAGTGAGACAGAACCTTTTGGCTTACTCCGCTCGAGTTTTGGACGCAGTTGTAGTATGGTCGGGACGGTTTTGACTTAAAAACGAACTGGGCCCCTAGGACGGAAAAGCCAGTAACTCTCAGACCGGGCGTCCGATTGACGTGCCGTCTGTGATGTTGAGTTCCTGTTGACGATATAGAACTTTTGGATAAATCAACTCCAGAATATGTGTCAGTTGATGTATCAGCCCCTCGGCTCGTGGAGCGGACCCTCCCGAACGATCTTGCTGTGTGTGGGAACCCTAGAGCTGGCTGCGAATGCAACGACGATGACGACTATACAGAAATCATCCATAGATTCTATGGCGACGACTACAGCACTCACCGATCCTATGTGGATCAGTGCTACCGATCCTATGTGGGTCAGATCCTGTGTGGGTCAGCGCTCAGCGGTCTTGTGTGGGCCAGCGCCTACAGATCCTGTGTGGGTCCTATCCTATGTGGGTCATTGCGGGGGTTAGTTACCTATCGATCCTTTGTGGGTCATTGCAGGGGTTATTTACCTATCAGTCCTTTGTGGGTCATTGCGGGGGTTAGTTATCTATCGATCCTTTGTGGGGCATTGCGGGGGTTAGTACCTATCGATCATGTGTGGATCCGATGGCTTATATGAATTAGTGGAAATATCTAATCATCTCTATTGTCATACGAAGAAGTATACCTGTGTGAGCCAAATCTTGTCTTTCTTTCCTATGTAGATTGTGTTGGGATATCCTGTGTGGACGTGATCAAACTTGGGCTCAGATGTTGGAGCGAAACTGGAATTGATGACTTAGGTATATGTATGGGAATATACCTAAGGGGTGTCAGATGTTACTTGGTGATTGTATCTTCCTTTGTGGGTTATCCTTCATGGATTCTGGGAGACCTTTGGGGGTATCGGGGTCCCTACTGAGTAGCTTATACTCACTCTTTCATGTTATATGCCCGCACTACGTTGTGTTGGTTGCAGACGACGGACAGCGCTGATCGGGGTTGAGGCTTGCGGAGCTAACAGTAACTGGTGGTAGACCACTGGGTGGGACGTACTAAGAGTGGATGGCTATACCCAAGGAGCTGTGGAGGCTATCTGTAACCACCCTTCATGGGGGACTTCCAGTGGACGGCTCGAGGCTGCGGCTTTACTTTTCAGTTTTAATTTACTTTTAGTTTGGGTTTGTATTCTGGCCCACTTACATTTCCGCACTTACTATTATACCCAGTTTTTAATCAGTGTTTACTTCTTCTTTCTTTATCGGTGGTGTTTGTTTACTTTAGAAAGGCAATGCCTTCCATTTTTACCGAGAATTACGCCTTGGAGCTAGTTGCCAGCCCCTGGCCTATGGAAGGCGGGCTTGGGGTAGTCATGACACGGGCCCCGAGGATGGGTCATGACAAATTGGTATCAGAGGAGTTCGGTTCTACCGCAGAACTTTAGACTCTCATCTTCCTTCTATGTGAAGCAATATTGTTAAGAGTATTGAGTGTGGTTATCTGTCTAGGGAGTCCAGTGTTGGTGCGGCAGCCGATGTATCCGTACACTAGGACCCTGACTTTTGATTTCCGACTTAATGCACGAAAACATTGATTGCATGTGTGTTTCAAGGTTTCTTTGTGATTAATTTGTGTCAGCTCACTAGGTATACTATTCTGACTGTGGCACACCTGTCTCTTTTCAGGATGGCCCCGCGACAACATCCATCTAGGGTTCCGAGCGTTGTGCGTGACGACAGCCCACCGAGCGATTAGGCCTCGGTACAGGGCCCTTTGACAGCAGAGGCACCAGCGGTACTTCTACCCACTGATCCACTGATGCTACCAGCCCCAGCCGCTGACGATGCATGTCGCCTTAGTGCTCTGCACGAGTTTCAATGTCAGTGACCACCCAGGTTCCATTGGGAGATGGACCCTCAGGCAGCTAAGGATTGGATGGAGGTAGTTGTACAAGATTTCAGGTTAGTGAGGACACCATCAGACCTCATGGTGATCCTCACAGCAGGCCTCCTGCATGCGATAGCAGGTAGATGGTGGAGCTTGATGCTCCAAGTTCACAATGAGGCATCTCTTCTCAGGATGGACTTTGAGAGCCTCTTCTTCTCGGAGTTCTTCCCAGCCACCCTCTGTGTGGTGCACATCCAGGAGCTTCTACAGTTGTGGCAGGGCATCTTGACAGTCGCCCAGTACTCGACGGGATTTACCGATCTCTCGCGCTATTCGAAGGACATGGTACGGGACCCATTCTCCTAGGCCCAGACCTTTGAGCGAGGTTTGAGGCATGAGATCAGGGCATCGCTGATCTCCCTCAGCATTCCAACATAGGAAGGGGTACTGGAGCGAGCCCTTCTGATCGAGAGCTTCCATGCTCAGCCTACATCAGCAGCGAGACCTACTGCAGGGCGGCACGTAGCAGAGTCTTCTGGAGCAGGCAGTCAACGGATGACTCATGGGTCCAGGAAGACCAGACCCTTAGGCAGACGACCTCTGGAAACTGGCTTAGTGGTGTGGGGCACACAGCGAGGAGCCAGTCTTTCGAGAGGCAGACAGTGCTACGCATGCGGAGGGCAGGGTCACATGGCTCGTGACTGCCCAATTCGCCATGCAGAGGACCAGCAGACAGTTGAGGGACCACCCAGGCAGAAGTAGAGGGTCAACCATTGCGGTCCGCCGGGAGCATGAAAACGAGGCAGAGGAGCTGGCCGAGTAGTAGGTGGTGGGCAACGCTTTGAGGCTCTACCACCACCACTGCCAGGAGGTCCACCCCGACCACAGGGAGCTGGCGGGCAGAGACAGGCACAACTTCAGGCAGTAGAGGCCTACAACCACGACGCGCCCGAGATGATTCATGGTACTATCTGTGTCTATTCCACCCTTTCTGCAGTTCTTATAGACACAGGAGCGAGTCATTCATTCATAGCCACTGCTCTTGTTCAGAGCTCGGAGATTTCGACAGAGCCGTTGGGTCGATCCTTACTGCTAGTGACTCCTATGGGAGCATACTCGATGATTACGCACTGATTCCGGTAGAGTGAGCTTACTCTAGGAGGCGAGAGATTCGGCTGGGATCTTCTTGTAGTGGCGTCTAGGCCTTACTCCATCATCTTGTGCGTGGATTTTTTATCTACTGTCCATGCTCAGATTGACTGTATTAGTCGCAAGGTGTGGTGTATACGCACCGACGAGAGCAGGTTCACCTTCACCGGCGAGAAGGGAGCCTTCGCAGCACAGGATGGACTCTTGCAGAGGAGATGACAACCCATCACTCATCAGTTGTCTAGACTCATCCTAGGAGCAGTTGACGTGCGAAGTCCTTTTCTTCATGCAGTGGTGGAACAGTATGCAGACGTTTTCCCCGACGATGTTCCAGGACTACCTCCTCGCAGAGAGGTAGAAATTTATATTGATCTATAACCTGGGACAACCCCGATATCAAACCAGCATATTGGATGGCTCCCGACAAGCATCGTGAGCTACGAGTAAAGTTGGAGGACTTGTAGGGAAAGGGATTCATCCAACCTAGTGTTTCACCCTGGGCTTCCCCGATATTGTTCGCCAAGAAGGCGGACGGGAGCTTGCGACTTTGTGTCGACTATCTTCGCCTGAACCAGGTGATATTGAGGAACAAGTATCCTCTACCGAGGATTGATGTCCTCTTCGATCAGCTCAAGGGAGCACGGTGGTTCTCAAAGATAGACCTTATATCAGGCTATCATTAGCTCAGAGTTTGGGACGAGGACGTGCAGAAGATGGCCTTCAGATGTCAGAATGGCCACTATGAGTTCTTGGTTAATCCATTCAGCGTAACCAATGCTCCAGCAGTGTTCATGGGCCTCATGAATAGGATCTTTCAGCCGTACCTCGATCAATTTTTTGTGGTCTTCATCGAAGACATTTTGATATACTCGACGACTGAGGAGGAGCATGCCTACCACATACGGGTTGTACTAGACACATTACGATTGCACCAGCTTTATGGTAAGCTCTCAAAGTGTCAGTTCTGGATACGCGAGGTCCACTTCATGGGACACTTCATCTCTGAGGCGGGAGTTACGGTGGATCCTGCAATGATTGAGGTAGTGCTAGCATGGGAGCCACCCATGAGCGTGATGGAGGTGCGGAGTTTCTTGGGACCATCTAGATACTACCTGAGATTTGTGCCAAACTTCTCCAGAGTTGCGGAACCACTCTCAGCTTTGACAAAGAATGGGAAACCCTTTGTGTGGTCAGACAGATGTGAGTAGAGCTTCCAGGAGCTGAGACAGAGATTGAACAGTGCGCCTATCTTGAGGCTACCAGAGGAGGGAGTTGGGTACGTAGTTTACTGTGATGCATCAGGGACCAGACTCGGATGTGTCCTGATGTAGGAGCAGGCTGTGATCACCTACGGATCATGTCAGTTGAGGCAGCATGAGCAGAACTATGCTACCCATGACTTGGAGTTAGTATTGGTGGTCTTCGCTCTGAAGATGTGGCGACACTATCTGATGGGCGAGTGCTTTATAGTCTACTTTGACAATCAGAGTCTCAGGTACATCTTCTCGCAGAAGGACCTGAACCTGAGACAGTTGTGATGGCTCGAGTTCCTCCAGGAATATGACTTTGAGATAGTCTATACACCTGGAAAGGGGAACGTGGTAGCCGATGCTCTTAGCAGGAGGACAGGCATTCGGCTACTTGGGGAGCCGAAAGAACAGCTAGCCACTTTACAGATATCCTTCATGGATAGAGATGGAGTAGCCTTTCTTAAGTCGCTCACATTCACTCCTCCACTACTGCATTGGGTTAGAGAGGCACACCGTGGGGACGCCGACTGTGAGACGTGGCGTGCACAAATATCCTCAGGACAGGCACCAGGTGGATTCTCCTTAGGAGGAGAGCACGACTTCTTTTTCAGAGGACATACCTTGGTACCAGTTGCTTTACGGGAGGAGGTGCTGAGAGAGTTTCACACTTCCCCTTTGGCGGTACATCCTGGAGTGGCGAAGATGTACCAGGATATCATACAACAATAGTAGTGGCCGGGCATGAAAAAGGTTGTGGCAGAGTTCGTTTTCGATGCCTCACTTGCCAGCAGGTGAAGGCAGAGCACCAGGTACCAGTAGGCTTGGTACAGCCCTTGGAGGTCCCGGAGTGGAAGTGGGACGACATATCTATGGACTTCATGACTGGACTTCCATGCACTTCTAGAGGTCACGACTCCATTTGGGTGATTTTCGACCGACTCACCAAGTCGGCTCACTTCTTACCCATCAGAGAGCAGAGCCTAGTGGAAAGCTTGGGACATCTTTACGTTCAGAAGATTGTATGGCTTCATGGTGTGTCATCATCTATCGTCTCTGATCGAGATGCCCGCTTTACTTCCCGGCTTTGGAAGGGGTTGTAGGAGGAATTCGGGACGCAGCTACGTCTGAGTACCGCCTTTCACCCTCAGACAGATTGTCATACGGAGAAGGCCATTCAGATTCTCGAGGACATGCTCCGCGCATGTTTCCTCGACTTTGGTCACAGGTGGGAGGACCACCAAACCATGGTGGAGTTCGCGTACAACAACATCAACCACTACACCATCGGGATGGCACCGAACGAGGTGTTGTACGGCCGACCTTGCAGATCTCCTCAGTGCTGGACTGACCCTGTGGAGTCAGCACTTGTGGGAACGGAGATGGTACAGGCCACGACTGAGAAGGTCCAAGACAACCAGGAGCTGATGAGGATAGCTCAAAGATGGCAGAAGTCTTATGCTGACAGGAGGTGGAGGCCACTAGAGTTCGAGGATGGAGACCACGTCTTCTTGCGGGTCTCACCTCGACGTGGTTTACGGAGATTTGGCCGAGGCGGCAAGTTGTCTCCATGCTTCATCGGACCATTCCAGGTCCTCAGAAGGATTTGCGAGGTCTCTTATCTCCTGGATCTACCACCTCAGTTGCACCGTGTGCACGACGTCTTCCACGTATCCTAGCTAAGGAGATATGTGCACGACCCGACGCACATCATTGACCATGGAGAGCTGGTTGTTGATGATGGGGAAACTTTTGCAGAGGTCCCAGTGGAGATTGAGGATCGACAGGAGCGGGTCCTACGTGGATGGTCGATTCCTCTAGTGCACATCATATGGAAGCACTGGAACCTCCAGGAGAGCACTTGGGAGCGGGAGGCTCAGATGCGTGCTCATTACCCACATTTGTTTCCCTAGTTTATGATGTATCTTTACAGGGACGTAAATCCCTGAGGTGTGAGTGATGTAAAGACCCTTAAAATTCAAGGGAATTTTTTTATTAATTTTCTTTTGGATTCTACAAGAACACGGTTTCTTTCGGAACTTGATTCTGTGGCCCGGTGTGTCCGGAATCATTTTCTGAAGTTTAGCTCGGGTACGTTTAGTGAACGAAGGAGAGGGTTTTTCTAACTTTTGAACCGGTGCTCGGAATCGAAATCCGAGGGCACTGATGGAATCGCAGTGTAGGTAATTGCTTAGAAACACCTTTTCTGGAGTTGTGTTTTCTCAGGTGTGGTTTTTAAATTTTGGGGTTAAGTAATGAAATAAAATAAAAGTGTTGCAAACAATTTTATTTTATTTTTGTTTAACCTAAGCTAAGTGGATGATGTGGGACCCACAATATCCTACCCACTTGGTAGGATATTAGTGAGGTGGGGCCCACATGAGCCCCATCATTTCTTTTCTTCCTAAACCCCCTCCTTTATTAAGGTAACACACTCGCACCCCTACTAATGTGAAGTCAACCCTTGCGTTTTTCTGTTATGAAACGCCTCATTTAATTTGGGCAGTTTAAACGTTCCAATTAAGTAAATTAATTGTTTGATTCGTTTTTGAATTTTAAAACGCATGGCTTGAGAAATAAAATAAGACAACTCTTATTTTATTAGTCTGGTTGTGTTGAGAGGGGATTTGGGAGAAAGAGGGTAAGCTTGAAGATCTTCATCTTCTTCATTGAAGAACGCGAAGAACGCGAAGAACGCGAAGAACGCACCGATCTACGACGAAGAACGCCAAATCCTCGGAGATTGACTACGCGACGCCATGTACCACGATGCCAACGACACTCTCCTTCCATGCCGCCTTCTTCCACGATGAACCCTCACTCAAGAAATTCGACGAGGTAGGGGGATAATTATTTCATTTGATCCTGATAACTTCATCGTTGACTTATCGTCTGATTTGGGCCACTTGTTATCGGAATAACGGGAGGAGGTCGGACCGCATGAACAAGGCTGACCCTCCTCTCCCCTTTGGTTATTTGATATTGTTTGCGGCACGAACAAGGCAACGCGGTGCCGAAGCACCGTGCGGGAAATATTAAAGAAAGGGGGAGAAGCGCAGCGCTGTTGCGCCGCACCGTTGAAGACGAACCAAAGACGCGGCACCGTCACGCCGCGCCGGAGAACCACAAAAGCATCGCGGCCAGAGCGGGGCCACAGCAGAGTGGGAAGACCGGCGGCCGGTTCCGGGCCACCGGTGTCGGAGCAGAGCGACCGTCCAACGCTAGTCCCGTGGCGGTAGCAGCCGGCCGGCCGGAGCGGGCCGGCCTGTCAAGGGAGGAGCCGGGGGTTACGACCCTCGTCTGACTAACAGGTGCGGCCCCCCATCATAGGGGATGCGGTTATGAAACAGGGGGGCAGGCGCCCCCACCCCCCCATCCACTCAGCCGAAACGGCCGAGCCACCTGGTGATCGGGCCGCGCCAGCGCGACAGCCGGGTCGCGCCAGTGCGCCGGGCCGGGCCGCACCCAGGCTGGGCCGCGCCGCGCCAGCCAGGCCGGGCCGCGCTGGTCGAGTCGGTCCGCACCCAAGCGGGCCGGACCTGGACTCGGGTCAGGTTGACCCAGTTCGGGCCGACCGAAGGGGTCTCGGGCCGGATCGGTCTGGGCCCGAAACCCCCACTTCCGGACCTCTCACGGTCTTTTGCCCATAAATTGGGCTGCAGACCTCCGATCGATGCACCGTCAGCTGCGATGCAATCCTTGGATTGAGATGGTAATTTCGGTATATTACACTCAAGGTTTCTAAGAACTTTGTGTTCGGTCGGGTTGGTTCGTACATGAAACAAACCGGGCCCTCGGAGCGGAAACACTTATAACTTGAGCTCAGAACGTCCGATTGACGTGTCGTCGACTTTGATTGATTCCTCTTAGTGAGACGGACCCTTACTGCTTACTCCGCTTGAGTTTTGGACGCAGTTGGAGTACGGTCGGGTTGGTTTTGACTTAAAAACCAACCGGGCCCCTGGAACGAAAAAGCCAATGACTCTCAGACCGTGCATCTGATTGACACACCGTCTGTGACGTTGAGTTCCTGTTGACGATACAGAACTTTTGGATACATCAACTCCAGACTATTAGTCAGTTGATGCATCAGCCCCTCGGCTCATGGAGCGGACCCTATTGAACGACCTTGCTGTGTGCGGGAACCCTAGAGCTGGCTATGACTGCGACGACGATGACGAATGTACAGAAATCCTCCATGGATTTGACGACGATGACTACAACACTCAGCGATCCTACATTGATCAGTGCTACCGATCCTGTGTGGGTCAGATCCTATGTGGGTCAACGCTCAGCGGTCCTGTGTGGGCCAGTGCCTACAGATCTTATGTGGGTCCGATCCTATGTGGGTTATTGCGGGGGTTAGTTACCTATCGATCCTTGGTGGGTCATTGCGGGGGTTAGTTATCTATCGATCCTTTGTGGGTCATTGTGGGGGTTAGTTACCTATCGATCCTTTCTGGGTCATTGCGGGGGTTAGTACCTATCGATCCTGTGTGGGTCCGACGGCTTAGATGAATCAGTGGTAATATCTGATCATCTCTATCATCTTATGAAGAAGTATACCTGTGTGAGGTGAATCTTGTCTTGCTTTCATATATAGATTTTTCTCTACTATCTTGTCTGGACGTGATCGAACTTGGGCTCGGATGTTGGAGCCGAACTGGAATTGATGACTTAGGTATATGTATGGGAATATACCTAAGTGGTGTCGGATGTTACTTCATGATTGTATCTTCCTTTGTGGATTATTATTTGTGGATTCTGGGAGACCATCGGGGGTCTCGGGGTCCCTACTGAGTAGCTTATACTCACCCCTGCACGGGCTATGCCTGCACTACGTTGTGTTGGTTGCAGACAACGGACAATGCTGATCGTGGTTGAGGCTTGTAAAGCAGGTCGGTACCTGGAGGTGGACCACTAGGCGGGACGTACTTGGAGCGGACGGCTGGACCCAAGGATCTGTGGAGGCTATCTGTGCCCACCCTTCAGGTGGGACTTCCAGTGGACGGCTTGAGGCTGCGGCTTTACTTTTCAGTTTTTGTACTCCATTTTTCAGTTGTACATTACTTTCAGTTTGGGTTTGTATTCTGGCCCACTTACTCTTCTGCACTTACTATTGTACCCAATTTTTACTCAGTGTTTACTTCTGCTTTCTTGCTCTGTGGTGTTTGCTACTTTACAATGGAAATTCCTTACCTTTTTACGGGGAAATACTCCTTGACGCTAGTCGTCATCCCCTGGCCTATGGAAGGTGGGCTTGGGGTAGTCACAGCACGGGCCCCGAGGACAGGTCGTGACATAAATGGTAAAAAATACCAAACATACATCCTCATGATACAATCCATATGATACCATGTCTCCCCCAGAAAGAGTGGAATAATGGTAATCATGAAGAGCAACCATGTAACATTATTCCCTTGCCTATACCCATGTCCTAACAAACAAAATATGAAAACACCCAAAATGTCCCATGAAGTACATGATGCATTAATCACAATAAGATCCCACATTGAATATATATATATGTAATTTACCATTTGAAACCTAAAAAATAGTTTTAAAAAATTTTCAATAATAAAAAACATTCAATACATACCATTTTCAAATACAACCTTTAAAATCCATTTATTTTTCAACTTGAAACATGACCGGTTTTACAAAAAAAAATGTATCAAATAACATAAAACCACACAAGTCATAACTTTCTCTAAATCACAATCTATGAATAATCAAGGTTGAGAATACCAACGAGAAAAAAACTATATAAATTGAATGCGAATAACACATCTTATCTCATCAAAATGGAACTAATCAAATAAATAAATCAAATAAACCGAACTAGCATGATTTTATTTTGACAATGTATCTAAAAATAATTCCAATAATGTGTGTGAAAAAAAATACTTCATCAAGTTAAGAAAAATTAATCTCTCACTATCTTCCCTAAGGCCCATCGTGGAAGCACACAAATTCTACTTACCCAAAGTATCTCACAGTACCTTGGTGACCATGTCAGCGGTTCACATAGTCCTCATTATGATGGCCCACATGGATACATAATAAATCCCTAATGGAATATGAAATGATCATTCCAATAAAGGATTACATGATCCATTGATCAAACCCCTCACTTGCACCCTAGATATTCCATATTCTACTCCATTCCAATACAACCACCAATAATTTTCCATCACAAAAAAGAAATAACATTATCATTTTTTATATAAAAACAAGACAATATTATCAAATAAAATATTCCAATGATAAATAATTTATGAATCCAAATTATAAATCCATTAAAACCCATAAAAACTCTATTATCCATTTTAACAAACACCCAGTGTGCATATAAGCCACACTCATTTGGAAAACCCCATATTAAAAATATAAATTACCAAATCAATAAATAAAACGTATCTAAAAAAGAATTCCCACTAAGAATAATTCATTTGAATGTAAATTTAAAAAATATATCAATAAATATTAGATATGTATTGGTGTTCCCAATAAAATGCATTTAAATAGAGACAACTACCTTGGATTCGGTCAAAATATCATTTCCCTTGATGATGACCACATAAAAGAGGTAATATAAGGCATCACACACCTAATCCTAAAGAGAAAAACCCAGTTTCCTATAAAACTATAGGTTTATCTATCAACCCATTTTATGTTCACACATCACCATGGAATAGTTATAACAAGGCTTGATGAGGGATAAAGAAGATGTAATAAAGGAGAAGTAAACTTACCTCAAGAAAAGTCACCAATATCTTAAATAAAAATACACTATAAAAGTGTAGAAGAAGTTCCAACCCATGGGAGGAAGGGTGAACATTATGGTGTAGGAAAAAAAGGTCTTTAGTATTACAACCAAATTGGGAAATTTTGGTAATTTAACAATTTTAATGAGATCATAAAGTTCATACGATTTGGATTCATGGTTAGGAAAACATTGCACCAATCATGTAGGTTACACTGTCAAACCAATAATAGGATACAAAGATTTCCATGGGACCTCACACTATTTTTTAAACCATTCTCAAACCATGATTAGCGACAATACGTTTTTGGATAAGATTCATGGTAACTTCGAAGTGTCACACGGTTTAGAAAATCCTTCCCAAACTATACCAAAACCCTCTTCCCCCTTGCATGGTTACCCCTATGTGGCTATAGGGTTTGGGAAAACCATGTGACTAAGTATGCCTCTTTATGAAAATCAAATATCAAACTCATGGGACCTGGGAACTCTAAAGGAAAACTAATGTATAAATAAAGTGAAAAATTAGATGTTTCAGTGGCCTATAAGGTGTCACAACTCCTTGAATATTTTAGAATCATATATAAAAAAGGTAATAGAATTACTACATCATCAAGGCTACATTCTCCCGCATTACATTTTTATTTATACCACACTTCCACCTCACATGAAGTAATGATATAATTTTTCTACATTACACTATATCCTTTTATTCCAATATCAGAATTAGAATTTCAACTATTGAGGTGTAAACGTCAATCTCAACATCCTCCCACTGAATAATGTGGTGGAGTAATCCCTTGAAACCATTTCAGTTGGGATAGATGGAATACATCATTAAATTAATTCAATAAATATAGAATGTATAATCTATAATACACATTCCCAATTCACTCTATAATAGAAAAATTGATGACATAACAAGGTGGTAACATACGATGGTTTATAGAAATCTATGTCCAAATTTAGGTGAAACAATACGGAAAATCTAATCACCAACCTCAGAATCCAATGAATAATGTGATGGTCTAAAATGAATTAAACTAGATCAGAACTATTGCCAACCTTTTTTGAGATAACCACATAGTCTCCATCGCCCTTGGACATGACTCATTCATACCAAAAATCATTTACTTACACTTTCCCAATATTAATGAGATTTACAAGTCCACCCAAATGACACTTTCATGTGTGCCTCCATGAACAAAATCCATAGAAGATACTAAACCCAAAATCCATTGTAAACAAAAACATGCTCCTAAAGTATATCCTATATAATTGGATGGGTTTTCTAGTCCTACTACCCCAATTAAGATTGAGTATCAGGATTGAATTATTTTGAGAACCCTTTTTATTTAACATCCCCTTGAATATAAACATGTTCAAACTCTTCAACTATAACCATCTAATTCAATTGGAAGAGAGAAACAAATTTATTAATCAATGAATGAATACCCTAATAGAACGTTATTCTCCTATAGGATTTTTTGGTAGTGAAATTTTGAGTATCATTTTTCCTTCATCAAACATCCATATTGAAATATATATGGCTTCATCAATGTGATATGTTTTTGGTTTTCCACTTTAACTCTCTAGAAATAAGGGCATCGTGACATAAGGTTTACAATTCAGTATCTCACTCTAGGAAACACCCATTGATATCTCAAATCTTGAAAAAAAATCCAAGAAACCCTAGAGTGTATGGTCAAACTAGAACCATGTTCACGATCCATAATCCACTAACTAAAAAAACCAAAACAAATAACTATCTTTCAAGACACAAAGCACCATTTGGGGATAGAAAATAGAAAACATGAGGCATTCCTACCATAAAATGGTTCATGAATAAGCCTCAAAGAAGAATCTAATCCTTTCTTGAGATGAAATGGATTTAAAAAGTAGAATCATCTCTCTCATAAGTTGGAAAAAATAATACATTAGATCCTTAGGAACAACCCATAGTATATATATATATTGGTTCACTAAGGATCCCTTCTATTTTGATTATTTATATCATGTGCTCGTAAATCCCTACTCAATGTGTCTACAACTATTCCATCTTTTCTGAGTGGTTACAAAAAATAATATTCAAGTACTTAAAATCAATTAACACATCATTTCAATCATTTAATCTTATTCCTATGAGTAAGATAAAATTCCAGGATTCTATGATCTGATTATATCATAGTCTACTTTGTGAGGATTTATTGTCAACATGTTTCAAGAGAATATTCAACTGCAACCAACTCAAGGTGAAAGTGGAATAAATTATTTAATTAATTCCTAATTGGTGAAATCACTAAGCCATAACCCATTTCCCAACATCATAAGATATTCCAAATCCATATATGAGGCTTCACAATAACAACATCCTATCCCACACATGGATTATCATGAATCAACACTAGATATGGATTTGACAACACTTCCAGTCATTCAAATGAGTTAATGGTTTAGATTATATGAAATAAGAATATAGGGAAATTAAAAACCCAAAAAAGGTCTCCACACCATTTAAACTCTCCAATGATAGTTCTGTAAATAGAAACTACATTGATATAATAAAACTCAGTAAGATAAATGGGGTTTCAAATTTCATACAAAGGAAACCCCTTATATTTTTATCCAAAACTATGGGAAAAGGTATTATCTACAACGATGAATAAAATTAAGAGGAAACTAGATAAATCCAATGAAAAGACACCATCTAAAGAAGCACTCAAATGGAAAACAATTCAAACCACCTATATGATCATTTGGAAGGCACATGAAAAATCCCCAAATCTACCATAGCTCACCTAAATAATAGATTATTCAAAAAATGGTATCTATCAACATGAATTGACATAGATCTAGTTATGGGTTATGAAGCAACATATATGGTAAATAGTTTTTAGAGAACTCATCTAGATGGTCCCCACAGTTTAATAGATAAAACATATCCCTGATGGATATATTTTCTAGAATTGTCATGAAACAAAATATTTCTACCCATGATCATCCTAATGTTCACCATTTCTAGAGTACTAAGACTAAATCCATTGAATAACATTAACAATACTGATATAACTAGAAGGAAATATCAAAGAGTAAAACTAAATAATGTGGAAAATTAAAACATTAGATATCCACCTATCTCAAAAGAACATCCCGAAGAAGACATATTTTATCATGCATAAAAAAGGATATACCAAAAAAATTTCATTCCCAAACTACAGATCAAGAACATGGAAGGACTCAACAAACAAATCGCTGGATTCACCCAAGATCCCACACCTCACACGATGAATTATAAAATAAATAAAATGGTCCTTATCAAATTGACCAACCCACCAAACTGATTCAGCTCACTAGCTAAGCTACAATAGAACATTGAGAGAGACGGTATCACATTCCACTAAACTCGAGGTTCTTCAAGATAAACAGTGAGTGGAATAGATCACTCTTAATGAAATCATATCACTAAAACTAATTATTTTCCAGAATATTTAATCAATACAAACCCATTGAGAACTAAATCTTACCACATACTTAATATGCATCAGATAACCCATATACAAAATAAAGGGTCAATCAAATCATAAAAATAAACAAATAGAGAAAACACTTTCAGAGATATTTCAAAAAATCCCATAAAAATGGATGAATCCTTTTTAAAGACAATTAATTTTCAAAACGAACAATCTAATATGGAAAATTAGTTTTACAGACCAGATATTTCAAAAGTATAAATATTTCATTACGTTAAAAAAATCTAAAAGTCAAAAATTTTAAAATAAAAATTTTAAAATATAGACCTCTTTTGAAAAAGGGTTTCATAGTTCCACTCACCCTTGAAACATAGTTTTAAAAATCCAAATGAAATCTATTTCCCGAAATTTCATTTGGAAAAACATTTGGAAATCTGACCATTCCCATAAAAAATCCACTATTTAAATTTGATTTTTTCATTAGAATTACTCAGTCATGAAACCATTTGTAATTACATTTTAATGTGCCAAACTTCCCTCTATAACACATCACATTAGATTTTGATTCAAAATCCTAATTCTAAAATCATTTGAAATATTGTCTCGAATACAACATTAAAACAAAAAATTCAAAACATGGTGAAGGTCTGCTTGAATTAACATTTCACAACCCATAAAATATATGATAAAACATTTGAACTTTGAAGAAAAAGAATTAGAAATGTATCGTTTTCATCTTGAATTAAATTATCCATGTCAATGTTCTTTAAAAAATGATTCATATTTCATGTTATAAAAATTTATTTTCTAGAGGGTAAGATTATTTTTTATTATCATTTCACTTTCGAAGCCATTTTATCTTCTGGATTATATTTTAAAAACAATATCAATTATTCCATAAAACCAAAACCTACCCCTTTTACAACTTTTTGGTAGAAAATCATTTATTTTTAAAATATTTTTGGCGTTTTTAAAGACATGCTTCATGGATGAAAAATTAATACATGTGGGTAATTAATAAGTTCAAAAACCTCAACATTATCCATTTCATCATGGTTTTATGACCATTTATAATATATTCAACAAAAACTAAGTTTAATTTCACAAACAACATCAGAGATTAAATTTTTCAATATTTCATTTCTATGAAATCATTTTTTCCAAAATTAAAACTATTTATACCACACATGAAAATTGGAAATCATTAAAAAAATAAATCAAAATATTTATTAATATCAACATATCCCAGTAAAAACCATGATTCTTTTCCAGTAAATGTTATTCACTCAATAAATCCCAGAGTATTAATTTTCAATAAAATTCAAATGCATTTAGAGTTATTCTAGACCTAGACACATGGTTGAAAACCATGTGCTTTTTTTCCATAACCTAGTTTTTTATTTAAAAAAATAAGTTTCTAGTAACTCAATGATCTGTTAGATAATATAAGTTTACCGGAAAAATTGATTCAAATTATAGTTTAAACCTAATGTATAGAAGAACCCTAAAGAAACCAATACATTAAAATGAGTATCATAAGTCATCTCATCAAATGATAACATATATAAAATATAAACCAGAAATAAAATCTTGTATAACCATGATAACTGATGTTTAATCATGATAAGAGTTATTGAGGAGCCAAAATATCACTCTCCTATAATTTTCGGAAAACTCCTTGTCTCGAAACTACCAGAAAACCCTAAATAAAAATAGGGTACCTTTGATAATTAATTACCTATAATGGAAACCTCCATTGATACCAATTTGTAATAGATCAACCTCAATAAACCAATAAAGTCACCCAAAATTCAACCGCCACAAGGCTCGAATCGTGTTCCTGATCAACACAGGCTTGCAACAGACACAGGGGTATCATAAGAAGAACATGATAATTATTTTACCCTCAAAAGATATATGATAAGTCATAAAAAATAATAGTATTATATAAATATCCATGATAAATCAAATGAAAAAAAATCAAAACCAAAAGTGAACATCCCACATGTGGATAATATGGTCTAAACTGAAGAATAACAATATCAATCCAAAATCAACCCATGGGTCAATCTCTATATGAACAAAATTCACATCAATCACAAAACACTAGTATGAAACCCAAAAAATGAGAGTAATCTTATATAAAACTATCTTCTATTTACATATATACTTAAAAACCAATACTTAAAAAACCCAATTGAAAAATTATGATTTGATCACCAATTATTCATAGGTTATAACATGAGAATATATATTATATATATCTGTATGAATGTGAGAGTACTTATATAATAAATATTTCCTAAACATTTCAGAAGAAATAATTTTCCTTATAAAATCTTCATTTATATTTCTTTTCAAAACCATTACATATACTAATACACAAGGAAACATGACATAACATTTATACATGAGGTCTAACTAGATGAAATAAAAAAGTTTCAAAATATTATAAGCATATCATGTGGGAAAATAAAAAAGTCAAAATATCATGTGTGTATTGTGTTGATAAATCACTAAATAGAAACATAAAACTCAAGGGTGTACACAACTCATAATAAAATACCAATATATGAAATAAGTGAATCACAACATCTAAGAACCATAGTTCTTAGGAATGGCTACCCCATGAAATCTATGGAATCAACCGAACCTCCCATAGTGATATAAATATCCATTATGGCCCAAATATATTGTGTTCTCCCTCATGTAGCATTGTATTCCTGATGTGTTAATACATATGCATTCCCTTCAAGAAAAAAATTCATGTTTCATTAAAAAACCTCCAAGTACAAATATTTATCATTTCCATTAAAAAAAATTCAATTTTTTTTAAAATGATACTGGAGTACTTACCTACAATGAAACAATATTTTTAGACTATCTTGGAAGAATTTTATAAAACAAATCTTGTGTGTAAAATCTAGTTTCCAAAAAAACCCAATTTTTTAGCCCGAGACCGAATGGCCCGAAGGCCTTCATTTTTGTTGATTATTGATAACTCTCCTTTCAAAGGATGAGAGGAAACCCATATAAGGCCCGAAGGCTTAGATATTACAAGGCCTGAAGGCTTAGGAGATTACATGAACTGATGGTCTTAGGGAATTCAACTAGACTATCTATAAGGAACTGCCCCTCCCCAGCATCTGCAACGTGATAGTAGCTCTCCACCTTCGCATGGCCGCCTGGATAGGCTTCCGGTGAAAGCACATGCTGGTCCTGATGGCATATCAATACCCTCTAATTCTGAAAAGTCCACTTGGATCTACACTGGTGAGTGCACTACTAATGTATTTCAAACCATAAAATTCTCCATTTAAACCCAAATGAATTTAATGAAACATAAGGTATGCCAAGGGATCTAGAATAGTATAGAGACACTGACAGCATGAATGATGAAAACTTCATTTGATTTTCAAAAAATGTTAAAAATGAGTATATCTAGTCCTTACAAACACAAATCCAAGAGAAACACAAAGAATTCCCAAAAAACCCCTTTATATCTAACAATCACATCATAATATGGTTTTGTCAAGCCAACGTGAATATATAAGAAGAAGATATCTCAAGGTAAGAGGGGAAACCTAGAGGAAATCCAAACATACCATGATGATACCCACATAGAATGATCAAGGATTACCAAGGAAATAAAGGGAGTGGCCTATAGAGAATCATAGTGGGGCTAGTTTGATCTAATGAGTAATTATGTATTGATTAGATGATAAATGACCAAGGGAATCAAGGGAAATTGTTTATTATAGTCATTTAAATCTTGGTTCATGGTTATTCCCCATGATTTAACAAATCATGTTCCAACTGTGTGGTGGCCAAATTTTGATGAAAACCAAGTCACACATTTTCATAGGAATAGTCATAAGGTAAAAAAAACTATGCTCAATCCATGAAACAACCTTAGGGAAAATAGAAAACACTAGAATGGTTTATCTGGGGTCTCACATGGTTAAAAAAAATTCTTAAATATTAAAAATATCCATTGGAAACCATAAATCCATATCACATGTTTACTACTTGTTAACAATAATAGCGCACCAAAAATGTGTTACTGAACTCTTTCCCCCAAAACTAGAAAATTTCGACTACCAACCACTAAATGATTCAAAAAACATAAAATAGATACATAAATCTCAAAATCAGATATACTTGTGAACCATAGGGAATCACATATTAATTTTTAATCTTGAGTTGTAATGGATCCATCCCCTTTTTTATGCAAAACCATGAATTCTCTCTCAAAGATTCTATAAAGTGTTCGAGGAATATTTTTTTTAACAAATATTCTAGGACCCATCCAACTACATAGTTCCTATTTCATAATATATCAAAAATTTTCTAAATGAGATTCCACTAATGATCAACTTCACATTCTAAATGATAGTCATTTAAATCAACCTTCTCAAGATTTAAGCACTGTAGAATGGAAAATATATTACCTATTATGTTATACCATGATGAATAAAAAATATTTAAATAATTTTTCATTCATATAATAACACCTTATGTCATAAAATAAATAAGTTTTTAATTTTGAGAGGTTTTGTAAAAAATCATAAAATTCGGTATTTTCATACAATGGTCCAATTTGATAATAGTTCAATGTTTTTATGATAATGTTAACTATTGAAAATTATTATTTTTTTGGATTTGAAGTTATGAGAACAAATGATATATTCTATCAGAATATGCCTAATGGAGGCCTATAAAATAAATCAACTCTTGGTGAGACTGACGAGACCCACCTATAGCATTTGGGAAATAACTCATGATATGATTCTCCAATTAGTTTAATTACAAAACAAGTGGATGTAAGACTATATAAACCATCCCTCCACTAAATTTAAATTAAGATTATCATGTTTAGGATAGTTATGTTGTCACCGCAATGAGGTGCACAATATATCCATAATAGTTCATCTACACCCATCAAATATTGATTTTACATATATTTGAAAATTTCTCTTTAAAATAACTCAATGGAAAATTTAAAAGTTTTGAACATCCAAGAGTATGGATGAGCCATGGTCGAGTGTATTATCTCGATATTTTCTTCTTTTTTCCATCTCTTATAATTCTAAACAACATAGTGATAGATATTGGGTGTGTTCTTAGACATAATCATGAGATCTATATTTATAATATTTGGAAGGAAATTGAATATCCCAAATTTTTTTCCATTGATCCTTATTTGTAAATGTTTAATTAATATACTGTTACACTCAAAATATAATCATGATAACATGAATCATAATTATTTCATGTATAACTGTTATCATGTGTTATTTTTAGCAAGCTTTCCTCTTACCTCACCCTTTCTCTTTCATGTGTTCACCATTGGATCTTATCGTTCGATGAAATCTACATTCTAGTACCCCTGATTATGAATTTTCTAGTATTAAGAAATTTTTATACATAGACCCAAATTAAGCCATTATATTAACCATATTGATTTGATTACTTGATTAATTTTTGGTCTAACATGGTAAATGATTATTTATTTTGATCAATCGTTAGTAATTAATATAATTGATCGATTAAATACTAGGTGTTAACTTAGTATGAACCCACATACCTCACTGTTTCTAGTGGATATAAATGAAAGAATAAAAAATATACTCCCTATAACTTTATTGTGATGTGTTTGATCATCAAGTGATACTAACCAAGGTTTATCATGATTTCTCCAACTAGTATCTCTCATTTAAAAACATTGATTAATTAAAAAATAATAATAAAATCCCCAATCTTTTTATCCTCTTCAAATTTAATAATATACAATGAACAATAATTTATTAATATATTGGTTCCTTTTTAATTGATCTAGGACACTTATAGTAGAAAAATTTAGTAAAACAAAAATTCTTTTTCTACTTGTTAGATAGTGAAGAGAAAATTTGGTTGATGTTTACTGGAAACAAATATAGTTTAATTTGTGTTGATAATTTCTCTATTTCCCTTCCAAATTATTCTTTATCTTTTATTTCTAATTCTTCATTGGATGATGATAATTATTTGTATGGGGTTAGGTATGATTACTTTATTTTACCTATTCAAATTGAGGTAAAACATGGTATAAAATGTCTAAAATTATTTCTAATAATACCCCCACAAAGTGAGAATGATTCTAATTTGTTCTAATTCGTTCATTTATTCAAATAAATGGGAATTCTTTTTACGTATTTCAATTTTCCCATTTTATTCAATTTAATTATTTCATTCAATTCAATAAATTATGTTCTCTCCACTCTTTTAATTTTCTTTATTATATTATTTTCCATTTTATTTACAATATCGTGAATAAGATTTTTTTTCTTTTCTGGATTTCATCATTACATACATTATCAGTCCATTTAAGTGGATGTCACGTAAAATATACATAGATCTAGAAAAAACACTTAACACACCAAATCGAGCATTTGAAAAAGATAAAAAAAAACTAATTTGAATATATCAATAAAAGGAACCCTGAAATATCCAAAATGAAACCAAAGGAGAACCTAAGAAAATAATTTTTATATGAAAACTAAATAATATGACATTTAATGAATTGAAACCCATATAATTGGTGTAGCAATATGTTAATATCTAAAAACAAAATGAGGTGTCCAAATTTGGATTTAGTACTTTCCTTATCCACATCCTCACTAAATTTCATGTTCTTCCTATGGATGATCCTCATAAAAACATAAAGGATTTAAAAATCATGTGATCCAACTTGAAAAACTATCGTTTCCCCAATGACCATATTAAAATTAAGTATTCAACCTTCCCCCATGATTGTGTAGAATGGGAAAGTTATAATACTTACCTACCAGTTTAAGAGGTTGGAGAAATCGCAAACCACTGTTATTTGAAATGGTTTTCCTAGATTCTCATAATTCATCTATTAGAAAACAAATTTTTACAAATAAGCAGTACCACTAAGAGAGACTACAAGAATAGTGTGAGTGATTTAAAATATTGTGTGTGAGTTACCCTACCCAGTAGATTAGTTTTCAAATAATAATATAATAATTCTATGAGGGGCTTGTCCCTTGTTTAATGATAGACTCTATATATAGTAGTGGGTTAGTTGAAAAATCTCCAACTACTACTCAAAACCTAATAGATTACATGACTCATACTGCATTTAAATTTATGACGTGAGTAACCACACCCACTAATTGTTTTAATGTGGTAAAAAGTTATACACATAAACAAAAATTGGACAGTAAATATGATGTAATTAATACTCTTTTATGAAAAATGTACTTGGACAAAGGTATTTATAAATATTCATTTATTACATTACATTATAGTATTCTTGGAAAAAACTCATTTATATGATAAATTCCCCCATATGAATCATGTGATTCAAGTGAAAAAGATTTTCCATGGAGTCCATTTTAGTAGAAACCCATATTTGGGAGGGAAAACTACCAAACATACCATATCACTTAGTGGTGAGGAAGAAAATAATACCAAAAAGGGGGATATTTAAGATACCATAACTAGTCTTCGTACCACCTTTTCCAAGGAAATAATCATCATCCACCACCTTATATAAATTCACCTCTATTTCCACCTAATAATGAACCAAGTCTCAAGGATATTGTGAATCAAATGGAATCCCATATCCTCTATTTCTTATACACCAGTCAATCAATAATTCATGACTTGTAGACTAAAGAGAGAAAATAGGTAAAATCTTTGTTGAAATAAAGATCAAAGGATCCAAATAGATTCATTCACAAAATATTTTAATTCATAACATTAGAAAAAATATATATTACATGGAACTCAATATAGGTAATGATTAATATCCTCCCAATGTTTCTAGTGATTAGAATTCTACCTTTTTGGTAACTCTGACTATTCAAAGCTCTTATTCTCAGTCATTTGAAGATTCAAATAAAAATTAAAAAAGAATGAAAAAGGTAAAAAATTTGTTGAGAATCTACCCATAAATTCAAATGTACCTCTTAAATTTAACTATTTAAACAAACCCTCTATGAAATCTATTAAATATGAACTTGAAAAAGAAATTCATGATATATTTAAAAATGTTTATATCAACATAAATGTTTTTTATCCAGTGAAGATAATTCCTTGATACAATTTTTTTTTGAATGAACACCATACCCATCATTGAGAACTTTTTGGTAATAAGAGATTATATATGGGGAGAAATGTCTCTATACTGATTCAACTAACATTTCCAAAAAAATATATAAGGATCCGAAAAATGTTTCAATTTTATGTTCTATATGGAATTACAATTTTTATAATGATATTATATATCCATGTTATTTAATTAATGTGATATGTCAGTTGTTTTTCCAAATATTGAATGTTTTATAATTTTTTCCCACCAGACTCATAGTTCAATTTGAAACATAGACTACTACACCACCAACTGATGTTTTAGAGGATGTTTTAGTGAAATCGAAATATTTGGCATTCCCCAGAAATTTATATGGACATCAAATAGGGGGTTATAAAATGGAAGGACACACTCCTCTAATTCCTAGTAGGATATTTCTAAAAACCCAAATATAAAAAAATGTAAATAATTTAACACTATCTATGGAATTCAGTGGCGATGTCATTATTTTTAGTATTCTTGATGTAATTTTACATACCCTATAGGGGAATTTATCTTTCTCAATTAATATTATTTATTTTATATATTGTAATTATAGAGTTACGAATTCATTTTCTTATCCCCTCTCTTATTTTTACTATCTTTTTGTTATTTTGGTTGAGGATTCATCAATAAATTATTCCATTGGTGCTGAAAAAGTCCATGCATGTAAGTATATTGATGATTTCTACATCACAAGGGTTTTGAAACCATTGATCATTATGAAATAACCATTGATATTGAATTTAAAAATGAGGATGAAAATAGTGAATAGATGGATGGTATAAATAAGATTATTCAAACTAAATCATTAAATTATATTATAAAACCACATTATGTTGAATTGAAACCATATCCAACTAAAATAAAATATGAATTCCACTAGAGTATCAACTATGTACCTATAATTACTTCAAACAACCCCTCTCTAGAGCATGAAATACAATTTCATGACCATTTGAGAGTGTCTAAAAATGAAATATGATAAGAAATAACTGAAATCTTTTGTATTAACACAACCACATGAATGAATAAAATTCACTTTGATGATGATGATAAACATGTATAGAAACCACAACATCGACTAAACCCCACCATCCTTGATGATGAAAACGAGGATTTTATGAGACATTCCATTTTATCCCATTTAAGTTGAATTCTTATCATATAATAATGTATTAATTTTTGAATCATTCCCTGATGATGCCCTGTATATTATTCATAATACCTTCCAATTTTTTTTTATATAGTTATATTTTGTGTTACATCATAATAACATTCCTGTTTTTATAAAAACAAAATGGACATGCTTATGAGTAAGTCTAGTTATTATATTTGGGATGAAGCGAATTTTTAGAAAATATTTAAGGGAAATTTCATAGGATGATGTGTACTGGACCACGTGTTCACATATATCCTCACATTCTACCACTATTTCATGTGGGGGTCACTTTTGTCCCCAACGAATTGCAACGAAAGTCTTAGTCTCTTTTCCTTGTTGTAAATCATTATTTAAACAAGATAATAAATTTGTAATACATGTTCCAATGTAAAATTACTAGAATCGTTTCATTGAGGAATGGGATTCCCATGCAATCCATGCTCTTTTATGAGATATTTTATGTCTACAGTTTTGAATTCAGAGGGAATTTTCCATGTTATTTTGTATTTCTTTGTATTCATCTAATAGTTGATAATATCTCAATAAAGGTGGATAAAAAGGAAAAAAGACTTATGATTCCTAAGTTATTGTTATATTTGTGATATCCAACAACTTTGGTAGATTCAATTTTCTATGATGCATTATTAGAGACCATGATTGTTACTTTTTTAATAATATCATGCAATCACTTTTCATTAGGGGATTCCAAACCATGTGTCTGCACCATGTCATCCTATAATTTATGGTCACGAAGGGATTCAAATAGGAAGGATAAACAAAATGTTAGAAAAAATGGGTATGTGAAAAAGGTAATATTGGATTACTTAATTAGAAAATGTGTTTTGGGAATACTATACTACTACTAAAACTCACATTGGTATGTATGAATTTTTATGGGTGTTTGGGAATGTAGGTAACCTACTAGTTGAGGTTGAGAAATATAGATATTAGTACATTAAACAATGAATCATGAATATGTTCGATGTACGTACTTATAAAAAAATAAAAATTAAATGGAATCAGAATAATTTCAAAATTTCCTATGAAAATGGTCAAATCTGGAATGAGATTACAATGGTGTATAAGAAAAGAAGATTCTATAAGAGGAAATTAAAGTGGGAGGGAATTTACTCCTGTAAAATTCAAGCCTCAAGATAAGGGTCAGAAAGTTTCATTCCCACATGTTATTCTAATATATTGATTTTCATGTTCTCCCATATGGTGTCATAAAATAATTCTTGAATCCAACAACTCATGTGACACTATTCATGGGAAAATATTGAATCCCTTTCATGAGGACCTCAATAATCCAGTGGTGGAAGAATTTTCTCTTCACCATGAAATATTTCAATGGTATCACCATGTTCTGACATTCGATAAAGAATTATTTTTTTTATATTCAATATATATAATCACATTCTAATCGTAATTGAGTTTTACTGAGAAAATTAAAACAATCTTGTTTAATAGGAGTTATTCACCAGGTTTTTGGTAAGATTTTTTTTTTCATGTTTTCATGATTCATTCAGTTTTATTTTTTTCTTTGTATTCTAAAAAAGTTTAAAAAAATGTATTTCCAATTTTTCTTAATTATAATTTTATTTATTTTTTGTAAATCATTCATCTTAAAGATATTATACAAAATAATTTTTCATTTTTTAGTCAATTAAATGGAAAATTACATTATTTATTGGAAACAATTTAAATTAATGTCATTGTGGAATAATTTTTTATAATATGAATTCTCAAATAATTCTTAGAATTTTAATGGATTTTCAAAACCCGTTCCCCATTATCACTAACCAATATTTTAAATCCCCCACCCCTAAGATGTTTTAAAACCATTATTTCATATTTTTTCCACCTAATAAATTTTATGAGGGTCTTGGGTCATGTGGAGAATCAAGAAAATTCAATTATTCATTATAAATACATATGATATTAGTGTCCTACATTCATTATAGAGGCCATCATTAATTAAAAATACCCAAATAAAATTAACCTGTATTTTGGGTTGGCATGAAGTTTGATCATTTTTATGCCAAAGAGTCCTTAAAATATATTTTACGAAAGACACACTAAAAGATAATTCAACCGTAAAAACTAGTTTGGTGTGTATATTATTGTTTTATTTTCACAATGTGTGGATGAGAGGGGTTTTCCATGATATTTTTTGTAAATAAATTCATAGCTTTTCGTTTATTGGAAGGGGTCCTATATTTGATTTGGGAATTTGGTTGACATGACACATTCTATTGATATTTTACACACATTCCAATAATTTTTATATAAAGAAAAGTGTTAATAAAAAATAGTTTCTTTGCACTGAAAACAATTAAACTAAATAAAAGAAAAATTAATCGATACGTGAGTTAGATTACTCATTATTTTTTATTACATAGATATAAACCACATAGAAGAAAAAATAGTAGAGTGGGTTATAATTAATAATAATTATGAGGGGTTGAGTGACTACATTCATGTAGAATATCTGATGAATTTTTATATTAATTGTACTTCATAGATTATGAACACATCTTCTACCTTATATTTTTAACCATAAAATCCTACCAACATTTGATCCTCAAAACAACCTGTTGGAAGACTAGTTGACATACATACTTGTTCTTACTAGTAGGGAACTTATGATTTTAGCAAGAATATGTTATGAAAACATGAAGACTCAAAATGGGAATAACCCAACTTTTTATAAATTCTTTGGGTGAATAGTAAAAATTCATAAGTACACTATGATGTTACATATTTCATTGGTGATTAATGAAGTTTATAAAATTTAAATTTTAGAGAAGAAGATTTAATTGAAAATTTATTTCCAAAATGAGAAATATTGGATTTCAATTCAAAGGAATAATGGAATTTTTCTTAGAATTTATTTAGTTGTTGATTTTTATTTAGATATATGGTTTTCCGGAAAAAGCCATCAAGGTAACATTGTGGTGTTTTTGGATTAATTGTGTTTGTTGAAAAATATGCTAGTCGTGGAGTTATGGTGTGATTTTTGAACCAGTACGGTGAAAAATTATCAAAATAGAGATGTGGGAGCACTAGAAGTGGTATAAAAAATCATGTACATAGGGTTGTCATTCCCAGTGTTTTCCATATTCTTTTCCCAAAAAAAAATATTAATTTGTATGATAGTTAAGGAAGGATTTTCATATAGAATTTTTTATTGACCACATAGCACCTAAAGTATTTCATGGTGCTTTTAGAAAAATGAATCTATAAAGCATATGAGTTTTAATATACAAACCTCATAGAATGTATGTGGAACCGCGAATAGAAATCAGCAAAGGCATGGATTCCACGTAGTAGGTATGATATGTGAACCAAAAAGGGGGTTTGTTATTTTTGGTAGATGGTGGTGAATAAAAGGCTATCACAAAGGGTTTTTTTCATTGTAGATGAAGATAGTGTTTTAGAGGCATCAAAAAGGGGAATCATGCACCATGTGAACTACATAGAATGTGCAGTTCATAGAAGAGGACAATTAATAAATTAGTTAATAATAATTTTGATTATTGGTATTTCCTAATTTTTTTTCATATATAATCTACCCCAAATTAGTTGATTAAGTAGGGATAATTTCATTAGATATAATTATCAATGGGAGAATTATGATAAGTTTGAATGAAGTTCTCGGAGTTGTTTAGCTTGTGAAGGGGGATGTTTGTAAAGAATTATCTATTTACGGAAGGTTTTTGTAGGACATAGTAGTCCATAAAGAGAAAGTTTTCACGTGGTATCATTCACCCATGTGGTAAATGAAGGATTTTATGTAATTTTTCAATATAATTAAATGGTTTTCATGAAGTTTTTTAGGTACTTCATGGAGGAAGAAAAAAATTTCAAGAAAGGTCTCTCTGTAAGAAAAAAATCTACATTATGAATTGTATTTCATATATTGGGAGAAAATAGATCTTCCAATAACAGTTATGTGTGAAATTTTTTTGAGGTGTTTTAGATCAATATAATAATCATCTGAAAGAGAATTTCACACACTTTAGTAGAGAGAGTAATGTGGTATAAAATTGTGATTGGTTGTAAACTAGGATAGATAGTGAGTCAGCTCAGAACCTTATAGCCATTGTCTTCTTTTTTGTATTTTTTAAATCACCACATTTTCTATGTATAATCTTGGGATGTATCCTAGTGAGGCTGAATGAAGAAAAATTAATGCTTCATGTGCATGTTTTAGTTCGCTTTTATTCTATGATATGTGGAGGATGGAGTACAGAATTTTTTTTAAGATGATACAAGATCCAAAGAGATAGTTTTTTAATCTATCATACCATGATTTACCCCCTCTTATTGTATTCAACAATGTTTGGCTAGCAATTGGTGTGAGATCTAGGTTGGAATCAATGATTCACTCTATGTGGTTTTAATTGTGGTTGATAATAAAAAAAGGACTTAGATATTAATTGTATTTAATTTTGAGTTGTGGATGAATAAGATGTCATACTACATCTAATCAATAGGTATATATTTATTTATAGCTGAGATGTATGGTATTTATTTTAGTGTTTGTAGTGGAGTTTTATCAGAAGAAAACATGAGGGAATTGGATCGTTATCCCGATGGAATAAATGCCTTATGGGGATTTTTATCTAAAAAAATATACAAGAAGGTGACATCATGAAAGTAAGCATATTCCATGTGGGAAAATATATTAAATATATGTGATGTAAATTTAAAATTCGTAGAATAAAAATTACATATTCCATGGAAAAAATATGTGGACCTAATAATGCACCCTAATGATTAAATTGATTCATTGTTTTACTATTTGAATATCATTTTGGAAGACCTGTATGGTTTTAGACAAATTATAGAAAATTTAAATACCTTTTAGATCCTTTTGAAAAGGTATCCACCTTGGTTCAATCTAAAAGTCTCTATACTAGAATACAGAGATCTAAAATAACTAATATTGGAGAGTTTAAATAGTAATATTGTTTCATGCGAGATGAGAAATGATGATAATGAGTCTATGGAATAAGGGACGTCCAATGAGGTGGAATTCAAGCCCATAAAGAGGCTTACTATTGAAGATGTCCAAGAAGAAGAAGAGGAGGACGAATTCATATCATTCTTTTCCTTAAATATATGATGGGTAAAAGTAATGTTACATGGGAATAATCCTATAGTATGCTTTTGATGTGGAAAGAATAGACATCATGTAGCAAGGTGTCTAAAGAAATTCCAAGATAATGGTAAGGATGATGTATAGATGCCCATAAAGAAGACTTCATCCTATTTTAAAGATAAGATAACATTGAAAATAAATTTATTTAAGAAGAATATCCTCTTTTCACAAAATAATGACAGTCATGAAAAATCAATGGAAGAATAGGGGAGGAGAATATGGATCATGGAGAAGATTCTATGGTGTAAGTAATAGTTAACCCCCAAACAAGGGAAGAAAGTGATGATGGTGAAAGAGACATTGAAGGAAGGGTTGTTCACTAGGCTGAGTAAGATATTTCTCATGGGGATATATATTTTTTTATAAACAATACACAGTAATATAGTAGAGTGGTTCATGATTCCAAACTCTATATGTAATAACATTAATAATAGAAGTCTGATAATAATGATGAAATTGAACAACTTAAGTCATCAACATCAGATAACTCAGAAATGTAAAATTAGTACAAGATTTATGTTGAATAATAAAAAAAAGATTATGGTTTGACTGACAAAAGAAAATATCAAATCAAACATACCAAAGAACTTGAATAGGATGTTGTTGAGATTCAATGAAAATTAAATGATTTGTAAATACTCTTAAATCATGGTATCACCTTTGGAAATTAGATCACTCGGGAAATATAAAATATGGAAATAGGGAATATTATTCATATAAAATAGAATTCATATACATATCCAAATGAAAAGGAAATCAGGGGGATTGTTTGAAAAAAGAAGGATGTGATGATTAATTTTAAACTGTAAGATCCCACATCAAGGATGAACATTGATTTGGGTATAAATGATAATCAGAAGGATTAGACAATCTATGGAAGAAACCAGTTAATCAATAATGACTTATTGGAATTTACCTCATAACAAGTGTTATTGGTGATGAATGACGGTACATTCCAAAAATGTTTCTTCTATAACCAAAAGTTTCATAAGAGAACAATGGAAATAATAGTTTCCATATATAGTCCAATAATCCATGAATTATTTTAACATTCATTGTTTTTAGTTTAATGGGTTTAGTCTGTGGCCATATATTGATAATCAACAATTCATAAGATTTTGTTGAAGTAGTCTCAAAGTAGTCATAAGTAGATTCTCAATGAATCAAAAAATTATATGCACATGAAAAATAAACTTGAATCACAACAAGATGATGTTGGTCCATTATAATTTAGGGAAGATCTAGAATATTAGTCCATAAAAAAGTATGAATCCAAGTAAGTGGATCAAAAAGAAAATAAAATAAAATTATGAGGTTGTAGAGATTTCCCTTTAAGAAACAGATCATGCTGGTTTATAGATCCTTGATAGTATATGCACATTCCTTATGAAGGGAAACACTGAAATTTTAATAGAGATAATATATTATAAGGAAGTTGTTTTCAAATATGGTAATAATGAAGGATTGGTGATTATTGGCTAGGGTAAATCCATGTTTGGGGGAAAGGAATTGAAAAATTTCAACGTAATGTTCATCGAAGGTACCAGACATAAATTTCCAATTGTTAATCAATTGTTTTACTCAGGGAATTTTATAAGCATCAAAAAGAAGTTATGTATACTTAAGGTAGAAGGAAGTTTAATTTTTTTGTGGGTAGTAACAAAAAAAAAGAAACGGTACCATGTGAGAAGAGAAGAAGATATGTGCTTACTATCTAGAGAGGAATAACCCAAACTTTGGAGTAATTGGATTATGTATTTTTTCCATTATCTTTAGATGATCTAGTGAAATATGATATAGCTTGAGATCTCCCCAAGATATAAATTTATCATATTCACATGTAAAATGCTTTTCATCAATGGATTATTATCAGAAAAGAATATAAGGATAAATACCAAAGGTCAACCAAAGTGCTTGAATTTGCGCATTCAGATGTTTTTGGAGCTACCTCACAAAAATCCAATGATGGGAGGAGGTATTTTGTTCTTTTAATTGATTATTTATGTATAATTCCATATGAATTTTCATTTCCACACGTTAGACATGTTCAGTTGAATAAAAAAATATTATATCGATGAATAAGGGATTCTTGGAAAGAGGATTATGATTCTATTAACTGATAATGATATGGAATTCACAAACATCCAAGTGATTTTGAGAAACACTGGAAAAGGCACCAAGTTTCTATAGTGGGAACTCCTTATCAAAATAGAGTGGTTTAGGTGAGAAACTATATCCCAAAAAATGGGGGCAAAACATTTCTTGTTGAAGATGACCTACCATATAAATTCTTAAAGGAAGCAATGTTAACATCGGTCTACAAATCCAATAGAGCTTTTTTACATCCGAAAGAAGTAAACACTTCATATGACATGTGGCAGAGGAAGTATCCAATAATGAAATAATTTTAAATATTTGG
The DNA here is from genome assembly GCA_963277665.1 of Viscum album. Lineage (NCBI taxonomy): Eukaryota > Viridiplantae > Streptophyta > Magnoliopsida > Santalales > Viscaceae > Viscum > Viscum album. The sequence continues at coordinate 338,217,717 of OY728140.1, forward strand.
TATTAAGTGTTTAATTCTCAATAGGGAGAAACAAAGAAAGTTTTAGTCTCGTAGATATGTGGGGATATTCCTTGGATACTTAGAAAAAAATGAATATAAATTCCCAACAAGAGTCTGGGTAAAGTTGTTGAAATAAATTATTCCATTATAGTGTAAAATTTAAAAAAAAATTCAAAATTATATTAAATCGTTTCTTGATGATACTGATGAGGATAAATTAAAATAAGGGGGAATATAAGTGGAGCATGTGGATCTATAAGAAGATACTGATGATGATCACGATGAAATGAAATCTGTATCTTCATGGGAGATGAAGAGTTAAGCTAAAATTAATAGTAAAAACATCATCACTGATCAGACAACACTAGTTCAAGCCTAGAAAATTATGTGTTTAAGATAGGATTCTTTTCTATCTTAGGTAAAGGAAATATGTTTTGAATAAGTAGATAGATATGAAAATTGGGTTCAAGAAATGAGTGAAGAAGTTGTCCGAATAAAAAAGAAAAAAAATATGGGAGATTGTTTTGAGATTGGAATATAACAGTGTCATTATGTCCAAATGGGTGTTCTAGAACAAAATTAATTAATATAGAATGGTAATTTGAAATAAATCATGATTAGGGTTAAACATATACTCCCTAATTAATGGAATTGATGTGGGTAAATCATTTTCACCTATTTCAAGGTCTGAATCAATTTATTTTTTATAGTTTATTGTAGTGCAAGGAAAACTTAATGTTTTAAATATGGATTTCATATTATAATTTCTAAATGGGTTTCTAGAGGAATAGGTGTACATCGAAAAACCAAAGGGTTTTTATATAAATTAACATGAGAAAAAATTGTGGTTGTTGATGAAGAAACTATATGGGTTGATGAAAAGACCAGGATAATAGTATTTTAGACCTAATCAGTTTTTGAGGATGATCGATTTTCAATGTATTTGAGTATAATATAATCTCTATTTCAACAATTAGAGTGATCCAATAATTATAGTACTAGTGCATACTAACAACATAATTATTGGTTTTTTAGATGAAGAAGAGTAATTTTTTTGTAGAATTCATGAAAATTGAGTTTGAAATGTCAAATATTATTGAACTATCATTTTAACTTGGTTTATAGGTGGTTGAAGGAGGGAATGAAACATTCGTTTCTAGATCCGAATATTCAAATGAGTTTTTCAGAAGATTTAAGGTGGAAAAATATATGAAGATTAAAACTCTGATAGAAACCCAAATGAAACTAACATGAGAGGATGAAGGTAATGTGTTTAATTTTACATGATATATGTAAATCATTCATAGTATTTTTTAATTGATAGTGATGTGACCTGGTATTATTTTTCCCACTTTTTATGTTGTGCGATATCAAAGTAACTCTAAGTAAATACACTTTCTTATAGTGAAGATAATATTTTGATATATAATGGAAACTGTGGATTTTAGTTTATTTTATAAGGAAAAAATATCCGCAATTATTTTTGGGGAATAAAGATGAAGACTGTGGTGGTACAACAGATGATTGAAAATCAATGACATAAGGTGAAGTCTATCATGGGGGATTTTTTATTTCTTAGAAAAGAAGTAATTATGGTTTCTTTTAGTTGAGTATCGTAGAAATTGAATATATTATGGTGACTCATTCTTGCACACTATTTTTTGTGGATAAATCAATATCTTTAAGATATGATACTTGAAGTGAAGTATCTAATCAGAATACACTAAGATAATTGAAGTGTTATAAATCATATAAAAATCCAACACAACACTCATAGATGAAATAAATTAAAATCAATTATCAACTTATCAAGGAGAAGCTTGAACATTGGCTATTGAAGTTGGTGTATGTTCATACAAAACATTAGGATATAGATATTCAAGTGAAGGCCTTACCCAAATAAGAATTGGAACATAATTAACTGTATCATAGAGTTTAGTCCACACCCCACACATGAATAAGGGTGGATGTGGAACCACATATACCTGAGTTATGTTATTTTTATTTCCTATGACTTGATATCTATTTCATACCAAAATGGATTGACATTTTGGTTCATTGAAAAAGTGGGTGAAAATATATTGATCAAGAATATAGAATGAGGGAAAACTTGATAGGGGGATCCTAAAGGTAGGGTTGTTTCAATTTTGATGATGTAGAAGATGTTCAATGAATTTTTATATATCATTACTGAAGGTGTTTATATTGAAATCAATTAATTGTTTTTGGAATGAAGTGATTCATCGCTGAACTATTCATGCTACTATTTTTTATCACATTGTTCATTGATCATGTGGGCTTAGAGTGTGTGTTGATTATTCCTTGATCACTATCAAGAGTTTTATGAATAAAATTTTGGAACAATATAGAACTTCACAACTTTTTTTCAACACATTGTAAATAGAATCTTTAATATTTTATTAAAAGGTGATGAGTTTTCCACATACCCAAATGGGTATATTATTTCAAATAAATATCTAAAGATAACTTTTTCATCATTTTGGATTGATTGTGTTTTTCCAAAAAAACTAGTTCGAAAAGGTCAGTTGGGGAGTTCAAGCATGGTTTTTGACCTAGTAAGGTAAAAAACAACAAAATTGAGGTATGGATTCTTTATAAGTGGTACAAAAAATTGCATGAATAAGGTGTCATTGTTTCCCAGTGTTTTTCAAATTTTCCAACATAAAAATTGGAGTTTTTTAAAGAAATAAAAGGATTATCACAAGTATTTTTTATGGACCACATATATCCTAAAGGAGTTGTTAGTTGTTTTTTGAAAATGGATTCTAGAACACATAGGAGATTAAATATATGAGCCACAGAGAAAGTATGAACAACAGTGGAGGAAAATAATAAAAGGTATGGATTTCACATAATAGATGATTTTTGAGAACTAAAAAAGGCAGCTTTTCATTTTTGGTCAACGGTAGATAATTAGAGGCCTCCATAATGGGTGTTTTTTTAGGATGTAGGAAGTGTTTTAGAGGCCTCAGAATGGCGAATCATGCGCTTTGTGAACCACATATCAAATGTAGTTTATAGAGAAGACCAATCCCTAATGGATATAATTTCAATTGTGACTGGTGGGTTTTCAAGGTTTCTTTTCATACATAGAGGACACATAATCCCTTTATTATTAAGTGGTAATTTCAATAAACATAATTATCAATGGTATAATTTGTGTATGTTTCAATGCTATTAGGGGAGCAGTACATCTTGTGAAGTAGGAAGTCTGTAAAGAATGATCGGTTCACATAAGGTGTTTTTAGGAAATAGTATTCCATAAATGAGAATAGTTTTTCATGATTTAATTCATCTATGAGGTAATGGAATATACCAAATCACTAAAAATATGCATTGGAAGTGTTTTTATGATGAATATAAATTAGTTCTTTTAGGAATAAATATTGTTTTTCGATGGTCCCTCTGGAAGGAAATAACCAATGAGTGATGTATATTTCATCTATTGAGTGAGATAGAGCTTCATGGTACACTTATTTGTAAATAAATATTGAGGTGTTTCAAATAAATATAAGAATAATGTAAAGGATAAGTGAAAACAATTTATTCGAGATATGATTTTTCATTAAAATTGTGAATGTTTATATACCAAGAGTGAGAATGAATCCACTCCAAACCTTATTAAAATAGTGAACTATAGTGTATTCAGTACATCAGCTCATTACCATTGTATATTCCATGTGTGTATCCTAGTGTGTGTAAACCACATAAAATTGATGAGTGCTATTCATATTTTTTTCTCATTTATTCTGTGATATGAGAAGGAGAGATAATAGTGTTTTGTATTGTGGTAACATAATATCCAAAGAGGCGGTTGATTTAATCCATCATTCCCTAATTCACACCTCCCGCTATCAGGGTATTTAACCTTGTTATGCTAATAATGGTTTATTCTCATTGTGAAAAAAGTATGTGTATATAGTTTTATGAGTATTATTTATTTATATATTTTATCATCAATCACATAACATTTTATTTCAATAAATTAATATATTTGGATATTGAACTGTTTTTATCCAAAATCATAAAATTTTATATTTTCACCTTGTGGCTGAATTTGAAAATAGTTTCTTGTTTTTGCCATAACATTAACTACTCTTATCCAAACATGGGAATTCAATTTTTTAGGATTATAAGTTCATGGGGATTCAATTCAACCAATTGGATCCAAATACGGATCATAGAACTATAGGCCTAAAAGATGCCCATAATTTGAATAAATTTTGATAAGGAAAAGTATATTCCCTAAAGAAATTGGGTACCTAAATCAAGATAGGAAGCTCCAATTAAGATAATGACAAATTATGTATATATCTGACTAGAAGTTTCATAAATCCACTAAATTTCAAATAAAATGAGGTTTTTAATATCATTATCCAGTAATATTAATGAGGGAAAAAATCTGTCCTGAACAACACTCATACAACCATATAATTTCTATTTTTAATGGAGAAAACATGAATAACATCTCATTAAAATCTCTCTATGGACCATTTGAATTATTTTAATGACGATCGGTAATGTTGATTCAAGATTGAGATCATTCATCATCTATATCATTCTTCTTCCATCTCATGTATTTCTAGACACCTAAGAGATCTATATAGGGTGTGTTCTTTGATATATTCTAAGTCTCTACATTTATAATCTTTGGATCAAAATGGGATTTTTATGTTTTTGTCTGTTTTTATTAACTTATACATTTTTATTTTAGTTTTATATGGATATGCTCATATGAAAATCAAGTTAATTTTAATCCTGATGATTTCATTCATGACTATGATCATGTGATTATTTGACTACATTGTCCACTTCTCTAACCATTTATCTTTCATGAGTGAACATGTGGATGACATCAACTAGTGAAATCAGAAAGCTACAATCCATTATTATGTGTATTTTAGTATTGGGAAATTTTTTAAAAGTTACACAAATTCGATCATTGTATTAACTAAGTTGATGTGACGTCTTGATTGAATTCATATCTTGTATATAAATGATTATTGATTTTGAGTAGTCACTATTAATCAATATCGTTGATCAATCAAATAATTGGTTTCAACCATGTATGAACTCATATACCATTATGGGTATAGTGTTTATAAATCATGTAATTGATTATCTAACCCATATCCATTGAGATCGATGATAGTTGGGAATCAAGTAACTATCCTTTTGATTGGTCATAAATTTTCTATCTAGAATCTATCATTTATTAACAGAGATTCAAATTTTTATAAAAATCAAAAAACATTAAAATTCAATAGCATTTTTTAAATTTTCGATATCATATTCAAAATGTATTAGTTGATCTTTTACTTCCTTGTAAAATCACTTTGTACATGATATAATGTAATATATATTAAAACATTAATTTAATTTTTATGTGTTTTATAACGTGATCAATCCACTGCTAAAAAATTATAGGATAATAAGACACCCTAAATGAGGGTGGATGTTTCAACATGAAGGACTCAATGGAATGTTTTAACTTCCATGGAATGTTTTCATGTTCAACATGGTTTGTGTTACAATTTAAATCATGAGTTATTTGGGTATGAACAAAGATGATATTGTTTACTCTTTTTCCCATACTGTTTTGATGCTCATTTGGAAATTCATGGAACCATCCATCACAATATTTTTTAAATCGGATCCTCGTTAGTAAATAGATTGAATATAAAAATTTGTTTTTGTATGGGTATCATGAAATAATAATTTAATTATGTAATCATATGATAAGGAAAATAAATCGAAAGATATCCAATATTATGACACCCTCACTTAAAACTATGAAATTTTATGTTCTCCCTAAATAAATTTTTTCCCATCATAGGTTATTTGAAATTTTCTAATCATATTATTCATATTGTAATTAGAAAAAATTACGCATACCCATTTTCATACCAACTAATATAACTTAATGATATAATTAAAATATTACAAAACATTTATATAATTTCGTCATTATATCTCAGATGTAAGCACACAATCCAAAAAAATAAAATTTCATTATCTTTGTAGAATAGATAATATAAAAAATTATTTTACAAAGTATGAAAATTTATCCATAGTCACACCAAACAAGAAACATGTTTATAAATTTCAAATCTTATATTATTCTTCAAAACCTAGGGAATTAAAACCTAATAAACTGGTGAGCTTAAACACTCAATAAGGGTTAACATAAGAGGTAACAATTTAAGATCATAAGGGAGTATAATCTGAACATATGTGAATGAGAACAAAATCAATTTACATGGAAAAAACATAAGGAAATCATATCCGAAAAAACCTTGATCATAAATCATGAACCACGAAATATGACATTTTGTATAATGTGTGAAATATAGAACAAGAAATTGGAATATATATAAGTATAACAATCCATATCTTATACTAATCCTCAATTCCATGATATTCATCACATTTTGGATTTTGTATCATATTGGTTGTGTCTAGAAGCATGAGTGAAAAAATAAATATTGTAGAAATATATGATTGAAGGTAACATGAGATCATAAATATTTTCTATAAGGAATGAAAAGAGTGAAATATTACCTCAAAAGGATCATTATATATGCATAACATATACTGTGGAATAAGAATGAGGAAGCAATGGATAATAATCATAATCAATAGGTCATAACATAGAAATCTTGAATAATTATAATAATAGAAAATCAATAACAAGTGAAAATAGATAACCATAAAGAATTACATTAAAAAATGTGATCATAGATAATCACAATAATGATCACACATAGACCTATTTAAAAATTCAACCGAAATCATACCTATGAACAAACTTGTTCTTATAGGTAACCATAATCATGACCATATAAAAACATGTACACAAAGCCTATTACAATTATAACCAATCATAATCTTGTGAACATATCTAACTACATTGATGTCTATATAGAATATTTTGAATATATCATACTCTCCTATAACATAGTGGTAAAAAATAAAATTTATATTTTCCGGAGTGAAATGTAGTGGTTGACCTGTGCCATTTGTGTTATAGATATTGTTCTATCAATCACTCACTTCTCTTAAACACTTATTATGTATTTTATCATTAATATTTGAAAACAAATTTTTGAGATTGGTGTTGAGAAAACAGATTCGTTATTGAAAATAAATAAAGCAGTTAAGACTAAATGAGAGTTAGATAGAATTATATTTAATACTTTGGGGATATATTAGGAAAGAAAAATTGTAGTTCCATTTAAATATATTACATAAACCTATTCTATCCCAATTGAGTGATTTCGTATCATTTATTACTCCACCCTTCTTGAATCTCAATTATGATTTCCAAAACACATAAATATCTAATGTGAAGTCACACTTCCTTCCAATGTCTTGTTGTGGTTATCAAACATAATTAAACTGTAGGATTTACCAAAATATTTCCCTAGTTTGGTCATAACCAAGTAAAGATCCCCACTACAAAATACTGGTGATCACTAGATGATTCTAAATTTCACTTCCCACCTCATCATATAATGGTTAATAATATATGGGGAATAATGAAAATAAAATTCTTTGTGAGAATAAGAATTGAGTATAAGGGAAAGGGGGTTACTTTCACATCTATCTAGTTTAATTGTACATCATTGAAACTTAAAATAAGAATTAATAAAATTAAATAAAAAATTTCAGAAATCAAGAACAGTTTATAAGTCTGTTCACCGTCGGACCAATACCATGGCTTGTTCTTTATGGATAGAGATAGAAAATTACATATAAGGGAATGAGAGGGAGACATATAAAATTATTAAAATATGTTTACATTAATTATAGAATTATTATAATATTGTAGAAACTACACTATTGTCACTATCCATTCAAACCACTCCATAACAGAAGTATGTTATTTATATGTAGAATATCATAATAATTTTTATTGAATTTATTTTTAAAATATAACCTCTAAATCATGAAGAAAAAATCATTAAATGATCCAAAAAACTCCCAAAATCACAGTGGGTCGAAAATCCTTAAAAATATTTATCATATTACTCCATGGAACTAAAAACACTTCATATTATAGATTCCATGAAAAGCCTCAATTTTCATCCTCTAACATCCCTATTCTGTATATTCCTAATGGAACTATCTGATTATATATTCATCATGGTGTGATTATCCCCTTCTTAACTAAAATGGAACTACTTTAGTGGTGTAACATTTTTGAAGCTTACTCCTTTATTAAATATTCCCAAATCTAGTGGTCACACTCCCATGGAATTATTTTTTTATACACATGCATGTTATTATAAGAAACAAGATCTATGACGATGATACAATAGAAGATACCAATCTTCATAGTATTTAAATTAAGTTTCATCATTAATGAATAGAGTACTCAGAATCTATAGGTTTAGTGTGAACCAATCATTATATATATAGTTTAATGAGGTCCATATTCTAGCACCGATATAGCTTCCATAGTTTTCTCGGCCTTTATATTAGAATTGAGGATCTCCTCTGGAGATCTCATGGAAGTTATTCATTATTTTAATTCATGGTGTTTTTCATTATAGGTTGGGAAAACCTAAACTCAAGTTCCTACATCCTGAAAATGTTGGTTCTTTCTATGAATAATCAAAACATAAATTGAGAACAAGGTGAATCCTAAACATGAAATAACAGAAGATACAGATGATGTTATAAGGGCTATTCACACTTTAATTTCCCATAAGTTCACAATATAACTACTCCCATGTCTCACATTCAACCAATTAATAATATGTTTCTTCTTCATTACCATGTATGTGGGGTAAATGGGTGGTCGGCACACTATGGTGCCGCTCTATACTACACCTCCCATCTGGTGTCACCCTAAATTCTTATTATGATCCATATGATAGACCTTCCCTATACTTACCATTTTCTTCAAAGTTCTATTCTACAAAAGGTCTACTCATTTTATATTTGTACCCATGTTATTCCCACCTTTGATCATGGTTAGATGTCTCTTGGGGGTTGGGTACTTGGGAAGTACTAGTAGGGATTGGCCATGTTTTTTAAACATAGAATATTTTTTCTCATTTCCAATTTTCAGTGTATTAGGGATATTATTTTTTCTCATAGAAATTATATAAACTCACTTAAACTCAATGATAATAACTTTCCTTGCATTAAAAATAATAATGTACTGTTTAAAAGTTCTTGATTTCTACAAGATTTCAAAATTGAGTGAAAGAAATTAATAATAACAATTTTAGGAATTTTTTAATTTTATAAATATTATTCTGAAAAAATAAACATGTGAAAATTATAAACAAAATGGTAAAATTATGGGATTGAAATTAATATAATACAAGGTGATATATATGAAAATATTTTCTCTATCAACAACTAACTACAATCATGTATATACATAAGCATATAATCATTACTAACTGTAATCATGTTTATAGACAACACAACTATATGATGTGATATAAAGATTTACTTAATACATTGGAAAGATATACCACCCACAAATAACATATTAATAAACTATAAATAGATACCAAAATAATTTTAAACATTATTAATTCTATCATAACATCATTTAACTAAGAGAAATCAATACGTTTTATGACATTTTCCAAAACAAATAAGACCATAATCTATCCAGAAAAAGATGTTTGATTTATAAAAAGACCATATACTCATTTAATCAAAATAAATATTAATATATATTAACATAAATGAGAAAACAAAAGATCAAGAATAATAAAATTATAAAATAAGTTGAAAATCCCATTATATTTTTATGAAATTTTTTTTATAAGAAAATTACTTGTGAACAAAAAGGAATATAAAATACTTTCTAAAACCACTAAATCTTGTAATATGAAATTTATAATGATAAATTAATAATACATGAAAAAATCATTCGTACTGATGATTTTATAAAATAATAGTTGATTAAATCCTTTCTAAAGAATGGAAGATCAACAGAAAATGACCCATGCACAAAAATGATAGAAAGGATACTTTAAAAATTTTATAGATAATGATTTATAAAATATATGATTTTCTCATGAAATAATTTTTTATATAATTTTATATATTTAAATTAATATATATATTATGGACATAGAGGATAAATATTAACATACAAAATGAAGGGATGAAGTCAGTTGAACTTATATGAATCCTTTATATTGAATGGTGAACCAAACAAAGGTGAAATTGAATTAATATACATTATGACCAATAATAAATGTTAGAGAGGATAATATATGTGAATTTTCTAATAAACATCATACAACTTCCTAATATATAAACGTAGTCATGAAGAATGTTGATATAAAAAATGAGACTAGTAAAGAAACCTTTATAACTTTTGTAATGTTGAATAAAATTCCACTTAAATATAGAACATGACATGGAATTCAAAATCTCATGAAAAAAAAGAATTAATATGTTATATGATAAACATTAGGTATTATATACATCACTTTATGAAATAAATTTTTGAATATAGAACTCATCAAAATGAATGAAAATTGTAATTAAAAACCCTTACCATGTATTCCTGATCCGTTGGATATACCATAACCTCATATATAATAAATTTATATTTATTATAATTATATATAATAAATATATTTATTTTTTACATTACTGTATACTATTCTATTATAATATCTTAATATCTATTTAATAATCATTCATTATTAAAATTAATATTCCGATGTTAATTTTCCCATTTTTTATGGGATATCTTTTGTATAGTGGTTCTATTACATGGTGTAATATCATTGTTCCATCACCGCTATACTCTTAAATGAATTTAAAAAAATTCACATATTTTTTAGGTCATTTGGTCATTTTATGGTGGTTTTGGTGATGATTCATATAGAGCAGCTAAAATCTCAATTGTTTTTGTGAATTTATACTCTATAAAAATAATATATTTTATTAAATAATATAAATAAAATTATATAATTATAAAAAATCATAAATTAATAACTATAAAATCATAATACTAGTATTTATGTTTTCATAATCATTTATTGTGTATATTTTATAACATCATTCATGTAGGCTGTAGACCCGACCAAAACAAGAACATGTTATAACAAATTAATGAATAAGGAAATGGTGTTATATTTTGATTATATTACATTAAAGGAATAAATATGATAAAAAAGAATATATTTAGAGTCTTTAATTATTTTTGGGGATATATGATATTAGAATATATGTGAACAATATTAGATGACCACATTACTTTCTTTGATAGAATCTCTCGTTCTGACAATAATTCCCTTCCTAATAATGGACTTACGCCTCTATATTGTTATAAAATGGAAAAAAATCATCATTGGAATAATGTATCATGAATATGATTATAGTTTAAATATAAATTCAATGTATATATATGGTCTAGAGTGGTTGGAACTTAGCTCATTTTAGATGTGAAAATTTGGGACATTTCTTTAGAAACATGAGTTGGATGAATGGTATAGATATAATCACAATATATCTATGTGGGTTAGTTGAGGAAAAATTGGTGAGAAATGATGTTTTGATTCCCAAAATAAAAAAATTAATTATATAACTCCTAAATATTAATCCAATTAGACAAACTTCAAGCTGTGATGATTTATATCTTTTACCCTATTTTACATTATCTAATCATTTACCATTGTAATTGTGTTTTTACTAAAAAAATAAAAGAAAATCACAATTACCTAATATTGATTTTTTATTTGATATTTTTGATCCCTTTAATATAATTTTATTCATAAATTTTTAAAATTTTAATTTTAATTAATAACAAAAAATATATAGAAAAAAACTATTTTTCTAGAATAATGTTTTATAATAAAATTTAGTATATTAATTTCTTCATATATATTATTAATATTAACAAGGTTTATAAACAATATTTTATTCTTATAAATATTAATATTTAGTTAAAATCATTTGTAAACCACGATATAAATAAAATTAAATCAAAATGCGTAACACATAAATATAGTTTTAGGACCAATATGTATTTTTAAGTGTAAATATTAATTTATTAATAATACATGACAATTAATAATGAATATACTAATTATAATTTATATTTAAATATATTTAACTAAATTTTATAATCAAAATTTAATAAATTTAACTTTAAAATAATATATAATTTTTAAATAAAGAACATTTATTTTTCTACAAGTCAATAAATTATTATTCCCTATTGTCAATTAATTTTTAAAATTATGTTATTTTACGTATTTAAAAATAATAATATATTATATTCAATCCATTTCACTAAAATAATTTTTAAAATTTAAAAAAAATGAATAATTAAAATCCTGAAATAATAATACATAGTACAATTTAAAAAATATATTCATAAAAACCATTTTCCTTTCTATCTTTCATAATATTTATACATTTACCTATTCCAAAACATTTAAATAAATTATATATAATCACTATGAATATTAAAAATAATTCTTAAAATAAATAATGTAAGTTTTAATTTATGTAAATATTTTACATTAATCTTTATTTATTTTATTATTTTATTAAGGTTGTTTCATATTTAATTCTCATAACATATTAATTTTTACCTTTCATTGTAATATTTATACCAATAAAATACCATTAGGTTCATTTTCATTTGTTGATGCATATGAAAAAATTAATCAAGCAAAATGAATTTAATTAAAGGAAAATATATACAAAAATCATGAGGTGTTATAATGATGTTGAATTACACATTACAAGGAGATATAATGTTTTAAATAATTGTGAAATTTTTCTGTCATAACAATCATTTGAGTAATTTTTTGGAGTATACAAAGAATAGTTTAGAAACTATATATTGTTTTTTAATCCTTATCAATTGGTGAAAAATAGTGTATTCTTCACACTAGTGAAACACGATGAACTAGATCTTTCATTCTATCATGATATTATAAAATATTCATAGCATACTATGTGGATGATATGAAATTTTATAATCAATATAAGATTCAATAAATCCCATAAATACCATAGGAGTGAGGATTCCATCGGTTCCTTATCAGTGATATTCATCAACTATAGTGACGAAAAAGGGTCATAGTTTCATTTGAGAAAATGCATGTTCTTCAATAATGTTTAAATAATTAAAATGAATGATTAAATATTACGTAAATAAGATATTTAGTGGTTTTTTCTTTTATATTTAAGTAATATTTATTCCAAATAAAAATACATAGTGGTATTAATTCAAATTTAATAGTGCATGGATTAATGTCTGAGTAGATGAAGAAAATATAAAAATGTGGTTTTTTATGAATTTGATATTCTTTGAGAAAAAATAGTGTGGTTCATAAATATTCATCAAACATTTCCATGGTTTATGAACTAAAACAGGGTTTATAATAAAAAAATATGAAAAAAATCAATGGATTTATAAAATGTCTATGAAATGAGTTTCTAATAAAATCATCATATAAATGATTTTACATCATGGTTTTTGAAAAAACCGTCATAGTTTGTATATAAATGATATTCAAATTATAAAAACTCAACGTACTTGATAATAACCAAAATATGGTTTCAAATTTATGAAATTTGAAATTTATTCCCCAAATGGATCTACTCAAGAAACAAGGTTATGGTTATTCAAGTATTTTCTCTCACTTGTGAATTCAACAATGTGGGTTATAGTAATATAGTCACCATTTTAGGTTAATCATAAAACATTTTCTCTATAAATTATCAAATACAATCACTAACATGAGCCATTTAACCCCACATTGATTTCAAGGGGGACTAAAAAAATTGACTTTTATTATGGATGTGATCTAGCATTATATTGGTTTTCCATGGTTGATTAATTTATATGTATTTTTTAGTTATAAAATAGGGAAAATATAAATAGTTTATATTATTTTATGAAATATTAAAAAATAATATTATGAAATATTCACATTTATATTCCTTCTTTGATATTGATATAAACCATCCAAAGGTTTTTTGGGTATATTTAGTAATGGTTTATATAAAATAAAATATATAATATTAAGAATATGAAAAATGTTTATATAATAGATAATGATTTTGTATGGAGTATTAAAAGGGATTTAATTTCTTATAAATTTAATTTTTTATAAAAATAAATGATGCACTATTAAATAAATTATAAATTGGTAATATTACATAGTTTTTAATAAAATAAATGTTAAATTGTAATATTTATATATAAATGTAATTTTTATAAAAATTGTTCTAAATTATTTTTTAATAACTATTTTTATGAAATTTTCATAAAATTTAATCCTATACCAAATTTTTTTAATTTTTTATTTATTTTGTTAATTTGCAATTTATTATTAATTAATATGATTTTTTATTATGAATAATTTTAGTATTTTTTTTTAAAAAATTTTGAAATATATTTAAAAAAATTTAATAAATCATATAAGAAGTTATTTTCCTATTAATACATAATATTTATTTTAATTAATCAATGAAAATGATTTTATTATGGATTATGTACTCAATAATAATGGTTGAATCAATTTTATATCTATCATTTGTTATGACTAATTTATAATTAAGGTCATTATTGAGTATTTATATATAAATAGTTTGACTTTGGGTAAGTCTTTTCAGTATTTTAGGGTCCTAGGTTTTATGTAGAAAAGTTTATATCATCTACCTATTACACCAAAATTTCTCTTTTGGGGACATTTTCTTCTTACAAGTATGATCCTTTATATAAAGAATATCCATTTAACATATTCATGGTATATATTTATATTTGTGTGAATATATGTAGAATTTATTTTTGGGTAAGTGGAACAGTTCATGAGGTGTATTATGTGAAATACATTAATATGTATTGAAGATATTGTTTTGTGGCATATGATAGAAAAAAAATAATTTTTAGATCTCATATATGAAGGGAATGCATAAAATAAGATAATGAGATGTAAAAATCATTCAAAATTAGTAGTGTTAAATTCCATTAAAATATTTCATTGAAAACCTTGATCATTTAAAACTGTATGTCATTCCAAATTTGGAACCCATGGATCATCATATGTAAGCTAAGAAAAATATGGGTAACCCTAATAGTATTGTCTATTGTATCTAGAATGTTATTTAGGTAATACATATTGATGGATTCATATTTTTAGGTTATAAGTGGAATAGAGATAATATAATCTATATGAATATTTTTTTCATGAAATTATCCACTCATCTATCAAAACAAAATATGTAATATAATTGACATTTAATTACGGGCCTATAAGGGGAATTTCTCTCTAGGATTCCCTAATTGTCGATGTTGCTCCTTGCCTCGGGTCGGTGCGATATTCCCTCTCGTGCTCAGTGAATTGTGTCGGAGGATCCCCTATAGTGGGGGCCTTCAGAGATTGGTTGCCCGACTTCCTTGCGTCATTGTCCTCCTACTCCTCACCTAAATCCTTTTTGCTGGATAGGGCAACCACAACGGCACAATGTTTATCCATAAAAGAGCTCCAACATCAGTGGCTTATGGAATTCCCACCACCATCGGTGGGTGCGTAGGGTGGTTTATTGTTCCTCTGCGAGCTCGGGATGACGGTGATGGTATCTGGCTTCGTTGAATCTTCCTTCGAGCATTTGGTGTTGTTCTGCATTCATTTTTCTTAGTTTTTTTTGGATTCACATCGATCGTTGTTGTGTGCAACAGTTCTTGGAAAAGATCCTCTAAAGGCTACTATTATGGTCTCTCATATGAGATATGAGTAGGATGGATTCAATATATTGTTTTGTTAATATATTATTCAATGAGTTAAACAAATATAAAATATATTAATTTATATAAAATTAATATCTAGTTAATATTTATTTCATATTGGATTCATATATTTCAAGATGTGAAAATGTAATAAACCTCTCAATGTTTGAAATTGAGTTATCCCTTGTCAATATTCATCATATAATACTATAGGATGTCATGAAATTTGATTATTAATATCAGTTTGTATTTTCATAGAGACAAATAATTCACTCATGTGATGTAAAAGGAGTTATGTGTGTGAGATCACCTACTGAGTATACCACAATGCGTGTTATACACTATATAATTGATATAAAAGGGGTGATTTATTTTATATTATCTACATTATATGTTATTTCCAAGATACCAAACATGAAAACTCTCATGATTTTATTTATATATTATACAAATTCTGGGGTTTAAGTAATCAATTGGTAGTTGGGTATATTAATATTCATGAAATTTATTCATGTATATGCATTGTTGGTGTTTTTCAATAATGTAAAATGAATTCCCTATGGTCCCTCAATTTAGATTGTCTATGGAATAAAATAGATATAAAATAATCATATAAATATGATGTACATATCTATTAGATCTATGTGGAATATGATACATTGATTCGTCTAGCTGAATGATATGTGACATGTTTATCCTTTTTTTATACTCAATGATAAAAAAAATCATTGTTGGATATTTTATATTAACATATGCCATGTCTCATGGTCAAATTATTTATTAAAAAAATATATTATATGATTATTCTTATTTTATAAGATATTTTTAGTATACACTGGTTCAGAGATACATTTTTTTGAGTGATATCATTCCAATTCTCTTTATAGCTCGAGTATCATTGATATTTTAACAAAGATCTCTATCTTCAAAAAACAATCGATTATAAAATTCATAATTTCTTTCAACTCTAAAATGTCCCATGAAATCACACTATATGGTTCAATATATGAGGATTGAGTTTGGTTAAAATGTATTTGTACCAAATTTAAAAATCCACATTCACAAGTTATTAAATAATATTTAAAATGTGGTGAAATTGAATTATATACTACCCAAGAGAATTTTTAAATGAGGACCAAAAAGATTTTTTGATAATATATAACAAGTTTTTATATATGACTTAACTTATTTTTAAGGTGTATTTAGTCTTTCAATATTTACTGTAATTAGTTTGTTGAAACAAAATATAATTTTTATCTGATCTATGAAATTTTTGTGTTAACCTTGTTCTATTTTGTGATGATTTAAACCATGTCATAGTAAAGGTTCATATAATGTGGTTTTTTGTATTACAATACATGTACTATCTAA
Source organism: Viscum album (assembly GCA_963277665.1). Lineage (NCBI taxonomy): Eukaryota > Viridiplantae > Streptophyta > Magnoliopsida > Santalales > Viscaceae > Viscum > Viscum album. The sequence continues at coordinate 338,234,842 of OY728140.1, forward strand.
TAATTCAAAACAAGTGTAGTTTCATCCCACTTATGGATATAAAAATTAGTTTATAAATTCTTGTAATTATTTTTGAAGGGTTTTGAGCATCCATATTGATTACATGATATTTAAATAATCTGTAATTATTTGAATAAAAAGTTATAAATAGTCAAATAGTTCTGAAAATTTGGGTTGTATCTCAGTTATGTGCAAACATTTTTGAAATATTGAAGATTTCATAAAGTATCCTTGGAAGTCTATGTAATTTTTTTAATCATTATATATGGGTTATAAATAATTAAAATATTTATTAACTAGGACTTAATTGAACAAAAAAACTCATTATATTATTCTCTTCAACCAATGTTCCAGTAGACTGTGATGAAGAGAGGATTCATCACAGGAATTGGGGAATTCTTAATTTCCTAGGTATTTCAAATGAGGAATGAATCCATTGGATGCTTCTTTATGACCATCATAAATAATAGATCAATAGAAGAAGCATCCTCATTTAATCAAATATATATTATGACATAAATTTATGTTTATTCAATTTAAATGAATGTTTAGATATTATATCAGTAATCTGTTTAGTGAGGTGTTTTCATTATGTTTAGAAATTAGTTTTTATAAAATGAAAGGAAATTCAAGATAAGTGTGTTAGATATGAACCTGATCAAAATATGTTATCATTTATGTAACATAAAATAGGGTTGTATTTTAAAAAAAATAGAGTGAAATATAAAAATTGTTATCTTAGAAAATGATAGAAGAATATTAGGGTTAGGTTGGGGAATATTGATGATTTTTTTAATTATAAAACCATAACAAAATTTACATAACAACAATGTGATTTTCAAACCAACACCATGGTTAAAATATTTTGGCTGATCATTCTTAATAAAAGGGAATAGTTAATGAAATGAATATGTCAATGTATTCTATAATGGAAAACCATATCAACTATTTATAAAAAAGTGTCATATTTTGAAATCATTATCAGGATAGTTTCAATTGTTTAGTAGGATTCTTGATAGAATCCGTAGAAACCATATGATTACTAAACAATATTAGGGTTTATATCATGGTTTTTGATAAAATGGATTGTTATCATGGTCATAATAAGATAATTGATAATTGTTCATGAAGATTATTGGATAACGGTAAGATCTGATAAACCGTTATAGAGTTAATATTATGTATCAACTATGAATTTTAAAGAATTAATTATTGAAATGAGATGTCAAGGATTTTTTACCATGGTGGAGGAAATTTGGATAAATGTTTGAAAATGTGACCAGGGTGTAGTCTATAGTTTATCGAGTTTTTCTAGAGAGTTTAGCTACACAAGAAAAGTTATTATGGATCAAACCATGATGTAGTTACCTAGAAACCACATCATGGTACATTAAAAATATAAAATATAAAATAAATAATTGACTGTATTTAAAGGAGGATTTTGATTTATATCCCATGGTTTTTTATCAAACACTCGATTAATAAAATATTTCATGGTGTACATGGACACATCAGTGTTTTCCTAGATTCAACATGATATTTATGTTTCACTTGAATTTAAAATATAGAATGATATTTTCTTTTTTTGGAAGAAATGAATCAACCATGATGGATTTTTTTGAAGAAAAATAGTGTAAGGACATGTTCAAGATGAAGATATAGAGTTTATTTAATAGATTAATATAGATTAAACTGAGGAACATATATAATTAAATATTCCATAGAAAACATTAGAGAAAAGAAAAAATTATTGAATTTATGTGGTTTTTGAAAGTGCATATTTAATGAATTGGTTTATGAATGAAGATATTTATTTTCAAATAATGTGAAATCTGATGAGAAACAAGTAATCTAGAATGGTATATTGATTATTATTTCTCTAAATAAATATATGTGACATGTGTAAAACCATATAAATTTTCAGTTTATTACGTTTTGGAAGATAATGAAATATTGGATCTTTTGTAGTGTATATTGGTTTAAATTATTTTTAGATCAATAATCCAAGAAGTTAAACATTTTTAAAATAAGTTTTTTGGTATTTAAAAAGGCCTTGGTGGTTTATTGGGTGATTAAGTTTGTAATGGTGAAGGTCTTGGATTTTCATGTTGTAGAAATTTTAGCTATATGCATAGACAACATTATAGATTGAGGGCCTAAATCATGGTCTACTATGTCCAATGAAGGGAAAAATGTAGAGTAGGACTTTATTTTATGGAGTCATCCCATTAGAGGAGCGCTATTGCATTTCGTAGAGGGGAAACACTATAGGAGGGAGAGGCCCTCAATGATGGGTGACCTACTACTTTGAAGGTTATTCCACCACAACAAAGGGGCCATGTCATATCATGGAACCATACCTTATCAAGGATACAATGGAATAACTTATGGATACATAGTGGTGGGAACTATTTTGGAAGGGCCTTAGGTCTCCACCAAAGTGGTCTGTGACATGAATCCCTTAATTATGCATAGTAGGTGTCCTTGCGACATAGCCCTGGTGGATATGCCATAGAAGTTGTACCACCCCATTTTTCAGCAAGGTATGGATGGTAATTTACCAGTTTGGTCCCCATTATAATTTAAGTGAAATGAAGAATTGGGAGGGGGTCATTCAGATAACCCTCCCTTATATTCCCGTCCCTTCAGTGCCCAATGTCAGGGTATGAATTTTAATGTGTTACGATGAGGATTCTAAGTGAATTATTCCATTTCTGTCCTTTAGTTTTAGTTCCCATTATAGTGATATGATTTTGATATATTTATCTAGTGTTTTAGTGACAATACAATAAATTTATGGTGGTATTAGGTGTAGATGATGGATCTTTAAGGTGTTTTAGTAGATGGCATTCTGAATGGTTGATAACACTAAATCGGGATAAGTTTTAGTGTGACAATGATGAATTATTATTTTTACAAAATTATACTTGTTTAATTTAATATAAATATTTAATTTTACATGTTTATAATTATTTATTTATGTATCTTTTCCTGATATATGTGTTCGGTATAATGGATGATCTTGAACAAGACTGCGTGGATGCTGGTGAGTGGTTAAATTGAGTATCAAGGTAGGATGCCCATATGATATAAAATTTTATGAATTATTTTTTACATCAATAATTAGTTTATATTGGATGGATTTTATCTTAGAGTTTTAGTAATGGTGGGTTCCCTAGATTGATGAGATAAGGTGTTATCTGGCCTCTTGTGTTTGGAATAAGTGCTCTTTATGACTTAAGTGACCTAGGATCACTTGATGACTATGACACCCATGGGTGAACGTGTAAGTTAAGTTAATGTAAGGCCAGGGGTAGGCATTGTTGTTTTAGTGGAATATGGGAAGGGCTTGTTTTGGTACCTTGGGATTCTAGGAAGCCATGAGAGGTTTGGGGCCAAGTGACGATGGGTGAGGAAATAGACATTCCGATAAGGACTAGAAACTCCCTCTTATTATTAGACGTGATTCATGGAATACAAGACGGGAACGAAATTTCCTCTGAGAGTTGACGTATGTGATATTGGGGGTTACCTCTCGTAAAATATTGACAAATATACCTTAGGATATGTGAGATGAGGATTAAGTGTTAGTTGTATGGTGTTCTTAAGGACATGGCACATGAATTCCTAAGGGGGTAGCATGGAATTTTGATGAGGTGTGGAACTATCCACCTGATGAAAGGGTCAAGTGAAGCCTAAGATAAATGGTTTTATATATGATTTATAGAAATGATATAGTGTTGGTAATTGGATTCTAGAGACGGTGTGATGAGTTTATAGCCAAGGGCTATACCTGGTTCAGAATAGCTAGTGATCTATATGATGACCAATATTCACTATTTTCTATTATAAGAATGTGATTGATTTTGTGGTCTTGGGATAAGTGAAATACTTAGTGGGGGAGGATACCTTGAGGCTTGACCCCACTATTAGTGAGATATTGCTGGAAAGACTTCCCTAGGATAGATGGAGTAAAAATGAGCATAATATAAACACTTCCTTGAGTAAGATTGGATTATTAATTTGGACCTACCGACATGAGAGGTTTGGTGAATAATATGATATACAATATGTATAAGATTTCATTACCTGAGTGATATGGTAGTGGGTCGTGATTTTGACAATAGACCACATCCTTTTCCTTCATGTAGTGGGTTATGGTTTTGGATGAATCCCTATATATTGCATTAAAGTATAGGTTCAGTTTTATGTTTGAAAGAGGCCCAAGGAAACAAATGTATTATACAATGGTGTCAAATCAGATATGGAAAGGAACTGTGGTGGCATGTTACTACTGCTTCTGACTTCCATTTTCATTGAAAATAATTCTAGATCAAGATTAGAATGTTGTTCAATGGAGTGGAAGTTGTGCAGCCCCAAATCATCACCACAAAACAACATGTGTAACTATTCAAATGTCTTGATGTCAGTATTATTAAATAATGACTTGAAGAGAATATTTTATTTACTTATTTATTTTCCTCAGTAATCTAAATATATAATCTGACATATATTTGGGGTTATTAGTGAGACTCGTCTTAATTATATGATCATTCCCTTCACTTACACCCCCATTACATTTGTAATCCTTTTTTTTTCTTTTAGGAAAAAGAACAATAAGTGAGATGGTTTGGGTTAAGGAAACTCAATGGGTATTAAACACTATGATTTTGAAGAGAAATAGGATGGATATAGAGCCTCTTGTATTTTATTATGTTTGTTTTAGTGTATGTGATTAGATAACTCTGAGATCAGTTTATGTATTCTTGTATGAATCTGATATTGTATGATGAATTTTATTTGTTATCCCATTGTATTTTTTATTTCAAGATACTATGATTATATTATGTATTTGTTTCGATTTCATTTATATAATGACTCTATTTAGTGGAATAGTCTACCAACATTGTAGATTATTCCATCACCACGTTTTGGAAAACACTATCATATAGGGATTCATGCCTGAGCCCATATAATATACTTAATTGAATCACTATCATGTTCCCTAGGAATGAGGTGTTTCAAAGTGGGTCAGTGAATTATATTTTGAATTACTATTTAATGGGATTGTAAAAAGGTAGTCTTGTAATGTTGTCACACTGGTGATGGACCTCTATAATGTGCGTCATGAAGGACATTCCTATAGGACGACTTAGTTAATAGAGGTAAATGAATATATTTTTGTTTTTTATTATGGTCGAGACATTTAATAAATATTAAGAGTTTACTAGAGGATCTTATGTATTATTTTTAGCTCTTGGCATGTTGGAAATAAGATTTTTTACATGGCTCACCTTTATCATGTTGGATTCACCAGACAAATGTAATGTTGTGTGCCATTTTGGAATATAGGTCAAACTAAATAATGTTTAAAAAATAATATGGAATATACCAATAATTTTTTTTCGTGAATTATTCTACACGAGACTATAATTTTCACTCATGGTAAGTTCATTGATTATTGGTAATGTGTATTTTCTGATGGGTGGTTTTTCAATGATATTTATACAATTTCACCATGAAAGGGATATATAGGGACTCGTAATGGGTCGTTATATGTATTCATTGTCATGGTGGAGTGTTAGTGGATATAGAGTGTTCTTAAGATGTGGTACAAGGATGATCATGGGTTACCATGGGGATGTGGTTTAGTTATGTAAGTTTCATATATTTTACCTCCCTTTCTCTCATAGTGTTTTAATGATAAAAAACTGACTTACATTTCTAATATTTTTCATTCAAATTATTTTCAGTATTTTTATTGAATACATGTGATTGAATTCATAGAATCTTGAAGATACAATAATGCTTAGATAAATTATTGGTCGTATATACTTTTATACTTTATTAAATTGGATGATCCTTAGATATATTTTGAGGGAAGTATATGAGTAACCACATGAAGGTGGAGGTGTGTAGATAGAAGCGGCTCACTGGTGCATGGCACCGACCATCCAGTGTGATAAAGGAATAAACGTTTGTGTTTAGAAGATCCACATTCTAACTAGTGGGGTCTCACTAACCTCTTGGTAGGGAGTGCAGTAGCTCCATATTTCTTAGGAGTCTACTAGGTTACCTATGGAGTTGTTTTGACCATCTGGTGGAGGACTTCCAATAGTCGTGAGTTCTATGAAGCCCACTGGCTACCCAATGGTGGCTATTGGGTATCTGGTGGTGTCGATGTAGCAGCTCTAGGTATGACAACCAGTATCTTTACTATAGATTATTTATTGATTTATAACATAAATATGCATTAATTAAATCCCAAATGATCAATATTCCTATAGTCATTAGGTAATTTTGTTTATAAAATAAAAACATGAATCATGGGTATAATGACATCAATTAAAAACTCCAAATTATTCATATATACTTCAATCATATTCAAAAAAAATCATGGTATTAACATGGTACATGCATAAGATAATGGATATCTATGAATTCCAATATGGGAATAATAAACAAATAACATGATGAATGTAATACATGTGATTCAAGATGCAAATCAAGGTAACATAAATTGTTGAGAGTCATAAATATGAACACCAAATCATGATATAAGGTAATGACATCAAGGAAACATTCAAATATTATTAAAATATAAAATTTAATAATATAAGAATAAATAAAGGACTTCCATAATGACATAATAACATAGTGTTATTAGGATATTCTCTTATGTACCATGCATGGTATCTCATGAGATAAAAACATTACCCAATTTTTTAGAGGTCTGAATAATTTTATGTCCAACCATTATAGTTGAATAATTTATATACATTTTTGTTCCACATAGACCATACGACATAATAATGTCTCCCATTAATTTTAATCTCACAATTAAGGAATGTATGTTACATACATCTAATTACCCAGTCAATTATGTAGTGAAAAAACTAGGTGAATGTTCTTGAGTGAAAATGGGGATGGGTATTCACAATAAAACTATTGGGTTTGGAAAATCATAGGATAATTTTGTAGTATAATGGGTGTAAATAAGGATTAATAGATTGGTTTAATGAGAGTGGGATGTGTTGTATCGTTAAATGGGGATAACGAGGATAGTAAAAGGATGTGAAAAACCATCAAAACATGAACAATTAAAAAACAAAAGGCATAATTCAATGAGTGTTCTTTAATAAAAAGGATGATGAAGAGAATATCTTCCCAATAGTTGGTGTTTCTAAAATCTTGAGTGGATCTTCATAAGTAATTGATAACACCTTGGGAGAGAATTAGAGAGGCAGAGGGAGTGTAACTTCAATGTAAATGGGTTTTTAGTGAAGAAGAATGAGAGGTTGAGTGGGTATTTATAGAAAACAATTGGGGATGTATTTATTAATATGTAATCTTTTGGTTATGAATATTTCTAATAAAAAAAATAAAACTCGAAAAACATACCATGGGTCATACCTTTTATTTCATCAAAAGAGGAGTGGGTTTTAATATTTTATTTTTCTATGGTCCGAACTACTTATATTAATACTATTGATGAAGTGAAAATGATTCATGTTCATAATGTATTGTTTTTAAAACCCCAAAATATAATATTTGTTTTGGAAGATTCAATAATGGTTTTTAAAATTAATCAAATGAATTAAAAACTAAATAATTTAAAAGAAAAATATATGTTTCTTCACATATTTGTTTTATAGTATGTGTTACTTCATTTTTTTCTATCATGATTTTATAATACATATTGTATTAAATTTTTACCCAAAAAATAATCTTTCTCAAAAATATATAAAAAATTCACCATTTATTAATTATGAAATGAGGAATTCCAAAAAAATTATTTATTTTGTGAAAATAATGTTCAAAATAAGTGAATTCACACTTTAAATTATAAACAATATTAAATTGAAAATTATAGTATTTATGATTTTAGCAAAATTATAAAACTCATAAAAATTATATTGGACTTCATTAATTTAAATTATCCTATACATAAATTTTTTTATAAACTAGTAATTTTTTGTGGTAATATTTTTTTCATAATTCATGAATTTATCAAAATATTTTTTCAATGGATAATACACATTTCCGAAAAATACAAATTAATTTTCTTTCTATCAAAATACATTTTTATTAGAATATTCAAACAATATTATATAAAAAGTACATGTGAATGGGATAAATATAAGTATTATTTTATTAGAATGAAAATGAAGGAATTCATACTTCTAAGGTCTCAGTATATAAACCCTTATTACACCAGTGTACACCATAAAGGTAAGGTGTGTATTGGAGAAACTTTTTTAGGGTGGTTCAATGAACATGGATTGTGTTATGATCTCTATAAGATAGAACTTCCCCCGTGAATAGATTCACTCATATTTCAATTTTTTAATCTCAAAAAGGGTTTGGTCTAGGGATAATCTTAGTTATGCCATCTCCCTTGAAAACATTAATAAAAGATCATTATAGTATATTATCAGTCCGATCTAGGAAATCACTTCTTCATTTTGTATCAATTTTTCATTATCAGAATACTTAGTATACAATAATCATAGTGGTAACTATATAATGATTGTTTTATCAATGTTTACGATTGTAAATGGTTTTTTAAGCCCAAATGACAATAAAAACGAAATATATTGTATTCGTTTTCTAAGTACATTACTTAAAAAAAATTCTTCATTAAAATTGGAATTTCTGTTAGATAATTTTGGTTCAATACATTATTCCCCCCTTCAAAAATTTCACCCTACAAATTCCATTTTATCGACTATAATAGATGAATGTACTTAAATTTCATCATCTCTTTTAGTTCCCATGTTTCCTCCACAAACATGTACTTAAACTATTGTACATTAACAATGTGAGATTCCTATGTTCATATATATTTGACTCTACAATAAATTATTAGCATCAATTACTCCTTATATAAATGATCAGTATCTAATGGTACCACTTTTGGATTCTGTATATGTGAGGGGTCTTTTATGTAATTTGGTAATAGGAATACGTGGAACACATTAACTATATAATATTGGTTTGGTTGGAGTGATAGTTGATATTATATAGATCTAATGTTATCAAGGATCTCAATGGGCCTAATGAATCTAATTGTAAGCATTAAATTCTTCTAAAACCTCATGAATCTCATCTATTATTATATAAAAAGGATCACATTATTTCTACTCTTAAACTATGGGTATCATCGATGGGTTTATCTATAGTTTTTAAATTGAATTTTTGAATAATTTATAGGAATCTATTTAGTTTGAGCCATTAATATAATCTATTAGAAAATATCAGGTCCCATATACTTTATCTCTCTAACTTTATCCATTCATATTAGAGTATGAATACTCTTCTATTATAGAGATTCCAAAGGTGTCATGTTAATGTTATAATTGAAACTATTCTTATATGAGAACTATTCAAGGGGATATTATTGATCACAACATGATTAAAAATAATTGAATATGGTATCAGTATATAATTTAATGTTTGAAAGGTTCTTTTTTAGTGAACACCCATTTGAGGGAGATACACTTTACTAAAACAAAACTCTATATCCAACTATTGATGAATTATTATAAAAAACATTGAGGAAACCATAATATCTATATTATATACAAAACTGTGTAGAACATCATGATGTCTTACCATCTATCTTATGTATATCGTGGTGAGTTAGTTATGATATAATTATTCTTTGATAGGAATGATATGTAATTAGATTATAAGGTGATTTATTATAAACTAAATAGAAATATATCCTTTGGATGTCCTGTCTAATCCTATAACAAAATCCATACTAATGTTTTCCCATTTCCATAATTATATGGGAAATGGTTTCATCACAAACTTAGACATATGTCAACATGAATTAACTTGTTAACACACCATGTGTCGAGATATAAATGTTTCAATCTACATTTTCATGATATCTGATTATATTTTTTTCTTTAGGTTTCTATACATGTTTATAATTTATGGATGAATAGATAAGGATTATCTATGTGCATCATCGAGAAGTTCCCTATTTAGTTCATGTTTTTATGGGACACATATAGATGATCCAAACCTTGTTACTATATATTTTTAGAAGTTGGAAAAAAATATACCACTCCCAATATCCATTTAATAAAATTTGGGTATCCTTTATCTTCTTGATAATGGATTGTTGAGAAAGTATTTGAGAAAGGTAGGATGAAATTCATTTATGTTTCCCTTATCCATTCATAGAATATCCAATAATATTGGATCCCTTTTGATCCTCATAATGTATAACACTATATGATGTATTCTACCTATAGAATCTTCTACTTTTTTCGGCTTTCTATGATGATAATGGATTAAGCATTCATAATCATTGACTAGCTATAACAACCATCATTGAAGTATATTAATCAACATTTGTGTGAATATATACTTAAGGTTTTTGTGATCCTTACATATGTCACAATTCCACCAGAATAGATAATGTTTCAAAATTATCAATGTAAATATCACTGCATCCAATTTGAGATCATGTATTTGGTAGTTCCATTCATGTATATTTAATTATAAGTTTGAATAGGATATTTCTTGAAATTTTTTTATTCTTTCACAACCCCATCCATATTTTGAAATATCATTATAGTCACCAATACATCCCTACTAGTGGGTAATGTGATAACATGTGTAGTGGTTATTCTATTATTTAACTCTTTTAGTATCTCTTCATATTCATCAGTCTAAACAAATTACTATTTTTTGAGTTATCTTGGACAGTGGGTCAAGCATTCATGAGAAATTTCTCAAAAATCGATGATAGTATGTAGCTAATAAAAGGAAACTATGGATATTTGTCATAGATGTTGGTTTGAGGCATCCTTTAATTTTTAATATCCTAAAATGATCCACATATATCCCTTTTTTGGTGATGAAATTCCCCAGGAATGTTACTTTACCCATCCAGAACTCACATTTACTATACAACACATATTGATTTTATTATCAGAATATCATTAGTACAATATCCAAATTATCATAATGTTCCTCCTTGATTTTAGAGTACATAAGAATATCATCTATAAATTCAAAAACATAATATTGAAGATAATACCTATAGAATTTATTTATTATTTAAATTAAGATACCTAAAGTATTAGTAAGTCCAAAAGGAAAAAATATGCACTCATAGTGCCCCTTCCTCATGTGAAATGCAGTCTTCGAGATATCATCATTAATCAATTTTTCTTGATAATATCCCAACCAAAGAATTAATTTAGAGATACTAGGATCCACATAGCTAATTTATAAAGTAAATAATATGAGTTAGAAGATAATTTTTCATTATAATGTTCTTTTAGAATTCATGATAATCAATACATAGGCCCTTTGAAATATCTATATTCTTGAAAAAAATGACTATCACACCTCATAGTGAAGAAATTCAGTGTATAAACACTTAATCTAGATTCTATTAATGTGACTTCTTCAACACTAAAATTTCAGTATTATCCATTTTTTATGGAGTGTTGGATATCAGTATTGCTCCAGGTGTAGGATCGAATGATAACTCAACCTATTAACTTCGAGGAATCTTGAGAAATTGTTTAGGAAACACCAAAAAATATTCTCTTACAATTCGAATGTCACCAATGATGATATTTACATTAGAATCAATCTTTTTTTAAATATAAACTTTCTCATAATGAAATAATATCCATACTTGAGATGACTATTCCAATGGAGATCCATCATCCTACTTACAATTGTATAGAATCTGAGGGTGATTTTTTGTTATTGAGGGTGATTTCCTTCTATTGAGGATTTATGTTGGCTCTATATAAAGAAATAAAATCTATAACATAAGTAGAATGAAATTTTGAAAAAGGTATTGTGACATGGTTGTCTAGTAAATTCAACCAAAAAATATTTATAAGGGGGAATTTATATTCTTAAGATGAAATAATTTTCCCATTTGTTTTCTTCTTCAATAAGTTGACATCATGTTTTTTGGTGGTATTAAAATAGTTATACTAAACATTTTTCATCTGAAAAATACATAGAACTATAAAAAAATAGTATAATCACAATCATTGAAGGAATAATTGGAATACAAATGACCGTATTTTTTTAGGGATCCACCTCAATAGTTTTAATGGAATATACTCTTCATAGCTCTCCAAACCATGGTTTTTTTTATCAAATATCATCTATAACCCTTGACTTAGTGAATTTTTTCTCAAAGTTTCCTTGTTCCGTGTATTTTATTAATTGTTTATTAAAATAAGGGTTTACTAGAGAATTATTTTCTTTCACTATATTATTGGGTTTCTCCTATTCTAATTTTCTATATAGGTTCCCTTCCTTCCCACTCCTAAAATATTTTGCTGTCCCCTTCATAGAAATTTTATGATACGTCATCCAGAACTTTTTAAATGTTTTATTCTTTAATTTTAAACACTCATGATATGTCTCCACCTATCCACATTAATTAGTATCTATTATTTACTTATTGCCTCTTAAACCTTGAGAAACAATGGATTCCCCAATCTCTTTTTCAACTGTTAGGGAACATTGAAAAATCTCATTGTAGTTATCAATGTCTCGAATGATTTTGTTTTCATATATTTACCTTTATATGAAAAATTAAGAAGTTAAATATCATTTTGAGTCAATTTATAAAGATGATGGAGAATTGTGAAATAATTTTGATGTTCCCCTCCAATACCCTAACAAATTCACCCTCCATTTTCTTCAGGATAAAGAAACCCCTCTCCATTTTATGTTAGAAGTTATGAAGAAAATATTTTTGAAAAACATTTTTTGAATTATTTCCACTTAATTACTTTTATTTTTCCTCTAGATTCATATTATTTATCAAATTCTACAATTGATTATCTTATCCCTCTATGTGATAAATAGTTATCATGAACATCTATTTCTCATAAAATTGATAAAAATATAAGTTACAATCAATGGAGTTGATCTACTATACATTGATTAAGGAATCATAAGAAATATAAAAAATCTGAGGCCTTTTTTCATATAAAGGCCTCAATTTCAAAATTTTATTTGTTAGGGGGATCTGGGTCTTCCTCTTTATTCATTTTTCTCTTCATAAAAAGAGATAATTGAGAATTTATATTCTTGAATTTTTTAATTAATTTGTCACCAAATAATTCATATTATATAAAAATGTAAACCATATATTCATAATTTAGTAAATATAATTTGTTCGCATTATTCTAATGGATAGGTGATAACTATCCTTTGAAATAATAATATTTTAAAAAAAATGTCATCTTTCTTTTAAAATTAGTGTTTTTTGTAACATAAGAAAAATATATTGTTGTGTGTAATGTTAGTTATCTCAATATTTAAATTTATTTAAATAAGAAATCATAAAATATCAGTATGTATCATTCAACCCCCCCCCCCCCCCATAAAAATAAATTACCCTCAAAATTTGTCACTTTGGTTCTAAAAAATGAGAATACTTATACATATTACAACCTCAGGTTCCCACATAGCTTCCTTAAACTGGTGGTTTATCCAAAAAAATGTTTACCAGGAGAGTGGTATTTTTTTCATAGTACTTTTTATGTTTGATCCAGAGTCTCCATTATTTATTATTCATAATAATGATCATTCTCTCGGGGTATGTTGTCTAAGTTCATTACATGTGAAAGATCATGTATGTACTTAATTAGGAGAGATACATGTATCACATCATGAAACTAAGAGTGGTTCAATTGAATAACCATGTGATAAAATATGGTCTTGATACAACCAAGAATTTTTATGGGACTAATATATAATGTTGTTATTTTTCACTTCTTTCATCTGAGGATTAATTTATAGAAACACCCTCTTAGAAACATCAAATCCTAGACCGTGTCGATGATTATCAGTTTAACATTAATATATACTTTTTGTTTCATAAGAGTGTTGTTAAATGAATCTATCATTCTCTTCTAACTCATCATATTTCTCAGGTCCTAATAGTTTTCCTTTTATAACTTCATTCCACTACATTGGAGTTTTAAAATTCATTTCCAAGAGGAAATCTTAAGGATCTATTTGAATGATCGAATGAAATCTATTATTGAAGGAAAAATCACCTTAGACGATTGTGTTGAACCCAACAACCTTTGAAATCCATTAAACAATATCCTATCTCATCCATAAGGGTTTTAATTATTCTAACAGATTGACCATCTATCTAAGGATGATAAATACTGCTAAATCTAAACAATGTATCAAGAAAATTCTGATGAATTTTCCAAAACAACAAGGTAAATCGGGATCACATTCATATAAAATTGAATTTGGCACTCCATGTAACCTTACCTCTTTTTTATTGTATATTTTGGAAAAGAGGATTTTGACAGAAGTCTTCTCTAATAGTGATTATGTGTTTTTTCTTTGTAAGGTGATCCAATACAACCTATAATTATCTCAACATCAAGTATAAGATAAACCCAAAAGATTACTAGTTCCTTTAATCACATTTAAAAAAGTGTAATAACTTTCTCACTAAAACTTATAAAAATGATGGGGTTTTATTATCATAAATTTCCCTTAAAATATCATTAATTTTGATAAATTTCGGTCACATGAAACCTCAATGGGGTGTTAATGAATTTTAACGTGTGATAGTACTTAAAATCGTAAAATAATTATAGTATCCATAACTCATAAGTTAAAATTACATATAGAAATATAAGATTCAAAAAATAATCTAATCCTTACATGTTTAATAATTTTAATAAAAATATACCACTGGGAAAATACATCATCATCATAATCCATGAATTATAATACATAAAAACTTAAATCCTTCAACTATAATGATTAGAATGGAATAGGACCTTCCTTAGTCATGATTTTAATTTTTGGGTTAGGGTATTTAGTTGGATAATTCCAATGTTCCCCACACATAATGCATTGAACTACATGAAAGTTTTTTACTATATATATTCTTTTCCATGTAGATAACATTTTCCAATCCATTCGATATATTATTATATGTTCTTCATCCCACATTATTGACATGTAGAAAGTTTAATCCTCAATCCTCTATGTCCATTTACATATAAAAATTCATAAAGGTTCATCCCCCAATTATTTTAGGCTTTATGAAACTCACTAATGTTCATATTGTTAATCGTATATAGAGATAGCTGATTAGGACTTATTATATATCTATCTCTTCAGTCAACATCTAATTTTTCTTCCCATGTACATTGAATTTTCCATTAGATTCAGTGTTAACATTTTTCCTTCTTAATCTATCCATCACTTAAGGCCAAAAGTATAGTTTGAAAAACAATAATCATATTGGGAAACCACATAATCCTAAAATTTCACATATATATTGTCTAAATCATGAAAGCCAAAATTAAATCTGTGATAAATTAGGCTTCTCCTAGGTCATCCATGATCAATATCTATTTAAATCTTCATGATGGTGCCTTAAGATTTTGTGTAATTATATTTCATATCCACAATGATTGTCAAAATAGGTTTGTTATAAGTCCCATTTTTGTTCACCAGGTGATGCAATGTGCCCTTTTCAAATTGATTACACATAGGTGTCGATGTTCTAGAGACACATCAAGTTGTAGTATCCATAAATGGATATAATTTCAAGGAAACCACATAATCTATACGTTACAAAAATTATTGGAAACATTCCTACACTTTGACTCATTATTCAACTTATCCTCAGTGATATACCATTACATATTTTCAGAAATATCCTAAGGGATATCACTAATATTTTCTCATCTAATTTTATAATGTTTATGTAAACCATTCCTCTAATTCAAAATATAGAAACCTAGGCATTTCATACATAGATATTACATCTTTTTAGATGAATGTTTAAAATAATACAAAAAACATATGATGGAGGACTATAATATTTTAGTGCCATTTGAATCGTGAAACATATTCCTTATAAATCATGAAATATCATAAATGTGTCCCATAAAGATCTTACACTTTAGTACTCATCACAATTATACAATAAAGAAACCCTTTTTTACAACCTAGGGAAATTAATCATAAGAAAGTGTGATCTCGTATTCTTATTAATGGTAATCAAGGGAGATACATAATTATAGAATGAGCATAAGTGTATGAGAACAAGAACATATTATTGGAAAACCACAACCCACAACCTACATATCAAATATATTAATATTGATTCATTCCATAATCATCTATAGTTATGAAGAAATAATTCATAAGTTAAATAAATGAACATGAGACATTAAAGCATAACATTGGCATAATAAATGTATTTTTTCCCTAAAAGTTATATTATCACATTTTGAACATGTGTACATAGAAATTGGTTCACTAAATAAATTATGGAAATGAAATCCATACCTCACACAAACTTATGTAAATGCAACCACATATACACATAACATTATGGAAATGAAAGATATGTCGATGATTAACACTGTAAATATGTAATTAGGTTCACACAGTACATTATGAACCTGTATTTTGGTTTATGCTTAACATTGGGAACATTTAATATGGTTCACACATAATAATGTTTACTCATGAGTTATTCTTTATTACACATTTAATTAGTGGGAGATGTAGGACCCACCCATCACATAACATAATTTATACTTATTTGTTCCACAAGATCATAAAAAATTAATCATATGATATCCCATGAAATAAAATGTGTTTCATAAATATTTCATCATATCATAACCTATGGAAAGGGGGATAGTTTCATAATCATTTCATCATTTCTTCATAGTGTACCACATGGAAAAGAAGCATGTTTCAAAATAATTCTATCATGGTAAAACCTATGGAAGACAAGTAGAATTCATATATTACCATGATAAACAATTCATAGAAATAATAACAATGTTATTCTTATTTTATATCACAAAAAATGAATTTGTTATATAAAAATATATCATATTGGATGGAAAATAATTTTGATCGATCATTCAAAGCATTTCTTAATGAAAATATCCATTACAGTTTAATTTTTTTTAAATAATTAATACTTTTCAAATGTCTTTCAATGAAGATAAACATGAAAAAATATAATTAAATATTCAAAAAATCCTCTTGTTCATGATGCTGGTAAGTTTAATTCTTTATGTACATGTTAAAACATTGATACCTTTTATACAATCGGTAAATGGAATATTAGCATTATTTGGAAGACAACATGATGATTCATTTCAAGAAAAATATTTTAAAAAAGAAAAAAATCAGTAAAAACGCCTTTTAATAATCATGGGAGGATAATAAGAAATTTTTAAAATTATTTTTAGATATCATGGTTTTTGAATAAAAGTGATTTCTGGTCAAAAAGAGTAATAATGTTGGATTTTCCTATTTTCAAAATTATCTTAAGTAGAAAATAGAGGGAATGTAGAAATATTATTTGAAAATATCATGAATAACCATCAGAGATAAAAATTAATGAGTTTATGGAGAGATGGATCATAATATTGTATCATTATAAACACAATCGTAAACAATCCTAATAAAGAAAGAGATTTTATCATAAAATCTTTACCACTATAGTAACTATGACTCATAAGCCTCTTGAATGAATAACATAAAATGAAACTAAAAATAACATGATGATAAATAAATTCATGATATTGAATCTCAATTATGATTTATATACACTTCATGAAAGAATATAGTTGCATCCAATAATATATGTCTCAAAGATTGAAAATTGAGAGAAAAATCCATTACCACTTTGGTAAAATTTTAATAGTAAACCCCACGAAAGAGAGATCCCTAAATGGATATAAAAATCAAAATAATTATTATTATAAGAATCATTATATGAATTACTCTTATTTATACACACCACATAAAATAAAATGGTAGTTAATATGGCATGTATCTCATGAATGTAAAATGTGATAAATAAATCCCTTACCAAAAGTACTAACTTCCTTTGTATGATTTGAAACATTAGAATAATAAATATAAGTTTATTATTCATCCATTAATGAACTATATATATATATCATAGAATATATGATTTACATATGTCCTTTTATTACTTATTTATTAGAAATTTCATGTTAAAGTCACATTTTGGCTAATAATAACTTTATTTTTATTATATGTTTTTATTTTTTATATGTAGTTCTCTTGATAATGGTTCCATTTTCACAAACCAGGCTGGGATTCTATCCAAACTAACACCCGACCCAACTAGAGATAAGGCCAAAAGGCCTTCTAGATTCACTCTACCTAGATACTAGTATCAAGAATCATATATATCACAAGTGGGGTTGATTTCAACCAATAAAAAATAATAAAAATAAACCAAATGAAGCATACAACAAAATAAAGAGATCAAATAATAACTGACTCCAAAGAAAAAACCGGATCTAAAAACAAACAAAACTGAACAATACAAAAAGTAAAAAATGAAAAAAAAACAAAACTTAAAACAACATGATCTCTACGTGACCTCTACGTCACCACCAACCATAAGACCAACCTTCTCCAAAAGAAAAGCCTAA
Organism: Viscum album; assembly: GCA_963277665.1. Lineage (NCBI taxonomy): Eukaryota > Viridiplantae > Streptophyta > Magnoliopsida > Santalales > Viscaceae > Viscum > Viscum album. Next base: position 338,253,327 of record OY728140.1, read on the forward strand.
TGAGAAACTTGACCATGCATAACTACTTGGGTCTACCGATGTTGAGTGGAACAAGTAGGGTGTGGGAATAAATACCTCAGTAGGTACACACCATAATTTCCATGAATTTCCTTTACCAAAATATTCTATTAATACTAAACTGTAAAATGTATAGTAAATAGGGTTTTTCTTAATTTAATGAATTAAAAAACAGTTTTCCAAGAAGTCCCACTTTTGGAAACAACATACACTACTCTCATTTTTAATCATATTTCCCTTTTTAAAATATATTTCAAAAAAGGAAATCCATGTAATAACCCTAACTAGGAGATCAAGGAGAAAATCTTTAAATATAAGAAACTAAAAATATAGGCAGAATCTATTAGATAATATAATCAAGTGCATCAAAAATAAACAAAACATATAGATAGATAATTAGGTGAATTTCTTGAACATCTCTAGAATAAATTATTAGATAGGCTCATATTGTAATAAAATACAGGTGTATGGTGTAGCTCCATATTTAATAACCTACTGGATTATCTAAACTAGCATCCCTAGTAGCTCATCCCACTGAGGCTCTCAATAAATCTAGGGGTACCAACCTGTCTAATCGTTATTGATAATCAACCCTCACTCGATCCTCTATATGTCTCCCAAGAATCCAATGATAATAGTATGTGGAGAATGAAGAGGTCCCCCTACATGTGGAATAAAAAATAACCCAAAAACACCACGCTTACCTAAAAAATATATAACAACACCTATGTGATGACCCTCCCATTAGATTGACCACCATAGTTGTTCCCATTAAACATTGAGCAATAATCAAGTCCCAAGAGGGCCTGAACACCATGGCACATTAAAAGCACTTTTCAAACATCCCAAATTACCAACTCGTCCTTTTTCATTTTAAATAGAAATCAATTTCAAAACCATTTAAAAAATATTTCAAAAACCAAGGTGAAAACATACCACAATATTAAAAAGGTCCAAATTGGCCTTTATATTTTTAGTTACAAAAAGACACCTAAAAGTGTCAAATATCCCTAGCCATAGGGAATAATTTCAAAATAACCTTCAATTTATATTAAAGCCATGAATCTATTTAGAAACCAAGGAACCAATTTTAATATAATTGAGGATTTGAAGAACCATTTTAAATGAATAAGACTAGAGAATAGAAGGAAATAACGATGTGCATTCCGAATACTGGGTTTAAGAGGGACATTACCTAACATGATTCATCCTCAATTTTCAGCCTATCCATATATACACCCAATGACCATATAGATATGACCACATCCATTGGTACACCAATGGTTAATCCATAAAGACACCCAACAACCCATTTAATGAGTCACCAATAACATTTCCACCAAACACAACAACCAACATAAAACCACTACAATAAAAAGAGGCATTAAAAACACTCACAAAGATAAAATCACAATGAAAGACAAATAATAAAAACATAACCAATGCCTACCATTATCCCATAATACCCAATTTGAATTTTAAAATTCCACGTAATTTTAACAAATACCTTTCATACATATACATATAGGAAATATTAGGAAAATCATTTAAAAACTAATTCTAATAAAATTACAATAATGAAAACACAAAAACAATTTAAGATAACACACCAGAAAACATGGATATAATATATAATCAAGAATCTCATGGAATGGTTTAGAAAATAAAATAATGGAAATAACTACCTTAATAGTGGGAAAATGCAGTGAGACCTTTAGAAGAGGAAGAATGTGGAAGAAAGATCAATCCACAAACCTTATAATGATATAAATCGACCAACATCACCCAAAACTAACCCAAGTGTTCATCCAAAGAGAATATATTCCATGAAAGAAGAAGAAACAAGAAGAAGAGAGAATATAAATGATAAGTATGCTTACCCAAGGAAGAGTCCACCCAACAATTGAGAGGTGAGGACCATGAATCCAAGGAGGGAATGAGGAGGATTCCTTTCAAGGCTCTTGTGGGGACACAAGACACGAGGAAGATAATAGAGGAGGGGATTTAGGGTTAAAAAATTTGTGGGAAAGAAGGTAATTTCAGGTTTTTTAGGTAATGGGAAAATCACTTGGTTTGGCCACACAATTTGGGAAACTTTGTGCCCACTGTGAAACTCAACTCTTTAATTTGATAGAAAAATTCTGCACCCTTCTATACAAAGTTTCAATAACCGTGTGATAACCATTATCCAAAAAATAAGGGGGTATAGTATTTAAAGGGTCTCACATATTTTTAGCAAAACAGTTCCTAAATCGTACATAGGGCCAAAACCACTTGAATACTCAGAAACCCAAAAATTCAACCTGGGGACTCAACCTAAACTTCATGAAAGATATTTAACATTAATAAAAGGATAAAACAAAATATACCCCATGGCAGTGCTCTAAAAATTCTCCCAACCAAAAACAATTTCTTCTCCCATAAATTCACACTACCATATGAGGAATGAAGATCAATCTCAAAATAATATGAGACCAAATGAAACAACAACCCATGGTTTGACATTTCAATCTACACATCACACTTGAAAATTTATAAGAAGAATAACAATATGGAAACCCTTGGGGGAGGAAGAAAGAGGTCACACCACCACCAAAAACTGACCATCACCAACAAACACTAACACTAGGAACTCCTACCACGTGACAAATAGAAACTCCCTAAGGAGACCAAAACCCCATACACCAGGGGGTCCCAACAAGAGGAACCCAAAACCATGCCTTGATCTAGAATATATTAAAAAAATTCCACATAACATGATCATATATAAAATGAACACATCCAAAAACTTAATCTCATCCTTAGAAAGTGATTACCATATAAGAGAGATAGTCATCTCAAGATTCACATCCAAAAAACACCACCATTGAACCTACAAGGAAATGGAACCTCGTAACTTTTTTCAACAAAAATAATTTTATGAAAATAATTAACATTAAATAAATGGAGGAAAATACAATACAGAAAATTAAAATATATCCACTATGAAATGGAATATTAAAGCTAGATCACGGTCTCCCACACCCATGATGATTACTGACTGCATTAAAGAAAGGATATGGGGACTCTGGCTAAGGATCTTTTGAGTTGAAGAATCCACTACTATTTAGGTAGGAAACGAACTCCTCTAACTGAGAAATACTCTTCTCGTGATCCTGCATTTAGAAAATCTCCAGGTGACCCAAATAGACACACAGATGACAAGACTTCATAAGATGGGGACAAGATGGATTTGAATGTTTGAACTGGACCCATAGGAAGAAAATGAACAAGTGTTCTAATGAACAAGAAACATGAGCGGAAAAAAGATACCCCTCAAGAAAAGGGTTCGCTGGTAAGCACTCACCAGATGGGGTACATTCATGTGCACCAAGATGTACTAAATCACTAATCACTCCATAATGCACTCCCGATACCAGCTTATCTATAAACAGTTAATCTGCCAAGTTTAAAATTGAATTTCATTAAATGAGAGAACTATATCCTTCATTTCTAAATGACGGACCTTTTTGAATAGAGGATATTTAAGTTGATCCTCTAAATAATCATCTAGAGCGAAGGGAACAATCTTGTTAAAAAGATCAACATATCCCTTCACCATATGTTAACCTTGTAGAACACTCTAGATATCCTCCACATTCCTCACCTTCACATCCTGAGGTATAAAACATTTGATTAAAGTTGTCTTAAACACATCCCAAGACATATCAATGTAGATGACAGTAGAATTATCTCCTTCCATAGATCCAAACTCAATCCTTAAAACAAACATAGAACTACATGAACCCTCACCACGTCAGGAGTTCCCGAGAACATGATGACAGTCTCAATTCCTTGAAGCCACTCGACTTCCTCAAACGGACCTAAATCACCACAGAAAAGATAAAAAACATAATCAAACTCAATCTCACCACTCTACTTGGAGTCTTGGTTGGGCCAGAAACTGAATGAGACCTATTAGAGACCTTGGGTACCATTCAGGTCAACATAATATAATGAACATATAGTCACAAAGAAAATAATACTTTAACACGATATCAGAATTGAAAAAAAAAACATTTCATCCCAGAGCACCAAGAATGTCATTATTTTCCTCCCACCTTGTTTGGTTTTCTTAATTGTCCACCCCTCCTCCTGGCTAGCACATTTTTGGTGTATAGCTACTAGTAACTATGTTTCAACCATGAAACATGCATGGAATGGACCGATTTCCCCTTCATTCATGTCCTGGACCAATGAAACACACATAAGGTTCCTCATACACCTAGAACACATTTAATTAGCTTACTTTAAAGGAGTCAAACCAAAATTTAAACATGAATGTACCTCCATGATGTCTGAGATCGTACAAATGTTTTTGGACATATTGCCTCATCAAAATCAATTATTAATTACAGTAAAAATAATAATATAATCAATTTATTCTAAATTAAAATATAGGGATTGATTATATTAATATGTATTCATGTGGATTTATTGTTTTTTATTTTTCTTTTTAACTGTAATAATGATATGATTTTTTGTATTGTTTTTTTATAAAAACAATGTCTTTTGAAAAAACACATTTTTAAAAAGAAATCTCATATGGTAACATGTTTTGTGTATAAAGGGGATTGTAATTTTTTTATTTGAAATTGATTAAAGTTAAAGTGATTTTGAAATGGTTGGGAATTGTTTTGTGAAAAAAGATAGAAAATGAATTTTTAAATTGGATTTCAAAATAGTTTCACTACTAAAAATAGGTCGTATAACTGTGCTAGCTAAATGGATTTATCAACATTGTAGAAGTGATGAAAATTTAAGACATGTTAAATGGTTATATTTAACAGTGCTCGTGAAAATCACTAATAAAGGACCAACTATAATAGTGCCAAAAAAGCACTAATAAAGGGGCCATTACCAGTGCTTTTTTTAGTGCTGATAAAGGGGCTTTATCAGTGCTTTTTTTATTGTTGTTAAAGGGGGCCTCTAACTACATTAAAAAAGCACTAATAAAGGCACCAAAAATAAAATGGGTATTTTTTTGGTTCACACCCTCCCCCACCTTTATCATCATTCCCCCACCCCTTTATCAATTCTTTAGATAATCCCACCCTCTCGTAACACCCCTACCTCCAGCTTGTTTCGAACTTGAGACCTCTATCTTATACATTAGTGTCTTATCCAGTCCCCTATATTGTTCTGTTTAACATTTTATGATATATCTATATATATTGCCACATTTTTATCTATATATTTATATATATACTTATATATAAACTTATATATATATATATATATATATATATATTTTAAGATACATATAATTTTTTTCTTTTATGTGTGTGTATGTGACTGTTTAAAAATACAAACAAACCAAAATATTATATATATATATATGAGCATCTATAAATACAATAATAATTTTTAGTATTTATTTACATATATTAATATTAATATTAATATACATATATTATAATATATATATTAATATTTGTTTTCAATACTCACTCCCAAATATATAGATATATATATATAAACATTATATATATATATTAACAATATAAGTAAAAAAATATTTATAAATTTTTTATTTTACATAAAATGGATATTATTTTTTATTTAGATAAGTTTTATATATAGTGAAATAATTTTTATATGTAAATATATTTAATTATTTATTTATGAAATTAAATTTTTATGGGTGAATATATAAAAAATATGTATATATTGTTGTAAATTTTATTATAAATAACTAAACATTGTGAAAAAAGTTAAAATTTCCAACAGATACCAATAATATTAATGTAATCCCTGGGTATAAATTCAGTGCTCACTAAAAAAGTGAAAAATACCCCCTTAAAATAGTTTGAAAATCCATTAAATGTTAAAAACGTTGGGTACTGTGACTGGAAACATAGTTTTGGAGGCCTTCTAGGCCTTTTGGTGTTTAAAAATAAGGAAAATATCATATATCTAATTTCATACCTCTAAGGTGTAATGAACATTTTCGACTTTGATTTGATATGCGGTATAACCCAAACGAAAATCTAGATCAAAAGTTATTACTATTTGATGTTTCAGTTTAATTTTCAAATTATTTTAGATCTTTTATTAATTTTTTGATTATTTTATATTCATATTGATATTAAATGACTAGTAATCAATAATAATTAAAAAATTATTGATTAAAACTATTTTATTAAATTATTTTATAATCCATTTTTACTATATATCTTATATATTATGTGTAAAATCTGATTTAGCCCTATCTAAAAAATATTTAGAAATATATATTATATTTATATAAATATTGATATATTTATATGTTAATATATTATTCTTAATGGAATGTTTTATTAAAATATACCTTTTATCAGTGAAAATAAAAAATAACATATAAAGGGGGTCTTTATCAGTGCTTTTCAAACAGCGCTGATAAATATCCTCTTTATCCACATTTTTTACAAGTGATTATGAAGACCCCCCTTTATTAGTGTGTTTTAGATGAAATGATAAAGGCCCATTTTTATCATTTCAATTTAAAAATTTATGATTAATGGGGGCCTGTATTTGGTTTTTTACAAGCACTGAAATGTGGGGTCTTTATCAACAGTTTTTTTGCAATGTTAAAGACCCCAGTTAACAGAGCTAAAAAAGCATTGTTAAAGACAACTTTTAACAATGCTTTTTATAGATATGAAAAATGGGATATTTAAAAGTACATATATATAGCACTATTAAAACACTTTAGCTAGTTAAACCTAGTTTTTTGGTAGTGTTTTTTTAAAAATCGAAGTTAGTTTCGACAATGATACAGACTATGATGTGGGTTTCAAAATATCTATTTTTAGTGAATTTGGTTTTGAGGAAAACCCTAGGATGAAAAAGGGTATATAAAGACTCTGGTAATCATGGTCTGTGTTAGTCTTTGAAATATGAAACTGGTAATATATAATCCCAATTGTTTGGTTTTTCATTTTGACATGTAGTAAAATGGATACTTGAATTGTGTTCCTGGAGTATGTGTTGTGTTTTTTTGTAAAGATACATGTGAGGTGGGTTGATGTGTTTTCATTAGTTTCGTATTTTGGAAAAGAAATTAGGGCCTATATAGATTAGATTTTCTTTTTTTTTGTGGTTGACTAGGAGAGACTCTGGTGTTGGTCATGTGTATTGGGTAGTCATTTCATGGTTTTTTTGAGAGCTCCAAGGATATTGGAAACATAAGATTGATATTCGGCATTGGAATCAAGTAGATTGATTTGTTTTTTTCTAGTTATATTGGTTAGACTACTAAATGATAGAATTTATTACCCAAAATAGATTCTTATGGTGGGGATAACCATTAGTTCTAATAAAAAATTAGTAGTTCAATCTTATGGAGGGGTGCACTATAATTTTTGCAATGATTTATGTGTTTGTGTTCTAGTGTTTTAGGACTAATGAGTGTAATTGAGAACTATATTATTGCTTAATTATTTTTGGGAATTGAAGATTGAAGGTGAGTAGGTAGGTCATATAAATCATTACATTTTTTAATGGATATGATTTTATTTGTATAAATTCAATGTTCATTTTAGTAGGGAAACGTTAAGGATACCCCTATTGTGTAGAAAAACATATCATTCATGGGTGTATGGACCACATGTTGGAGGGTTATGTATGTATTGAAATGAGTTAAAATATTGTTGTGATGGATGTGGGATATTAATGAGTATATTAACCTTATCTGGGTATTATGAATGGTTTTGGGTATATTTGTGGTGTTGGGATCATACATGAGATGGAATTTGGAATGATCCAAAAGTGAGTTAGATCATATGAGCATCAATGTCCGTGGTAAGTTACAATGGTGGAGGTGGTTGGTTGAGGGAATTTTTTTATAATTTATACTAACTATAACATGTGTATGTATGTGTTTCATTAGGATGAATCTCCGATACCTTCAAAGTAAATGATTTTTTCCTTCTATGGGTAATGTTCTAATGTATTGTAAGTTATGGAAGAGTGTTCTATGTGGAATTCAATTATAGGTGAAGCAACATTTTTCTTATGTGAAATTGGATGTGGTATGGTGGAATCCACATTGAAATTACATTTTAGGATATCGCTAATGTTTTTTTTAATATTAAACAATGTTTTTTATAGAAAATAAATTATATCCAGTCTTGATGATGGTGGTTTTTAGTGGATGGTCGTTGGGTGTTAAATGATATAACATGAATAATTGATGTTAAATTGATGACTAAGTTATGTATATTTTCCTGTTCATATTAATACCATGGGTTATTTGGGATAAATAATAGTATAACGGGGAGTTCATAACAACCCACATCATCATGGGTTGTGAATTTTAATAGATGTGTGAATTTTTGGTATGGGGAAGTGGTACATTAATTTATTGGGTTTCATTTCAAAATTATAAATTCTTGAACTTCAAATCATGTTTTTTAGATATGTAATAAGACGTAGGTAGTGGTTTGAGTGATTGAGGAAGCCACTGAGTTGGAGTTGAGGTAACCAAACATCTAAATTTTAGTTGCTGAAGTAGGTAAAAAGGAAATTTACAAATCATTATGTAATAACCTACTATAACTATGTGATTCTTGTCATGATGAAGCAGAGGTCACATTGTGAAGGTCCATGGCCTCATATGTGGTTCTATCTATGTGTGCTACACCATACCCTAGACGGACCATGCCATGATGAAGTTGGGATTGGTTCATGATCTCTAAAAATTTTCCGTCAAACCAAGACTTTATGTGTATGAGATTTTATAATATACATATCTTCAAATAAATTTAATTTCTTCGATAGCTTGGGATACCAAAAATAATGAGCCATAAGGAACTGTAATATAGTATATTATCACAACCCAGTTGTTATATTTTAAGAATGAATAAGAATTATGAACTTTTGAAAATATGTATAAATTTTTGAGATGAATGAAATATATTTAAAATAAATTTCTCAATTTTATGTAATGTATTTATACACTATAATTTTTTTATCAAAAATGATTATAGTTTCTTTTTGTGATCAAATATTAAAATAATTTTCCCACTTATGGGAAATTTTATTAAATAAAAAATTTCAATTTTCAAATCATGACATCAAAATTATCATCTAGTAAAATTTTGAAAAATTTCAGAAAATAATGATTTTTAGATGAATAGTGAACAAATATTGATTTTTATTGAAAACTAACTTCTCCATTAAATAAATTTAAATCATCCATTTAATTATAATAAATTTAAAATAATAATTTTTCCAATATTAATATTAATAATCCAAAATAGGTTACTGGAATCAGTTTTTTACTCAATTTTGATATAATTTTTTTGGTACTTATGAAAAAAATATTTAGAAAACTAATTTTCATCATGTTTGAAAGGTTTAATTTTAAATTAAATTATTCCACTTATTTGAATTTATTTTAATAAAATTTATTTAACAATTAAAATCAATAGAGATAATATTATGTAATAATTTCAACTTTTTATTTTGTTATAATGAATAATAAAAGTAGTAAAAATTTATTAATGTGGTTAAGATTAAAATGGATTTACAAGGGGGTTAATCCAATAGATAAGGGTATTATATCCAATTATAGGTGTCCAAATACTATTGTATAGACATATTTAAACTTCAACATATTAATATTTTAGATATCTATCCATTTGGATGCATTTTTCATAATAAAGAATTTATAATATTTTGATCTTTTAAGACATTAAAAGTTTTTCTTCTCTAAAACTCATAAAATGAAACCCATCCTTTATATTATTTACACCAAATTAATACATAATAAACCTACCCAATTCCCTTATTATATTTAACATCCATGTTATAGATGTTCTTGTCTTTATAAATGACAATTCCAAGGGTCCTTCAGAAAGGATCTAAAGGAGGTCTACCGAAGAAGAAGTAAACACATTACCTGACCTCTTTCAAATAATTTATTCTTATACCTCCTCAGAATATATGTTATATATCATAATGTTAGAAATATATTATCATAATTACCTGAAAATGAAATGATTATTATGTAACCATCAATATTCACCCTCAATCCCATCAAATGGCAAGTGAATGTATCGCTCATGTGTACATGTGATCTACTACATCTACATAGTGATACAATTAAGATTTCATCACTACATTTAATGGATGGTTATTATGATGGGATTAAATTATATGTATGATATATACGAAATAAATATTCTTATATAATTATAATATAATCTCTACCTTCTTACATTCAAATCCTTAGAAATATGATAACATTATGCTTGTGTACGTCTGGACTACTGCCTCCAAGAAGTGATGTGATTCATTTTTAATTTCTTCATTAAATGGATTTTTATAAGGATATATTTAATGAATATAAATGATATATATTATATAATAATTATTTATTGGTTATTTATTATTTACCATTATTGTTTTCCACCCATAAAAAATTTAAAATGGTATTCATGCTTACATATGGCCTACCTTTTCCATTAATAGTGTATTTAATTTTTCAATATCAAGATTTTATAGATGACTCTAAATATAATTATAATTAATATATAGGATAGTTATATCTTTCTTAATATTATAGAGATTATGTAACCATTTCAAAAGTATAATTGGAAAATTTTCCATACAGAAATTCTCATGAAAAACAAAATAGTGAACTCCTGGAAATGATTATTTAAATAAGGAATTTTTAATAAAAGGATTTGGAAATATTATAATATGAACAGATATGTTAGAATTATTATTTAATTTATTATGGTATAAAGATTTAATAAATTTAAATATACTATATTGGATGTTAAATCTCTTTCAAAGAATGTGAAACCTACAGTAAGGGATTTTAGTCTCACTTTTATTTTAGTGAGAATCATGAAATATTCAGAACTTGTTTATTTTATGATGTGTATATACATAATATGAATTTATTTTATGAATATTATCATTAAAATTATATGGATATAAAAATTCATATAATATTCACTCTTTCCTGATGTTTTTATTTGAATGTTAATAATGTGGAAAGGGATTTATCTAACAAAATCATCGCTTATCAGGATTTTCTATTATTATGTTTCTAAAGATGAAATATTATTATCTATTTGTCAATATTACCTTGAAAATTATTCAATATTTCTTATTTATAGAGATTACATATTTTTCATTGATTTTCCTCTCTTTAATAACTCTATTTTATGATAGGCTTTTTTAAGGATAACTGACTTTTTTATCTCATCATTCAAAAATACTTTTTATTATATATCTATTTTCTTCAAAAAAAATGTTTTTGATGTTTTTTTATTATTACAATATTATTTATTAATATAATATTTACATATGTTTTACTTTTTAGAAAATAATTTAAATTAAATCTTATTTCCATTTTTAGAATGAGGTAGCTTTGAAATTTAACCAAAAAATAGGAAAGATCTCATTTGTTAATGCACACTCAATGACAATATTTCATGAAACAATGAACAAATTTTTATTTTATGCTATATTTAATGGTTTCCATTATTATTTTCAAGGAAATTTTTTCATTAATATTTGGAAAATTTTCATATTTTAGATATTGAATTTCAAAGATAAAAGGGTATTTTCCAAAAAAACATCTAGTGATTTTATAAAAGCATTTTTCATCTATGATAACATTATTTGATATTTTGTATAAACATTTAGTGATATTATACAATTATACCCATAGAATTCAGTCTTTAGATGGAATATTAAGATGACTTAAGGATGACTCTAAAAAACTTGTTTCATTCCCTTGGGTTAATTATGTAATAATGATACCTTTATGAAACCCGTTACGTTTTAAGGGTTATGAAATGATTCTATAATGAAGATTTTCGAAAAACCATTTCCTTCACATGGGATATGAAATTATGAATAAATTATGGTCTTATGGGACAAATATTTATGATTTTCATAATTTGATAGGTTAGACAAAAATTATATAGCCATGTAATGCGTTGTGAGAATATGGATATATCATGAGATAATAAGGATTGGAATGGAGAGAAAAAATAGTACAGTAAGTGACTTTGTAAGCTATTATAGTCATGGTAGTGAGGCTTGACTAAGGATATGATGTAATTGGGAGTGAATCCAATTCACTACGACAGTCTTGGTAGTGATTCTTGACTACAGAAATGATTTTTTTTCTGTATTCTACAAAAGTATATATTGTAAAAATTTTATGCTCTAATGGATCATGTTATTCGATTACATTATGATTCATGTATTATTAATTTTTATTCATTAAGTATTGATTAAATATTTATATCTATGATATATTGGTTATGGCTTTCAAATGTGAAGATATTTCTCTCAATCCCTTATGATAATGTTATTCTTTATAAATTATTAATATCTCCCCTGTTTACCCTTACTAAGAATTTAAGCTCACCCTTTCTTATATTTACTTTCCCAAGGATATGAAGATATTATTTATGTAATATATACTATTAAATTATTTTAGTTATGTAGGACACAATTGAAGATGATGTAGATCTATTATACAGAAGTTGTCTACTTAATAATGTTTTTAACGAACTGGCCCTATATGATGTTGTCATATTTTGTAATGTTATTTATTAAATATTAATCTTATAATATGAGATATTTATATATGAAAAGTGTGGGTCATTATATTATGTATCAAAAAAAAGGATTAGATACCTTTGAAAACTATGATGAGAAAAACTAGTGATAGCCCTTAGGATAATCCAATGTATAGGAGAACATACTATGTTATTTAAATGAAATGGATATAATTTTTCTATAAATACATACACATATTGATACTTCATGTAGAAATGTTTTTTTTGGAATATATGCATCATGGTTAATAATCCTGAAAATAGTCTCTCAAGTATATATTGATCATTATTCAGGAGCACTGTGAGTGTACCCTTACTGAAAACCATGTTTGAAACTCATGGAGAATATGTTAGGTTTCAATCAAATTCTATTTATGAAGAATTATGAAGGATTATAATATATATTTATTATTTATTAATTTTTTTAAAACAATGGTTTCATAGATTAAAAATGATATTTCATGATTTTTTACATCCTATAAATGATTTTTCATTATTATGATTAATGTTTCTTACACTATGATTTTTTAGTTTTAGTCAATGGAAAAAACATAGGTAAATCATGTTAACCATGAATGTGATAGTAAATGTGGGTATTATGTGAAATTGAATGTGATAATGACTGGATTTAAAGATATTTTTATTATTCTTAATCACTTATCATGATGTATTATTAACAAATTGACCCATCACCAACTCTCAGACTCACCAAAGTACAGTAGAATAGAGTTAATTGATATCTTGGGTGGTGGAGAACATGGTGGAAAGAAGGATAAATTTCCCCCATATCAGAAAAGTGGAAAGAGACACATAGGATAATGTCTCAAATGAACCTTTAATTTCTTTATGTCTGTAAAATAAGGTCATATATTAACAATTTTTTGAGGAGAAATGAGGAGTTTGATAGAGGGAAATAAATTTAATCATAGTGGTTGATTTATAGTTTGTCATCATAAATGTGGGGAACTTGGGAACTGTCGATTTCAATGAACTCTACTATTGGATAACTCCTAAACTAAGTAAGGGAATATATTAGGTTGAATTTTATAAAAAAAATTGCATTAAAAAATCTTATTCATGTGGAAGTTTATTTATCTTTTGGGAATGGACTAAATTTCATTTTATAAATCCCATATCAATTTCCATGGAAAGGAATTCACATAAGGAATTATAAACCAATATAGAAAAATATTTTATTAAAAAGATAAATATTAACTCATATTATAAATTATTTGTATTATTTGTGTCTTAATTCTGATTAAAATGGGGTGTTTATCAGATATGGTTGTTGATAAACGCTATATTAAAAATACACCTATTGTGTGGGAGTTTGTTGATGCCTTTTAGGAAGAGTTCCCTATTCTTCCACTGAATAAAATTTTTTATTTTCAAATAGAACTCATACCTATTGATGAACCTATTACAATGAAATTATGAAGAATTCCCCATATAGGAATTCAAGAATTGAAGAATTCACTCTAGGAGAATCTTGAGGACATGTTTAGTTTTCCATTTTTATCTATTTCTGGTGAACCAGTTCTTTTTATTAAAAATTATGATTGATCAATGAGACCCTAAATTCATTATAAGGAACATAACATGATCTATATTAATAACTCATATCATCTACACTAGATTGATGAATTCTTTGACTAGTTATTAAGAGGTCAATATTTTTAATTGATTAACCTTCATCCTGGATATAATCAACTGAGGGGAATGAAGGATCCTATATGTAATACATCATTCAACACATGGTATTTACTTTATCAATTTTTAGTGATTCCATATTGTGTTAATAATTCCACTATTAACTTAATAGACTGAATGAATATATCCATTTGAGATTACTATGATCATTTTTTGCAGTCCTTATAGATGATATTATTATATATGAAAAGAGAGATAATGAGCATGGTTATCACATGAGCATTGTACTAAAGACACTATGTATGGAAAAGTGGAATGAAGAATTTACCAATTGGATGTTATGGCTATAAAAATACTAATTTATGTTTCATATTGTATTAGTTGTGGGTATTTGTAAGGATCCATCAATTATAGAAATTATTGAACATTGGCCTAGACTAACTATGATGACTGAGATATGTTGTTTTCTTGGATTGGATTGATATTATCAATGGTTTTTGAAACATTTCTGATGAACTTATAATCCACATAGTAGGTTAACTTAGAAGGGAGGTAAATTCCTTTGAATATAAGAATGTGAGGAAAATTTCAGAGATCATGAGTGAAGGCTAGTCATCACACATACGCTTAACATACACTGTAGTGGATAACGGTTTCTAATCTATAGTAATGTTTCAAAGAAGGATATGGTATGAATCCTCATAATTAATGATATTTATATATCTTATGGACAAAAAAATAAAATTTTCCTGATGATTTTTTTCCATCTCATGATTTTCAATTATATAGCATTTTTTTAATTAAAAATAAAAGGAATTATCTTTATAGAGAAAGGTGTCATAAAATTAAAAATGAAAATAGTTTAATGTTTATATTCACTCAGAAGGAGAATAATGTGTGAAGGATAATATGGTTGGATATGATTAATGATTATGAAAACTCATTATATTTCCACACTAGGATAGGGAATAAGGTTAAAAACACTCTTCATAAAAATGATCGTTTTTTCATATCTTTCGCATGTATAAAAAAAGAACCTATGTTTTTTATATGAAAAAGATGTATCTAGAAGTCATAAACAAGTGGGTTAACTATTATATTGATCATTTGAGTATTAAACCATCTATCTACGTAAATATTAAAGAGGAAATGAAGAAAGGCATAGAGAAAAAATGATGATGAGAACTATTACTGAGTTAGAAAATGATTGTGTTAGAATTATTAGGTTCATGAATAATTTTTTTATCTCAGCCTTACCAAAAGTTAAGAATTTTCTATTATTTGAATGTCATGGATCATCATTATCAATTCATTTAGGAATTAATATGAATTATATAGATCTAAAATTGTATTTTTAACTCAATAAAATATATAGAGTTTTTATTGAGTATGTTGCTTAGTGCATGGTATGCCAGTAAGCTAATATTAATAGATTGAAGCCTAAGGGGATATTTCAACCATTACCATTACCAAAATAAAAACAGGATAACATCAAAATTGAATTTTTCATCGAACTCCTAAAATAGTCTAATGGAAATAATGCTATTTGGGTTGTATTCGATCACTTTAAGAAGTCATAACACTTTTTTAATATCAAATAATATATTCCTACAGATCCATTATTTAGAATATAAACTAATTATGGGTTAAGGTTTCATGAATTTCCAGATAATATTATATGTGATTAGGATTTGAGGCTTACCTCGATGCTTTGGTGAAGTCTTGACAAGCCTCTCGATTTAGAGCTGTGTATTATTAATAGTTGTCATCATTAGATAGATAGTCAGTAAAATATAATCATTCAAACCGTAGAGGAAATGATGAGGTCTTATTTTACGAATTTCAAAGGTGGATGGGATTAAAACCATCCTTTAGATGAGTTTTCATACAATATATCTCCCAAAAAGGTATTTATATAGATCTTTATGAATCCCAATATGGAAATAAGTATAGAACTCCAAAATGATAGGATGCATTTGGATAAAAGAAGATATGGGACCTATTCTAGCTAATTAAATGGAAGTGAATGCCAAATCCATTCAGAAAAAAAGTAATGAAGCCCATAGTTGAAAGATATATTATATAGAAAAACATTTTCGAAATTAGGAATTTGATGTTGGTGAGAAGGTATTCCAACAAGTTTTTCCTTGGAAGAGAGGTTTGATATACAGGATGAAGGAAAAGCTGGACAAATTGTATTGCGGCCACATTATGAATCTTGATCAAGTAGGGATGGTAGCTTATCATTTGGATCTTCCACCGAACCTCTCTCAAATACATGATGTCTTCCATGTATCTCTCATAAGGAAGTACATACCTAATCTATCACTATTCATGAACGCAAAGGTCATTGTGACATCGCGACTCGGGTGCCACTCGATGGTTCTCCAAGCTTCTGGGTCACATGGCCTCAAGTGTGCCTCCCTATATGCCATAGGATACCAATTAGCATCATGGGCCTAGTGTGTGTCTTTGGGGAGAGAATTACCTCTACTGAAATAAGAGTATAGTCGATAAAATAAATCATATAAATATAGGAATCACGGTATTAATGAATAAGTAGTAGAAAAATAGGAATAAATGTCCTTCAATAATAATCAACTCATAAGTTGACTAGTATAATATACAAATGATGATGATATTATTACATGTCTCTCTAAATATGAAAAATGTAAATATGAAGAATCTAGATTTAGTAATATATGGGCTACAAAAAGATAATAAAAATGTCAAAACTATCTAACAATCCCAAGATTCATCTTGGTCATATTCTACCCTAATCCATTTAAAGAATGAGTGAAGTCTCCAAAGTGGGATGCTTCCCGTATTCAACAATTTTACACATATAATGTTCTTAAGTACCATCAGTGACCCAAATAGGGTGTGACATAAATCTCAGCTGGACACCGCCAATGGAGACTATATAATCCTATCATTGAATATAAAATAAAATAGTGTACATGTACATATATATATATATATGAATGTAAATATAGTAAAATAATGAAAATACCCCAGTACCGAAATCATACTCAACTAGTTTCTGAACATGTAATCATTTAATTAATTATGTTCCAGTTTATAATGTATGTTAACCATACTATATATATTGGAGATAACTTAATAGGATACATGGTATGACTAAGGAATCCTACAATGATCATAATAATGAAAGAGGATCCAAGGTGATATCCCATGAATCCTTGACCTCAGGGGTTGAGACAACACATTAATAACATAAATTCAGGAAAAAGTGTCTGAGTGTAATATAAGGGGAATCTACCATGGAATTCCTTTATAAATGATTATAAGAGAATATATGGTACTCATCCAATGTAAACACCAGCTAAACATGATTGAGCCCAATTTGGTGAATACATGACACCACTTGTCTGAAGATATCAATCTAGATCCAAGGATTGTATATGAGGAATCCTAAAATCTATAAGATAGTTAAGTGATCCTACAACATAATTTTGGGCATTATCTAGTGGAGAAGGAACGTCTTCCAAGATAGGTATCTCCATTGCAAACTGATTCCTTGAATCGAAATGGTCTCCTTTGAGTGCTGAAGGCATTCCCTTATGAATGCAAGGATGGCTGAGGTCTGACCACTTCTAAAAAGATAAAATAAGTTCAATATACTATAGGAACCTTATATATATATCATTATATAATTAGTCCTTGTAATGGTCATCCCATTTAATAAGTCATGAGGTTCATTTAATTCCAATTCATACTAGGTGAAAAGGCTAATCTTGGACATTAATCAGTTTAACAATATAGTTTATAAACATTCAATGGGTTGAATACATTCCCTTTCATTAAGAATAAAAATATATTTAATGACATCCAACCATGTTCATTTAGTTATAATTATTTAGTAGGTTCAATCCACTAAAATTTATTATGAATAATAAGGTAAATCATGAATTGAATATAATTTTATTAATATATGTCATGGTGAAGTGACATCTATAATGTGAATCCAATTTAATAATTAATTAATTAACATAAAACACTTACCTTATCAATATCACTCCAAGAACATGTGAATGATGGTGTATATAGTCATAAAATGACACAAATGGAATAAACAATGAAACATCCTATTGGGCGTGGTTGATGTTAAGGTCATAACCTCCAATGATGTGATAAACATATATAGAGGGGGATTTAAAATATGAGAGAAATGATTATAATTAAGGAATTTTAATTGAATAAGAAACTTCCTATGAAACCAGCATTTGAACAATGAGATAATTTTATAAAACAACAATAATTTGATGGCTGATTCATAGACCACCTTCTTGAATAATATAGAAAAATCCTCATCTAGTATCATCCCTTATTTTGGCCTTGATATAATGAGAATTGAAGTATAGATCAATGCCCTAAAAATAGAACATATGATCCTACATCAAAATAGCACCGTCGAGGGGAAGAAAAATAATGAAATGAAACTAAGGATTAAAGATCTTACTTGGAGGAATATAATGAGACCAACGGATCTCAAATCCAAGCTTAGATAAAAAACTGGTATTGAAATCTATGAACAGAGGCTTGGGTGATCCGTCGGGTGAGAAGAGGGCCACTTTTCCACTGGAATTAGAGAAAATCAAAGCGGGGTATGGTTAATAGATTTTTAAGGGAGAAATCGTAATTTTGACCAAAAAATTCTAGGATGTACATTTTGGTAGCATAGTTGGCCAAACCATGAACCAACCATATAAATCTCACTTCTTAAGGATGGACCCCTAACAGTTAGGTGACAATATTTGAGAAATTGTGCACTAACCAATCTATGTGGCTCTACTAAAGATTCCAGATGTCCTGCACATGTTTGAAACACTAGGAACATGGTTAGGGAAAACCATGTTCCCTGTTTTCCCCATTAGAATTCCCCCAAAGAAGTTAAGAAAAACTTTATAGACTGGCTCACATGGTTTATACTAACCCTATGGAACTATTCCTTCTTCCACCTTCCAGGGTTCTGGGATCTGAAAAATCCCCAGACATCCATGAAACGGTCATGACCTAATTATAAATCCATAATGGGACCAAAAAAAGAATTAGAAAAAATTAAAGCATCCTTACCACATAAAAAACTGGGTTATTACTATATCCCCCCTTAAAAGAAACTCATCATTGAGTTCACCATTAAAGGGCAGTGAAATGATGTTTGTGAAAAAATCCAGAAATGGAGCATGTACATTGGCCTCCCTCTCCAAAGTCTCATCCCATACATATTATTCAACCAAATACCCATACTAAATGGATAGTTTGACCTCAGAGTTCCATCATGTTCTAGTCTATGATGTGTATGGGGTAATCCTCAAATGTAGGACCAATATCTATATTGAGATCCTATGATAAATAGTATGATACATGTTAGTATGATAATGGCAGTGTTATAAAACATGGAAGATATTCTTCATGGTGTAGTAGAAATAATGTAACTAAAACTGATATGTCACCATATTGACACTATCTAGAATCTCAAATGGCCCGAAATAATGAGGTGAAATATTCCCTTGCCTCTATATGCATAAATTCCCAAGTCTTGATGATACCAACTGGAAAACAAGATCCCCAACCATGATCTCTAGAGGTTGCTGATGATGATCGACATAGGATTTATATCTAGAATGAGTAGTGGATATGTACCTCTTGATCAGTTGTATATTCTCTAAAGTCGCCAATATGAGATGAGGAAATAGTAGTGCTACCAATCCAACCTCTAAACAGTATAGGGTTGAACGAAATGACCTACCATACATGTCATCATAGGGGTCCATCTGAATCATCTCCTAAAATCAATTATTGTAGGTGAACATAATGAGACTTATATGTTTCTCAAAGGAACCAATTAAATCAAGAACACATGCTCAAATCATGTCTTTTAACATATTTATAATCCATTCTAACTATCCATTAGTTTGATGGTGAAGATATGTGATCAAGAGCACCTGTGTGCTAGTCACTCTCTGCAACCCTTTCTAGAAC
Source organism: Viscum album (assembly GCA_963277665.1). Lineage (NCBI taxonomy): Eukaryota > Viridiplantae > Streptophyta > Magnoliopsida > Santalales > Viscaceae > Viscum > Viscum album. The sequence continues at coordinate 338,273,609 of OY728140.1, forward strand.
CTCGACGTGAAATGAGCATCCATATATGAAACAAATGTCCAAGTGACCTCATGTAGTCATGTGATCATAAGGAAATACAAGATTCCTAGCTCATCAACTGAGAATGTATCTAGTATATGAAGGTAGTGTGAATGTTTCATGAGTCAATCCATTACTACCCATACCACGTCACAACAATGAGGAGATACCGGTAATCCGACTAAAAAATCTATTAATGTCTTCCCATTTCCATTCTGGGACTAGAAGTTTTCATAACCAGATAGCTTGTCTTCTCCTTCACCTACTAACAGGTGGAACACCTAGTGATAAAACCATCCATCTTACATTTTATTATAGGACACCAATATTGGTGTCATATATATCGATAAAACTCAATCATTCCTAGATAAAATACCTACTGAGATTCATGGGACTCCCACATTAGTTCCTCTATCATATCTATAGGAATAAAAACATGTCCATGTATACATAGGATATCATCTCAAAATGAGAACCTAATTTAATGGTTGGTCCTCACATGAAATACTATCCTATAGAATCAATCCTATAAGATCTAAAAACTGTATGCTCTTCACCCTATGATAGAGTGCAGAGGAAACATTCAAGGATATATGAGAAAACTAATCATGAATCTCATGAAACTCAATATGTATCTCTAAAAATAGAGCCATCAATATAAATTACTCACAGGACTCATGTTTGGACTCTTCTTGTGTCTTTAGACTCATCACAATAGCTACTGTATTTCCCTTTCCAAGTGTATAGTCAAGATGAAAGTCAAAATACTGAGGGTATTCGACCCATTTCGATTTTTGAGATTCAATTTAGACTATATAAAGATATATTTGAGGCTCTTTTGGTATGTATACCCCCACAATGTGATGAATCATATAATTGTGTCTCTATAAGCATAAGAAATGCAACATAATAGCTAGCTAAAGGTTGTGCATCAGGTAATTTTTCTCATGAGACCTCAACTACTGTGATATATAAATAATGATGGTATCCTTCAACATTAGTGCTACACCGAGGCCGATTCTTATTGTATCACTGTTTCCACTAAAATACATGTTCCCATATTAGATGATATGGCCACTAAATATGGGAAGTGAATCCAAACTCAAAATTCGCCAAAAGAAATCTTATGGGTCTACTTTAAAAAGCCCTTTTGCAGAGATCCCTTACTCTGTGACCACATTGTTTCTTGTTAGTATGCTCCATGAGTCTGATGGTCCCCCAAGAGCATTCTAAGGTTTAACATTGTGCTCTGTGTGTCTGACGCAGCTACTGCATTTTATAAAGCATCTATTTTTTTCATAAGACACATTCTGGATTTGTGGATCCCAATGACTATAAATAACGAGATTATTCAGACATTTAATGAAGATTAATCAACTCTTAGATATATAGATTACATCCAATTCATGAAGTACTCTTAGCATAATGAACCAAAACAAAATGGATCATCCAAGGTATCACATATTTTCAAAACTAGTTTCATTATGTTCATAGTAACCTCCACCAAATTTGGGGATTCCTTTCGTGATGTCTTATTCCCTTCGTCAAGGAAGAAGGTACTCTAGGGTAATTAAGGATTCATAGATCATTATTCCTTAGTGAATTACTCCATTATGTGGCCCATACATCATCATAAGGTAGGGTCATCATGTTTAGCGGAGATCCTTCTTTCACAAAGCACTTGACCTTCACAAAGCACCAGAGCTTCACGAATCACCTTCCCATGAGGCCCCTTACTTCGTAAAGCCTCCCTGATTGGCCTCTCTATTTTCCCCCCTTTGGGTGACACCTCTTCATGAAAGTTGATTTATCTAAACCTCCACACCAATCCAATATTGGTTCAGCTACCTTCTATGTCTTCATTTGACCTATTCTTCCCATTCTGGTTGCCCACTCAACTTCCAGTGTGTCCTGAGATTATCATCTACCTTTTACATCTCATCATAGGTACGCTAACCCACTTTGCATCTTAGCATAGGGTTGATAATGTGTACCTAATTATTGAAAACTCCTCTACATCATTGGACCATGGAATTGCTGATTCCATTCCCCACCAATATATGAATGAGATAAAGTAAAATAAGATCATGGGGTGAGCAGTTAGTCCCCCACCCCCACACTACAAGATGTAAAACTATCCAGTACCAATATCGTCACCACGTGAAATTAAAATATACTCTCTTCCAATGTAATACACATGTTATGTCACACCTTAGGTAGTTTCCAAATGTAATCCTCATGTACCTCTGTTAGGATGGTCCATGTGTGGATCATAGGGAATGAGATTCTCCTCACACAGAATGATATCCTCCTCACATGGACTGACATCCTCCTCAAGCATCCCATATGTGTACGCCCCAAACCATTTATAGTTAGCTCATCGTCCATTATAAGAGAATCATGTTTACTTCTACTTCTTGTTTCTCACATTGAGCATGACTCACATGGGATTATAAGTTAGTAACGACCATGAAATTATCGTAATCACCAATTAGGCTACTCCTATACTTTTTCTATAAAACATATATATGGAATTACTCCTTATGTGTGATCCCCAATCATAATCAATCTCCATGGGATGCTTCCAAGCCTAAGCCGCACCCAATTGGGCTGCTCCTACGCATAAACCCTGACCACATGATCTATTTTCTTAGGACTCCCCCTCAGGTGTAATCCCCAATGCCCATCTCAAACTAAGAGAGATTTTATTTCAAACCAATTGAGATATGTTGGAAGCCTCCCTATGGTTCAACCCCAAAACTCCACCCACTACATCCATCCATGCCCACCAAAATCTTCCTCAGGACACCGCATCCCATCAGGATCATTCCATTTCTTCCATTCTATTCACATCTATCCTAATTTCAACCAGGCCGTCAATTTCTAGTAAGATCATTCCCCAACCTAGTGAATATATGTATTTATGGTTCCTTTTGGTCACTTTTATATGTAATCCCCATCCTCATCATCTAACTAATAGAAATCCTCTTGGGAATGGTATATTTCACATGTATATACCACTCCATACATCAAACTATGTGGGTTTTGATCCTTTTCCTCCAAACATGATATATAGGATGCCTATTTGAGGATCAAACTAGTCAATGGTAAACCTCGGAACCCCTCCTAGGGGTGAACCCTTCTGTTCTACCCTCATGGGTGTCCTCATCAACCATCATGGGGTGACATCATCCCTCATAAGGACACAACTCTTAGATCCTCCCTCTTCAATGTTCTGATATATCCACCTTCACGATGTGACATCTACCCTTATGGGAAACATTTCTTGGGTTCACCTCCATTGGCATTCTAATCGATCCACTAGTAAACCCTCCAGGTGTTCCTTCCTAGCAATTCACCTCCCTGATCTGTCTAAAATGGACCATTTAGTCCGTCTCCACATGAAATTATATCCAAGAATCAAAACGGTGACCTCATGGAAAACATGGGATGGTTTATGTGAAAGGAATGGAAGATATTCAATTGCATTAAGATACCAAATTCCAAAATGGGATACCAGGTTTTTCACAACCAAGATTCTTCCATGACTTTTCCTCATATGAGGAAGAATAGAAGTGACAAATGTTCCTGCCTCCAGACATCCCAGCGATACCCAATGTGACTACTACACTAACTGATGGTTGGTACCAGATCAACAATTGTTTGGATTTCTGGATAGAATAAGTGTAATTAACCAGAATCCAAAAATATATTCCACTGGTAATGAATTTCATGAACACCAATTAATCTACGAGGGAGACTCAGAATAGTCAACGAGTTCTTAGGATGAATCCAATGAAGGAGGTGCTGACATAACATCATCCCATTTCAATCAATGGGTATAAATTTACAAAAGAAAGTGATGAATTAAAACCACATTTAATAATAGTTAATTTGAGGAAACAATGAATTTCAGTTATCAATACCATGTGAGTATGGGTGCCCTGATGGAAGTGCCTGAAACTGAACTGGGGAACCCAATGTGAAAGTTTATTGCTTCCACCATGGGGACTAGTAAAGTTCAATACATTAGTAGATTAGCATGTCGTTAGCAAAAACTATCTGATGGTATGGCCCACCATGAAAATAGTTGGTACATAATGGAACTCTCATGAGATTGGGGCAGTCGAACGTTGTGTATCCAGATTTTCGACAATGTTAGCGCTGGTCTTTTTCTAGAGCCAGGGAAGATTGTATTACACCTTGGAATTTTTCATCAGTTTCATCACATCCATATTGATGGATAAATCATCCAAATTCATAGGAACCATGTCGTAGGATACCACAAATGAAATTCACGCAGATTTAGGGGCATGAGAAAAGTCAACAAGGCAATATCACATGACTCAATATCTACCACAGCATCTAATACACCACCAGCTGCTTGGACCCCATGCACAGCCTCATCCACTAAAACGTTCAGGAGGATATTGATCAATTCCCTTATACTCTTGTATGAGTAAAATGGGGTCATTTTCCCTTGGGACATGACCCACCAATATATGGAGGCTTAAGTGTCTCATCAACACCTCTGCCCCTAAGGCCCGTGCAGGTATCCCTTACTCCCCACTCTGACACAAACAGCATAGAGACTCTCCCCAAAACTATCCTATGAATCGATCCACTATGTCGAGGAGGTGGGGGATTGTCAAGTCACCCCGACAATGATTTTGTTTGGTATCCTCTAAGGAGGTCTCCCACCAGGCATTTTTAATGCCACTAGTGACTGGTAACTCATGCTGAGGAACAGGTAAACTATATACATGCTCCGTCGGCCTTGGTCTAGCTCACCCAATACTAATGTTGGGAATAATATCAATATAATTATGTTGTGGGTAATCATCTTCCACATCTCCAGTGGCTCCATCCACCACCATAAAATTCTACCAGGTCCCTACCATTACATAATAGGGACCCATAAATTCTTAGTTGGGATCGAGACCCCAGCCATACCTTGGGAGGGTTGGGTTGACTCCCCAAACTTTTAGCATCATCAAAACTGTTATGGGCCAGTATATGATAGGGATATTTAGTACTGAGGTCCTCCCCATATATTCATCATCCATTACAGAGGTTCTTCTCATGTTCCCAGCATTTTTAAAAGTGGAGGTCCTCCCCAACATGTCAAAATCTAGTGAGGAGGTCCTCGCTATACATATGGTTCCTAGTATGGAGACCCAACCTGTGTCATAGACCATCAATTAAAAGGTCATCCTTATGCTGTTATACTCTTAGGCAGAGTTCCTCCCTGCTCCAACACCCAAAAAAAATGAATCCCCCCCCCCCCCCCCCCCCCGCTTTATCAGTGACAAGTATGAAGGCCCTCCTTGGGTCATCGTCACCTGTCAACATGGAGGCCCTTGCCTTGTTCCCATCATATCAATAATAGGTCCACCCCTATTCAGCACTAATAAGAGATAAGGTACTCCCCACTTAACCACCAACTAGTACAATGTCCCTCCTCATGTTTTCAATGGTCAACACGAAGGTCCTTCTTTCTTTCACATTGACCAGTGTGAAGGTCCTCCTCATGCTTCAATCCACCCCAACAGAGGTACCCCCCTCCATCAATCAATATGGAGGTCATCCCCATGCTCTATCTGACCAATGTATAGGTCCTCCATATATCTTCAACACTCTGAGTGGAGGTCCTCCCCATTACTACTCATGTCCAACGGGATTTTCTCCCTGATCAGATATTAACCAATTCAGAGGTCATCCTCACACCACAAACGATCCAATAAGAGGTCCTCACCACATCACCACTCACTAGAATGGAGGCCCTCCACATGATAAATAATTTCTATGCCCTGATGAACCATCATGGGGAAGAAGGATGAGCTGTTTCACTGGAGAAAAAAATATGTGAAGTTCAAAATCATTGTTAGTCCTGTTATCTTTTCAAATTCTTAAGGGGAATGCGATATGATGGTGAAATATCCCCCCCCCCATTCATCTACATTAGAGTGCGTGGAAGAGGCCCAATAGGTGAGTCATTTCATCCTAAAATATGAGATACACTTGATCCCCGAATCCCTTCACAAGTTCCTGTAGGTGGAGGATGTCCTAGCTCCCTTTCAGGGTCTTGTGGTGCATTCATCTTTGTCATATTTGGTATCAATCTCTACCACTACTTGAGATCATAGATAATTGTTTTAGGATGTGATATATGTCAAGTACCCAGTGGACCTATAGATGATTTTTGCTTCCCTCACACATGAGGAAGTAGTAAACACCCATTCCTATATGGAGGTTATGATGCAGTTGTTGGCTCCCCTAGAGAGGAATCGTCATGTAGAAATCAGGTGACTAATGAAGAAACCTCTATGCCTGATATTCTACCACCGCACTGATCTACATAATTACCTTCACTAGTTTCAAGGTAGGTGCTTACAAATTCTTAGACGAATCAAGATCGTCACCCCGATTCTGAATAATAATGCATGTGGGACGCTCTGGTTATAGAGCAGTTGTTTGTGGTTTTTTATCCATTGGGACTATCGACTTAGAAATTCAGAAATCCCTCACCTAGGATCATGTTTTTTGTTTCTACTAAAAATCTGGGTGACAAATTTTCTCTTTTGTGAATGATAGGTGGTTCACATAGGAATCAAACTACACATTGATTACATCAACCATTAGTGTCACATTGTTGAGTTGGAAGCACTCTCAGAGGTTCAACACCCTACATCCCTTGGATATCATCAAGAATATGTGAATAGATACATCCAAATATTTTTAGATCTTTATTGAATCAATGAGGAATCATTTATTCATGTGCAGATCCGAGGCTGGGGAGTGTACACTATTCTCAATTCTAGTCTTATCATGCATTTGTGAAACTTGCCCAGGGATATTGAATACAAGCCTCCAAATATTTTTACGATGAATTTGGATGATCTCACATTACCTAAGGATGGGAAAGTATGCACGAGGTCCGAAAAAGAGAACTATCCCCATGGGGAAACACAGTAACTAGTGGACCCTCAAAAGGTGTGCTCACATAATAGAAAAGAAAGGCACTCAACCATGAGGATCCCTATGAATCACTTGTATATATGAAAATAACGATATGGGTAAAGGGAATATTGAGATCCCTTTACCATCTAATCCATATAATGTTGAATGAAGAATAGATGTTCATCCTCTAATCAACACCTTGAAACAGAAAATCAGAGACCGACATAGGGTTATCGATGAGATCATTTATAAGTGGTGTCCAGATTATGACACTCCATGATAGGATCCTGCCCCACCTCTACTGAGGTAGTAGGTCAAACCATAGATTCATATTAGCCAAATACTTCTGATCAATCTTGGAAATACTGTGTATCTTGAAAGAGCATATTCCAGAGTCTATGGAATGAAACCACATTACACATCACAAAATCCACACAATGAGCATGATAACCTTCTCCAAGACCCAGATCATGTCTTTACTCACGTATCACTATTAGTCATTGAGCCTGCTTACCATATTGATTATCCTTTCAATGCATTGATAGTCAAAAAATGAAATCAAGATACAAATCCCTTCCAAGATGATTCTATAGCAGCTCTCACCACTTGTCTCGAAGCTCTGTAGATGCAGTAGGTAGAAATCCCACATAATTGAAATCTATATCCATCATGGGTAGATGATACGCGAGAACCCATGTGTTTGACATGCCACCTTCATCCCCTTTAACAGGATTGGTGATCTTCTAAAACATTTGTACAACATCATCTCGAGGTGTTGACCTATTTTGGGAACTTTAGAGAAATAGGAGTTCTCTAATCTCTGAGGATTTGGTTAGACATTGGAAGGGAATGCATTCAGCTAGAACAACTAGTTTACCATTGGGTCAATCGATTGTTGGGAAGACCTCTGTAGGAAATTTCACTAACAGTTCAGCTCCACCATGTGGAATGAAATCATTTTTGATCTCTTGAAGTGTAATCAACCACCATATGAGTGCATCGTAGACTTTGTCACCAGGTGGAAGGGTGTCACATATTTCCTTGATATGACGCTGACAAAACAGCAACTTATAATAATGTTCATGGGAATTGTCAAGAATAAATTGGTCCCTTACTTCATCTCTCAAAATTTCCCAAGGGAGAGGTGGATTTCTCTGACAGGAATTAGTGCCTAGATGTATCCTTGAATAGTCTAGGAAGGCGCGTATGTTGCCTCCCTAGTTCCAGCAAGAAGGACAGCTAGGTGAGAGACTACTACAACAGAACATCTAGAGGTCTCAGGCATGCTAGATCTTCTACTAGTGGATCCTTTCCATGAAAAACATCATCAAGGAAAGGAACCTCACTAAGATCTGCTTCACTCAGTGCAGATTCAGAAACAACCTCCACCCTAAGAGCCAACACCTAGATGAGAGGACGTGGTTCCAATACCCCATCAGGCTCCAACCCCTCGTCAATGCTAGGCTCCTAGTGCTCCCTTCATGTATAAGAGAAACTAAACCTACTCCTTCTCACATGCCATATAGAGACCTAGTATTTAAATATATAGACATTACATAACATTTTAGGAATACATAAAACATCATAAAAAAATATTCCCAAAGACTATGGTTGTTCTAGTGCCTTTGGAAACATGGGAACATGAAAAATGGTACATAAGTGAAGAAAATTATATCCCACTAGGTTCTTCTTGACTAGAAACCTTCAATGACACATAAAACATAATACATATCTTCATAACCAGTGAAGGTAACCTAAAACGGGGTGAGCTCAGATGCTCATTATGGGTATACAAGGGAGACATGAAAGAATAATCATGAACATAAGGGTATGATAACATGATCATTTAAATAAAAGATAAAACCTTACATATCAAAGATCATATATTATAATCATGACATAATGATTGGTCATTAATAAGACAAGAATCGTAAGGAAATAAACAACCAAATATGTGAAAGCATAACATAATAATAACACATGGAATTGTGAATAACACATAAACATATAATATTATTTCCATAGTAGCCAATACATCAGTACCAAAACCATATTATTTGTATGGGTTCACACCCCATAAAATCTTGGTAGTCATGGTTCACTAAAATGACCATCTGAGTATCATTATTTCACTCCTCATACCATCATGGTAGACATGGTTCACTCCCATGGCCATCATAGTTTTCAAGGATCATTCCCAAGACCATATTAATATATCTTATGAGATAAAAATCATTACCAAATGAATTGTAAAGATATATTGGTGACACCCATCTCATAATTAAACCGTATATACATGTTCCAAAAAATCATAAACAATCATATCATAACTAATGTAATGAGATTTGTATCACAAAGATGTAAACATATCATAACCTATGGAAAAAAATATTGGTTTCATAATCATTTCATAAAATGCATAACGCTTAAAAGAGAAAGTCTTGTCATAAACATATAACCCATGAAATAGAAATTGGTTTCTTAAAGACCATTATATTAAGAATAAACCATTCATAGAAAGGATTTGAATAGAGCCTTGAGATCATTTCCTATAATGGAATGAGTAACCTCAACAAATATCTTATTAGATGGGAAATAATTTGAAATATCTGTAAAAATTATTTCTTGAGGGAAATATCCTCTCTTCATTGAAAAATAATTTTTGATACGTAAAAACATTTGAAAATAATTTCTTATAAAATACCTTGAAAACATATAAAGATGACTTGAAATCATTTTGAAAAACGTTTTCCTTGATATTTTTTCAATCATGCATCCAAAAATTTAAAAAACAATTATCTTTAAAAACTCATTGAAAACTCATTAATAAAGCTTGAAATTTTTTTGATTCAAAATAATTTTAAAACTTATCAATAAGGATTGAAAACATTTTGAAAAACATTTTCCTTGAAAACTTATATAAGATGCTTGAAAAGGTTTTGAAAAAAAATTTCCATGAAAATTACCTTTAAAAAAGATTTTCTTCAAAATTACCAATTTAAAAATGCAATTGATGTTTCAAAAAAATGACAATGGTAAATCCATACATTTTGTAAGAGGTAAAAATAATATTCATTTTTCATTGTAAAGAGGTTAGAAAAATGGATTTATTAGAAATAGAAAATAATATTCCTTTGAAGAGATTGGTGAGATAAAACATGGTAAAAAGTTTCTTCAAATATTATAGGGTAATGGTACAATATTCTTTAAAACACATTTTAGAAAACATTGATTTTTGACCGAAGAGAGGGTAAAGATAGGCTTTATTAAAAACACATTACTAACTATATTACATACCAAATATTATAAAAAGGGTACCAATATGTGAATATATAATGAATAACCATAGGATAATATGATTCATTAACGTTCTTGACTGATTGATCATAAGAATTCATTAAAGAAGCATAATCAATAATAATCTTGAAAAGCGATGAGATTGTTTAAATAAACACCTACCACTAGGTTACATGGGAAAATACTCTCCATGTATGAGAATAAAATTACATGAATATTTTAATAACATTAAAATAATTAGATTCATGATATGTAATTATATACCCCTCAAAATGAATTTAGGCACATAACAAAACATGAGTCTTAAAAAAGGAAAATTGAGACAAATCTATTTTGAAATTTTTTTATCATTTGAATCTTGAACCCCATGAAATAAATGTAATAGAATTGATATGTAAATACATATAAATTTAACTATAATGATCATTTATTACATCCTTGGGAATTATAAACACCATAAGAAATGAATGGGTGGTGAAAAAATCATGTGTCTCACAAAAATAAAATGTGAGATGAAATCCCCTAACCTTTTGTCTTGACTCTCTTTATACATGTACATACCACATGTATAATAAATATAAAATTATTATACACCATTTTGATATCCATATTATTATATCTAATACTATATATGGTTTTATAATGACCTTACATTATATTCTTGTTAACCATCCTTTATAAAGGTTTCACTTTGAGTAATATTTGTTTTGTTCTTCGCATGTGTCTTACTTTGTTATATATTTGGTCCTTGTACATAAATCATGATTTCCAGAACTCTCACCATGATAAGAATATAATTTATATATTTTACATGTGTAATATAACAATATATAGAATATTTAAGTACTAAATGGAATACACCATTTATGGATATGGTAAATTGTACATACAGATCAATGTTGTTTCCACTTTTACTATTGTATTCAAAGAATGAGAAAAAAAGAAATATATTTGTATATATATGTAAAATATCATTATATTATAATTATAATTTTATAAATATCAAATAATTTCACTAAAGTAATAGTGTGTGAATGAATCACATTGCTTTGAGGGGGCAATAGTCCACACTTTACTCAAACAAAATTATCCTATTTACAAAAAACGGAAAGTAAAAACGGATATGTGTTGTAAAAGGAATAATAAATCATAATGAAATAATATATATAATATATAAAATATATAAATGGATTTTCCATCATAATTTCCACCATGATAGGTGGAAAATGAAATATGAACGATTATTGTTTAGTGAGACTGCGGTTCGTCGTACATGTAAACAATATGTTTGTTACCCATTTGATGGAGGTGTGTGTAAGTATAGGTTTAAACCATTTATAAAAAATTCTAGTATATTGAGGGTAATTTTTTTTATAAACCCATTTAATTAAGAGAGTGGAATCTTGGATAAAGAAAATAAAATAATGGAACATGAGATAAGACATTACGTCTTAATTGGGTAACTCCTTTTAGTTTGTTCCAAAAGGCTTCATTGGATTTATTTTTCATTAGGCGGAAGGTTTCTATGGGGAAAGTAGCGAAGTTTATCTTTTATTTTAGAAATATTTTTGTGAGCAAAGAGGCCTCTCAAGTGTGAAGAATTTGGTTGAAATGATCCCTTTATTAGTGGAGGAGTGACACTCTTGTAAATATATTAAGAGAGAATTCCATCCCAAGTTTTCAATGTTGCATGTGGATCCAATAATGCACCAATATCTATCCAAGGATGAATAATGTAGAAATAAGGCCCGAAAATAGCTATTGGACAAGTTTCTAGGTCATTTGAGTCTTAAATTGACAATTTATCTTTTAGTTAATCTAAATTTTACCATAAGTGATGTAATTAATTTTAATCACATTCACTAATATTTTTGGGCAATAACTAAGTTAACCAAATTATAAATTATACATTATTTTTATTAAAAATATCAAATCAATTTTCCTAAATTACAATCATATAATTAGTATAATTTTAAGTTTACAATAATCTCAAAATTGGGTCAACAAGGGGGGTAGGGGGTAAGTAAAAACATTCAAAATATTGCAATTATATTAAAAAGACGATTTAAACTAAAATTTCATATTTTTAACTATTCAATAAAAATAAAACCTTGCATAAAATACTGAAAAATTATCCTTACATAATTTTTATGTTTATGTTTCAAATATGAAGGTTATTTTAAAAAATGAATTCTGTAAAAGTGATAAATTTGGGATTTGAAATTAGTTCTCCATTAAAAGGCCTAAAAACCACATTTATAAAAATATATGTTTTTAAGCATAAAATTGGGTTTTTTCTTATTTTATGTATATAAAATATATTGGTTGAATAAAAAAATTATTTTATTGAATATATAACATATATATTACATTAATATCACTCAAAATTTAATTTAATTTATCAGCTTAAAAAAGCTTTGAGACTACATTATTATTTCCCTGTATATTCAATCAATTTTCATATTCAATTCTTATTAATTGGTATCCTATAAATTCCTCATATATTTTTTAAAACCATATATTTTCATAAAATAATAAATACTATTAAAAATATCTAATTTAATTCTCATGTTACATCTTATTATATTAAATAATAACATTTAAATATATTATTATTTGGTAAAACTTTGTCTTGCATGTTTAACATTCTATTGAGGAAAGTCATTATTTTGAGTAATGCAATATAACCTCCTTGTTCCATGTAGATCAATATAGAATTTATCTTGTGTTTAGTACATTATTAACATGTTGTTTTATATAACTCAAGCAAAACATCGTGACATAATAAAAAATAAATTATTTTAAGTGTTGCATGAAATAAAAAATATAAAAAAGGATAAATTAATTCAAAGAAATAATTCACAAAATATCAGGGTGTTACTGGAGAAAGTTATAAGTTATTTATTTAGTTCCTTGGATCAAGGGATTCTGAAGCTGTTAGAATATTGAAATTTCTTAGAGTCCAAGTTCACTTATATAACTAACAACTGTCCTTACAATAGAATAATTGGGCATACCATCAAGCAGTGCTTTGTGTTCAAACAATGGCTCCAGTAACAGGTGGAATACAATGTGATCAAATTAGGTGAAGTATCGGCACATGTAGCACACATCTCATATGAGACTGATAGTGACAATGAATATTCTCGTGAATGGAAGTAGGATTGAAATAGTGGGACTTAAAATTATGATGAATTGTTAGCCCGTAGAGAAGTTACTCACACCCATGATGTCATTCATGCCCGCTTAAGTTGTCTCATGTTCCCTAAAGTCACTAAAACCTCTTTGGTTATTGATTCTACATTCACCTCATAGCCTATCGCATCTAAAAAATGCAGGCTCTGAACAAATCCCCCACTGGTGCAAAATCCTCCAACACTCCTAGTGAATTGATGCCAATAGAGATGGGAATCAAACCTAGAGTCCACCCAACTTTGGAATACTCCACTAACAATCAAGGGAAGTATACCACCATGAATACCATTGATTTTTTGGATCCCTTCATGTTCCTGGAAAATGAAAATTACCAAAAATCTTCCTGGAGTGCCTCTTTCCAAATCCTTTATATAGGTGGATGTGGGAATTCCAACCACCGGAATGATCAAGCTAGTGCATTGAGACAATTGATGCGTGCTACAAAAATCTAATTATAGGTGTTTCATAGATTGTATTAGGCACAATCTTCCCAACTGCTACACCAGACTCATTTCCACTACTATTTCTACTTGTTGATCTGGAATAATATTCATAGTCACATCATCATTGTCCATGTCTAGCTAAATTCATGCCTCAAAAACAATCTATTATTATAGGTTCTGGTAAAGTTACCAGGTTAGTAGCATGAAATTGTGGGCACCATTTAGAACCCAATAGTTCATCTAGAAGATCTAGTCACCCTCTCTTCCAAAGAGCATCCTCATACAGAAAGAAATGTGAATTTGGCATGTAAGTATGATGTTCTAAAGAAAATTTACAGAATTACTGCAATGACCTCAATTGTGAATCCCCTCCACCAATATAAGGATATGCATGAAGCTCTTGCAGAGGGATTATAATGACCACTCTTGTTTTAAACATAGGTACAGAATATGGAAACATTATATGCATAGGATGTTGATCGAGAAGAATGTTAAGTCATGATCTCTTTCATTGGACAAGATGAGGTTTGTCCCATGTAGGAGCATATCCTCCAACTGTACATCACCAAGTAACTCAATGATTTAGAATTCCATAACTTTTTAGTGACCAAAAGTTCTGGTATCAATATCACCTCAACCTAAATGCTCCACAAGTTGGGGATGACTGATTCCTATTTGAGTCCTTCTAACCTAATGATATAGGGTTACGACAATACTGAGTATCGGTCTTGTGGTAGAATCTATTTGAAGACCCTGTTTTGTGTTTTGGTGGGGAATGGTGAATTTATGGTTGTCTCACGAGATAAAACTTACAATTCCTTAATAGGCAGGCCTTGGATTGATCTGCATGCAATGGTCCCATATTCGTAATACCAATTCCTCAATTACTCTCTCAATGGTTGAGTAGGTGTGCTCTTGGGTGATGTGTCCCTATTTGACTCTTGTGAATCATTCTATCTAGATGCCGACTATTATATGATGGTCACTGACAAGAAGGTCCTTTCCAAGGTAATTCATGCTACAACGACTATGACCAAGCTGTGGACAGACATGGATGAAACCTTCATCCTCCCAATTTATCGTTTGGAATCCACAACGATCGACTTGGGAGAATTCGTTTTCATATCTGGAATGAAAGGGTTCCAAATCTCGGTGTAGAAGGAACAGTAAAATATTACATCATAGTCTTATACAGGCCATGCCAAGCTAATACCAGAAGTTCTCATCCTTGTTATGTACTGAGATCCTCTCCCCATGGAAACCAAAATATTCCACTCTTTCTTATTTCACAAATTATGGTTGAATCACCAGAATATGACTCTCCACTATTACTTTTATATCAATAATGGGCCCTGTAGATGAAGTCTTGATAGGATTGGTTCAATATCCTTTTTCACCATGGTTTCAACTGAGTAAGATAATTCCTTCGAGGGGTCCATAACTGCCCTAGAATCCATAAGTGTCCCTCCAGAATCAATCATCCCAAATGAACTATCTACCTCCAATGTTCCTTTTACCTCATAAGATGAAGAAGATATCGAAGACACTCTTCCCACAATCAAAGAGGGAATCTCCACCACCATCTATGAGTTGGTGGCGGTGAATCTCAACAATGAGAATGATCTGAAGTCAATGTTGATCAGTGCATCCATGACTCCAGATGAACAACAACACAATGTGGATTTATTAAAGAATCATCACAATTTTTTTTCCTAGAGCGGTGTAGATATCCAATGACTAAAACCTCAGGTCATTTTCCACTATCTCAACCTTCTAGTAAATTAGTGCAAGTTCATGCATCCTCCAAGGAAAATTCATCCCTCTCATGGTTCTATGGTCATGGTCGATGTTGATAATCATATCAAATCCAAATTATTAAAGGAAGTTTAGTATACCAAGTGGTATACCTACATCATTCAAGTTGAAAAAAAGAATGGGAAGATCAGAGTATCATCTTCTGAGACCTTAATTTTCACTATTTGAAGGATGATTTTCCCCTTTTGTTAATAAATATTTTTGTTGATTCCACAATTAGGTTCTAGGCTCTGTCATTCATCGAAGGATATTCTGTGTACAACCATATACTGATGTACTTATGGATGAGGATTCTACAGCCTTCATGGAACCACAAGGTACTTTCAATTATCAGAAAATGACATTCGATCCCATGAATGAAGGACACACATAATAGAACTCCATGTGACAAATATTCAATCTGATCCTCTGTATGCATGTGGAATTCCATGTGGATTACCCAGTGGTCAAGTCCAACCAGCGTGATGACAATCTGAGAGACCTTGATAAATTGTACAAATTCCAATACTCCTGACATCTGAAGATGACACCAATTGAGTTTTCCTTCATAGTTACCACTATGATGTTTTTTCATTGTCAGATATAGAGGCATCAGAATTAACCTATAAAAAATAAAGGTCATAAGTCAGATACCTCCCCTGTCCAACCTCCAATAGATTTGAGGTTTTCATGGCCACTTTGCCTACATACTCTAATTCATTGAGAATCTGGATGACAAGTTTATGGAATTTTCAAGACTCGTGAAGAAAGGAACCATCTACTAATGTGATGAAGAGCATTAGGAATCATTTAAAGAAATAAAGTTGTATCTATTACAGCCTCATGTTTTGATTCCACCCATATCATGAAAGCCCCCAGTCCTCTATGTGACCTCCCTAGATCCATCCCTCAACACCCTTCTCCCAAAATAACAAAGAAGGGACATTACATATTTTATACCATCTTAGTCGCATTATCCACAAAACAAAGTCGATATACACATCAAGAAGTGCTATGTTAAAGTAGTTTTCAAAGTACAACACTATTTGGAGTATCCTGAGATATATATGGTGTCTTGTGTGCACCAGCTCAATTATATTCAGAACTGGCTGATGTTGACAGGTCATGTGGCATGATGGGAAGTGATAAATTAGAAGTTTTACATCATTTTCATTATGAAGAAGGCAGTAAAATGTTAGGCACTTGAAGAATTATTAGTTTCCCATCCGAATCTTGTAGAATTTCCTATAGATTTTTATTTCCTAGATGATTCTATCCTTTTAGTGGATCAGGTTGTGCTATTTTGGAAGATTCATTTCAATGGTTACTCCCCAATCCCAACCGGAAGGAGGCTTAACAATCCAATGATTAATAGAGTTGGTATGGGGATCCTCTTCATCACCCTATCAAAATTTGTCCAACCTTACTCATTCCTTATATTAGAAGGCTACACCAATAATGAGGCAGAGTATCATGATCTCATCCCTGGTCTCAAGATGGATCTCGATATTGATTACCACCTCATATACATGAAGGGAGGCTCTGATTTACTCTACAAACAGATTAATTTTGATCATGCAATCAAGATGCCAATGTTTCTACCCCTACTAGAGTGTAGTTGACAGTTGATGACCCAATTACATTTTTATCTATAGGTAACTCATGTTCCCTGATCACAGAACGGTCTAGATAACACCTTGGAAATTTTGGCTGCATCTCATGCTGAACTTTACCAGGAAGATCTATTCATCCATGTGGCACACCAATGAGCCATCATTACATTTATCCCATACAATGACATCCCTTAGGAGGTAAAACAATTAATCATTAGTGATTCCACCTCAAAACCTTAAAATCTCTCTAAAATGGATGAGGAATCCAATCAGAAAACTCCTTTGATCAAGTATCTCAAGAACGACATTCTCCTATCAGACAGATCCAAGCATGAGAGAGTTCATTAATGCGTAGCTCGTTTCAACCTCCAAAATAGACCCAACATTGGGAAGAATCTCTATAGATGTGGTTATGATGGAGTTCTCCTCTGTTACATTAAATGAAATTAGATCACCCATGTCATAGAGGAGTTTCAAACCATGTACTATGGTTCTCATCATACACGGTTGAATGTATCCCACTAGATTCATATGATAGACTACTTCTAGCCCACATGGTCAGTGATTACATGGAGTTCACCAAGATGTTCCATGCATGTAAGATCCCTAAAAACATTGTGCATCGACCATCAAATCCCCTTTATGCTACCAAGTATTATTGGACCATTGTTGTTTGGGGACTCAATGTTATGGGATAGTATCGATCAGTGATAGCTTACCAGTGCATGTTCTTTCTAAATGTGGAAGATTTCAATTCTATGTGGGATGAAACGATCCCTCTAAGGGAAATCAAGGCTTGAACAATGACCAAATTCATGAGATCAAACGTCATTAATATATTTTGTGTTTCTTAAGTTATTCTCAATGATAATGGAACTAACTATCAGGTATTCATGCTAAAGAAGTTGTACATTAAGTACAATATCCAGTCAAACCATACATCTAATAGACATGCGTATGAAAATGGGTAGATTAGGCATTGAGAAATACCCTCTCTAACACTATATAGATGACTTTGGGTCAGGACAAGAAAAGTTGGATGGGCAGGATTCCCAACGCTCCCCGGTCCTATCTGATGATGACCCTCAATTCCACCAATGTGACTTCATATTCCATAGAATATGGAAAAGAGGTGGTCTTATACATCGAGATTGAATTCCCATCATTCCAAATAGGTGTCTATGAATAGAAGATTTGAGAAATTAAGGATGGATTATTTCATGCTGATCTAAAATAGATCAATTTTAATAGGCTTCAAACATTACATAATCAAGTGAGGTTCCTAAACAAGATATCCAGGGAATTCAGCAAGAAGGTTCACCTTTGCTTATTCTTTCAAGGTTATATAGTATTGGCCCTCATAACACTAATGATTCCCAATAAAAATCATCCCAATTTGGAGCCCAAATAGAAAGGACCTTACATCTTTCACAAGGTATATCTCAATTATGTGCACTCTTTGATCACTGTGGATGGAGAGAGATTCACTCCTAAAAATAAATTCCAAGTTCCTAAAATAGTACTATGTGTATAGGGTTACCTCTCATCCTCTCAAAAATGTTAAAAATGTTTTATTAATGTAATAGTTTCACAATGTTAAACTATGTAACAATCATCATCCTAGCTACATGATAATGAACTGGAAAACAGGATAATGTATCGACCTGAGGGGAAATCATCTTAGATATTGTTCATCCACCATGATGTCTTCTAAAACTAAACAAGGATTTATTTATATCCATAAAAGATGTGTAGAAACACCTAGATTCTACATCATGGTCCATCCACACCTTTTTTCATCCCAGAAACCAGACATAAAATTGTGTGCAGGCCTTCATGGATATGTGTTATACGGAATGGGCCTCCTATTTCCTCAATCACCTTGGGACTTCCAATATACCACATATATCTATTTCGGATGAGATTTACCCTTTCGGTTTGATCTGTAAAACATTTAACTACATAACATTAGGGTATTAGATGCATGACATTAAACTGAACAACATAGACGGTATAATATGCATTGCTTTAAAAGGAATATACCCATAGTCCGAGAAGTATGACTTTAAAGTTCTTGCAATGTCCCAAGAATATGATGTAAAAAATGGAATATAGTCCATGTTTCATAACTTTAAACATAAAATCCCAAATATTTGCTCACAACTATAAATAAAGTGTGGTTTCTTCTCAAGAGTATGTAGTGTGGTGCTGAGCCTCCTTCAGACTCACTCATGACATTTCAATCATGACACCAAACTAAAAAATATCCACTTCACAAGCCTCATCAATTCATGGTTTAGGATTAATGACCATAAATTAACAGCCAATGTCCCATCCGTGCGACGTTAAACTACACAACATCACTGTTCACACCTAGGAGAACATCCTACTTGGAACTGGTCATCTACCATGCCATGTTCTATAACTTTATATGGATTTATTCCCATTATCATGTGATAAATAGTGACACCTAGATGTTTTTTCTTCAACCCAGCTGAAAATTCATCATTCTTTTCACCCCTAGGCCTCGGTCATTGTCTAGGAATCATGACATTAAAGAGATTCAAATATTTCCTTTGGTGTCTGTTGTGTGACATATGCATCCTAGTCCATCGTTAAAATTATATTTCGACTACCACCCCATACACATTCCATTTATAATTCTTATTCCATATCATCCATAAAAGATGATGTTAAAATTGTGCTACAAATATCATAGTTTCATGATGTTAAACTATGTGAGAAGCGTCATTATGGATGCATGATGATAAACTGAATAGCACCATAAAGACCCACTTGAGGGGAAATAACCTTTAGCATCTGTCATCTACCATTCCATATTCAAGATCTACATCTGGATTGATTATTTATATAGAAGGATATGGTGTGATTCTGTTATTTCCACCCACATACCCAGCCACGAAATTTAATTTCATTCACCTTGAATCATATTATTCCTCATTACATGAAGTTAAACTACATGGTATTACAGAACTACATGTGTTTTCATTCCCATACATTTCTGATACATAGTGATTCCCCGATATCTTGTCTATGAGATCGTTATCAAATTCTTCAACCCTCATTCCATTAGGACCCATTTATGGAACGCAGTCCCCACGGACCTTCTTCAACTTGGATATTCCTCATATCTTTGTATTTTGAGTTTTAGTAGGAAAATTATAAAAATAAATATCCCCAAAAGTATGTGTTGTTTAGAATGGACCTCCTAATACCTCATTTTCATTGGTCTTGTCAACTTACCATTCTACTTATATTTGTTTGGGGAGTCCATGGACCGAACTCTATGACCTTAAACTAAGAAATCCATGGTCCAAACTCTATGACCTTAAACTATGAGTTAACATCCAAAATTCATGGTGGAAAACTATAGCCTCACCCTAAGCAAGTGTAGTATTCCCTATGAAATTCCTTGGATGCCTTAGTTTCCTCGTTAGAGAGGATTTCCTCCCACCGGGGTTGTTTTTATACAACATAATTCTCAAGAACTATGTATGGCTTGATTCCCATCCTTATGGGATTCCTAGTGGTGAATTGAAATTTTTTCTTTGGGACCAGCCTTATTTTGTCAAAACCTCAGCCCGTTGGCCTCAATTATGTTAAAAACCATATGAATTTAAACTATATACAACCAACATCATATTTTCATTGTGTGGTTCCAAGACTCTTCGGCTCATTCACATTGGGTATTAATTCTCACACCACCTCAGCATTTCTAAATTCCCCTTCCATCCATTTTCTCAGAAATATGACCTTAAAATATTCGTATCCCCTATATTCTAAGTCACATGAATTTAAACTTGTTTCCCTAATGTCCTTGAAACATTTTGTTAAAATCCATTTTTACCCCATCGAAAATAAAGATTCCTCATGCAATAAGAATCGGATTGTTGAAAAATTGAACCCCATGCTCTGAACATGGGATGCCTCATGGTAACTATGGGATTATTCAAATTACATCATCAAAGGGTCACCATTGTGATTATATGGTATGGAATGGGCCTCATGGGCCCTAATTGATGTTAGGTTGTCACTCCATTATTCCATACACATCCTCATATGTGTCCACTTGAGGAACCTCTCTTTTTAGGTCCAAATACTATGCCCTTATAACATGATCCAATAGTCTAAGAAACATTCTATATGCATTAAATATTCCTAGGAATGTGTATTGTGGTGGTGGGCCTCCTTGGTCATCAATAAAATTGGGGTTTTCAGTCCTCCTCATTTTGTGTATCCACTTAGATAATCCTTGGTCTGAAATCTATAACCTTATACTAATAGCTTATAGTCAATACACCACATATTTAAACCATGTGTGCCTTATTTTAAAAAAGTGTGGTGTGGAATCATGCCCCTCATCCATCATTCATGTCGGATTTATCAACCCATCACACTACACATGTCTGTTGGGGATGTCATCACATGCGGTCCAAACTCTATGAACTTAAACTAGGATCCTTTAGTTAGTGAAAAATACTCCAAACTATTTTCCTCATTCTAATACACAATACATTTAACTATGTAAAGTGTTTTAATTACATGAAATTAAACTATGAAACACATCCTGATTTCATAATGTTGAACTATACTACGTATCGGCCTCACCATATGATGTTCAAATATATGTCTGTCATCCTCATTGTATGATGTAAAACTAAAAGACATCCTAGTCCCTCTCCTGAGAGGTCATTTTCTACAATAATGGTCATCTAAAACATTTTTTTCATTTTTATCCATCACTCATAATTATAGATGACACACCCCTTGAATGTAGGTTTGATGTCTGTTTAGGCCAGTATGATATACTAGTGTTCTCTAAGTCATGATGCTTAATATTGTGAGTGCTGGAATCCATTTGAACATTCCATCAATCCATTATCATGCATTACATTCCATTTATTTGGATCCTCAATATCTTTCATGTCTAAAGGACCCCATAATGGTCTTGTCCCATTCCACTTTTGGCTCACCTACTATCTTTTTCTAACATTATGAAATACATTTGATGACATTTCAATACATGTTTCATGTTTTGAACTCGGTCAGCGATCAAACCACATTTGTTTGTCCCCATTATAGGATAAAATTATAGATGTTGTGATTTGAAGATAGTCAAAAGTTTTCTTGTATCGCCATTCCACCCTCCTTATGTTCCAAATTTCAGGTATTGTGATTAATATTTCTCATTCCCATTTGTTTAGACAGATTCAAACTCCACTAGTTTTATCCTGCTCATGTACTAGTACATGTTAGTAAAAGAATATTGTCTATTATAAGGGTCTTGTTCTCTGGTCATATCCTCTATTAGCTAGGACATTCTCAGTGGTCCATCAGCAGATCATGAACATTCATTCGTTATCTAAAACTCTCATATAAAATGAGAAATTATGTTGTCATCCCTTATTTATCACACCGGTCAGAAACCACATGATCTTAGAGACTGATCATTAGTTATTTCATAAATATTATTGAAGTGTTAAAATTAAAGTAAGAAAATAAATGTTTTATTAACACAATAAGTTCCAATAAATAAATAAAATAAAGTCACAACATTATAGGGACATCTACATATTGGATCCTTTTGTGATACCAAGTAAGTTCTCCTATATCTCAACCTCGGTGATCAATCAACTCATATCCTCCATCATCTTTCACATGTCTTCCAGGGTTTGTTCCCTCTTTATGAGCTCCCTATCTTCCTTATTGGTTTTTAGGTGAAGCTTATCATCACATTCCCAGTCTTGTTCGACCCTAAGATCATCCACTTGATGTGAATCCTGCCTTATTTTCTCCAGAGCCTTATCCAGTTGGGCCCTAAGTTGAATGACAAGCTCTATTTGTGCGGAAATAAAGATAGAACACTTATTCTATTTTCTTTCCAAGAATTGGATATCCTCATTGACTTCCTAAATATTTTGAATGCTATTATAATTCACTTGGGGCTAGGTGACATCCTATTGTTGACTTTATTCATGCATTTTTTCAACTAGGTAGTCACAAATCCACCCATGAAGACCATGGGCATCCACCCCACTATCAAACGGGTCACATAACTAGTGGTAGAGGGATCCCATAGTTCCCACATATTGTGGCTCTAGAGTCTAATTTATGATGTTTTGGATACCCTTCTATTCCTGGAATCAAATGATATATTTATATTCGGCCACATTAGGGCCAGAGTCATTTGATTTTTTAGGCTCGGTAGGCTTATACTCCTGGAAGGCAAAAAGAGTTTAGTATCAGGGTCTTCCTATGACCTCCTGTTAGATGGGTTGTGATCCAAATCATGGGGTTGATCGTCTTCACTTGATACCACCTCAATGAGGGCATCCCCACCATCCCTAAGTTCCACCCCACCAGTGGAATCACTCACGGACATAGATGACTATCTGCTCAGAAACATGGCCTAATCACCATGCATAACTGGCTCCTCTTGGATCAACATAGCTATCTAATTGGAGCCTTGAATCTTTTGTCCTCCTTTTATAGTAGTTCACACAAGTACTCCCTAGACTATTTTGGGAGGAAACGTGTCTTTTGATCTGATCATCAAACAATAGGTATTAATCTTTAAGACAGGGAACATACAGAGGTGGAATGGTGGCTAATTAGACACCTAGGTTATTATTGTTGAGATACCAGGGCATGGCCCCCCATAGATTAATAGAAGATCTAAAGATTTGGTCATGTTCTCCCTTGTCTCTTCAATATCATCCAACCTAGTAGCCAATTCTACCCCAGGTATAGGCCTTGGAGCATGCCCCTCCACACCCATTATTTCACCTTCACTCATACTATCATAGCCCCATATATTGTGAATCTCCTACACAAAAAGGTTTCAATTAGGGGATTTAGATAACCCAAAAAAGGCTCAACATATGGATATAAGGTAAGGTATTACAAAAATGAGTCCAATAAATTCTTCCATTGGGGTTACGATCTCACCACTCTCCAGAGGGCTCCATCCATGAGTATAATATCCCCAAGATTCATCATATCCCTTGGTAAAGGGAGTGCAGATATCTCGATTAGCTGATAACAGTTGTGTGTGGGGGGAGATTTATGACTAGCAGTACCTTCACCCGATCTATTAATGGGCGAGTACTGCCCTGGGAGTGAAATTGGTCTACCAGTTCCCCAATATAATACTTCCCCTCCACCTTAGACATGAGGAACCCAGCCTTCGCATACTCAATAATGTTGAGGTGCATCCCATACCTGTTTTGGTGGTCCCACATTCTCCATGAATCATAGATCTATAAGTAAATGTCTTAGTTGTCTAAAACATCAAGAAATACAGGATCATCAGGAATGTCCATGAGAGATGGAAACTTCTCGAGAGACTGGGTGGACATTTGAAGGAACCCTCTGGATGGCTCCCCTTTCTTTTGGGTCCTCCTGACCATGATTTTTGGGTCAAATGTTTCCTCTCCTATTTATTCTCCCCTTCCTTATGTGGTCCCACTAACCACTAGTTATTCTAGTACTGACCAACCTACGGACAAGATTTTACACTATGAAATAGTCTATCCACTACTCTTCCCTAACATTGAGAATGGGGGATCACTCCTTTTTTGGTTTATATGGTCTGGTGCCTCAACATTTCTCTTAGATATGCAGTTTTCTAGCTCTTCGTGTAGTTAGGGAATAGCCTGTATGATTTAGTGGATGGTGGAATCTCATTCCGAATCATTCCATCCTCTAATGTGATAATGATCAAGATCTACCTCATCACTAAAGGGTGGAACTTGTGACACACCTCTGTGTACACCTTCGGGGTCAACCACTACAATCACCTAAACAGCCTCACAAAAACAGTGTAGGTTATATAGTTCCCAGATTGGATCATAGTCCACCCTTTCACCAATACCCCATCATTGAAGGATAGAAGGTATGATTATTGTACCTCCGTCCCTATATCATTATTAGTCACCAGCCCAATTGACAAATCGAATGAGTGGAATGTAATGTTTTCTACTAACCCGATCTTTCTCAAAACCTCTATCAAACCTAAAATGATCAGGAAACTTACCATGATTTTCAAAATCAATGACTGAAAAAAAAATTGGAGGGGAAATAGTGTTTGGATATTCATATTCCTCCATTATCATGACCAGCCAACTATAACAGAAGTGTAAGGGACCACACACACATAACGATATCTTCCCCTTGATGATGTTCCAAATATATTTAAACATATTTTCCAATATGGGGACCCTAAGGTTGACACGATACCCTATTTCCAAAATAACCTCCATTATAAATGTACTCAGTTGCAGCCCCCATGGGGGTATCCCTCACTAGAATCATCCACATGAAGATAAGTGTCATGATGAATCTAGCCATCCCGACTATGGTTTTAGGCTCACTTTTTTATGTTATACCCCATTAACTACAACTAGTTTTCTTCTAGAATTATTCAGTAGGAGACCTCAATGCCTCAATAATGTCCCCTTAGATTGGTGCGGGGCCTTATCAGTAATTTAATTGATGGCTCTTCACTCGTAGCATGCTATTCTTCAAGGTATTTAAAAAATAGATGAGCCATTGTTTGAAGTGGACATCCCTCATCCCTAGATTTTCCTTCATGGTGCCCTAAAATAGATCCAGCAACACCATATCTAGAGGGGGAAGCTATTCTCAATATTTCGATACATTTTCAATGGGGAGAAACTCATCATACATTGCCCCAGGATCCGGATCTCATAAATCTAATGATGGTCCCAAAGGCTGATGTCAACCTCTCCATGATGTTGGTGGAATGTGTTGGTCCCTAGAAACCAGCTACTCAATAGCTCCAAAATGATATCCTATAGTTGGTAAACAAGGAATAGAGACTCTGATTTTTCATTGTATAGGTCTACCTCCCTCCACACTACTTCAAACATAACACATGATGTGAACACCCCATAGGCCCATTCCTGTTCATCTATGAAGTTGATTCCCTAGAAAAAATCCCAACCATCAGTCCATCCTTTCGCTAGGATTCCCAAACCTTCATTGATGATCATATTTTACTATAGGATATATGCATCATCCTTCATCTTCTTACCATCAACATTATTGACGTGGTTTTAGTGGCAGTCGGCTGTGATGGGTGAGTGGCCCTTCCATATGTGGCCACCAGTAGCCATGTGTCACTAGTACTACCCTAATATAAATTTGTATTAGTAGGATAGTTCACCACTTATGGTCAGTGGGATGAAGACATCAATTGTCAAACTGAAGGAATATAATGGTATCCTCTTTCACAGAGGATAATCCTTCTATGAATCCGATAGAATCTTCAGTAGTGATTCATGATCCGATGTTCTTAGAACATATTCCATGATGTTGTTTTTTTCCACAAATTCTATTCTCTCATCATCATCTAAAATGAATTCCCAAGAAGAATCTTAGGTTTCCATAAAATTTGAGACATATTCATTTTTCAAGAGTGGTTCATGGAGGTAGTTCAGGAATACTGTTCGTGGAGAATGGATCACAGATCTCAAAGAAAACTTTATCGATCTGCATTGAAGTTTTCATGGGGAACACAGTTTTACTGTACGGTTCATAATATATAATTCACGAAGCATAGAATAAATTTAGTTGTCAATGAAATTAATTCTGGTAGAATGGTCATGGAGGTAATGAGGTTCATGAAAAGGGAGTATTATAACTATTCTTTACAGAAACTCATCTGTGTTTGAGGGCCCCCAGCTGTAATCGTATTAGGCATACAATGGTTGGCACTTTGTGAGGTCCTTTGCATCAATAGTCTTAATGGGAAACCATCAAGAGTGAACCTGACAATAGTTCTTTGTGAAAGATAGTATATTTTTAGAAATTTTGGCAATTCTCACTCATAATCTGACCATGACATTTCCCAAAAACTCCCATTATGGGGGGGGGGGTATTTTATGGAAATTAAATTTGTTCCTCAGTATTATTTGAGAAGGCCACGACCATTGGGGACCTAATCCAATCTCAAATGGCCCCAAAATAAATCTTATGGGTCTTATCTGTGAAGTAATTTTGTAAAGCTTCCTCTTCCTCAGTGAATGTATGGTTCCCTAGTTGTATTCTCTGCTAGTCTAATGGATCCACGTGGCCATGATATGGTTTGATCCTACTCTCTATGGTTATGATGTAGAAGATGCCTTTCATGAGGCCTCAATTTGGTTTGTGAGCCTCATATGAGCATTGTGAATCCCAATGCCTATAAATACCAAGATCATTTTAACTTTTTATGGGTGGATACCCGATTCTTTTCCATCCAAATTTCATTATGTTCACAATGTACCTAGATCATCGTGAACCAACCAAAAATGGATCACCCATGGTATTCTAGGATAGAAAACCCCCTTTCATTCTCTTAATAGTTAACTCCACCGATGTTGGGGATGAATTTCACAATGTTATACATGCCTTGAGGATGGAGAAGTCTTTCTAGGTTACTTAAGGCTTCACAGAGAATTATCATTTCACCAAGTACTACATTACTTGTACATGGATTCATCTTGAGGTAGATTTGTCATGTTTTGAATATCTCTTTCCTTCACAAATCCCGTGACCTTCACAAATAACCCGAGCTTTGAAAATAACCTTTCTACGAGGCCCCATGCTTTTCAATTTCTCTTTCCATTGCCTCTCCATGTATCCACCCTTCTACTGACACCTCTTTGTGAAAACCGAGTGCCTCAAACATCCACACCCATCAAAGATTGGTTCAGCTGCACCTCAAGTATTCATATGACATATTCCACCAATTCTTGTGACCCATCCACTTCCAGTGTGACCCAAGATTACCATTTACCTGTTGGTTCTCAGCATAGGTACACTAATCACCTTTTCTTCTTATCATAGGGATCCTAATGTGTACCTTTTGATTGACCAATCCTCCAAATCCATGCTCCCTGACATCTATAAATCCATTCCACGCCCATAGGTTCATGAGATACTATTATATAAGCTAATGGATTTAGGATTTAGTGACCCCTTTCCACAATGCATGATGAAAAGCTACATTGAACCATAATCCTCAGTACATGATGTTAAACTGTAATATTGAATTGTGTAATACACATGGGATATGCCACCTTATGTAATTTCCACGTGTAATCCTCACACACCATTGATAGGATGTTCCATGTGTGTCTTAAAGGTAATGAGATCCCCTAACATGAAATGAGTTCCATGTCACATGGATTGAAAAAATCCTCAGACAACCCATATGCATAAGCCACACATCATTTCTCATTATTTCGTCTTCTGAGATACGAGCATATGGTGTACCACTATCGCTTGTTTCTCACATCAAGCATGACTCATGTGGGCTTATAGGATAGTTGAGAACATGTCATTCTTATACTCACCAATTAGGCCTCTCCTACGTGTAAGAACCAACATCCAAATTGCAGACTCCTCTTTAGGTGTGATCCCCAATCAATATCATGCTCCATGGGACACTTCCATGTATAAACCCTGACCAATTGGGAAACACCAACATGTAATCCCAGACCACATTTTCTATTACCTTGGGCCTCCTTATTAGGTTTATCCTACTATGAATTTCTAAAAGTATTTAATATTTGATTTCCAACCAACCATGATATGTTGGAATCCCACCTGTGATCCAAACCCAATACTCAACCCACTATATCTGTCCATCTCCACCCTAGTTTTCCCTGGGCCACCACAAATCAGCAGGGTCATGCCACCTCATCGACTTCATCCATTCCATTCAAATCCATCCTTATTTCAACCAGGACATCACGTTCTAATATGATCTTTTCCAAACCTAGAGACTACACATAACGACCCATACTTTACATCCATTGTTAATACTTCAAAATTGAAGCACACTTATTACAACATATTACAAAACCAGGAAAGGACCATATATGTATAGTGTCTTTAGAAACTGGGAAACATAAACAACTGGTTCATAAAGCATCTACATTGTCTTCCATTTATTTCATCATATCTATAGTCCCTTTTGGCATATCTTACTTAATAAACTTCTTCCTGACCTGGGGAAAGAAAACATACAAAAGGGTGAGCTCAAATTCCCAGTAAGGGTAAAAAAAAAGAAATATCAATCACATCATATTCATAAGAACATAACCTTTTGGAAATCATACCCTGGAAAAGAGATCAAAGTTTCATAACATGGGATAAATCATGGTAGTGAAATGTAATCACAATAATCATAACATAAAACATGAAGCTTTGTGACGTACACACATAATCATAGAGAATCATTTCTTATTAGTCAAGACTCATTCCCAAGACTATCTTAGTGGACAAAGTCCATTTCTGAACCGAGTTCATTCCTCGTTTCAGTCCTGTTTCACTGAACCGGTTTAACCTGTCGTTCCAGCCATGTCTATCTCATGAGATATAAAATCTTTACCCAATGCATTGGAGGGAGATATAGGTCCCACCCATCTCATAATGATACCATTCTTATGTGTGCCACAAAATCATAAATCATACATCATTGCATAACCCATGTAATAAAAATGGGATTCTTAAACATCGTGACATCATAAAACAATTCATATAAGATAAAGGAATTCATAAAAATATTTCAATCACAACATAATAAAATCAATATAATAATAGGGATATAAACAGAACCCTATATTATCTTAGATAGAAAATAATTTTGATAAAACAATTGACCTCCATTCTTGAGGAAAATATCCTTTCTACTTCAAAAACACTTTTCCTTTCGTAACATGTCATGAAATTCTAAACTAAAAGAAGTTGATTAAAAATAAACCTGAAAACATGTAAAGGAAGCTTCTTGGAAATAATGTTTTAAAAATCCATTCATGCCGTATAAGTTAGAAAAACATTCTTCTCGTACTTTTTTCAGAAAAGTCAAAAAGTACCTCGTACGAAAAACGAAAAAAGATTCCTTTCATATATTTTACTAAAAACTCACCGAAGGGTAAAATTGGATTTAAACAATTGTAGGAGGATATAAATAATATTAAATATTTTGGACACATGGATGTGGATGGTAAAATACACCCCAATAAATACCAAAGTATAAACAATCTCGGATAAAAATGAGATTGTGAAATTTTCCCTTACCTTAGGTCTGATTTTCTTCATAAGTGTCCGAACCTCCTGTATAATGATTTAAATAATGTCATTGACTTATTATAAAATCATACTCATTGTTATGATATCATATATGGTCATATTCTTAGCTTATTATTAGTAATATTTCATTGTACTTGTTATTAGGGGGTTTATTACTTTTTGTTCTTATGTGTGTTTTGTCGAATAAATTCTTATTCTTCATTTGAGGTTATAGATACCTCATTTCCAGAATGGTATTAGTGTAATATATATCATATTTATTCACTCAATTCATTTCTGTAATCATTATGGAATGAAAATCATGTAGAACGAGTCGCATCACATCGTGGAGACGGTATTTCGTACGTACGCACGAGCGATAATATCATTCCCATGATCGTGGAATTGTATTGGAGTGTATGTATACTATTTCAGAATAAATATCACTTTAAAATAATCATATATATTTATTATTTACACCATTATACCCATCCAAGTAAGGTGGTGGTGGAAAATAGATTACACTACAGCGTGGAGACGATATTCCATACGTACGCACGCACGGTGATTTCGTTTTCCGTAGGATGGATAGATGGTGAAATAGGGTTGTTTCATACTTATAATAATATATCGTTATATGAGTGATACTGATGTTATTAATTCATAATGAAACAACTAAAGAAGAAGAAGTGGAAGAAGAGATAAAGTTTCAATAATTGGTAACGGACATTACCTCTTCTTTGAAGCGCTTCTTTGAGACCTCCTTTTAGGGCACTAAAATTGGTCTTTAAAGAAGACCAGGACATCTAGGAAGTTTATCTGGAAGTGTAGAGGAGAAATTGGCAGGCTTTGACCGAGCTTGAAGGCTCAATGTGGTGTGAGGAAGACAGGGGGGAGGTGCCCTTTTAAAATGGAGGAGAGGGGCACCTTTGGAAAAACTAAATATATTATTTTATTATAAAGCCATGTTCGGTTTTAAATAGCTCCAAATTGATTTTTTTCGAATATAAGGTGGGGATTGGTAGAAATCCTCTCATACAATATAATTTGGACAAGTTTAGTTTATTATTTTAACCTTATCATTTAGATTTAACTTTATGTGAGATAATTTTACTTTTACCGTGTCTTTTTGTGTTCTTACAATATAAGGTTAATAAACATACTATAACAAGACAAACGAACCTGAAGTTGTTTATTATTAATATATATAACCTTATCTAAGTCCTTTGGCCGATCCGTAGTTTTTTAGGAATAATATGACAATTAATAATATAATATTTGTTTTAAAAACTATTTTATGTCAATTTTGAAACTATTTAGTAATTGATTTTTGTGAATATCATAACAGAATGATTAGTTCGAAAAAAGTTAATTAAATCAATACTAACATGTCATATTAACCTAGAAAATTAGTGTAATTCCTAAAAAGTCTCAAATTACATTTATTTGGGTATTTATGACATCAATTATGTCAATATTTCATTAATAAGATAATTACTTCACCATCTTTGTGTCATAAATAAATTAAATTATTTAACGTCTAAAAATTACAAATAAAATACCAATATGTAGGAAATAATTTCATATTTCTATAGAATATTTATAGTCTAATATTTCTTATTTATGACCCCATATTAAAAATTATTTACTTATTAAACTATGATTATAACTATTTTAACCCTTTTTTAAATAAATTAATAATAAATGTCCTAATCTAATCCAAGTGGGCCTAAATGGTCATATTTTATTCCTAAGGTTGTTTTTGGTCGAATTACACTTAACCAATAGAATTAGGACATGTTTTAGGGTAATAATAATATCATTTTTACCCTTAATTACCCTATTTACTTTTAACCGTGGTAAAAAAAAGTAAAAAGTTACTATTCACCAAAAATTATTTTCATCTCATTGAACCGTATTTTACTTGCTGACATCAACCGTGTCTCTCAGATTTTTGAAATTTCACACACAGAAGTGGTAAAATTATGTTTTATGTAAATTTGCAAATTCTCCTATGAGGTGGGTAAAAGACGGTGAAAAGTTCAATAAAATTTTTATATGTCTAAAATTATTATAAAATGACTCCAATGAATTGAATTGAAATTATATAGGTATTATGTATCAATTTTGACATAAAATAAATTTAAATAAAATAAATAATTATTTAAATAAAAAGTCGGTTTTTAAATAGTAACCGAGTGTTTTCACTATTCATCAAAAATTGAAAGTTTTCAGAAAAATACCAAAATTTCACCCTAGGCTTATTTCGATATTCTGAATCGAAAAATGAATTCCGTTTTGAAAAATAAAAATTACAAAATTTAAAAAAGTGGGTATTACTATTCATAACGGCTAGTTTTAATAATATTTTAATAGCATATCGTTGTTTAGTTAAACTCGGTATTGCGTATGATGCAAGCTATCAAGGAAGGCCACGATTGCGTGTAACGCAAGCCAAGATCGTGTTGTGTGTAGTGATAGATTCCTTTGATGATTTATATAAAATAAAAACAAAATATTTCTTATAAAAGTCTCGGGTGTTACATTCTACCCCACTTAAAATGAATTTCGCCCTCGAAATTCGTCACTTGTAACAAACAGATGAGGATACCTCTCCCTCATCATATCCTCAAGATACCATGTTGCTTCTTCTAATTGGTGGTTCCTCCATAAAATATTCACCAAGCGAGTGGTCTTGTTCTGTAGGACTTTTTCACTACGATCGAGAATCTCTATCGGCTGTTCTTTATAAGAAAGATCTTGTTCCAGTGGTACAACTTCTGAGCTGAGTACATGTGAAGGATCCGGTATGTACTTTCTCAGGAGGGATACATGGAACACATCGTGAACTTGATAGAGATTCGGTGGAAGCGCCAATAGGTAAGCTATATTCCCAACACGATCCAGTATTTCGAAAGGACCAATATACATAGGGCTCAACTTTCCCTTCTTTCAAAATCTCATTACTCTCTTCCAAGGAGATATTTCTAAGAATACTTTATCACCCACTTCAAACTCTAAGTCTTTTCTTCGGCTGTCGGCATAACTTTTTTGCCGACTCTGAGTTGCTCTTATGTGTTGTTGAATAGATCAGAAATTTTCGGACATCTCATCAACAAGATCAGGTCCTAATAGCTTTCTTTCCCCAACTTCATCCCAGAAAGTTGGAGTCCTGCATTTCTTTCCATAGGGAGATTCATAAGGAGCCATATGAATACTAGAGTTAAAGCTATTGTTATAAGACAATTCCACCAAAGGTAGGTGTTGATCCCAATCACCTTTGAAATTCATAGAGCAAGCGCTCAACATATCTTCTAGAGTTTGAATTTTCCTCTCAGACTGACCGTATGTCTGAGGATGATAAGTAGTGTTGAAAGTCAACTCTGTATCGAGAGTATGCTGAAGACTTCGCCAGAACTTTGAGGTAAACCTCGGATCTCGATCAGATATAATAGGAAGTGGTACTCCATGCAATCTTACCACTTCCTTTACATATATGCTCGCAAGCTGATCCAGAGAGAATTCCTCTCTAATAGCAGTGATGTGTGCAAACTTTGTAAGACGATCAACTATGACCCAGATAGCATTATTGCCTTTGGATGTTTTAGGAAGTCCTATGACAAATTCTATAGTGATGTTTTCCCATTTCCATTTGTGTATGGGTAATGGTTGTAACATCCCCTTTGACTTTTCTCTCTAAGATTTAACTTGTGACAAACTAAGCATCGAGAGACATATTCAGCAACATCTCTTTTCATTCCATCCCACCAGAAGTACTCTTTCAGGTCCCTATACATCTTCGTGATTCTAGGATGAATAGAGAATGAAGAACTATGAGCCTCATCCAGCAGCTCGTTCTTTAATTCGGGGATGGGAGGAACATAAACCCAATTTCGGAACATTATTATCCCATCACAATCAAGGTTGAATTCTGGAACATTTCTCACTTTCTTTTGTAACTCTAAATCTTCTTTCTGTGACTCTTTAATCATAACATGTATAGATGGTTGAACATTCATTTGAGAAAGATACAATTTTTTCCCTTTAATTATAATTACAAGGTCCATCCTTTGTAAATATATAAATACTGGATCTTTTGTGATCCATATCATGGATAAACTGGCATGGTATTTTCGACTTAATGCATCTGCCACCTTGTTTGCTTTCCCAGGGTGGTAATGAATTGAGCAGTCATAATCCTTAATTAGCTCCAACTCTCTTCTTTGGCGCATATTCATCTCCTTTTGTGTGAAAATATACGTTAAACTTTTATGATCAGTATAAATGCCACACCTTTCTCCATAAAGATAATGCCTCCAAATCTTTAATGCAAAGATTACCACAGCTAACTCCAAATTATGAGTTTGGTAATTTTGCTCATGGATTTTCAACTATCGTGAAGCATAAGCTATAACCATATTATTTTTCATAAGAACACACCCAAATCCCTTCTTGGATGCATCACTGTAGATCACAAACCTTTCTCCACTACAAGGCAGTGTGAGCACAGGTGCACTGGATAACTTTCTTTTCAACTCCTTGAAATTCTCTTCACATTCATCCGTCCAAACAAACTTAATCCTTTCCGAGTCAACCTGGTGAGTGGATTAGATAATCGTGAAAAATCATTCACAAAACGTCGAAATATCAAGCCAAACCAAGAAAACTTCGAATCTCAGTTACTGTTGTTGGTCTCGACCATCTTTCAATAACCTCTGTTTTTGCTGGATCCACAGATATCCCCTCTTCTGAGATTATGTGACCCAAAAATGAAACTTTTTGAAGCCAAAATTCACACTTGGAAAATTTGGAATAAAGCTTCTCCTTTCTCAGGGTCTTCAATATAATTCTCATGTGATCTTCATTTCTTCCATGCTCTTTGAATATACAAGAATATCATCTATAAAGACTACCACAAACTGATCAATATAGTCTCTAAAGACTCTATTATTCAGATCCATGAAGATAGAAGGGGCATTAGTAAGACCAAATGGCATCACTATAAATTCATAGTGTCCATAACTTGTACGGAAAGCCTTCTTTGGTATATCATCCCTTTTGAACCTTAATTGATGATACCCTGAACGAAGATCAATCATGGAAAAGTATTGAGCTTCGCGTAGTTGGTAAAATAAGTCATCAATGCGCGGGAGAGGATATTTGTTCTTGATAGTGATCTTGTTAAGTTCTCGATAATCAATGCAGAGTCTCATTGATCCATCTTTCTTCTTAACAAACAGAACAGGTGCTCCCCAAGGTGACGCACTAGGGCATATAAACCCCTTATCAAGATTCTCTTGGAGTTGCTTCTTCAATTCCTGCAACTCAATTGGGTCCATTCTATAAGGTGTCTTTGAAATAGGTAATGCACCCGGTACGAGTTCTATTGAAAACTCAACTTCACGATTTGGTGGAAGACCCAATAATTCTTTTGGAAAGACATCATCAAACTCCCGTATAATGGGAATATTATTAATCGTGAGTTTCTCACCAACCATTTGAGATAAATAAACTTCATTTAGTGGAATCAAGACCCATAAGATGGAAGAAATTTCCACTGGAAGGTTATGTTCATCCTTGCATCGATAGACGATCAAAGATTGATCTGGAATATGAAATGTGACTCCCCTTCTTTGGAAATTGCTATGAGCTCCATATAGAGAATGCCAATCCATGCCAAGAATCACATAAAATTCCACTACAGGGAGGATCACAAGATTTTCAAGAAGCACTTTCCCACAAACGTCAATCAGAGAATAATTATAAACTTTTTATGCGACTGTTGTTCCATTAGGGGTTGTCACAGCTAACTCAACATCTAATTGTTGAGGTAATACGGTGATACCCTTAGAACATTCTTCAGAAATAAAGGAGTGGGTGGATCCAGAATCAAATAAAACATTTTCTACTTTAGAGTGGATGGTAAGTTTACCTTTCACTACTTCATTATCGTACTCCACATCGCTGATAGAAATTGCATGTGACTTTCCTTTTTCTTTAGCCTTAAGAGTTTGTTGACATCGATCATCATAAAAAACCCATGGATTAGGGAATTGATTGGCATAATGCCCCATTTCCTTGAACTTGTAACATTGAAGTGTAGGAGGTGTACTCTGTGTAGCCTTTTCATTGTTCTCATCACTAGACATCTTCTTCCCATCATTGCGGCATTCAAATGCCCGATGACCTTCCTTTCCACATTTGAAACATTTACATGTCCCTTTAAGACAATTGCCTCCATGTTTCTTTCTACACTTTGAGCATAAGGGAAAACTAATCTTCTTTTCAGTGTGCTCTTTAAATTTTCCTTTGAATTCCATTTTCCTCTTCTTATCAAACCCATATGACTGATGGGTTACTCCAATATCCATCTCAACTTTGAGATCACATTGAACGATTTCCTAGTACCTATTGAAGTCCCTTATGGCTAACACCCTTCGAAGACTTGGTTTTAAGCCACTAAATAATCGATCGATATTACTCTCAGGATGGATAATAATTCCGGAAGTGTACCTAGCAGGTCTTGTAAAATTTTCTTCGTAGATACCAACAGATTCATCATCCTTTTGCTTTAGTTCAAGAAACTCCTTCTCTATCTTTGTTCGGAGAATACAAGGGAATTACTTATTGAAAAATAAGTTCTTGAACTCGTCCCATTCCATGGAATCAATTTCATCTCTTGGCCTAAACTTCTTGATATGATTCCACCATTGATCAGCATCACCTTCCAAACGATACACTGATAAGATGACTTTATCATGTTCAGAACATTGAAGAACTGAAAATATCTTTTCAGTAGTAATGATCCATTGTTCAGAAACTAATGGATCAGTAGACCCGCTGAATGAAGGTGGATGCTGTCTCATGAAGGATTCAACAGAATTTTTCTCCTTCCTTTGCTCGTTTGGAAGTACTGCATGATTCATAGCTTTAGAAAGTTGTGTGAGCATGGCTACAAGGTTTTCCATTCCAGCTCCCATAACGTTTGGTTGCTCAGGGGGACAATCATTGCATTTCCCTTCGCATTCCATATTAACACGGTTCTTTTGGGTTCCAGCCACTGACTAAAACCAAGAAAAATAGTGTGAGCAACACTAATTATAATAGGAAAACCACATAATCGAGAATAAAATTTCACACTTAAGGTCTTATCCTAGGTTATTCATGGCCATTTCTAAAACACTAAGATTGTGTTCTATGATTAGAATTATCCTTAGGAATATTACTAAGGCTTTCACATCCTAGTTTCCAAAGGTTGACTATACCTTTCCTCTGATACCAACTATAATGAGCAATAATTTATATACATTGTTAATACTTCAAAATTAAAGCACACTTATTACAACATATAACAAAACCAGGAAAGGATTGTTTAGGTATAGTGTCTTTATAAACTGGGAAACATAAACAACTGGTTCATAAAGCATCTATATTGTCTTCCATTTATTTAATCATATCTATAGTCCCTTTTGACATATCTAACTTAATAACCTTCTTCCTGACCTGGGGAAAGAAAACATACAAAAGGCTGAGCTCAAATTCTCAGTAAGGGTAAACAAAAGAAATATCAATCACATCATATTCATAAGAACATAACATTTTGGAAATCTTACCCTGCAAAAGAGATCAAAATTTCATAACATGGGATAAATCATGGTAGTGAAATGTAATCAGAATAATCATAACTTAAAACATGAAGCTTTGTGGAATACACACATAATCATAGAGAATCATTTCTTATTAGTCAAGAATCATTTCCAAGACTATCTTAGTGGACAAAGTCCATTTCTGAACCGAGTTCATTCCTCATTTCAGTCCGGTTTCACTGAACCGGTTTAACCTATCGTTCCAGCCATGTCTATCTCATGAGATATAAAATCTTTACCCAATGCATTGGAGGGAGATATAGGTCCCACCTATCTCATAATTATACCATTATTATGTGAGCCACAAAATCATAAATCATGCATCATTGCATAACTCATGTAATAAAAATGGGATTCTTAAACATCGTGATATCGTTAGACAATTCATATAAGATAAAGGAATTCATAAAAATATTTCAATCACAACATAATAAAATCAATGTAATAATAGGGATGGAAACAGAACCCCATATTATCTTAGATGGAAAATAATTTTGATAAAACAATTGAACTCCATTCTTGAGGAAAATATCCTTTCTACTTCAAAAAAACTTTTCCTTTGTTAACATTTCATACAATTCTAAAATAAAAGAAGTTGATTAAAAATAAACTTGAAAACTTTTAAAGGAAGCTTCTTGGAAATAATGTTTTAAAAATCCATTCATTCCGTATAAGTTAAAAAAACATTCTTCTCGTACTTTTTTCGGAAAAGTCAAAAAGTACCTCGTATGAAAAACGAAAAAATATTCCTTTCATATATTTTACTAAAAACTCACTGAAGGGTAAAATTGGATTTAAAAAATTGTATGAGGATATAAATAATATTACATATTGAGGACACATGGATGTGGATGATAAAATACACCCCAATAAATACCAAAGTATAAACAATCTCAGATAAAAATGAGATTGTGATATTTTCCATTACCTTAGGTCCGATTTGCTTCATATGTGTCTGAAACTCCTGTATAATGATTTTAATTATGTCATTTATTTATTCCAAAATCATAATCATTGTTATTATATCATATATGGTCATATTCTTAGCTTATTATTAGTAATATTGCATTGCTACTTGTTATTCGGGTGTTTATTACTTTTTGTTCTTATGCGTGTTTTGTCGAATAAATTTTTATTCTTATTTTTAGGTTATAGATACCTCATTTACAGAATTCTATTAGTGTAATATATATCATATTTTTTCACTCAATTCATTTCGGTAATCATTATGCAGTGAAAATCATGTAGAACGAGTCGCATCATATCGTGGAGACGGTATTCCGTACATAGGCACGAGCGATGATATCATTCCCATGATTGTGGAATTGTATTGGAGTGTATGTATACTATTTTAGAATAAATATCACTTTGAAATATTCATATATATTTAATCTTTACACCATTATACCCATCCAAGTAAGGTGGTGGTGGGAAATAGATTACACCACGGCGTGGAGACGGTATTCCGTACGTACGCACATGCGGTGAATTCGTTTTCCGTAGGATGGATAGATGGTGAAATAGGGTTGTTTCATACATATATTAACATATCATTATATTAGTGATACTGATGTTATTAATTCATAATGAAACAACTAAAGAAGAAGAAGTTTAAGAACAAATAAAGTTGAAAGAATCTGTAACGGACATTACCTCTTCTTTGAAGCTCTTCTTTGAGACCTCCTTTTAGGGCACTAAAATTGGTCTTTGAAGAAAACCAGGACCTCTAGGATGTTTCTAGGGAAGTGGAGAGGAGAAATTATCAGGGTTTGGCCGAGCTTGAAGGCTCAAAGTTGTGTGAGGAAGAGAGGGTGGAGGTTCCCTTTTATAAGGGAGGAGAGGGACACCTTTGGAAAAACTAAAAATATTATTTTATTATAAAGCCATATTCGATTTTAAATAGCTCAAAATTGATTTATTTAGAATCTAAGGTGGGGATGGGTCGAAATATTCTCATCCAATATAATTTGGACATGTTTAGTTTAATATTTCAACCTTATCATTTAGATTTAACTTTAAGTTAGATAATATTACTTTTACCGTGTCTTTTTGTGTTCTTACACTATAAGGTTAATAAACATACTATAACAAGCCAAACGAACCCCAAGTTGTTTATTATTAATATATATAACATTTTCTAAGTCATTTGGCCTAACCTTAGATTTTTAGGAATAAAATAACAATTAGTAATATAATATTTGTTTTATAAACTATTTTATGTCAATTTTGACACTATTTAGTAATTGATTTTTGTGAAACTCATAACAGAATGATTAGTTCTAAAAAAGTTAGGTAAATCAATACTAACATGATATATTAACCTATAACATTAGTTTAATTCATAAAAAGTCTCAAATTACATTTATTTGGGTATTTATAACATCAATTATGTCAATATTTCATTAATAAGATAATTACTTCATCACCATTGTGTCATAAATAAATTAAATTATTTAATGTCTAAAAATTACAAATAAAACACCATTATGTATGAAATATTTTTAGCTTGATAAGGAATTTTTATAGTCGAATATATCTTATGTATAACCCTATATTAAAAACTATTTACTTATTAAACTTCGATTTGAAGTATTTTAACCCTTTTTTAAATAAATTGCTAATAAATGTCCTAATCTAATCCATGTTAGCCTAAATGGTCACATTTTATTCCAAAGGTTGTTTTTGGTCGAATTACACTTATCCAATAGAATTAGGACATGTGTTAGGGTAATAATAATATCATTTGTACCCTTAATTACCCTATTTACTTTTAACCGTGGTAAAAAAAAGTAAATAGTTACTATTCACCAAAAATTATTTTCATATCATTGAACCAAATTTTACTTACTAACATCAACCGTGTCTCTTGGATTTTTGAAATTCCACTCACAGAAGCGGTAAAATTATATTTTATGTTAATTTTCAAATTCTCCTAGGAGGTGGGTAAAAGACGGTGAAAAGTTCAATAAAAGTTTTATATATCTAAAATTATTATAAAAAGACTCCAATGAATTGCATTGAACTTATATAGGTATTATGTATCAATTTTGACCTAAAATAAATTTAAATAAAATAAATAATTATTTAAATAAAAAGTCGGTTTTTAAATAGTAACCCAGTGTTTTCACTATTCATCAAAAATATAAAGTTTTTAGAAAAATACCAAAATTTCACCCTAGGTTAATTTCGATATTCCGAATCCAAAAATGAAGTCCATTTTGCAAAATAAAATTTAAAAATTTCAAAAAGTGTGTATTACTATTCATAACGTCTAGTTTTAATAATATTTTAATAGCATATCATTGTTTAGTGAAACTCAGTATTGTGTATGACGCAAGCTATCAAGGAAGGTCGTGATTGCGTGTAAAGAAATACAAGCTAGTGTTGTGTGTAGTGAAAGATTTATTTGATTATTTATATAAAATAAAAACAAAATAATTCTTATAAAATTCTCGGGTGTTACACTACATCTCTTCTGGTTTCCTTTGGGACACTTTTAGGTGTAATCCCTATCATCACCATACAATGAAGAGGAATCCTCTTTTGAGGGGAATATTTCACATGCAACCCCACTCTATCCATCGATCTAAATGGGGTTTGATCCTTATCCTTTAAATAGTGTACATAGGATGCCTCTTTAGGGATAAATCCCAGCCAATGGTAAAACATGGTACCACCACCTAGTGGTGAAACATCATGATCCATCCTCATCGGTGTCCCAATCATCCTCCATTGATTGAAATCTTCCCTCCTATGGGCAGACCTATGGGGTCCACCCCTTTCTAAATTATGATCCATCTTCCTTCAAGATGTGACGTCTCCCTTTATGGGACACATCTCCTTGGTCCACCTCTATTGGCATTCTGACCCATCTTCCAGTAAACCCTCCAGGTGCTCCATCATATGGATGCACCTCCAGGATATGTCTCAATTAGACATATCAAGCCACCTCCACAAGATGTTAAATTTGTGAATCCAAAAACACACCTCATGCCAATCATGGTATGCCTAAGTTGAAATCTATGGAATATTTTAATTTGGAATAAGATACCTCTCGATCGACACAAGATGACTTGGGATTCATGTCCGAGATGCCTCCAAGAGATTCCCTCATACAAGTAAGAATAAAGGTGACCAATGATCTAGTTTCATGACATGCCAGCAATGTCGAATATGAAAAACACCTTACCGAGGGTTTCTTCCCTGTCCAAACTTGTTGAAATATCCTGAAACAAGCTGTGTAATTAACCAGTGTCCACAAAGATATGGCATCAAAAATGTGTTTCTAGAACATTTCTTAGTCTATGAGGGAGACTCAGACTAGGTGACTAGATCCAATGAGGAATCCATGAAAGGAGGAGCTAACAACCCATCATCCCATTTTAATCAAGGAGCATACATCACCAAAATAAAGTTATGAATGCCACCCTCCATTAGAAATATGGGATATATAGAAAAACTCACACCAACTCACAATAACAAATGAGTTGAGGCACCCTGGTGAAATCATTGGAAACAATAATATAAAAATGAATAAACTCTCCCAGGCTCTGTAGAAATTGTAATAGGTTTCATGGTAAGCCTAAATTTTAACTTCTGGATGGATTTCATGAAACCTTATGACCAGTGGAACGTCAGACCATTTTTAGTAAGACAAGTTAGAGGTGCAGAGATGCGTAAGAGGTCTTGTATTTAATGCCTGTAATATCCTGTTGACCATATGAAAATCGGTATATCAAACGCCTTTTTTGGATTCCCCCAAGAAACTGCATTAATAATATTATTTTTGTTAATAAATACTCTTAATTCTTATTTAATATGACCCACGGATAAATTTTTCGATCTAGAAGTGGAACATCACAAACATGGTATAAATCCAACACTCTCTCAGTGTATTCAAAAAGTTCTCAATGTGTTTAGCATGGTCGATATGAGTGTGACAAGACATGAATATTTCATCCATGAACACCATGACAAGGAAATCCTAATAGGTGTGGGAAACCCTCTTTATCAAATAAATGAAAATTTTGGGAACGTTTGTAAGAAAGAATGACATAATGAGATACCCATATAATCCTTAATGACTATGAAAATCCTTACCTTGTATATCGAAAGGACTAACACAAAAATGATGATAGCCTAATCAAAAGATGATCTTTGAGAATACCCTATATCCTCATAGATGGTAATTCAAATAATCTATTTGAGGTAGTGGATATGGGTTCTTAAACACAATCTAGTTCAACCATCTGTAATACTTGAAAATCCATAGGGTTCCATCAACCTTCTTGGGGAAAAGAATAGGTGAACCCTAATAATAATTGCATGGTTGAATAAGATCATTAAATTCCAGATATTCCAACTTCCTATTGAGATCTTAGAGATCAGTGGGATCCATTCTATATAGAGTAATGGATAATAAATATTCTCCTGGAACAATCACAAATGTTATATATACATCTCACTTAGGAGGTACAATTTTTTTTTTGAAAGAAATCCCTAAAATGATCTATAATGGGAGTAAAATCTTCAAGATGTATTCCCTCTCCTCCATGAAGTGACTATAAATTCAGGTAGTCACAAAAACTATCCCATGATACTCTGGTATATCTCTACTGGCCTGAAAATTCCACAAACTCGTGTAGAGTTTTTTTCTACCCTTTTTAGATGTAAATGATACCTTGTGGTAATAGAAATTCATATAGTCATGTGTTTCCAATGCTTTTATGCCGGGGAGCGTGCGCGCACATCCGTCACGGAGAGGATGCACGGCTCGATGTAAAAGCGTTGGAAATAGAAAATGGTGAACCCAATGTGAAGCTCTTCTCCTCAATATAGGGACTGGTAGAGTTTGGGGTGTCGGAAAAGTATGTCACTGGGTCCGGGCACCTAGCACCGAGACGCGAAACTCGCCAGGGGTTGAGACAGTCGAGACGTTGAGCACTCCGCTCTGCGACGTCGTCAGCGTGGATCACTCTCGCCAACCATGGAAGAAGGAATGACTCTGGGCTATTGGTTGTCAATTTCTTTTCCTGTTAGTACTAATGGGTCCATCTCCCTGCTTCCAGGAATCATATCGCTGCATCCAGAGCTCGATCGCCACCTGCCCACCGATGTAGGGGCAGGGGCAATACCGACGCGGACACCCTGTGTGGCCCCGCCTTTTCCACAGCTGCTCCAACTCCAACTGCTATGACTGTCGGGCGCTCACGCCCCCTCTCCCCATCATAGATCACCTAACGAAGGGTGATCAATAACCTGGTTCGTAGGAACGAGGGAGAAGGGGTCATCCCCACCAGGGACATGGCTCATTTGGATCTAGAGGCAGCTGCACCTCACCACCATCGCTGCACCTGAGGGCTGCGCTGTGAGCCGTTGCTTCCCACTCCAACGTTCAACCATTTCAGGAGCCTATCCCCAGAGCACCTTGGCACCTCCCATCCCTACACCGATGAGGTAAGGGATGTCCATGTTTTCCCAGCCGGAGACATGTTACAGGGGTTCACGACAAGGGCCTCCGCCAGGCTACGTCGACGCCTCTGCCCAACTCCCCAGACTGAGGAGAAGGCAATCTCTATGCCCGCACCACCGGTTCCAACCCATCTGACCCTACGCCAGCGTCGGGGACAAGCGAAAGAGAATGCCTGCCCTGGGGTACTAACAACAGCGACCACCGTGGCCCGAGCCACTTTTGACTCCGGTTACCATACCCCTGCATGCGCTGAGCAGGGGAAATCACATGCCCGACCCGGATAGAGACCCTGACCGCCCCCCAGGAAGGTTGGGCCAACTCTCTCAGTCATTGGAACAGGTAATGGCCACTGTGGACCAATTCTCAGTAGTACCATCCAGCGTGAAG
The DNA here is from genome assembly GCA_963277665.1 of Viscum album. NCBI lineage: Eukaryota > Viridiplantae > Streptophyta > Magnoliopsida > Santalales > Viscaceae > Viscum > Viscum album. Next base: position 338,318,535 of record OY728140.1, read on the forward strand.
GCCCACTCTGTGCCACTGATCTGGAAAAAAAGACCTCCCCGTGACAGCTACAGTCCAGTACGGCTCTTTCCAGCGCCCACTGCATTGAATACTGGTTCACTTCCCCTGTCATTGGCCACGAGTATGGAGTCGTTGCATGTCCGGTCACTCACCCACATGGAGGTCCTCCCCAAGTCCCTTTCGACATCTTTCCCAATGCATCCCGCACCAAGGCCTTCAGTCCTCTCGGCCCCAGCACTATTACGGCCAGAGGACTCCATGAATGAGATCAGCCCGGCCCCTAGGAGCCACCTAGGGGCAGGAAGGCGGGACGTCGTCATCGTAAGAGGAATGTCAAGGAAGTCTGGATGAAAATCAAACCAGTCCATTTCTCGGACTCTGAGGCGGAGTCTGAATCGGCGATGGAACCCTCCCCTTGTCCTATTAGTCAAGGGCAAGGGTGGGGATGCGGCGTGTCAGCCTCGTACTCCCCATATGCGAGATCTGTATGATCCCATCCTCCCTTCAGAGGTATATCCAGGAGGACGAGGACTCGACATACTCCCAGGGGTCCAACATGCAGTTACCACTGGCCACCCCGGAAGCACCTTCCACCTTGGTCAGAGAGGGGGGAGAACTCTTCTGGGGACCGATGGAGGATTCACGACATGACACACCCTCAGCAAGCACCGACACTGTGACAGGAGGCCCATTCGTCGGCCCAACCTATCGCGACGTGGCAGCTAGGATACTACAACCCTTGGAGGATGACTTAGTATTCAGCGGCCAATCAGCCTGCTCGCCGTATTCCCCGCTTGCCAGCCCACCAGCCTAGCAGCCTGCCTCGACACCGCTGCCAGTTCCCTGGACATTCTCGGTTGATGAGCAGGGGTAGAAATGGCCGGATCCCGAACCAGAGTCGTGGAGCATCTGGACCGTCCTTGCACTGGGCCACTTCCTCGAGAAGTTTTGGCCGGTCGCAGGAACAGATTTTGACATACCAGAGTCGCTCACCCCGGTAGAGTTTGAATGTTTCCGCCAGAATCTCCAGGTGACTCACTCCCATCATTTTCATCAGCAAGCACCTTATCCCAGAAGTCAAGCAAATCTCGTGGATATCGGAGAGTAGTGTCGTCGGGCCAACCTAGCTGCGCTCCCAGCGGTTTGGCACCCCGAGGTACTCAGCCACCACAGGGCCGTCCAGCAACAATGCATCCATATTTTTCAAGTACTCCGAAAACATATCGAGAAGGACACCCCCAAGCGCACGTCCATGGATGGGGACAGTACACTACCCTTCTTTTCAGTACGATTCACAAACTGCACGACTCACTGGGCAGCTCTGAAGCAATGCCGCCAAGGGCAGCGGCGGCCAAAATGGCCGACCTTTTAGGTGAGAGAAATGGTGTGGAACTCTTCGATGGGGACTCACCCCCTGAGGAAAAGCTGCTACTGGACCCATATTGGAGGATTAATCACCAAAAGAGGAGCCTCCTATGTCTCCCCGCACCCACCGAGGCATTAACACTGAGCTGAAACATCGACAAGGGTAAAGAGCACGTCGGGGATATCAAGCTCGCCGGCCGATCTTCATTGTTACATAAGGAAGAGGAAGATCCCGAGAAGTCTTCGCTGTGCCAATAGCTTGCTAAGAAGAAGAGGTTGGTTGGTGAGCTCTTGGCCGAATGCATTGCAGAGCACCGGCCTGACTACGGTATTCCTAGGCCGGGACAGTAGGGGCAGGAGCAACAACCCCTTGACGAGATTCTCCTGGGCAACCGCTATCATGCCGTGTTCGCTGACAGGGGAGAGGCTGGAGCCCATGGAAGGAGGGCGCGATACATTTCGGAGAACCCTCCTGAGCGGCGTGATCACCTAAGGGACCCCGCTCGGTTTCCTCCCGCTGCTCTGAGAGTCGCTCCTTCTTCCGCCCCGCAAGTTGTTGAGCTTGAATACCGAATTGAAGAGCCCGACAATGTGCTTTTGGTTAGGGATCCCCGTCAGGATAGGAACCCACATCCAGACGATCTAATGAACGCACTCATCGCCCGCTTGGAGGCTTTGGAAACTCGGCAAGTGGAAATCCCACCGGACTGTAAGCCATACCCAGCATGGGTGGATAATATTCCGGCCCCGCAGGGATTTGGGAACCCCACATTCACCCCCTTTAACGAGACCAGGGACCCACCACAACACCTGGCCCACTTCAACTTGAGGTGCGGGCCTATGTTAGGAACTCCGGCGCAGCAGGAGGCTGCCAAGCTTCGTTGCTTCGTTCAGACGCTAGAAGGACCAACATTCGTCTGGTACAACCAGCTCCCTGTCAGATCTGTGACTAGCTGGGAGGACCTTCATAGGAAATTCCTCTACCAGTTCAGTTCCACAACCCAGAAGACGAACATTGTTGACCTCTTTAAGTGAAAACAAAGGCCTGATGAGCGAGTCGCGGACTTCATCGTCCGGTGGAAGGGGATCACGTACTCCCTTGACATGCCACTAACTCAGGAGAAATTACTGACAATGTGTGTAGGGGTAATCAAGGTAGAGTTGGTTCCTTCTATGATCACTCAGAATTACCTCGAAGGATTCCGGGACTTCCCATACAAGGCTCAACACCTTGAAGAAGCCCTACAACAGGCTAGTCAGGCACACCCACGACCTCCTGTAATCACTACAAGGAGAGTCACCAGAGCCGATCCGGCTGCTGTGGCCCAGATAGAGGCCCCCGGGTAGCTAGAGTTGCTACCAGTGAGGCAAGCTCCGTAGCCCCATAGGGGTCCGCCCCCTAGAGCGTAGCCTCCAGCCCAATAGTGACCGCCTCAGAATCAGTAGGCGCCTCCGCGTAACGCACCGCCACCACCTATGTGAGACAACCAGGCTCTGCCTTCTCGCCATGCTCCTCCGGCCCCTCTTCAGGGATAGCCTCCTAGAGCCCCCATTCCTAACAAAAGTAATCGGACTTACTCGTTTGACGAGGCCTAGGTTCCCGGTTATTTCCATAGTGCCTTGGAGCAGAGAATCGTGCGATTTCCTGAGTGCCGGAAGCCGGAAGAGGTGCGTCTCACTGATCACCCCAACTACTGCCCTTATCACGGGACCCTGGGACACACCATCCAACGATGCTACGTGTTTAAGTAATGGATCCAAGACCAGATTGACAACAATATAATCAGGTTGGGCCCAGCCTCGACAAAAGTAGCAGGTGTCTTTGTGTGACCAGAGGACAGTAGTGGCAATGATGATTAGTGGCAGCAGGTTTTCGACCATGGGTCCCGGAAGTGTAACCATTGGATAGCCCGCAAGACGGTCTCCCGCACCCATGGAATCATCGGTGCCTGCCTGAATCAGCCAAAGCTCTCATAATCTGCGAGAGAAACCTTGGAATCCTCATCCCAGCCTACCTCTTCCCGTAACAGCAAGCGGCGGTGCAAGAAGAAAGAATGTGCCCTGAAAATACCGTCATCATCCCGCACTCTTGGCGATTTTATGCCCCCAGAAATGGGGATCCCTCTGAGAATCCATCCGTTAGTGGATGACTCCTAGAGTGATGGTTCAGGGTAAGCTTCGGTTAACACCATGGACTTGGTAAATCCCTTTTTGACCCCCGACGATGAGGAACGCCAGGTGGACCTTCCCAATGTCCCTAGCCGTCGCCAACGTCGGCGGAGCCGCAACTATGTGAATCACCGGGGCACGGAAGTTGGTACCTCTAGATAGGTCGTTCACACCGCTGAGACCAGGCAGCAAGCCTACAGAGCTCAGCACACGCGACCCCTTCAGCCGGTGTCGACTGGTTCGCCTATACCACCGTTTGTGTTGTTGGATCAGGAAGAACCACCTCGGCCATGCAGTGACCAGCGCTGCCCTACCACTAGCCGACCCCAGCCTTCCGGTCCTAATCTGACAGCCACTCTCTGATCTTCAACTAGTGAACAGCCAGACGTGCCTAGTACTAGTCAGCCACCAGTCCAACCGACAGGGCCCGTCAGGCCTCCAATCGCAGAGCGGCCTCCTGTAAGCAGAAGCTCACGTTTGGCCTGAAATTATGATGCCCTGAAGCACTTGGATAGTATTCCAGCAAGGCTCTCTATCCTTTAGGCTCTTCTCCTGTCATCCAAAATGCATGAGCCACTCACTGAGGCCCTAAGGATCCCCCTCCTGTTTGAGGCGGAGGTTGCGGTTGTAGGAGCCTCCCACACCGAGGTGATTGAGAACGCCGAATGTAAGGAGGTTATCTCATTCTCAGGTGAAGATGAAGACCCCCCATACAGGGGCACATTGGCCCATTGTACATCACCGGCCAGTTCAATGGTGTGGAAGTCTGACGCTGTCTTATTGACACGGGTTCCGGGATTAACCTAATCCCAACTCGGACACTGCGGAAGCTGGGGTTGTATGAGGATGATCTAACTCCCTCCAACCTCAGAATCCAGGGGTATTACAGAACCAAGAAAACACCACTCGGCAAGATTTGATTGGAGACCCAATTTTTTGGTCTAATTTCCTGCACCAAATTCATGGTTGTCTCTCAGGACACCGCCTACAACACGTTGATGGGCAGGCCATTGCTTCACCTTCACACAGTGGTTCCCTCGTTGTATCACCAATGCCTCAAATACTCCCTTATGGTCGAGTAGGCATGATTTAAGGAGATGTGTCTCCTTTTACCTCTTCTGTAGCCCGTTATCTGGACGCCAACTATTACAAGATCAAGGATAAGCAGATCCTGGCAGGTGAGGTCGAGCCCACCACTGTTACAAGTGATCCCTGGGTAGGTTTGGATGATGCTTATGTCTTCCCAATCCATCAGTTGGAGGCCAAAACCCATGACATGGGGTAGTGATTTGTTGTTTCGAGTACCAGAGGAAGGAAAATTCTTGGGCCCAAGCGACGGTGGAAAATCACCTCATACTCCTACACCAACTCGGATCAGGTGATTCCCGAACCTCCTACCCCTATACTATATCGGAATGTCAGGCTCATGGTAACAGCAGTAAGTCATATGTGTCTGTTTCTCTGGGGTGGAATCGACCGGCTCAAGCCGATGCGCCACTACTGCTTTGTTGTCATAAAGCATGGCCCCTTGGGCCAAAGACCAGATGGGATTGGATCTACTCCCTTTGTCGCCATGTTCTCCGTAGCGCATAAGTCTCTTGACATGACGACCACTGCCGCCCAAGCCAGCACCAGCTTCCCATCAGGGCCTGACAGCCCTAAAATGGCTCCCCCCATGGATTATCCCTCCACAAGTGGAGAGGAGGACATGGAAGATTCTTCCCCTTCCTTTGAGGAGGGCGTCTCCACCAAGGTCTATGAGTTAGTGCAGGTGGACCTCGGTAGTGAGGCGGACCCAAGACCCACATTGTTCAGCGCCGCAATTCCCCCCGAGGAGCGGCAACATTACGTAGACTTTCTTAGATAGCACCGTGATGTGTTCACCTAGATTTATGAAGAGATACCAGGACTATATCCTCAGGTAACTATCCACCGACTTGGCCTTCCGGAAAACCATCGCGGGTTCAAACATCCTCCCAGAAAGATGCGCCCCTCTCACGGTGCCCGGGTTGAGGCCGAAGTTGATAAGCTCATCAAAGCCAACTTCATCAAAGAGGTTCAATACCCCTGGTGGCTAGCCAACATTGTGCCAGTCAGGAAGAAGAACGGACAAATAAGGGTATGTATCGACTTCTGCGATCTCAATCGCCACTGTCCAAAGGATTATTTCCCCTTCTAGTGACAGAGTTGTTGATCGACGCCACAGCTGGGTTCAAATCCCTCTCCATCATGGATGGGTATTTCAGGTACAACTAGATCCATATGGACCCCGAGGATGAAGATTTCACTGCCTTCAGGGCCCCCCAAGGAACTTTCTGTTACCAGGTTATGCCCTTCGGCCTGAAGAGTGTGGGTGCCACCTATCAATGGGCCATGCATCGCATATTAAAGCCGATCCTCGGCACACAGGTGGAATTCTATGTGGACGACCTGGTGGTTAAATCTCGCCATCTCTAGGACCATCTCAAAGACCTTGAGAAAGTGTTCGGATTCCTCCATTCTCGCCACCTGAAGATGAACCCATTGAAGGGTGCCTTCAGGGTCACCTCCGGAAAGTTTCTTAGCTTCGTTGTCAAATACCAAGGCATCGAGATTGACCTGGAGAAGATCAAGGCCATCAACCAGATGCCTCCCCCGAGTAATATTCGGGAGCTCAAAGGCCTCCAAGGCCACTAAGCCTATATATTCCGATTCATTGCGAATCTGGCCGGCAAGTATAATCCCTTTTCCCGGCTCATGAAGAAAGGTGCAAACTACGAGTGGAATAAAGAGTGTCAGACTGACTTTGAGGAAATCAAGCAGTATCTGCTCCGACCTCCAGTCTTGATGCCACCCATTTCGGTAAAGCCGCTGGTCCTTTATGTGACCACCCTGGAATGATCCCTCAGCACACTTCTCCTCCAGAAGAACAACGAAGGAATAGAGAATAGCCTCTACTACCTCAGCCGCATGCTCCTCGATACAGAAGTTAGGTATTCTCCCATAGAGAAGAGTTTCCTGCCGCTTGTATTTTCCATAATGAAATTGTTGCACTACTTGCAGCACCACGAGGTACAACTGGTCTCTCAGGTAGACTCATTGAAATACCTCCTAAACCGACCTATGTTGACTGGCTGACTAGCGCAGTGGGTAGTGATCCTCCAGCAGTTCGACATCAGGTTCGTACCACAGAAGGCCATCAAAGGATAGGCGTTGGCAGACTTCTTAGCTTCTCATCCAACCTCTGCGAATCAACCACTTTATCTAGGCTTTCCTGATGAGGCAATCCTTTCAGTCGATCATGTAGTCCCATGCTGGCGGATTCACATTGATGGTGCCTCCTGGAGCCCCACCGGTAGAAGGCTCAACGATCCAAGGCTCAATAGACTGGGCCTGGGTGTTGTCTTCATCACCCCGGAGCAAGGCATTCTGCTGTATTCATTCCTGTTGTCAGAAGGCTACACTAACAATGAGGCAGAATATCACACCCTCATCACTGGCCTCGAGTTGGCTCTCGTGATTGACGTGCCCCATCTGCATGTGAAAGGGGACTCCGAGATGGTCTTCAAACAGGTAAATGGTGAATATGTTGTCAGAAATCCAGAACTCGTGCCATTTCTGGAGTGCACCTCCGTCTAGTGGCTAAGTTCCCCTCTCGGCCAGAGGTCGTTCATATCCCTCGGTCGTAGAATAGTCGAGCAGATGCATTGGCCAGCCTGGCCGCATCACTTGCGGAGCTCAAACAGGATGAACTGATTATCCATGTGGCACACCGGAGAGTCATTGGTCCTGTTATTCCAGAGGATGATCGTGGCTCGTGGGTGAACCATCTCACCACTGGTGCCCCTACGTCAGGATCCACGGGGACTTCAGATGCAGTAATTGAGACAGTTCCTGAATGGAGGATGCCCTTGGTTGAATACCTCCAACACGGAAATCTTCCGTCGGACCGAGCTGAGCGTGAGCGAACCCAACGCCGCGTACTGCAATTTACCCTTCAGAGCAATCCAAGCCTTGAGCAGGTCCTTTACAGGCCTATATTTGATGGTTTTCTCCTCTTTTTCCTTCAAGGAGTCGGGATCCCACAGGTCATGCAAGAAATTCATGCTGGTTCATGTGGTACCCACCAGGACGGGCTGAAGTTTTCCCACCAGATTCGGAGTCTGGGGTACTTCTGGCCCCCCATGATCTAAGACTGCATTGAGTTTGCCAAGAGGTTTCGTACATGCCATTTTCATGCTATATTTGTGCATCGGCCACCGGAGCCTCTCCATACTACCATGTATTCTTGGCCCTTTGCAGTCAGGGGGTTGGATGTCGTAGGACCTGACCCGTCGGCGATGGCCCGCCAGTGCCAGTTCATTCTGACCGCTACGGATTTCTTTTCCAAGTGGGAAGAGGAAATTCCGCTCAAGGAATTAAAACCCCATTCTATCTATGATTTCATGAGCTCCAGCATCATCTATCAATTTGGAGTCCCTCACGCTGTCCTCACGGATAGCAGAACCATCTTACGAGCAGCCAAGATGAAGAGATTGTACGCCAAGTACAAAATTCTCTCTAACCACACCTCCCACTATCATGCGTAGGAGAATGGATAGATAGAGGCGTTTAACAAAACCATCTCTAACATTCTGCAAAAAAATGGTTGGTAAGAACAAGAAAAGTTGGTCGGACAAGCTCCCCAACGCCCTCTGGGATTATCGAACAACTAATTGCAATTCTAACCAGGTCACTCCGTATTCCCTGGTGTATGGAGATGAGGCTGTCCTGCCCATCGAGATTCAGTTTCCCTCATTACGCATGGCGGTATACGACCAGAAAGCGCCAGATAGAGTTTCTGAAATCTGTCTAGCTGAATTGGAAGCTCTGGAAGAGAATAGGACTCACGATTTACATAACCTGGAAAGGCATCAGAGCAAGATGTCTCGAGCTTTCAACAAGAAGTTTCTCCTTCGCTCTTTCCTGCAAGGTGACCTGGTACTGGCTCTCAGAGCGCCAATGATTCCGGGCAGGAAACCAGCCAAGTTGGATCCCAAATGGGATGGGCCTTTCATCGTCAATATGGTCTATCCTTATGGCGCGTATTCCCTGGTGACTATAGATGGTGGGCATGTAACTCCTCCCACCAACGCCAGGTTCATCAAACAATATTTTTCCAGAATCCCTGGGTCTGAGTTCTGAGACCTAAAACTAAGATCCTTCCATGGTCCCGCATGACCCTAAACTGCACCTGGTCCTGCATGACTCTAAACTGCAACCACGGTCCCCCATGACCTTAAACTAGATTACAGTCCAGCACGACCTTAAACTAAACTTGGCCCCAAGTTTGGGCCCCTTTGGTCCAAATTCTAAGACCATAAACTAAGACCCTTATGGTCTATCATGACCTTAAACTGCATGCCCTCATCCCGAATGACGTTAAACTGTATGCCCTCGTCCCAAATGACGTTATACTGTATGTCCTCATCTCGCATGACGTTAAACTGTATGCCCCGAACTACACAGACTTTGATTCCCTACCACGGGGATACGTAGGAAGCCTCCATGAGGTTCAAGCCCGTCACTCCATCATCCATCCTGATCCTCACCCAGGCCTCCATATCCCGGTGGGATCATGCCACCTCACTCCACTCAACAGTATCCAGGAAGCCGCCCATGTGATGGCCCCAACATCGGTGTTCCCCCTAGGGGGTACTTCAATCTGATCCACTCTCAGAGTTCTGATCAGTCTGATCCATCTCCTCCAGATGTTAAACTTGTGGCATACCCCGTGTTAAACATGGGAAGCTGAGGAAAAGATCAGATGTAAGACAATTCCTCACGTTCGATGTGGGATGCCTCGGGCTTCCGTGCCCTCGAGAAGCTCTATAATAAGGGACAAAAGATAGACATGCCAATCCCCAGTGTCATGAAATGCCGACGACACCCCAGCGTGACCATTCTCCTCACCGAAGATTGCTGCCTCGACCAGACCCCTTGGAGCGTCTCGACGGAAGCATTGTAATTAACTCGCGTCCATGCAGATATAGCTACGGGAATGAGCTTCATGAACCCATCTTAAATATATGAGGGAGACCCGGACTAGGTGATGAGATCTAAGGAGGAATCCACGGAAGGAAGAACTGACATCCCATCATCCCGGTTTTGATCAAGGAGCAGGCGTCCCTGAACAAGGAACAAATGACGCCCGCCTTTGGAATGTGAGAATGCGGGGCCTCGAGTCGCGCGTCCTCTCCATGAAGGATGTGTGTGCGCACGCCCCGGGATACAGTTTAATGTCGGGTTCACCATATTCTTTATTCGATGATTTTAATCCGGGGCGCGCGCGCGCATCCTTCACAGAGAGGATGCAAAGGCACGGATTGCACGCAAAGAAAGGGATTGTGCGCAAAGGCAGGGATTGCGCGCAAGGGTGAGGGATTCCGCGCAAGGGGAACAGATTGCACGCAAGGGCGAGGGATTGCGTGCAGGGGGAACAGATTGCACACAAAGGAAGAACCCGGAGGAGTTGGCAGATTCACTAAAGCCAGTGGGGTTGCATGCAAAGGCGAACCCTGGGGCATGGTTGCGCGAAAAGGAGAATTACCTGGAAGTCATCTTGCGCGCACAAGAGTCCGAATTGCACGCACGGGAGCTGGTCCGAATTCCTCAACTCAAAAATGGTTGAGTTCGCCTTCTATTTATAGGCACTCACTGTCGCGGAATCCAGGCGGTGCGGGAAATCATCCACGCTTGGACCAGTCGGCGCGCAAGGCTTCCTCGTGCGGAATGGGGCACGCAAAATTGTGCACCACGCCGATGATTTTTCCACGAATCCCGGGAGTCCTTCGTGCGAACATCATTTTTCCACGCATGTCCTCCTTAATTTCACGCACCACCTCCAGGGCCTCCGGACCGGATCTCTAAGTCCGAATATGACTTCGCTCCATCCATTCAAAATTTCCTCTAGGAGTTATGGACTTTTTCGACATCTACACTATGATATGGAACCAACCAATCCATTATGAGAATGACATTGAAACCTATCATCTTGAGTAAAAATTGGTCCCATATTAAGGGTTAACTACCTACCTAAAGGGGAAATTCCCAACATTAGAGTATTACCTTAGGCCATACCCCAAATATTGTGTCTAGGGTCATCACACCATAGAAGTACTATATTTATAGCCTGATACATTCCTTGGTTAATAGAGGGATACATGAGTATGAAGAGCCTATACCAAATAAAGTGGATACGATAGTGGAGGCTACCATAATACTACCTCATACTATAGAAAGTCTTTCACTTCGATCCTTGGGTATCGTCTATAAATAATACAACCTTCCAGATCCATGGCCTTGAACTATAGTTGTACTTCCCTGAGCATGTACTCTCTACTGACATTAAACATGAATAGTCTGGATACCATAGCCACAACCTGCTCCTCACCCCATCCTGTCAGTTCTACTCAAACTCCCCACATGACATAAAGAAACTGTTACTACCCATGAAGGTGAGTTGGTTTGAATACTGTTCCACTAGAAGCAGGTAAAATAATCCCACATAATCCTTGAAGATTCACCATATGACCTAAAGTATGAAAATACATAGGGTCTATATCACATTTAGGATTAAAATTCCCTAGCGGACCACACTAAGGGAATATAATGGATCTTCTAGTGAGGATACTCCAACTACCACTACATTGATGAGAAACCTCAAAGATACACTTTTTACTACCAGAATAACTGCTATCCAAATTCAGCACAAAACCATTCTTCCTGGTAGTATTGGCTTCTCTAAGGATTCACTCCGTGATAAGATCTATATTAATGATCTCAGAAAAGGTAGGTAGGTGAATGTAACTCACCTATGAGTGAATGCGATACCTAATGCGATCCATGAAACATTATGATCGTGATTTCTTATCATTGTCTAGAAGCAGTTAAAAGCATTGAAGCTCAATAAAATTCACTATGTATTCCATGACAAATATAACACCCTCTTCTAGGTGCATGAACTCTCTATCTCTGTCATCTCTCAATAACTAAGGCAAGAAGTAATAATAGAAGGAAGTGTGGATGTCATCACAGACCATGCCTTGATGATGACCAGCTTGATTAATCACATACCACTATCATTTTGATGAATCATTAATCATGTAGACGAAATTAATTAACATCCACTATGTAGGAATATCTAGATTCTCAAAGATAGATAGAGTGGCATCCATTGAATGCTTTGTATCCTGAGGACCACCATCCACCGTGAGGATGGGAGGATGCTACTGCTGGAACCCACAAGTCAGATCATTAATAGGAGGTGTAGTTCATGGAGCACCATGTGTGGACCACATCCTACATAGGAAAATCTCTCAATGGTATGTGGTAGTTCCCAGTTCATTCATAATAGGAGGTTCCTAAAGTGTCACTCATGGTAGTAAGACTGGCGGCTTAGGGACCACTATCACTATAGTGTAGTCATCTCCACCTTCCTAGTGTGTGATGTGAGGACATTGCGGTGTTATACCTCTATAAATTCCAACCACATGGTTAAAAAAATATTTTAGAGAAGATAAATATTCTAGAGAAGGTATATCATATAGAAATTGGTCTCACTAACAATGGTATACTACCCTAACTAACCAAATAAGAGACCAGAGTACTATAAATTGTTAAATTTAATTTAAAGGGGTTCCAGTATGTGAAGTTTCTACTACACTTTCCCATTTTAATTAATATAATTCATTTCATATTAATTCATGATTTATATTTAATTATTGTATTTTCTTATATTCATATATCATAATCATATTAAATGGATCATCATTCCCATCTAATAAACTCTGATACACTTTACAACTGAAAGAAAACCCCTATTTAATTTCGTTCAACAAAATTTTCATGCCATCTCAAAATATAATGTGTAAAATACAATGGCTCAAATTTGTAAATTACCCATTCCAATCAACCAAGGCCTATACACCTCAGTTACTGAAACTGGAAATCACCCAATCAAAGATAAATACAAGCTAATATAACCATAGGTTCATAGCTTATGTGGGTGTAATCTATCCATTTAAGATTCCACCAACAACTTATATAGGAAAATTTATTTAGATTGACACTCGCACTTTTAAAAAACAATTTCCTTACCATGTAGAAAATGGTAGAAACATTTGAATATATAGAAATCATGGCTCACTCAATAATCACATGGAACAAAATAATGAATGAAGTGGCATGTACCTATATGGAATGGAATATGCATGGAATGTGAGTTATAGGTGCCTATAATGATGCATGTAACAATGCTCATTTCTATAGATGGGAAATGTAAATATCCCTAAATCATTTAAAATACGACAATTTAGGTGTGTCACCAAATAGTGAAAGGAGATCAAATGTTATGAGAGAGATATTGAAGAATAATTTCCCATTCTTAGACAACTTGTTATTTACACTTAACATGGCATAGCTACTCCTAACAATCTCACATAAACAAGACATATTATGAAAATAATCACATGTATAAAAATCCCAAGAACAAGTATAATGAAAAGAAAAATAGGCTCTGATACCACTTTGTGACATCCGGACCCAAGTGACACTCAAAGGTTCCCTAAGTCGGTGGTCCACATGGCCTCCAGCCTATTTCCCTGCATACTAGAGGCTGCCAACTAGTATAAATGTCCATGGATGTGTCAGTGGGGATTCTATTATCTAATACCAAAGTGGATAATAATGTATATTATATAATAGATAAATAACGGAAGCACGATATCAACAAATAAGCAGAAGAAAAACATTAATAATGATCCATCAATAAAAATCAACTCATAAGATGAACAATACTATATAAAAAAAAATATGATGATATAATTTCATGTTTCCTTAAATAAGGAAAACAAGTATACAAAATGATATTTCAACATCACTATAAAAGCGGTAAAAAATATTCAAAAGGTCAAAACTGTCAAAGTTTCCCGAACTCCAACTATATCATCAGTTACCCTTCTCCAACCTAAGAAATCAATAATGTCAAGTGTCCAAAGAGAGATGTCTCCCCTTATCAACACCTTCATACATATACTCTTCCCACATACCATCGGTTGTTCGGATAGGTTTTTGAGATAAATATAAATAGGCCACTACCAATGGTGTCTATACAAGACCATATACGAATATTAACTGAAAGAGTTTTCATGTACATATATATTGAAGTAATTATTGTACTGTAATGTAAATACCCCAATACCTACATAATCATCAGATGGTGTTTTAACATGTAATCATTTAATTAATTATTTTCTAGTTTATAATATGTGTCAAACATACTCTATATAAAAGAGATAATGTTTGAGGATCCAAGATATAACTAAGGAATCCTATAATGAGGATAATATTGAAATAGTATCCAAGGTAATAACCAAGTCATCCTTGAACAAAAAGGTCAATAAAAAATGTTAGTAATAAGAAGAATAGAAATGTGGTCTAAATGTGTTCCTAGGGGTACACCCATGTGAATCCACTATAAATTATTCTAACCGAGTATAAGGATATCATCCAAGGTAAACACGGGATGCCAATGATTGGAAAAAATGGGGTGAATCCATGGAACCACATGTGTGATGATATCAAGATGCAACCATGGATTGTATCTAAGGCATCCTAATATTTAGAGTATAATGAAGTGATATTACAAAATCATATCAGGTATCCTATAGTAGACATAGATCATGTCCCAAGGATGGTATCAACCAAGGAAACCGGCTCCTTCAATAAGAATATGGTCCTTAGAGTGCTAAAGGAATTCCCTTGAGAATCCATGTCTAACTCAAATATAACCACTCTTATAAATATAAAAAAGTTCTATATTCAATAAACACCTTATACATATATAATTATTTAATTAGTCTAAGTAATTATTAATCCATTTAATAAGTCATTATGTTTATTCTATTGCCTTTCATACATGGTTACAAGGATAATCTCAGACATGAAACCAATTACTAACTCAGTTAATAGACATTCAATGGGATAATTCCATTCCCATTCCTTAATAGTGGAAAGAAGTTTAAGGACATGCAACCAAGTTCATTTAATTATAATCATTTAGTAGGTTCGTTCTATTTCCTTTCATTATGTATAATAGGTAAAATCAAGACATGCAACCAATTCAGTTTATGTAATTCTAGACTAAGTGATATCGATAATGTACATAAAATTTAATAATTCAATAATTAATTTAAAACACTTTCCTTATATAGTTCAAGTCCAAGAACAGACCTAAATTGTGGCATAGATAGTAACAAAAAGACACTAAATGTATAAACATTGGAACACTCAACATGTGGTTGTCGACTGTAGGGCCCTGAAAATTCCCCCAAGTAGAGAAAATACCCCCACTATCACTTTGCAGAAGGAATAAAGCACTTATAAAAGTCTATCAATGAAAAGGGACTGAAATTGAGTTTCATTTATTAGAAGAAACACAAAGGGATTAAAGTTTTCATGATTTTTAAGTGGTCTTCGTACCATCACCAGGAAAGGTACGTGAAGGAGATGGATCACGAACCGCCATGTATGTGGGACGATCTGTGAAGCGCTGTCCCATGAGGCGATTGCCTGCGAGCAAGGAAAACTACGAACCACTGGCCCGCGAGGCAAGGTCCAGCGAGTAAGGCAAACCGTAAACTGTGTTGTCGATATAGTTGTATGATAGATGACCATCTGCGTACTGTACCCATTAGTTTGAAGACTAAGCAAACAGATAGGATTCCACAAACCATTAACGCAAACCAAAGCCTCTATGAACCCTAGTTGACTGAGTCTTATGCGGGGTAGGATACTGCTTCAATGGGCTTCTGCAAATGGTTTTGTGTTCCCAGTAGATAAGATCGCTCTGATGCACTATAGAAGAATCACAGTAGAAGAAAAAAAAGGAGATGAAGAGAGGGAGATAGAGGAAAGGACCGACAACAAAGGCTTGATGGTGACTCAGAGGTTTCCCTCTAGCTTCTTTCTTGTTTCGTTGGCATAGCGCGAAACGCGAACCACATCCACCATAGGTACATCCGACCATAAACCATAAAACAGGGGAATTGAATAATAACAATAGAACCATGAACCTAATTTGTAAACTGAAAACCAAAGACTTATCGCTGATGAATTTCCTGTGGGAGGTAATCCCCCTAACCCTCCTTCAGTATAGTGCTCCGCATAGCGTACTGATATGCAGACTGAACCCAACGTCATGTACCCAATCATTACGTGGATACAACCCAATGCGGCATGGTGAGACACATACCACTTTGGTACGTGGTTGGAGATACCCATACCTTTGTACTGCACCAGTATACAGATGGCCTTTCTAGATGCATACCAATATGGTATTCGGAGCCTCCCCGATCTTGCATGAAAAATTAATAAGTGGAATGGGGTGTTTTTGGGTATTGTTATTTACAATTCCAGCCTCACCCCGCCATTACCATCCATTCCTCCTTGATCCCTCTACTAACCAATCCCCTAAGAATTGGTCAAAGCCTCCTCCAAATCCACTGGACAAATATGATCTGACCATCGAGCGCATCAGCATTCCCCAATGAGTCTACAAACCCACGGTAAGTGGAGTCCAAAAGGCAGTCCCCACAAAGTTACTGGCTTTGGGAATTCCTATGAGGCTATATTCCCATTGTAACCCAGAGTCCAACCTTAGGATGCTGACATAAACCTCCCTATTCTTGGGATTAAGGGTGATCACTTTCTATTCCATTCAATGAGGGATAGTGATCAGTCGAAGGGGTTATGCTCACTCTACCCTTTGGCGCGGACGAAACACTTCCCCTCCCAGAACCTTCTATGGGTACCTACCACTGAGGTTAGTCCCCATGCTTCTGAGGCAGGGCCGTTTGGACTTCAATGTCATTTCACATTGAAGGTTTCATTGCTCTGCTCCCTCACCCACTGTTGCCCCGACCTCTTCTGTCATGGTCTCTCCCTCCCCCACCAACAGTGGGGGAGGAATGTGAATTGTTGAATACTTCACATCCTCTTGTCTCTCACACCAATCATGACTCACGTGGGCTTAGGGGTTTGTGAGGATTACAACATCAGCACACCATTATGAACTACGAGAACTCTGATTCTTGACCAGATTAGGATATGTAGGATGCCTACCAAAAGTCCCAAGCTCAAAATGGTGTCCATATAAATGGGTCCACCAAGCCATGTCTATAAAATGGGTAGCATCCATTCATAAGACCCACACAAACAAAACTATGTTGGTTCTGATTCCTCTCCCAAGGATACGTTGGAATCCCTCCTTTAGGGCCCGATCCACAAATCTAGTTACCTTCCACCCCATGGATGACGATAAACTTTAGTGTGCCTTATAAAATGGATAAGTCAGCATCACCTCCATATCATAAAAAATATGCTAGCTCATGATGATCTTGAAAACCAAGGGTAGCCCATGGATACACTATTCAGGAATGACCTAAAGATTCAAAAACATATGAACACAAATTAAATCTATAAGAGAGTCCTAGAATAGGTAACAATCCTTCAATGGAAGGGTGCGGAGAGCCTGACTTCCCATCCTCTCGACCAATGGAGTCCTTAAGTGTCGTTGGCCAAATTTCCAGCCACCAAGAACCTGCCTTTGGAAAGAAGGTCCATGAATCATGGATATCAGAGTCGTTGTGAATTCATGGATCCAAAAATAAACCTTTCGGAGACCATCTGATTAAGTTATATCTGAGAAGGACTGATTGCAAGAGAAAGTGACCCCCACTCCATCACCCAATGAGACCAACAGTTCCCACATGGTTAATTCAACCTTATTTAAAGGATAATGATGCTAACTGGTCAAGATAATGGAATGGTAAATTTGACAAGAACCCGCCCCTATAGAAAAAGGGATGGGTGATGTTCTTCATCATGCCATATCCACACTTCCCCAAAATGCACCAACTCGGAGGCATAACAAAAATGGTGAACCTGATGTGAATCCTTAACCAAGGTGGCTGTTCTACACACGATGATATAATACAAAAGGATACCGCATGTCGGTCAATTTTTTTCACCACGGTAAACAAAAAACGCGCCACCTCAGAGGCGAAACAAAAATGGTGAACCTGATGTGAATCCTTAACCAAGGTGGCAGTCTCACCCCAATTAGGCCCCTTCACCATATAGAAAAAGAAAACGGGAAGGGGGCCAAGCCGAATCTCCCAATATGCAT
This sequence comes from Viscum album, assembly GCA_963277665.1. Taxonomy (NCBI): domain Eukaryota; kingdom Viridiplantae; phylum Streptophyta; class Magnoliopsida; order Santalales; family Viscaceae; genus Viscum; species Viscum album. Next base: position 338,336,275 of record OY728140.1, read on the forward strand.
ATGTTTAAAGGAATGATACTTTAATGATGTTTTGTGGACTGCATGTCGTATAAGAATATTTCAGGTTCCCGTAGAGAAACCTTTGATCCAAATGACATCCCAACGACCCATGAAGACATGCACACCAGTGATCCCGCAGGCGGTCAGGGCCTCAACAAATAGCAGGACCCCTTCGCCTACCCATCTTCTTAGATGCTCGGTATCCAATATGCAAATTAGGGATTACCACCAAAATGGTACTCTACCAACATTGGAGGCCGCAAGACAAAACCTCTAGTCTGCAAAGGTCCACCAGCTTCCTCTTCAACCGCTCCTGGTACCCTAGCACCAAGAGACCCTGGTGGTTGTCTCAAACCGTTTGGAGAGCCTATCTCCGGAATGAAACAATGAACTCCTCCCATACCTTAAGGAGTAAAATGAAGTCAATGCTGATGACTTCATCTCAACTGCACAGGGGTTCTACCCATGGGCCCCTAGAAGAGAACGTTGTCACTGACACCGGATGACCAGACCTCCTCCCGCTAAGGAGGAATTTATTTCGAGGGCACCTTCCAAATTCAAAAGAGAACTGGGCCCCTCGGGTTTCCCGCCAAGAGTGGAAAATTTTCAATTAGGACCAAGTTATCACCCTAGTTCCTCCGGAGCTTCTCTTCCATACAAATGTAGTGGAATTCAATGAACAGACACACAACTCTTCCCTCTCCACTCAATCCCATCATAGAAATAAGGTGTCCCAATACGAGCAAATGCACGTTCCTACTAATTCTCTCTGGTCTCGCCGTGGAGATAGAGTAGCAACCTACAAGAAGATAAAGCTATCTATTAATGCACAACAAGACCGCTATCCAAATTGGGTATGACTCAGCTTCACGTAGGAATAAAAACCTGCTAAGGCACTACAAGCCTGCCATCCAAATAGGGCAGCACTCAGCTATTCGCAAGCACAAACAACTACTGACACACAACAAGACTGCCATCCAAATAGGGTGGAACTCAGCTATACGCAGGCACAAACACCTGCTGATTCACTAAAATCCCTCCATCCAAATAGGTCGGCACTCATCTATACACAGGCACAAACAGCTGCTGACGAATAACAAGACAGGCATCCAAATAGGGCGTTACTCAGCTATACATAGGCACAAACACTTATAATATACTAAAATCCCACTATAAAAATAGGGTAACAACCAAATAAGAGTAGAGTCAAACTCATATGGATTCATATAAAGACCGTGAGACAAATATAGTGGAAAGAGAGAAGATGAAAATCTCCACTCTTGAATATGTAGACCTCCATTCAAATACAGTGGAACTAGGGAAGACAACCGGTGACAGACTCGTTCCTCTGTCATGGAACAAGTGAACATCTAGTATCTACTAGAAACTGATGGAGGACCATAGTTGGAACAAACACCTACTCCAACATTGGAATGGGCCTTCATATATATTCCAACCAAATATATATCTCAGCACATCCTGACAATGATGGAGGATCAAATGTCGATTCCAGACCATATCCTCCAAACATTCCATAATAACACTACATCGGTGGCAAAGGTGAGAAATCAGGCCCGTAACCCAATTTCCTCAAACAGAATGACTCACTCGCAAAATGAGTTACTCACTCTGGAATAATTATACATCCCTGCATGATTCCAGGAGGTTCGATGACAATATCCTATGACATATGGGCTACTGGATTGGGAAAAAAATACATGTTCCAATAGGGGACACTGGTCCAATATGGTGGCCACTCCAGGGTAGGCATATGTCCATGCAAAAACACAAGATGTCTGTTAGCATATCCCGAAGACATCACAGGGCCAAACAAGACCGGGACCCATATATGAAGTCCATTACCAAATGAAAATGTCCTTGGTTACCCACAAGAGAGCACCCAAAAATGAAAAGAACAAAAGGAAACCAAAAAATGAAGAGCACATACATGATCCTGCTCTGCTGGAAGCTAAGGTTCTCGATGCCCTCAAACATATATCAACAAAGGCTCAAGACCATGTCATTCCATTACAAAATTATGTATGTGACCATATCAGTTGAGAAGGTCCTCCATGCAATGTCCTTACTAGAGGCTCTAAATGTCCACAACAGAGCACCCACACGGTCTTACTTTGTGGGGAAATAATGATCGATCACTAGAGCCTATATCCTGACGTGCGTCGGCGTATCCATCCCCTCGACCTGAATTTCAGATAGCAAGAAAGTCATCCCTTTGATTTCGTCTTCCATAATGGTCCTCCCTAGGGTATACGACGCATATATGCTTCTCCCTATAGTTGGACATCAATCCATGATGGTAGTCCTCGCCATGATGACGGTCATTATGAAGGCCCTCCCCGTAATGACAGTTACATTGAAGGCCCTCCCCATAGTAACACCAAGCAACGAGAAGGCCCTCCCATAATTTCAGTATATCCTGCTGTCTCCCCCCATCATGTAAACTATATAAATTCACCCTGTAGCCAGTTATCAAGTCATAATGGTAGTCCTCATCATGACGACGGTCCTTGCGAATGCCCTCTGTGTAATGATAGTTGCTGTGAAGGCCCTCCCCACAGTGAAATCAAGCAGCAAGAAGGTCCTTCCATTTCTACAAACTCCCTTGAAAGTCCTCCTCAGGGTATATGCCATCAGGAACATTCCCATGGTTGGGAATCAAGTTCAAATAGTATCCCTTTCCATTGCAGCACCAAATGTGGAGGTCCTCCCCACAATAGAAATTCATAAGGGCATGAAGGTCCTCCCCTTTCCGGAACAAATATGGGAAATCCCTCTTATACTGAGGTTCTCGGAAAGGAGTCCAACGCATTGGGAACTCCATTTATAATGTGTGATATTCTTTGTCAAAAAATAGGATGGCCTGGGGAAACACTAATATCCTATTCCACCCCTACAGTGTCTTCAAATCGATAAGTCTCTTACCATCCTTGATGCTTGGAACAATATTATTAACAAGCAGTCGAGATGGGCATATCATGTAAAAGAGCCTCAAGAAAAACAACAGCATGATATGTTGTTTGTGAGAATACAACTAGCTAAGGATAATATACCAGTGATGTATTTTCCTATGGACACTTCTCACTTCGACATACCAGGATAATTGTACAGGGAATGCATGCATGACATTCACCTCAATATATGGACAACTCTTCAAAAGTAGAAAGAAAAATTCATGCACTATGAAGGATATGTGGACCACATCAATATGATAGGGGAGCTTCGCTGTCTAATCGACCTAGAATCCCTACCATCCACAAGGTATCCACAGTCTGAAAGGAAAAAAGAAAAAACTTGAAATGGATTTCCACCATGAACTTCATAAATTGCATCACCTCATCGGTAATTACCAGGATGGAGTTCACATTCAGGGGTGGGGAGAACATGGAGCTCTACACCACAACCCATGTCCCATCCAACAGGACCCAATAGAAATTGTGTCCTACAATGTCATCAACTAGAGGCAACAATAAAATGAAACCCCTGCTCACTAAAGATTGGATACTCAACAAAAAATGGCCAGGAGTAAGTCTCAAAATCTTCTGGGATGAAGAGATCAAACCATCAAAAAGCTTCTCAGTTAGGTGACCAGGAATATCTACCAGGATTCCTGCATATGGGAAGCCAACCTGTATGCAGTGCTCACATCATCAAAAGACCATAGACTCTATGCAGACCCAATTCCATACTCGTCTTAGACCTGCGCAGAAGTACGTGAAATTGAAAGGGTGTCAATAGTGGCGCCTACCGTCGCGATATGGGAAAAACCCCAACCCATAGGGATGGGGGGATTTTTAAATCAAAATTACACCATAAGCCCAAAAAATCCAGGCCACAGTGCATCGATAGGATAACGAGAATGACCCCAACCCGTAGGGTTGGGGGCATTTTTACCTCAAATCCCCGCACATCGGATGTCTATCTACCACCGTCTAGAAATTACGATTGATAAAGGAGTTATCTGTTCCACCCCTTCTGGTGGTTCACACCCTCTGAGAAAAATATGTGTTACAAGGTCCGATAAGGGCTCCCTTCAAGTCATTATTTGACAAGAAGCCCGATGAATTATAATGAATGGAAGGAGTCCAATATAGGGCACAGGAAGCCTTCTTACCATTCAGAACTGGGTACTCCACCCCCAATGTGGTGTGACTCAGTGAACATGGTGGACATAAACCCATTGGATCTCACATTAAATGAAGCTTGGGGAGAAGACACAAAGGCATATGGTTCACTCCCAGAGGTATCCCACACCGAGCCTGATGGTGTGCGTACCTGGAACCAGAGGATGGTCTTAAATCCGGGTGCCCCCTCAGCTAATCCAATTATACCTCCCCCGTGAAACTTTAACAATGAGATAAATATATCCAAAGTCATATATGACCCGCTGACTCCTACCCATGATAATGCGTCCCTCACCCACTAGGAAAGGTTCACCGAGTATGAGGATGAAATTAAAGAGCTCAAGCGAATTAATGTTGAGCTACATCGAGGGAGTTATCTCACCAGATGTGTTCCCTCAGTGGAACGTCAGCAGGTGATCCCAGAAGAGGTTCCCATACCCCATGCACTAATCCTAGTTAATGAATACATGCTCATAGGACCTTTAAACCCGACCCTAGAAGGAAGTTGAGACTTCCCCCAGTTGGGTAGACAACACGAATATACCCAGGTAAACCAGCAAATGATGACGCCTGTTGGGTATCCGCCCCATATTCCAACAGGACCGGCACACCCACTCTAGGTCCCTACTACACCAGATCAAGCTCAAGCCCGGCATGATATACATCAAGGTCTCTTAAACACCATCAAGAAATTGACATCTCAACTATAAGACATGGAAGGGCAGCACGTTCTGATAAAACCAGAGTGCAAACCCTACCCTCGAGTGGGTGAGCAATGTTCTGCCACCACCAAACATCAGGAACCCCATGTTCCAAATATTCAATGGATCAGGGGACCCGAAACACCATTTGATGCACTATGCACCTTACTATGTCCCCATGATGGGAACTCTAGAGCAGCAAGAAGCCTTAAAACTATGGTGCTTCATACGAACCCTACAGGGCTCGACTTTTGAATGGTATACTAGCCTACCATCCAATTCAATTATAGGCTGGGTGGACCTTTGGAGATAGTTTTTTTCCAGTTCTGTTTGACACTGCCAAAGACAACGGTCTGTGATCTCATGAACCACAAGAAGCAAGAGAATGAAAGAGTCTCACACATCTTTTATATATGTAAAGGCATGACAAATTCCCTGAACCAGACACCCCCCCAGGATGAGATGCTCTCCATGTGCATCGATAACCTCCAGTACGAATTGTAAATGCCACTCCTCCAAGTGAAATACACAAGTGTGTTTAAAGACATCTATGTCATTTCTCAAAGGATAGAGGACTCATTTCAGAGGACCAATCTTATGTCCCGGGTAGCCCCACTGGCCCCTGGGAAAAGAATGGGAAAAGGTGAAGTAGATTCTATCACGCTTATGCCACCCCTAGCACTAGCCCCAGTTGCGAAGCCCCCACCGAACCGTGTGGGACCCCTGGATGTCAATAACCACCCCACCCCGGAAAGACAAGTGACATGGTGCTAAAAGAAATCAGTTTAAAAAATGAATAAATAAAGTTTATTAGTTCTGAGATGACCATGTCTATAGCTATTTCATAGCCACCAAGAATTTCAATCTACTCCGGCTTCCAGAGCCAAAGCGTGCTGATAAAGTAGGTATCGACGACCATCCAGATTACTATCCATAAAACTAGATACTAGAACAAACCATCCAATAATGATTTGTTTTCAAGGGTCTCCTACAAAAGATTGTGGATTCCAGGAAATTCATGTTGGGTCCACCACTAGCACAAGTGGCATACATTTCCACCTCAGACTCAAGAAAGGAAAAGGAGTGGCAAACAATCACCAGAAAGAAGGAGAAAAAGTTTGAAACCTGGATGACCCGATAGGCCATCAAAAGAGTCCATGGAATCCTCTAGGAGCAATTAAAACAACCAATTGTGCCCCCAAAAGCTTCCAATACAACACAACCATCCTCCTCAGCCCTGTGGTCCCCTAAAGGCTAGAAGGGTAGGAAGCAAGAGAAAAAATGATGAGATGACACCGAAGCCAAAGTTAGTGTTGACACTTTCAGACTTCATGCCAACAGTCTTGGTTCAACGGGAAATGGCCCTCGAAATGAAAAAATGGGAACCACCCCTCCAAACGTCACAACGAGAACCACCCCTCCAAACAGAACAATGGGAACTGCCCTTCCAAATGGAACAATGGGAACCACCCCACCAAATAGAACCATCATAAGGAGACATTCAGACCAAAATTGTAATGAACCAAGAACTGGTCTTCAGAACCATTAATGAAATCCACTTGAGGGACCCCTTCTCCAATGGAGACTATGGTCACAAACCAAAACTCATCATGCCAAACTGGAGAGCCAGAGGAAGAGGACATAGAGGCGGGATGTTTCATGGAAGGCCTGATCATGGCCAGAGTCAAATTACCAGCCACAAAATAAGTCAAACTATTAACATCATGGAAACTCATGGAAGGACCATTTCATAGAAGCAATAGAAATCCAAATGCTCATATTCCCTCGCTAGAAGAAACCCAAGCCCAGTTATCTTTGATTATCCATCAGGGGAAGAACAAGTACTGAATCGCCCAAGGTATACAGGCGGACCAGTTCGGACAAACGTAGAAAAGAATACATCAACCCTATCCCCTACCACAGAGGCTGATCCATCTAGTCCAAATCCCAATTCCCTACGGTGTTTGTGAAAGATTATCCCCAAGACGGGAAGCACCGACATTTACAGCATAAGTATGAAATTTTAACGCAGTTGGCATCAGTACCAGCAAAGCTGTCAAACCTGGATGTGTTGAGTCTATCCACATATCTTAGAGAGGCACTCACCGAAGCCTTGCTAAGTCCCCAAGTGTTTTAGGCTAATGTAGTAGTGGTCAGAGTCTACTGGACGATGACAAGTCCTAAAGAATGTCATGCCTTTATCTCCTTCAAAGATAGGGATGAAGACACCATCATGGAAGGGAACATAAAATCCTTATATGTGTTTGGAAAGATAAATGGGATTGACATCTGGAGAATCTTCATCGATAATGACTCTAGAGTTAACTGCCTCCCACTGAGAAAACTTCATCGACTAGGATATGACAAAGACTACTTGACACCATAGACTACAACTCCGCTAGTATATGACAAAAGTGAGCAGAAACCATTGGGACAAATCATGCTTAAAACTTGGATCAGAGATCTCAATTCATATTCCGAGTTCCTGGTGGTGTGGAAATGTATGTCCTTCAACACCTTGTTGGGGTGGCCTTGGATGTATCAGCACACTTCAATTCTGTCCACATACCATCAGTGCATCGAATATTGCACTAACGGGAAAAAGAGGATGTTGTACACCGATATATCCCCATTCGAGTTCTGTGAGTCACAATATATCGACGCAGGGTTCTATGAGTCAAAATAAGACACATTTTGGATGAGGACATTGATTGGATCAATACCCCGAATCGATTAGAGATGGCTCCCGCCGACCCCTTCCAGCAGATTTTGGGGGGGGGGAGTACATACTACCCATCAACCACGTTGAATGCGTATGTGTAATTCCGGATACATACTCACCGGTCTACATGGTATCTATTGAAACCACCAAGTCCAAAGACACAGAAGGGCAGGTGGACTCCCATATTGTCAGGAAAATCCCTATCAAAGATGTTATCAGCTCTTCCTTAGGACATCAAAATACAATTACCTCACACACTAAAGAAAAAGACAAATTCATTCCTAGTATTGGAGAAGTTATCTCAAAAATCCTTTCTCCATCAATAGAGTAATGTGGTGAAGATAATGAAGATGAAAAGGAAGAAGAGGAAGAGGTCCTCAAAGATGCACCTCCTGGATTTGAAGAAGGTGTTTCCACCACAATAGATGACCATAGGGTGATAAATATAGGCACCAAAAATGACCTGTGGCCCACTCTTATTAGTGTGGCCATGCCTATCGAGGAATAGGAGTCATATACCTCCTTCCTAAAGAAGAATCGAGCTGTGTTTTCCTAGAATTACATAGAAATTCCAGGCCTTTGTCCTAAAATCAGCACCCATAACCTGGGAATACCAGAGGATCACCGGGGCTATAAGCAGGCAGCTAGAAAGACCGATACTATGCATGCTACCAAAATAGAGGCTAAAGATGAAAAGCTGAAAACATCTAACTTTATACAGGAGGTCCAATATCTAGTTTGGATGGAGAACATAGTCCCTATCAAAAAGGATAATGGGAAGATTAGAATCTACATGGACTTTAGGGACCTTAATCGGCATTTCCAAAAAGACGACTTCCCAGTCCCAGTCATAGAACTGTTGATTGATGCAAAAATAGGATACGAAGACATCTCCTTCATGGATTTCTATTCTAGATGCAATCAAATATGGATGTCCTGAGGAGAAAAAGAAGCTTTTACTTTGTGGTCCCCTCAGGGAATGTTTTTTTATTAAGTGATTCCCTTTGGTATAAAGAATGTAGAAACCACATATCAGTGCGCCATAGATCACATCTTCAAAACCTTTTTGGGAAATTAGTCGAGTGTCACATCAACGAAGTGGTGGTTAATTCATGACAGAACTCAAACCACCTAGTTGATCTTGAAACTATCTTCAAAAAATTGTGACAAAACAGTTTAAATATGAATCCCCTCAAATGTGTCATTGGCGTTACCTTGGGAAAATTTATTGTTTTCTTCGTACACCATCGTGGCATCAAAGTTGACCCTGAGAAGAAAAAAGCCATTCTCATCATGTCCCCGCCTCACAACCTCACTGAGTTGAGAGGTATACAAGGGCACATCGCCTACATTCGGTGATTCATAGCCAACCTAGTAGGTAAATGTTTTCGTTTCACGAGGCTCATGAAGAAAGGAGTTACGTATGAATGGGGTAATTATTGTCAAGAAGCGTTTGAAAATCTTAAATGATTCCTCTTAAGCCCATTGGTTCACATGCCACTAGTTGAGGGGAGACCACTCATTTTATACGTAACTGCCCAAGAATAGTCATTAGGCACCTTCCTCACATAGAAAAATGATGTCGCCAGTGAGAATAGCCTCTACTACCTCAGTCGGACAGTGATCAATGTCAAAACTCGGTATTCAGAAATTCATAAGAATAGCCTAGAAATAATCATTACAGTTCAGAAGTTCGGGCATTACCTGCAGCACCATGAGGTCCAGATGGTCTCCCATTGCAACCCGATCAAGTATATCCTCAACCATACCATGCTAAATGGGAACCTATCACGATGGGCGGTCATCCTACATCATTTTGACATATGGTACATGCCCCAACAATCATTCAATGTACAGGTGTTAGCAAACATCCTGGATGAGCACCTCTCATAAGAAACAACACCATTGGATGCCGATATTCCTGATAAAGATGTCCTTTCCATCCAGGAGGACCCTTAAAAATGGGAAATGTTCTTAGATGGTGCTTCCTAAAGCTTGACAGGGAAAAGGGTGCAGGATCCCAAGCTCAATAGAGTGGGGTTAGGATTCGTACTCGTATCTATTGAAAAGTCCACTTTTCCTTACTCATTCTTTTCTTATGAATGATGTATGAACAATGAATCAGAATATCATTCCCTCCTTGTAGGCTGGGAATTGGCACTACATGTGCAATCCAAACACCTAAAAATGAAGGGGTGATTCAATTATAGTCATCAAATAGGTCAAGGGTGACTAAGATATCATGAAAGAAGTATTGGTTCCCTTGATGAAACATTTTCTAGCACTAATGGAAAAATTCCTATAAAAACCAACACTGACTCATGCCCCCCAATCACAGAATGCTCAAGCTGACACTTTAGAAAATGCAAGCACATCTTTCGCCAATCCCAACCGGGATGAAATAGTAATTAGCAATGCTCACCGTCAGATTGTCTTGCCATTCATCTAGAGAAATACAAAGGCAATTGATGAAATTAGTCCTATTCTTGAGCCTTATGGTCATACCACCAGTTGGATGACACCCATTACAAACAACCTTCTGAATGGGTAACTCCCACCAGTTAGGGTTGAAAGGGAGTAGGTCTGAAGACAGATAATCAAATTTATGCTGTACAATGTGGTAAAAAAATAGAATGTTCTCTACAAATGAGGTCTTGATGGATTCTTTCTAAGGTGCATTGATGGATAAGATACTTCTGCCATCATGAAAGAAGTGCATGCTTGATATTGTGGAGCACACCAGTCAGAAACCAAGCTCTCCCACCAAATTCAGAGGATTGGGTATTACTGGACCACCATGATACATGATTGCGCCGTATTCACTAAAAAGTGTCATTCCTGCCAAGTTCATGTTAATTTCATACACCGCCCCCAAAGTTACTTCATTTGGATAATAACTCTTGGACATTTTTTTCTGGGAGGATTGATGTTGTGGGACCATATCCTCCCACTACAGCCAGACAATTCACGTTCATACTCATAGTGACCGACTTATTTTCTAAATGGGCCTAATCCATGGCCCTTATGGAAGTCAGGGTGAAAAATATTATCAGCTTGGGGAAGGCCTACATCATCACCATAGTTGGTGTCCCTCATACAATATTGGCGGACAACGATACCAACTTTTGCTCTACTGAGCTGGATAAGCTATACCCAGAATATTGAATTAAGGATAGCAGGTCATCCCATTACCACACAGTAGCCAATGGGAAGAGAGAGGATTTCAACAAGACTATGTCCAAAATACATCAAAATATGGTCAATAAGGACAATAAATCATGGCCAGATAAGTTTTTTTCGGCTTTGTGGGCTTACCGGACCACGAATCACACCGCCAACCAGGAATCCCCATACTCACTAGTATACAAGGCAAAGGTGGTGTTACCTATCATAATATAAGTGTTGTCACTTCATGTGGAAATTTGCGATCAACTTTCCACAGAAGAGCAATCCCAGAAACAGTTTGATGAGTTGGAATAGCTATAAGAGAAAAGGATGAATACTCTACACCATTTGGAAATCTACCAAAACCAGATTGCACGAGCATTAACAAAAAAGCTTCTCTTTCAATCTTTCCTCAATGGAGAAATTGTGTTAGTCCTCAGAACCCTGATGATACTCTAGAAGAAGCCCCAAAATCTTGAACCCAAATGGGAAGGACCATACATCATACACATGGTCTATTCCAATGGAGAATACACCATCACATCGATTGACGAGTAGCTTATCACAACTCCTACAAATGAAAAGTTCTTAAACAAATACATTTCATAATTCTATATTGTTGTCCAAACTCTAAGACCATAAATTAAGAGTGATAATATGGAAAAAATGTCCCCATATCATGGTCCAAACTCTAATACCTTATACTATGACTGATAATATGAAAAAAATGTCACTATATCACGGTCCAAACTATAAGACCTTAAACTATGAGTGATAATACGAAAACAATATCCCCATATCATGGTCAAATTTCTATGATCCTAAAATATGCGTCATAAAAAAAATTCCAACCATAACATGGTCCAAACTATAAGACCTTAAACGATGAGTGATAATATGGAAAAAAATCCCCATATTGAGGTCCATGCTCTACAACCCTAAATTATGAGTCATAAAAATATATCCCCCATAACATGGTCCAAACACTAATACCATAAACTATGAGTGATAATATAGAAAAATTGTCCCCATATCAAGTTCCAAGCTCTACGATCCTAAAATATACTCATAAAAAAATAGCCCCCTATCATGGTCCAAACTCTATGAACTTAAACTATGAGTAAAAATATAAAAAAATGCCCCTCAATGTTAAGGTCCAAGCTCTATGACGCTAAACTATGAGTCAAAAAAAAATGTGCCCCATATTCTGGGCCAACCTCTACCATGTTAAAATATGAGTCATAAAGAATATCTCAGATGTTATGTCCTAAACTCTAAGACCTTAAACTATTATTAAAAACATAAAAATGCTCCCATATTATGGTCCAAACTCAATGACCCCAAACTATGAGTTATATCACCCCAAAGCCAAGTTCCAAGATATATGACCCTAAACTATGAGTAATGAATTCCTCGAATAATAATGTCCAAGATCTACAATGTTAAACTATGAGTCATGAAAAAAAAGTCCCCCATGATAATGTCCACTCCCAAAGATGTTAAACTACGAGTCATGAAAATAATTCCCTATAACAAGGTCCAAACACTACAACAATAAACTATGAGTCATAAAGAAATACCCACTATATCATGGCCCAAACTCTAAGATGATAAACTATAAGTAATGGAAACACACCATGGATATAAAGTCCAAGATCTAGGACCGTGAACTATGAGTTAAAAACTCCCCAATATCATTTGTCATTTCCACATGATGTTAAACTGTAAGGAAATCATCTCTGAAGCATGACATCAAATTGTGGCTTGTGTCCTCCTTATAAGATGTTAAACTATGTAGCATAAAATGTCCAAATCGTATGACAATAAAATGTATGATCTTTCACAGAACTACATGCAGCTTGATTCCTAACCTCCAAGGACATGCAGCGACACCTCGATCTTCGATCCCGGACCAACCCCCATAAAATAATGACATGCCTCCATCACACCCCCTATCTACCGATATTCATAATGGAAAACCATAAAACTCTTTGTTTCTCACATTGAGTATAACTCATGTTAGCATAGTATTGGTAGTAGAGGTAATCTTACGAAAGTCTACTATAGGGTAACATGATTGACCTAGGTACTGTGGTAGGTAGAATGAAAATTACCCTACCCTTGGGACCAATCCAAATAAGTATAGGGTAAATGCTGAACTACGTACGACTAGATTCCTTCCCTCACAGGATACATTGGGACGCCTCGATCCTCTATCTTGTCCCAGCCCCACTAGGAAAGAAAATGAAAATACCCCATCATATTCTCTGTCACCTTACACTTGCGAAGGAGACTCTGTAACCACACATTGTTTCTCACATTGAGTGTAACTCACAAGAGATTAGGATCAGTGGCATGGATTATCTTGCGCATGTACACCGTAAGGGAATATGTTAGGATTATCACCTGTATCAAGTGAAACCGAAATCCCCTCAAGTGTCCCTGACACATCGAGCAAATGATTGTAGGGAACATTCAAAACTACGTGTGGAATGATTTATTACCTCACAAGGATATGTAGTGTCACTCAGATTCAACATCCTGGCCCATCCACCGGCAAACAAATGCCATTTTCCCCAGTCATAGGTTAAGATTTTATGGGGAATCCATGAAATATCCTATAGAAAGCAATTATACTACGAAATTCTTGAAGAGTTATGTGTGGAACAATCATTAGTATTACAAAATTCTACAAATTCTTGTCAATCATGAGAATTCAAAAGATTCTGGTTCCTTCTATACATATGGTTCAGACCTATGTGGAATCTCCAATAAGTATATAGTTAATCATGGTCTGGGTATTCTCACATTCCTAGGAACACCATTCATGTTATTCACACTCCATACCCTGGGAAAACATGGATCCCAAAAATCATTCAAGGCCATCTGAGATCTAAGGCATGTGTCCTGTGGACACCTTTGTTTTACTATTCATATCATTTCCCTAGTGGCTCTACATATGTTGTGCAAAAAAATGGACATCAATAAAAGGAAAAATTTTCCCCAGGGGAGTCCATTCCTATCTCAGTACGCCCAATGGATTTCAATCCCCATGTCATCCCTCTTGATTAAAATCGTCCCCGAGACTATGATTTACACCTTCTATCATCAGACGCATCCTAGGAATGCCAAAACACCATGATTACGATTAACCTGAAACTTTTTAAGATCTTTATGACCCAAAACAGTCATCACCGCACAACGTTAAACTGCATGTCCAAAAGTGTCCTCAGTACACGATTTTAAACTGCAAGGCCAAGATAGTCATCACTAAATGACATAAAACTACAAGGCCAAAATAGTCCTCATCGCACGACATTAAACTGCAAGGCTTAAATAGTCCTCATCGCATGACGTTAAACTGTAAGGCAATGAATTTAGCCTAAAAATTCCCCCTAACGGTGACCTGGAACCCTTGTAATCCCTTGGTTTTCTCATCTAGAATATCTCACATGAGCTTAGGGATATTATAGAGAGATATACCAGGGAATTATGGAATGATAGTCTAGAAATTTGGTCATAGAAGAATGACCCTAAAAGTTATGGCATGGTTCCCTCCCCTGAGAGGAACCCCATGTCCTGGCAATGTAATGTTAGACGACCACGTATCCCAAAGATAATAAGAATACATCACCTTGTGTAAGATTCAGATCTATGTAATGGACCATTATATAAGTAAATCATATCCCAAATATCCCCAATATGTCTAGATACAACCTTTCCATCATCCAAACTCCATGCTTTGAGTTGTCTTGAATCCCCATAACCCTTTAAGTCCATCTGGGATGGAAGGCCATTGTCCTACAGATGCCTTTGATGGACTATGCACTTCATTCCCTAGTAGATCTGCATATTTTTCCGACAAAAAGGGTCGTCAATGAAATAAAAATTAGTCCTCAGGAGAGTCATATCCAATCTCAATACTCCCAAAGGCTTCCAAGCCTCACACCATCCCACCTGATTCAAGGGCCCACAATGTCATGGTTTACATTTTCCTCCTTTCACTCATCCTGGATATATCTGAACATATGGGCCTATTTCATCTTTGGTATCTTTGGAGGTTTCCAAAAAAACCCATCTGTATGGGTGAATTCAATGCACATAAGAAGGAAGATTACCCCCACTCATTTTCAGGTTTACCCGAAGAAGTTTAGCTAAAAATCCTCTTTTTCTGATTAGGGGAACCCCTAGTCGAAGGACACGTACAACATTCAGAAATTTACCAATCTTCCTAATCCTTCAAGGCCATCAGAAATGGAAGGATGGTGTCTTGCAGACACCTTTGCTTGACTATGCACATCATGCCCCGGTGTCTCTGCATATGTCGCCCACAAAACAATTCCATCAATCAAATTAGAATTCATACCCAGGTGAGTCCTTTCATACCTCCATAGTCCTAAAGTGTCTCCTGGGCCTCATACATGTCCAAAATCCAAAAATCAAGGGTCAAGAAAAATCCTTAATCAATGTCTGAAGGATAATAGAGAATTCCTGAAAAACGGTCCTGAGTCGAGCCCATAACCCGTTATGTTTGGTAAAAGATGTTCAACCTAAAACAACAGTATTACGTTTGATTGGTGGTAATGTGAATTTAAAACAACAAAAATAGATGTTATACTCACATAGGGAAAATACGCCAAAGGAACCTTTGCGTAAAATTTGAGTATCGGCCTGTTAAAAAAACATTGAGCCATCGGAAAAGGCATAATGCTTGTTAGGTCAAAAACCTACAAAGGGAGGCCTATGAAAAGTAAAAATTTATACCCACTAAGCCCATACCATTTGGGACTAGGAAAAACATTTGGGGAATAATAATTAAAAATACATAAATGTTCGTGAGGTTTTTGATAAAACCTCAGCAATAGTTTAACTATGCTTGCTGAGTCCCTTGTCTCAGGAAAAATTATACCCCAATTCGATTATTTCAGTTTTTTAATTTCCAATCATGGTTTAAAGACTAATACATGATTGAAATAATTTTTATAGGAAGACACATAGAAGTGGTTTTTAAAGAAAAAACTGTTCCATTAAATTCCACAAAGTGGAGGAATATCCCCAATCCAGATCCTCTCTAGAGAATAAAAAAGAGAGAGTACATTTCGTGATTTTGGACAGAACTACAACAGGGATCGGTTATACCTTTCCAAAAGGATTTTAAGAGATTGTCTCGGACCATCGATGGTCTATTCCAATTTAGTTATTTCCTTTTATTTGGCTTTAACAGTTGGGCGATGCCGCTCCAGGATAACTCTAAGGTCCCACCCCTTTTTCGGAATGGATTCATAGTTAGAACTCGAGGCATGTTGTCCCTTAAACATGGATGTGTGGGTTTTATACTCATGTAAATCCTCCTCTTGATCTTCCACCAAATCACGTGCCTTCACCTCCTCGGCCATCGGTTGATAAAGTGCTTCCGAAATATCTTGGAAGGTTTCCATCTGGTGATGGGAAGAATTAAACTTGGCCAACTTGTCCTCGTTGGAGGCTAGGTCTTCTCGGGAAATGACGATTTAGTAAATGAGGAGGTGTAAGTGCAGATAATCAAAGATTCCAGATTCTATATTAGTGAATAACTACTGAAAGTTGTCACCCTAGTCATCAAAATTGGCCAGGGGGCCTCCGCTGTGAGAGCACATAACTGGTGCCATGTTGCTTTTCACACTGCCTAGTATCTTTCTCCAACACCAACACTTTCATCCTCCCATACTGCCACCTATTTTTAAGAAGGAACCATCACCATAGGAGAGGGGAGGGAGCTAAGAAAATTCACCCAAGATGGGAGACTTTCGTTGCCCACAGATATCCCAGCCACTGGATTCAGATGCGGAGGACTAACCGCAGCCTTAGAGACGATCGATGATGCTTGGATGGTACTAGTGTCATGAAGATAATGGGAAATATCTGTAGGAGGGGAGTAGTCTGAATCACTCTGCACTGAAATGGGTTGTACATATGTAACCCATCCCAAGAGTTTTTGATGACAGGTTGAACACCTTCTTACCAAAAGAGAAGGACCAGGATGTGTATCCTTATTTGATACTGAAGGGCCATAAGTAGAAGGCATAGATGCTGTTGTTATCGCATTAAAAGGAATGTGTGGCATTGTTTTTTGGTCAATAACGGGACAGGAAATGGTCAAGGGTTTCTGTACCAACTGAACTAGTTCTTCCAGCATCCCCGCGGGGTAACAATCTACCCATAGTCAGGCATACTCCCACGATTGGAAGGTGGGCCTTATCATGTTTGGAATAATAATTTCCATAGAAGAACCTTCATGAATCATCATAATACACAACTGACGGAGAGCCATAGTATGATATTATACCCTTAATCAAACAACCGGAAGCAGCGCAACTCCTTGAAGGCATCCAAATTGCCTTGAAAACCAGTAGGGGATGTATGAATCAAAAATAACTACTCGGTCAACACGAGCAGTGAGCATCCCGTCCCAAATATTGATAAGGTATGAACATTCCTCCAAGGAACTGTCCCTGTCACATCTCAATGATCCATGAAGAGTAGGATGCGGTGGAAACGACAAATACAAAGTTCTTTTCATTAGCCTGACCGCATCAGTAACACTCAATGTTCTGGGACGAACAATAGAAATTCTGAGAAGAGCAGGATGAAAGTCAGAATGGGGAACCCGTATGGTAAGACGATATTCACAACATGGGTAGTGTTCCACCACACACACTTACATGAATTGGAATTGCCCACTGAGATGATACAGAGGCATGCCTTCTTGTATCTGTCCCAGTAATTCATAAATTTGGGTGAGGGTAAGAAGGTCCATATTAAGGGGTCTGCCATTTTCCAGCATGGCCTCCATCACTAAGTTGCATGCCCAAACTCCGACATATACGTCATGGTATGGGAGGAGCCATCCACATAAAAACATGGTGAAGAAATTCGCTAGCCTAAGCGCAGGTGAAATGTTTGGTCAAAGTTCATATCCCCATGTGGTATACCACCCTGCTTCTAGGGTTGCACAATATGACACAATGGTTTGGCGGGACTAGCGAGTGGGATCAGTTCAAGTATGGAAAACCATTGTCCTAGGCCAGTTCGTCTTAAAAAATAACCTTATCCATGATTCAAATGGGATGAGGGAACGAGCCTCGAGGAGATGATCTAGTGATCCTGTGATGATGACTAGTAAGCTCCTTGTTAAAGGAGGGACGAGATCAGTATCATTCAATGTGGTGGATATTGGGAGAAAAGTATCATACTTCTCTCCAAAGATGGGGAGACCTCATAGTTGGTATATATCCCAAAAACTGATCACCAAATATCTATGTAGTGGGTGAATGGTGTTGGTGCTCGAACACCAGTGGCTCAGTAATTCCTGAAGGATTTTGTCTAAAGAAAAGATTGAAAACTAAGACACCTAGGCTATCTGGTGAAAGCCCACTACCTCTAGCTATCCGGGGGACTCCAGACAGGTCTGATTCACCCATAAATCCAAGACCCACTAATCAGATAAACATCCTCCAGCCTGCAAATCCCACTTGGTGCTCCACAAACCACTACGATTTTCTCGAGAGATGCTGATAATGGATGGGTATTCTTGAACGTCTAGTCTCAGGACACTATTGTGGCATAGACAACTGCCCTGAGTTCATTCCAAACCTCACATTATGAAGAAGTTTTCTTGGATAGGAGTGAATATGACTTCTCCGGTTGAGGAAATGTTAGCACGATAGCAATGTGTGGTGCCTCTTAGGGGATGAAAGGGTGGTCGGGGTCAGGAAACGGTAGATGCATGTCATGAGGAAGACCAAAGTCGTAAAGTGGCAGCTGTATGGATTATGGGTAAGCTAAAAGCTCTAGCATCAAGAAAATTGATAGAAATATGTCATGGGGAATGATGTGGGTTTGAAGATGATCAATGATATTCCTCGGCATAGTTTCCCTTGTCTTTGTTGATTTTCATCAGCCTATGAATCAACAATTTTAGCCTACACTAGATGATCCTGAAGCTGATATAGAGTCAGTCCAATCAAAATTTATGGGAAAAGACTATGATAAAATGGATAAATGGTTTAATATATGTCCTCAAAAGGCTCTGTATACTGTTCATAAAATCGGCATGCGGAAAGAGCATTCTGCGTACAACCTGACACGTGGAAGCTAGTCCGCTTACCGCTATGGTACATGGATGAAATTTACCACGTACAGACATGGTGTATGATATGATCATGAGGAGTAGGTCCACAAACCATTGGCTAGTGAACAGAATGGTCCAAAGAAGGATGAAATCTTAGAACTCGGCCTTGATTAGGTTTGCATTCAGAAGTTGTGGATGAAAATTTATGTCCATATTAATAGTTTTTGAATTTCGGTTAGCCGATCAGAGTTTGTTATGAGAACAAGCCATCTACGTAGCATTCTTCTACGTGAAATCCAGATTTTATTTTTTAAAATTGCATATTCCCATTCACGAAATCCAAAATGTAGTACGTGGATGGGGAAATTGAGAGAAAATTGGGTCACAGAACGTACTTAACAGTTTGCGAAAAAAGTTTTCTCAAGGAGTACGGTACACGACAGTGAAGGAGGCTGGGAAAATTGGGAGCTCTCTTCACCATGAGAAATGGTAAAAGACAAATGACATGGGCCCCTATATAGGTGTGGTCTCCTACTACTGGGTCTACTTTCTCTATCACAAACCATTTCAGTTTGGGACCAGTTCTCCATCAGAATAGCCCCATTTTAATTCCAAACGAACACCATTCCGATGGGGGAATTTGTAGGGTCCAGAAAATTATTCCAAGGTGATAAAATACCCCCGAAATCACTTTGTAGAAGGAATCACGCACTTCTACAAGCCTATCAATGCAAAGGGTCTCAAATGGAATTTCATTTCATGGAAGAAACCTGAAGGAATTCATGTTTTTAGGGGTTTTAAGTGGCCTACATACCATCACCAGGAACGGTATGCGAAGGATATGGATCGTGAAACACCAAGTATGCAGGATGGTCTACAAACCGCTGGGCTGTGAGGTGATGGCCAGTGAGCAAGGTGAACCACGAATTGCTGGCTCGCGAGGCGATGGCTAGCGAATAAGGCAAACCGCGAACTGTGTCATCGACAGAGATGTACGTTGGAAGACCATATGCATACCATACCCATCAGTTTATAGACTAAGTGAATGGATAGTGTTCTTCGAACCATTATCGTGAACCACAACCTCTGTGAACCCCAGTTGACCAAGTCTTCTGCGGGTCAGGATACTTCTTTAACAGGATTCCGCAAATAGTTCCACGTGCCCAGTAAATACGTTTGCTCTAAGGCTCTATAAAAGGAGCATATTAGAAGTTAAACAAGAGACATAGATAGAGATAGAGATATAGGAAAGGACAGATGAAGAAGGCTTGAGGGAGACTCAGAGGTTGCACTCTGGCTTCATTATTGTTTCATCATCGAAGCACAAACTGTGAACCACTTCCTTCATAGGTACAACCAGCCGTGAACCATAAAACGAGGGAATTGAATAACAATAAAATAATTGTGAACCTAATTGGTAAAAATAACAAATACATCTCACAGATGAATTTTTCGTGGGTGGTAATCCCCCTAACCCACCTCCAGTATGGTGCTCCTCGTAGCATACCGCTACACGGACTAAACCCGGCGTCGCATACCCAATCGGTACGCAGATAAAACCCAATATAGCATGATGATATGTGTACCACTTTGGTACACAGTTGGCGTTACCCATGCCCACATACTACACCAGTACACAGATGGCCCTTCTTCCTGCACACCATTATGGTATGCGGAGCCTCCCCCATCCCACATGAAAAATCAGTACATGGAATGGGGTGTTTTCAGGTATTGTTCCTTCTAATTCCAACCTCACCCCTCCATTACCGTCTAGTCCTCCTTGATCCCTCCACTAACCAGTACCCTAGCACAAGGAAAATGACTCAATCGAAGCCACAAAAAATATATGACCAGACCATTGGGCGCATCAGTGCACCCCATTGAGTCTCCATACCCACAATAAGCAGAGTAACGAAGTCCCTCTACACAAAGGTGAAGGATTTGGGAATGCTTTTGATGCTTCATTCCCATGGTATCCTTGATTCCAACCTTGTAATACAAATGTGAACCTCCATGTTCTCGGGATTAAGGGTGATCACAAGCTTTTCCAATCAATGAGGGACAATGATTAGCCAAAGGGGTTATGCTTGCTCCCCCTATGGAAAGGATAAAACTCCTCCCCTTCCTAGAATGTGTTCCAGGGCCCTCCCACTAAGGTATGTCCCAAGTTGTCTAAGGCAGGGTTTTGTGACCTTCAATGTCATTTCACATTGAAGGGTACATTTTTCTATGCCCTCACCCACCATCGCCCGAGCCTATTCCTCCACAGACTCTCCCTCCCCCATCTATAGTGGGGGAGGCATGTGCATTGTCAAATCTTTCACATCCTCATCATTATCACACCGAGCATGAATCACATGGTCTTAGGGGTTTTTGTGGATTACAACATCAGTACACCATTCTGCACTACGAGAACTCTGATTCCTAACCAAAATCAAGATACCTAGGATGCCTACCAGAAGGCCCGAGGTCAAAAGGGTGCCCATCCAAAAGGGTCCATCCATCCATGTCTATCAAATGAGAATATTCCATGCATATTCCCCACATAATCTGAACTACATTGGTTCTTATTTCTCTCTCGAGGATACGTATGAAGCCATCATTGTGGGCCTGATCCCAACATCATGTCACCTTTTATCCCCCCTCGATGATTATAAACTCTAGAGTGCCTTTTAAAATGGATAAGTCAACATCACATCTGTAGCATCAAACATGTGCATGCTCATAACGATCTTGCGAACCAAGGGTAGCCCATGGACACACTCTTCGGGAATGAAACAAGGATTCTCGAAAAAATGAACATGACTTAAATCTATACGAGAGTCCTGGAATAGGCAACAATCCTCCCCTAGAAGGTTGTGTTGAGCCCGACCTACCATCCTCTCGACCAATGGAGTCCTTAAGTGTCGTTGGCCAAATCTTCAGGCACCAAGCACCTGCCTTTGGAAATCAGGTCCATGAATCATGGATTCCAGGGACGTTGGGTGTTCTTGGCTCTACAAATAAACTCGTTAGAGACCATCTGAGGAAGTTATATCCAAGAAGGATAGATTGCATTAGTGCTTGACACCCACGCAATCACCCTATGGGACCAATAGTTCCCACATGGTTTATTCAATCTTCTTTAAAGGAAAATGATATTGAATGGGTTGAAAAAAATAAATGGTAAATTTGACAAGAACCCGCCCCTATAGAAAAAGGGATGGGAGACATTCTTTGTCGTGCCATATCCGCATTGCCCCAAAATGCACCACTATCAAGGAGAAACATCGAAATTGATGTCATAAAATCCAATGTTGTGATGAAAATGTATAGAAGATGTTTTAGAATATGAGAAAAATGATTATAAGAATGACATGTGAATATAACAAGAATAACACTATGAAGAAGGTCTAATAACAAAAAGAATAGTTTATAAAATGGAGATACATTGAGGGATAAGCCATAGACCACCTAACATGAGCCTATAACACAATATTTATCTAGTACTAGCCATTAGTTTGGACTAGATTAGAAGAAACTAAATAATGGATTGATGCCTTGGAATAAGGGAATATGACCCTAAATCAAAATAGCATTGTTGAGAGGAAGAAAAAAATCGAACTGAGCCCAAGGATTGATTATCCTACCATGAGGAATTCAATGAGACAAAAAAATCTTGAATCTGAGCCTGGATGATAAAATAATATCAATACATGTGAAGAGGGACTTGGGAGCTCCACTGGGTGAGAAGAGGGCCTCTTTCCCACTAGAATGAGTAAAATAGAAATAGGGGTATGGTTAATAGAATTTGAATGGAGAAATATGATTTTAACCAAAACAATATAGGATCACATGGCTTGGATTCGTGGCATGCCAAACTGTGTTCCAATCACATGCCTCCCGCTTCTTTAAGAGGCATCCCGTAGGGTTTGGCCACACGGTTTGAGAATCTATGTGCCAACTGTGCTATGTAGCTCTGCAATATATTTAAGACCACTGACGTGGGAATAATACCTTGGGTGTATAGGTAAGGAAAATCATGTAACCTTCTTTCCCCCCTAAGAAAACATCGTATAGTTTGGAGAAATAATGTGGATTAGCTTTCATGGATTCTAGTAATAGTGTGTCCTAGTGAATTCATCCAAAAGCCGTGGTGATGAGATCCGAACAATCCCTAGAAACCCCCCGAAACTTGATTGACCTCATTAGGAAACCATAATAGCTCCAAAATAGATGATTATACCAAAATTTTAAGGATCCATACCTCATAGAAAACCAAGTTCTTATAGCCATACCACTGGAGCATGATCTTTTTTATGAATAATAACTAATAGAACTCATGGATCATAGAAATAAATTTCATTGGAACAAGACTACTCACCTGGTTAAAGCTTTCTAGGGGAATAAAAATTTAAATAATTTACATAGGAACCAGATGATGTTATGAAATAGATATATACTAATTTTTTATATTAGAGCGATGAAATTTTGAGTGAAAAAAATTCATGTGGGTTGGAATGGAACACCATGAGATTTTATTATATATTTATCTTCATATGTATTTTATTTCATTTATAGTTAGCAATACATGAAAAAACATGTATAAAAAGGAATAATATAATATAAATTTACATCCTAGTAGTTATATTGGAATAATAATAATAACAACAACCACATTTTTAAAATTATGTATAATGTATGTAGATAATTTAATATATTTATATAAAAGTAATGAATTTTTAGTAAGTTGTTTATATGCTTCAACAATAAATTTTTTCCTTAATATTTATTTTGGTTATTGTGTTGTGAACAAATGACAACATTAAAATTTTCCACTTTTAGAAAAATTCTTTTAAAAAATAATGTTCATTTTTTAAATTAGAATGTAAAAATTATCAGACATTTAAATTTTTCTTATTTTATGAAAATATTGATTTTTTGATGAATTGTGTAAAATATTGATTTCTATTGAAGACTTCTTATCTAAAGCATTTAAAAAGTTACTGTTTTTAAATAATGGGTTTAAAATTATAATTATTTCAATAATATAATTAATAATCCAATATGGGTCATTGAAATATATTTTATCTTCAATTTTGATTTAAAATCTTTTTAATATTAAGAAAATGTTTTTTTTGGATATAAATTTTTCATCACAGTTTTTGGGTTTAACTTTAAATTATATTCTACATCATATAAGAATTGAATTTGATTAAATTGATTTTAAATTTGGAATCTTTGTAACTAATATTATTTAATAAGTTTGATTAAATATTTAATAATATTAAATTCTAAGAAGAATTAACATTTCTTACTGCGATTAATCTTAAAACGAGTTTATCATGGGGTAGTGGTAAAACCAAGATATAAAGATAATATTTTAAATTAAAAATTTATAATTCACGTTGAGTTGAAATACTTAAACACCATAATATCAGACCATCTATTATCATTCCATTTGGAGGCCTTTTTCTGGATAATGACTTTATATAATCTTATTCTATTAAGATATTTCTGGTGTGTCCTCTCCTCCACATATAAAAGGAAACCCGTCCATTCACTTATTTACACAACAATAAGAAATATTGATCGATCAATGACTACCAAATTATCTTATAAACTTCACTATCCATGAATTTTATGTTCTGATATTCTTAAAAGAACTTTTCATGGATTCTTAAGAAAGGATCTAGAGGCCTACCGAATAAGAGGTAATATTCTTACCCAACCCCCTTAAATTTATTTATTATTCTACCTCATAAAAATATATGATTTTCATAATAAAATAATTAATTTATTAACATAAATATAATTAATTTTTTTATGACTTTCTAACAACAAATATCCACCCTCTATTCCATCTAATGGATAGTGAATGTTTCGCTCGTGCGTACGAGTGGACTACAAGCTCCACGTAGCAATAGAAATCATTTTTCATAACCATGTTCCATAGATGGTTAATATGAATGTTTTAAAGTTAATATATGATAATTATTAAATTAATATGATTACATAATATTAAAAAAATTTATACCTTCTTACATTCTAATCAATTGGAAACTCATAATATTTCTTGACAGTAATTATAGATTAATGTCTTCCTGAAGCGATGTGAATCATTCGTCAATTTTTACAATACAAGGAGAGAAGTAAGAACCTTTTTAATGAATATATATGATATATATGATATATATGATATAATAATGATTCTGGAATGGTGAAATTTTATTTATATTTCTTTCATTCCATCCATTTAAAAGTGAAAACAATAACGATTCATACGTACCACTAACCATATTAATGAATGGTGTAATTTATTTTTCTGTCAATAAATTTTATGGATGATAATAAATATAAATTTAATGAATTATATGATATTTATACCATTATTTATGTAATATAAATGATATATCCAGGATTAAATTAAAATTTCTGGAACTACTAATATAAAATTCTCATGAAAAAAATAATTAACACTCATAAACGATGATTTTAATAAGTAATTATTAATAAATAGGTGTTGAAATGTTATTCGTTGGTAATATATTCTATTTAAATTAGGTATATTATTATTTTATATAATTAAAATATATTTAAATTTATTATATGTTAGTAGAGATCGTTTTCTAAGAAACTCATACTTTTCCAAAGGGTTTTATGTCCCACTTTTATTTCTATGAGACATATGTAATATTTAAAATTTATTTGTTTTATATGGTGTATAAATGACCATGAATGTATTTCATGATTATTCTAATTAAAATAATGGGGATATATATATATATCTATCCATGATTCTCCCTTCCATGAGGTTTTGATTTGAATTCTACCTAATTGGTAAAAGATTTCTGTTAAAAACTCATTGTCAATGGTTAAATTTTAGATGTTTAAATATTAATATTAACATTAAAATAATCTCAATTTTTTTTTGATATTTTTATTTATGGATATTATACGTTTTCCATTCAATTTCTTCTCTTTATGAACTCAAGACAACAAATTAATATTTTTTTATAAAACCTACTATATTTCCCTCTTCGGTCGAAAATCGTTTATCTTCCATGTCCATGTTTTCTAAAAAAAATTGAAGATTTTTTTTACTAGTATACATTGAGTATTTAAAGTAATTCTTACCCATGATTTAATTTTAAATTTTTTAATTAAAATAAAACTTTTTATCATTTTACAAATGAATCACTTTTTTCTTTTTACCCAATATGTGAACGAACACTTGGTTTTAACATACATCACATGAATATATTTTCACACAATCATGACCAATCATTTATTTTAAGTTTCCTATAAATTATTAGATGGTTATTTTAAATTTAAATTTTTTTCCTAATATTTAAAAAAATTATAATTTTTATATAAGTGATTTCTAATTAAGAAGGATATTTTCATCAGTAAATGTTTCATTGATATTTTAATGGCATTTTTCATCAATGATAAAATTATTTGATGTCACTTATTAATTAATGGGGTATTATTTCCATGAATCCATCTACATTCAATCATTGAATTTTAATCATAATATATGGCTGCATCAATGAAAACTATTTTTTCCATGAGTTAAGTAGGTTTGGAAGAAACCATTATAAAAGGCTTTACCTTTAACATGGCTATTATATTAGGTTATGATGAAATTTTTATGAAACACATTTCATTTATAGAGGTTATGAAATTACAAATATTTTATGATATTATGGAACACAAATACATGATTTTCATTATGTGAAAATATGCACCAAAATCATACATCCCTTTAATACGTTGGGAAAAGTTGAATATATCATGAGATAATAAGGACTAACATATAGAGTCAACCCTATTCAGTAAGGGACTATATCCAATATGATAATCGAAGGAGTGAACCAATATTATGTATATTATGGATTGTAGAGTGAGACCAATCCTCTATGCTATTCTTGGTAGCGATCATTGAATAAGGAAAATATATTCTATACATTTGTTTATTCCACAAACCTGTCTCTTATTACAATGTTATGATCTCATATCTCATGTTAATTGATTTTGTACGATTAATCTTTTATGAAGTTCCATAATTTATGGATTGGATCAGAGTTATGATCAATGATATTTTAGGTATGGTTTTCCATTTTTAATATCATGCTCTCATATCATTATTCTCATGTTATTATTTAATAATCATTGATATCTCACTTTTTACCCTTACTAAGAATCTTAGATCACCCTTTTATAGGTTTCCTTTCCCTAGGATATGAAAAATATTTTTATGTATGATTTTTCTAATAATGATACATTTATAAAGAACATTGGTGTAGATGAAGTATATCTCTTTCTAACAAGTTGTTTATGCATCCATGTTTCCAATGTTAGTACACCTATATGGATAGCTCATGAAGCATGAGAACTATGTGGGATAGTGGTATAGTTCATGATACCGGGGTGATGAATGTATTTTTACATAATATTTGTTCTATATAAAATTTTATAAACCATTGAACTATAGTAAAGCAGATACCATGGTTTCTACTTGGGAGACCTCCCTTTAGGAGATATTTTCACATGTTTTTTTCTATTTTCTTGTTTTATGTTTTTAATTGTTTTTAATGGATTAAAAATACTATAAAAAATGAAATCATGATTCAAATATCACATGAAATTGAAAACAGTAATGAAAAAACTGAAAAGAATGATATAAAGAAGCAGTAGAACTAATAGAAAGAAGTTACAGCATCGTAACAAGGGATTCCTATTGACGAGTATTCCTTCATGAGTTTTAATGGTTTTCAAAACTGAAAATCAATGAATGATAATAAAAAAATATCAAATCTAACAACTCATTTAGTTAATTAATAAGAGTCAATAATATATATCTTTTAAGTAGAACTCCTTTTTGAAGGATTCGATTAATGCTCTAAACGATTGATGAAAAATAAAGTCACAGACAACACACATTGTACTCACAATTCATCAATAAAAAATTGAAAATTTTAATTAGTGAAAATTATCATTGAACCTAAAATAATCTTTATTTAATGATCCACATTAAAATCTTGAAACACACCAATCCAAAATGTCTCACACTCTGAATGGAAGAAAAATGTTTAAAAAAATGAAAGTAGAATAAATCTTCAAGAAGGAATATCATTTACAAATTTCATGATTATTTAGAGAATTAAATTCATGATATTAATTAAATTAATACTTAGGAAGAGATATCCATGTGAACCCACTATCTATGTCTATTAGAATTTACCCATACTTCTTTGAGGTGCAGCATCATACTTTGATGTCTATATTTCAATGGATTTAGGAGTTACAAAATCTTCCCAAAATATCTCCCGGTTCCACTCCCATTTTCTCTACATCCAAAAACACCTAGTGTCTTTTAAAGTTTTGTTGTGTTTCCCAAAATGAATAAAATAAATCCCCTTTTTTAATTTTTTCTACCACCATCAGAATAAAATATACATGCATTAAATATCACTAGATTATGTCTAGGTGGAAACATCAGGTAGTCTTTCAGCACACTACCCACTAACATGCCTATAATGATAATTCTACCTTACAACATATTAATGCATGCACATGTTCCCAAATCTATAATTTTCATAGACTCATTGTAACTCATTGGTCACTGTAACAAACCAAAATTTTATTAATGAAAATTTATCTTGACCTAACCAAATTTTTTATTATGTAAAATGGTTATTTAAAACATATGTACTTCCTTGGTTTTATAATTTTGGATTTTAAAATAACTTTATGAATTGTTATTGTTGCTAATATGGCTGTTGAATAGTGATCACATGATTTTTATAAATATGGGGATTTAATAAATCAAATTCATTGAGACAAAGGATGTGATAGCCTCATCCAGTAGAATTGATCCATGTGAAGCCCATTTTTTAGAGCTCAGAAAGAAGGTAGCATCACTTGGATTTTCTCTTGACCAATCCCAAGATGAGCTTCAGCACATTAGGATTGAAAGAAACCTCCTACTGGAGAAGTGGAAGTTAATAGATATTAACAGTTGAGCGATGTCATCTGAACCACCCCAAGAGTTTGTCACCATCATGCACCTTACCCTTAGGTCTTATAGAGGTTTTATATTGGGTTATATTACAAAACCCTACCACTATGATTATGTTCATTATTTTTGTATAAATAATATACATTCATTTTGTTATTGTTACATTGTAAATGGTTTTTAAAGCACAAATAGTATATTTATTTAATATTTAATTAAGAAATCTATTTTGATGAATTAATGTAATTTTTAATTAAATAATATTTTAATAAAATATTATTAATAAAATATTATTTATTAACTCTAAATGATCGTGTAATTTTTCATGAATACAATTATAGTTTTTTTAAGGTTTGAAAGCTATTTTTCTCAAAACCAATGAATGTTTGACAAATGTCAAATATTATTTTCATAATTAAGTATTAATTTATTTTTAAAACAATTTAGATAAAATGAATATCAATTTTTAAATTCAGGATATTGAAATTATCTAACGGGTAATTTTTCATAATTTTTTGAGACAGTTGATTTTTTGGCTAAAAATTAAATACCATTTAAATACATAATTTGTTTTATGACATCACAATGCCCTAATAGTGATGTAATAGAATACTATAAAAGGTTTACTCGATAAATATCTGTTTTACCTTTAAATTAACATGATTTTATATTTTTTTGATTAATTTTATGGTGCCTTAGAGGACCCTCTAAGACTTTTAAAATATTTAACCTTTTAATATGATTTCCTTGAGAGTGTCACTCAACTCCGCATAATAAATCCTTATATTCTATTATGTGTGTTCATTCTCCTTATAAAATAATGTTTTCCACTCCACTTTGTCAAACAAACAAGGGAAAAATCCTTGGGATGGTTTGTTTTTTTGATTAGTTTAATGTGTAGTGTCCAAAACCTAAATAATAAAGAATTCCCTCTCCTTTCCTATATAAACCCACAAAATATCTCATTCCTCTTAACTCAAACCAATTGTAGATCGAAAAAACTATGCCCCAATCTCTCTAGAATTGTCACAACATTCCTTAAGATCCCTATAAGCCTCTCTCAACCATCTCCCAAGCCTTTGGGATCACACATCCAAGTAAGGGATCCTCACTTTCCTTCCTTCCCTATTTATATCCATTTTTCATTATATTGTTATAGTATGTTTTCAATTAAAAATGTTCGGGTACGATCTATCACCTCTCATATACTTCCCTCCTTATTATTGAAAGATTATAGACCCCTTTACCTTTCATTAATGCTTCCCATGTACACCTATTACCATGCCAAAATTCGTAAGAGATTTCTCTTTCTTTATTTACATCCAGGAAATTATTGTATATTATGCATATAAATTCCATTAAATATGTTGTGATTTTATGTTCCATGACCCCCTTACTGACCATTTCATGTATAAATTATTATATACCCTTTTCTCCCTCATCAACCCATTTTTTGATTTCTATTTGACGTCGTCATGCTGCCGAAGATACACCAAAATTTCTACACCAAAATCATAGTGTAAGTGAATACCATACCCATTTATATATCAAGGGTATTCACCATTATGCACATGTACTTTTTTGATTATGGAATTATATTTATGTATTCCACATATCTTATTCTTATCATAAAATATTATGTTACATGAGTCCACGTTGTGTGATCTACAAGGAACACTTATGCATAAAATGAAATGATTAAGAAGCATGCGCCCTAATAGTGATCTGATTCCTTAGGTAAAGAATAGTATCATGATACCCTATGTGCGATGAGGGTTCATTCATGATAATTCATCTGTAATGAGGGTTTACTCATGATATTTCAAGTTAAATGATGGTTTACTCATGCTCCATGTGCAATGAGCCTTGGATCTTGTTAATAACATGTTAAATGTTGTTGCCACAACTCCACATTATGATAATCATGCTATAACATGCCTTTATGTTCATGTTTCTATTATGCTCCATTGATATGCTTATTTCCTAACATGTATTGTTTTCTTTTGTTATTCCTTGTCTACTCCCATACTAGTCTTTATAGATCACCCTTTTCATATGTATGTCATTAGGTTATCCAATGAAATACTATGTATGAAGGAATGTTGTGGTAATGGAAAATAAGTTTTCAAAAAATATATTGTATTTTATGTCTTAAGTTGTCATGTAATGTTACTAATTTCCCAAGACACTAGACCTATCGATCCTTAGAGTTGACTGAAGTCCAATTTTTTGTAATAAATCATGTTTAAGTGTGTAATTAAGTGTACGGTTGTTATAGTTGGTGTCGATGGATAGGTTTCGTTACTTTTTAAGAATAGGATTTGAAAACCCTTGTGAAAGACTTAGGTATAATATTATGTATAATAACAAAATCCATAAATATTGGTGAGTATATAGTAATTGGTTTATCCAAAAAATACATCCCTACCTAGATACAAACAAGTAGTGGATGCTCTTGCACAAGTGTATCTATGGGTAAAACCGAAAACACTGCTTTTAGCATGACTCGAACAAGATCTGGTGCACAACAATAGGTATTTATTCACTCTTGGTTACTACACTCCCAGGAGATATGCATTGGTAAATTCACAAACATAGTATTAACCATTATTAATGGAATAGAAAAAATTCCCCTAAGAATATATGTTGGGAATTAGATAATGGATAACATAGATTGAAGCCTATAAATTCATAATTCAAGGATATAAATGTAATTTATAAGTTATCCCTTTTTTCATTGGATTCCCCTTTATGTGTTTAACTATCTATATTGGATAGATTATAACTAGAACAATAAAATTGAAAGATATGGTTATTTACGCATTCTTTGATATCCTGAAAGTTTAGTACAATAATCCCAACATCACCAAAAATTATGGAAAAAGATATGTTAGTGAGAACAGAAAATGGGGCAATCATTACATCCCATTAATATAACTCGTACCTTGTCAAAATTTGTGGATGGAACATCCCAGAGAATGCTGTCATTCTCCCTCTTGTGTAATTTGATGCAATTCTGGGAATGGAATGGCTTTCCCTACATAGAGACAACATAAATTCCCATGATAGGGAAATAACTCTCTATATGGAGAATCAACCCCTGATTCTATAAAAGTCCAAGGAGTATTATGAATATTATTTAGCACCATAATCTCAAGTGTTCATATTATTTCCCTCTGATTACACGAATCTTCCCCAAATCATTGAGTATAAGGAAGAAACCATCCTTGAAGACATGCCTACTATGAGGGAATTCGCTGATATTTTTCTCACAGAATTTTTTGTCATTATTCCTTGAAGAGATGTTGAAATCTTGATTGATATTATATGTGGGGATTTTCCAATATCCAAGTCTCCGTATATAATGTCTATTGTAAATCAAAAGGAGTTAAAGAAACAACTACATGATATTCTGGATAAATGTTTTTTACGCCCAAGTGCTTCACCATGGGGTGCATGAGTCATCTTAGTCAAGAATAAGGATGGGTCAGTGTGCCTTTGAATTTATTATCGTGAGCTCAAAAAAATCACAAGGAAAAACAAGTTTCCTCAACCGTGAATTGATGACTTGTTTGATTTTCTATGTGGATCACAATAATTCTCGAAGGTGGATCTGTGGTTGGGATATTACCAAGTAAGGGCGAAGAAGGAGGATATTCCCAAGACTACTTTTCATTCAAGTTACAAGCACTATGAATTCATAGTAATTCCTTTTGGACTCACTAATTCTCTAGAAATATTCATGGACATGATCAATAGAGCCTTTAGATATTACCTCAACATATTTGTGGTAGTATTCATAGATGATATTATAATATACTTGAAAACTAAGGGGGATCATGAGGAGCATCTAATAACTATACTAGAGTCATTGTAAAAGGATAAGCTCTATGGAAATAATAGAAATTGTGAGTTCTGGTTGAAGGAAGTCTCATTTTTTTCAGAATCAATTTTTATCTACATTAAGATCAGTAGGTATCATCGCCATTATCTTTATTACAGACTTAAACATGATTTATTACATATAATATTAACATGATACAACATAGAATAACTAGAGGTATAGTGTTTGGGGGAATAAGAACATTACATAATGACTTAAAACATGAAAGACAACATCTTTATCGAAAACGTCATTTACATGACCACAACATTACCTCACACATAAAATTACATGGGATAAAAAAGGGTTAAATAAGAAAGCCCAGTAAGGGAATAAACAAGGAATAACATTAAGAATAAAATTCATTTTAAGAAATATGCATTTCAAAGGAGTATAAGAGAAATATGAACATAAATGCATGATATCACATGATTATCATAACATGGAAATATGGCAACAACATTTAACATGATATTAGAATGAACCAAGGCCCATTACACATGTAGCATCAGTAAACCCTCATTAAACTTTAATTGGAATGAGTAAAACATCATTGTACTTGATGCATAATGATACTAATCTTTACCCAATGCATTAAAGCGCTATAAGGGCGCACCCTTCTTAATCATTTCATTCCATGCATAAGTGTGCCACATGGATCATATAACATGGATTTATTAAACATCATATTTTAGTCCATGAATAAGTGGTTTGTAATACATATATTAAACTATATAATCAATAATTAAATGTGCATAAAGGTGAATAACAATGATAGAGAAATGGTTATGATATTCACTACATAATGACTTTGTCTTGGAAAATCACGGTGCAATTTCGGCAGCATAATAGCATGACATAAGAATTCATAAAACAATATGATGAGAGATAAAGGGGTGTATAATCATATTTAAATGAAATGTAAATTATCGGGGTCATATAGATATATTTCCCGACATATGTAATGGGATTTGGATTCATAATACAAAAGAATTTCTTGAATACAAATGAGAAGAGAGAAATTACTTAAAAAATTTCGAATTGGTAATAGGTGTACATGGGAAGAAATAATGAGAGATAAATTGGACTATAATAAATTAAAACATAAGGAGGGAAGTATGGGGAGGTGTGAAATCATACCCCAAAATTTTTAATTTAACTCAAAAGGGTATAACAACTTAATGAAATTTGGAAAAAAATAGAAAGGAAGAAATCCTTTACTTGGAAGTGTGATCCCAAATGCTTGGAAGAGGCTTGAGAGAAGATTCATGGGAGATTGGGGAAAATTGGGAGGATTATAGATAAAGGATTTTAGAGTTTGGTAGATATCCAAAGGCTTTTAGTGAAGAGGAAGTGGGATCCTGGGGGTTTATATAAGAAATGGGAGGGATTTCTTTATTGTTTAGGTTTTGGAAACCTAACATTAATCTAATGAAAACTACAAAACATACCATGGTTTTTACCATGGTTTTCTCCAAAGGGAAGTGGAATAAATTATTTAATAAGTCCAATGGCCTAACATATTAAAATATTAGGTTTTCTTATATGGAGGTGAGTCACACTCTCAAGGAAACAATTTTAATAGTGAAAATGTTTTATAAGTGTTGGAGGTTCCACTAATGCACCATAAAATTAATCAAAAAAATTTTAAATCACAATAGTTTAATGGTAAAACATTTATTGGATTAAAATACCATTTATATATTTTTATTACATCACTATTGGGTCATTATGATTTCATAAAACACATTATATAATTAAACGATATTTAATTTTACCCAAAAATTCAAGTGTCTCAGAAAATTATGAAAAATTTACCTTTAGATAATTTTGATGTCCTGATTCAAAAAATATTATTTATTTTATATAAATAATTTTATAAATATATGAAATTATTCTTTTATTAAAAAACCAACATTTTTCTAAAATTCAAGGGTTTTGACAAAAACGGCTTTCAAACCTTAATAAAAATTAAATTTGAATACCTAAAAATTATATGATCATTTAAAATTAGTAAAATTTTATTTATTAAAATTTTATTAAATGATTATTTATTTTAAGAATCCATTAATTCATCAAAATATATTTCTTAATTGAATATTAACAAAAAATATTGTTTGTTCTTTGAAAACTATTTACAAAGTAACAATGATAAAATGAATGTATATTCTATATAAAAATAATTTACATAATCATATTGATAGGGTCTTATTACATAACCCCTTATAACACCCGCATATGACCTAAGGGTAAGGTGTGCGACGGTGATAGACTCTTGGGGAGGCTTAGAAAATATCCCTCAGGTGGTAATCTCTATTGACTTCCACTTCCCCGTAGGCGATTCCATCCAAGCTTAACGTGTTCATGGTCCACAAGGGTTTTATCAAGAGAAAATACAAATGATTCCACATACCTTATGAGCTCTGAAAAATGGGCTTCTTGTGGAGGAATTCAACCAAATGAGGCCATCACTTCCTTTGTCTAAGTAAATTGGATTTGTTAAAGCCCTATATTTATACTAATCATGTGATCATTGATCAAATGCTATATTAGCAATGGTAACATTTCTTAGTTCTATTTTAAAATCCAAAAACATAAAACCAAGGACGTCCATATAACTATTTTATATAATAAGACATTTAAATAGATCAAGAGGAATTTTCACTACTAAATGTTTGTGTCATTACAATCTTCCCCCCTTAAGAAATTTCACCCTCTAAATTTCCTTTCCCAAAAAATAGATGAAGGCAACTCTGCTTCATTACTTCAAATGATTCCCATGTTGCTTCTTCAAAATTGTGGTTTCTGTACAACACTTTAATGGGGGGGCATTGTCTTATTTCATAGAACATTTTCTCTATGATCTAAGATCTTAACTGGCTTCTCTTCATAGGATAGGTCATTCTCCAATGCTACCACCTATGAATTGCGTATATATAATGGGTCAGGTATGTACTTTCTCAAGAGTGATACATGGAATACATCATGTACTTGAGATAGGTTTGGTGGGAGTTCTAGTCTATAGGCCACTGCTCCAATGTGATCAAGGATCTCAAAAGTGCCGATGTACCTTAGAATAATCTTTCCCTTATTCCTAAATATCATAACCCTCTTCCATGGTGATATGCGGAGGAATACCATGTCTTTGACATCAAATTCTATGTCTCATCGATGGTTATCAGCATAGCTCTTTTGTCAACTCTGAGCAGCTTCAATGTGTTGTAGGATGGTCTCAACCTTATCCACCATTTAATTAACCATCTCTAGACCTAAGAGTTTTCTCTCCCCAACTTCATCCCAACATGTTGGTGTTCTGCACCTCTTCCCATAAAGGTCCTTATAAGGAGCCACTTGGATGCTTCAGCGAAAACTGTTTTAGTAAGAGGACTCAACCAGAGGAATATGTTGATCCCATCCTCCATTGAATTCCATTGATCATGATCTCAACATTTCCTCAAGTTTTTGGATATTCCATTCATATTGGCCCTCAGTTTGAGGATGATAAGCCGTATTGAAGATCAACTCTGTATTCAGAGCATATTGAAGACTCTTCCAGAACATAGAGGTGAATCTTGGATCTCGATCATATATAATTGATAGTGGTACTCCATGTAGCCTTTCTAATTCTCTGATATATATCCATTCCAAATGATCTAATAATAAATACTCCCAAATTGCAAAAAATCTTGCTGTATTTTTAATAGGATCCACAAAAACCGTGATAACATTGTTTCCTTTGGATGTCTTTGGAAGTCCGGTGACAAAGTCCATGGTGATGTTTTCCGATTTCCATGTTGGTATGGGTAATGGTTGTATCATCCCATTAGAATTCTTCCTCGCAGCCTTCACTTTCTAACATACCATGATATTTGATGTATAATCAGCGATCTCCATGTTCATGATATCCCACCAATAATTCTCTTATAGGTCTCGATACATCTTTGTGTTTCATGGGTGAATGGAGAAATTTGAACTATGTGCATCATCTAAGAGTTCATTAATTAACTCTGGATTTGATGGAACACGTATTATTTTCCCAAATCTCACAATTACATCTTCATTAATAGCGAAATCTAAGGATTTCCCTTTTTTGATAGTTTCCACTTTCTTCTGAATTCCCATATCATCCTTTTGATTATCCTTTATCCTTTCCAAAAGATATGGTTGAGAAATCATTTGTAAAATGATTGATGATGTTCCCTTCTTTATGATTCCCATGTCCATCTTCATCAAATCTATTAAGATTGTATATTTTTCAATTCTTATCAATGAAATCATTTTTGGGTCCTTTCTACTTAGAGCATCCTCCACTTTGTTCGCATTCCCATCATGGTGATGGATTTTGTAGTCATAGTCATTGATCATCTATAACCATCTTCGTTGGTGCATTTCAACTCTTTCTGTGTGAATATATACTTGATGCTTTTTTGATCCATGTATATTTCAGACTTATACCCAAAGAGGTAATGTCGCCAAATTTTCAAAGAAAAGATTACTACAGCCAACTCCAGATCATGTGTTGGATAATTTTTCTCATTAGTTTTCAATTGCCTAGAAGTCTAGGTAATGGATTTTTCAT
Source organism: Viscum album (assembly GCA_963277665.1). Taxonomy (NCBI): domain Eukaryota; kingdom Viridiplantae; phylum Streptophyta; class Magnoliopsida; order Santalales; family Viscaceae; genus Viscum; species Viscum album. The sequence continues at coordinate 338,373,577 of OY728140.1, forward strand.
TTTTCATCAACACACAAACCATTCCCTTCTTCGAATCATCACTAAATAGCACAAAAAGATCTCCCCTTGTGGGTAATGTGAGCCTGAGCATAGTGATAAACCTCCTTTTCAACTACTTTAATATATCTTCACATTCATCACTCCAAGAAATATTTACTCCCTTTCGAGTTATCTTGGTAAGAGGGTTGGACAATCATGAGAAGTTTCTCACGAATTGGCGATAATATCCAGCTAACCCCAGTAAGCTACGGATATCTATTACTAATGATGGACTCATCCATCCCTTAATTGTTGCTATCATGGATGGATCCACAGATATCCCATTTCTTGTTAGGATATTCCCCAAGAATGAGACCTCCTTCAACTAGAACTCACACTTTCTATAATTTTCATAGATATTCTCCTTTTTCATGGTCTCCTGTATAGTTCTTAGATGCTCCTCATGATCCTCCTTGGTTTTGGAGTATATTAGAATATAATATATAAAGACTACCCCAAATATTTCAAGGTAACATATAAAGACTCTATTCATAAATTCCATGAAGATTTATGGAGCATTAGTGAGTTTGAAAGTCATTACTATGAATTCACAGTGCTCGTATCTTGTACAAAAAGCAGTCTTGGGGATATCCTCCTTCATCACCCTTACTTGGAATTATACCGACTGCAAATACATATTGGATAAGTATTGTTCTCTACATAGATGATCAAAAAAGTCATCAATTCGTGGCTGAGGATACTATTTCTTTATCCAAATTTTGTTGAGCTCACGATAATCAATTCCTAGGCGCATTGACCGATCATTCTTCTTGACGAAGAGGACTGGTGCACCCCCATGGTGAATCCCTTGGGCGTATAAACCCTTTATCTAGAATCTCCTATAGTTGTTTCTTTAGCTACTCAAGATCCACAACAACCCATTCTATACAGATTCTTGAAATTGGAAAAGCCCTAGATATAAGATAAATCAAGAATACAACATCTAATCAAGGATGAAGGCCAGAAAATTCCCTGGGAAACACTTTAGTGAATTCCCTCACAATAGGAAGGTATTCAAGTATTATTGCTACCTTAGAATCAATCATCTGATCCAGATACATGTGCTAATAGTGCAGTAATATCCACACTTGAGATGATGGTGATGAAGAAGATTAGTCCTTCTCATTGTACTTGTATAGAATCAGGGGTTGATTCTCCATATAGAGAGTGATTTCCCTCTCATGGTAATTTAGGTTGGCTCTATATAAGGAAATCCAATACCTTATAATAATTGCATCAAATTACACCAGAGGATGTATGAAGAGGTTTAATGGGAAGTTCAAACCACAAATTGTGACAGGGGAGGATTTATATTCATGGGTTGCAATGAGTGCCCCATTTAATGTAATCATCAACATCTTTATATCTATGATTTATGGTGGTGTTGGTATTTTTATGGTAAACATTTGGGATAAAAAAGAATTTGTATAACTATAATCAATAATTATGTTCACTGTTATTGAATGAATAACTAGCATATCTATCACCACTTCGTTTTCAGGGTTCACTTCGGCAGTAGTGATGGAAAAATCTTTCCCTTGCTGCCTTGAAAGTTGTTGGTTACCTCCGAAAACCCTTAGCATAGGGCAGTGGTTTGAAAAGTTCCATGGATCTTTGTATTTGAAGTAATGAACAATGCGTTGATGGTTGGGCAGAGTAGTTATATCCTCTATCTTAGCTACTGGTTTTTTCTATCGGCAGTTAATGCCCAAGTGCCCTTCTCTTCAACACCTAAAGCATTTTCTAGTCCCCTTCAGGAAATATCCAGGGTGCTTCTTTCTACACCTTTGGAGAGTGGGGTGTTGAATTATCATATCACTATTGGTTTTATCCATCAAACCTCTAGAATTAATGTCTACCTCACTCTTCTTAACCCCATGATACCCTTGAGATTCACCGATATCTATTTCGACCTTGAGGACACATCAAACAAGTGCGTTATAGCTCTCGAAGTCATGAATCTCTAGGGCTATCCATAGGCTAGGTTTTATCCAACTAAAGAAGAGGTCAACCTTGCATTCGGGGGTAATAACAAAACGGAAGTCATATCATACAGTCCTTGGGATGTTTTCCTTATACTCATCGATGGATTCGTTATCTTTTTTCTTTAGGGCAAGGAAGTCCCTTTCCATCTTAAGTCGGAGGGTGCGAAGAAAATATTTGTCAAACTTATTTTTCCCAGAAATCATTCCATTCCAATGCATCGATATCTTCCTCAGGCTTATTATTTTTTATCAATTTCTACTATTTATCATCTTCAACCTCCATATGATAAGAATATAGAATAACCATCTCTTTTTTAGAACAATGAAGGATGTAGAATATATTTTCAATGGAGATGATCCATTGTTCGGCGATTGAAAGATCAGACGATCCTTTCAAAGTAAGAGGAATTTGTCTCAGGAAGCTCTCAATTTTAGCTAGTTCATTATTAGGTTGGGTGTGGGGGTTGAACAATCCTATTTACCCATGTTTCTATCAAAACATAAGTTAAATTAGAGAGTATCATGAGAAAATTTCCAATTCTCGCTCCCATCAGATTGGGAATCTCCGTAGAATAGTCATCACATTGATCTTTACATAGGTTGTTAGCCTGAGTACTCCTATTACCGACCATTGGATGGATTAAATGGACTATTAGGGTGACACATAAAGGGGAATCCAAAGACAAAAATGGATAACTTATAAATTAAATTTATTTCCTTAACTTATGAATTTATAGGCTTCAATCAATGTTATCCATGATCTACTTCCCAACTTATATTATTAAAGGGAATTTTTAACCTAATAATAGTTTATAATAATCTCATGAATTTACCAAAGTATATCCCCTGGGAGTGTCATAAACAAGATTGAACAAAGTCCCATTGTCGTGCATTAGTTCCCGTTTGGGTCTAACTAAAAGCCATGTTTTCAGGGTTTACCCCTAGATACTTTTGTGGTAGTGCCACCTCTACCTACTCGTATCCAAACAAGGATGTATTTTCTTCATAAAACATTTACTCAATACTCACCAAACTATAGTGATGTTTTTGTTATTCTTATTTTTATCCCTAAGGATTTCACTAGGATTTTCTAATCCTAATCCCAAAAATAACTAAACCTATCCTCTAATACCAACTATCACATCCATCTTCTTTATTACACACTAAAAAATGACTCATTAGATAAAATATTCACTTGATACAACATATAATATCGATAGTTCTAGTGTCTTAGGGGTTTATTAACATTACATAAAAACTTAAAACATGAAACAAAACATCTCTATTAAAAATATCCATTACAAGACCGCTACATTACATCGTACTTAGCATTGAATGGGATAACCATAGGACATGCATAAAAACGGTGAGTTAATAAATCCCAGTAAGGGAGTAAACAAGGAATAACATGAAGAATACAATACATGTTAGGAAATAGGCATATCAATTAATAATAAGAGAAACATGAACACAAATGCATGATATAGCATGACTATCGTAACATGGAAATGTGGCAACAACGTTTAACATGATATTAGCATGATCCAAGGCTCATTGCGCATGGGGCATGAGTAAAAAATCATTTAAATCTAATTATAATGAGTAAGCCCTCATTTCACTTGACCTATCATGATATTAATATTTACCCAATGCATTGGAGCTATTTCAGGGCACACCCTTCTTAATATATTCATTTAATGCATAAGTGTGCCACATGAATCATATAAAATGGATTCATTAATCATCATAATTTATTCCAAAAATAATAGGTGTGGAATAAAAACATGAAATAATATAATCAATAATTAAATGTGCATAAATGTGAATACCCTTTATAAAGAAATGGGCATGGTATTCACAATAGAATGAATTTGACTTGGAAAATCGCGGTACAATTTCGGCAGCACAACAACGTGACATAAGAATTAATAAAAATGTTTGATGAGAGAGAAAGGGGTGTATCATAATATTTACATGAAATGGAAATTATGGGGGTTATATAGATACATGTACCAACATATGTAATGGGATTTAGATTCATAAAACAAAATAATTTCTTGAATGCAAATGAGAAGAGAGAAATTCCTTATAGAATTTTGACATGGTAACAGGTGTAAATGGGAGGAATAAATGAAAGAGAAAGATCTATATAATCAATTAAAAAATAAATAGGGAAGTATGGGGGAGGTTATAAATCATACCTCAACATTTTTAATCAAAATAAAAAGGGTATAACAAGTTAATGCATTTTGGACAAAAATGAGAAAGGTAGTATTCCCTTAATTGGAAGTGTGATCCCAAAGTATTGGGAGAGGCTTCTTAAGAGATTGGGGAACATTAATAGGATTATAGAGAGATGAAGGTTGGGGTTAGTCAATATCTATAATATTTGAGTGAAGAGGAAGTGGGATCTTTGGTGGGTTTATATAGGAAATGAGAGAGATTTCATTATTACTTAGGTTTTTGACAGAACACATTAATCTAATCGAAACCACAAACCATCCCATGGTTTTTGAAAAATGGTAGTGGAAAACATTAATTTATAAGGTAAATAGCATAAATTATTAAAATATTAGGTTTTATTATGTGGAGGTGAGTCACACTCTCAAGGAAAACATTTCAAAAGTGAAAATGTTTTATAGGTCTTTGAGGGTCCACTAAGGAACCATAAAATTAATCAAAAAAACTCTAAAATCATTTTATTTTTATAGTAAATCATAAATTGGCCTAAAATACCATTTATAATATTTTATTACATCACTATTTCATCATTATGATGTCATGACACACATTATATAATTAAACTGTATTTAATTTTACCCAAACATTTGACTGTCACGGAAAATTATGAAAAATTCATCATTGGATAATTTCAACCTACTATATCCAAAAATAATAATTATTTTATCTAAATAATTTTCCAAATATGTGAAATTTTACTTTTAAAATAAATACCGACCATTATAAAAAAATCATGGGTTTTGACAAAAAACAGCTTTCAAACTTTAAAAAAACATACAACTGTATTCCTAAAAATTATACGATCATTTATAATTAAATAAAAGTAATTTATTAATATTTTATTGAAAAATTATTTAATTAAAAAACCAATTATTTCATCAAAATAAATTTCTTAATAGTATATTAACTAAAAATACTATTTGTGCTTTAAAAACTATTTACAATGCAACAATGATAAAATGAATGTGTATTCTTTATAGAAAATAATGTACATAATCATAGTGATAGGGTATTGTTACATAAAACCTTATAACACCCACATAATACCTAAAGATAAGGTGTTCTATTGTGATTTACTATTGGGGAGGCTCAGATAACATCGCTCCGGTGGTAATCACTATTAACATTCACTTCCCCTAAAAGTAATTTTGTTCAAGCTTAACGTGTTCAAGATCGGCATAGGATTGGTCATGAGAGAAGCCCAATGACCCCACATCCTTTATGAGCTTTTACAAATGGTCTTCATAAGGTGGAATTCTACTCTATGAGGCCATAACTTCATTTTTATGAGTAAATTGTATTTGTTAAAGCTCTCTATTTATACTAATCATGTGATAAATGTTCAACAACTATATTTGAAATGGTAAAATTTCATACTGGTATTTTAAAATCCAAAAACATAAAACCATGGATGTTCATATAACAATTTTACATAATAATACATTTAACTAGATTAATAATAATTTTCATTAATAAATGTTTGGGTCGTCACAGTAGGATTCAATATCCTTCAAAATTGTTTGATAGGGTTTCAATAGTACTCCAAAAGAATCCTATACATGAAAACTGAAGAACTAATATATAGAAAATCATTTATGGACCAACCTATGGACTTCCTATAAAATCTAAATAGCTATAAGATTTATTTTCCTATTCACATGATATCCCACATTCTAATATAACAGGGCCTTTATGTTTTTCATATAAATAAAAAATATTTTAAATTTTTAGGAAACGATTTTATTTCAAGTGTGGATAAGCTGTCATTTTTTGGATAAAGTAGGTTCTATGGGTTCATTGTGTTCTTCTTCATTAACTAAAAAAAACTCAATAATATAGAAAATAAAAATTCCTAGACTATAATTGCATGTATTTTTAAGAATACAATTCGTGTAATCCTCAAAATAATTTTTATATTCATGTATACAGATATAATATGACTTTTTGAAAACATTTTTAGTGGAATTTGAGTCATTTGTAGTAGAATTCGAATCATATTATTCAATAATATCAGAATTTTCATTAGTATAACATGTCTCAATTATTTCAAATTAATACTCATCATTTTCATTGTTTCCTTCAACAAAAACATCATTCTTAACATCTTTAGAAACTCCAAAAATGAATAGTTTTTCAAAATACAGATTCAATTTTAGATTCATCATTACAAAATATTTCAAAAAAATTAGTTTCAAAATCTTATTCTATAGATAATGTTTCATTTTAAATAGAATTTATATTTTCTAAAAAAGTAAGAGATTGGTTACATTGAATGAAATTAGGAAAAATACAAATGAAAAAACAGAAAATGATGTTAACATAAGGAATATAATTTTCTTCCAAAAGTTTTATCCTTGATTAAAAAAATAAAAAATTACCATATGAACTTCAATATCTAAAGATAATGTACCCCTTTGAACAATTTCTATTTCCTTGTAAATTTTCAAGGATTTTTTCCCTATAATTAATGGTAAATGTTAACCAAAATGTCCATAATCTATTTCTTGCACATAAAAATCTATAAGGAAGACTAAATAGCTTACCCTTACCAACACATCCCCAATAACTCTAGTTGGAATAACTATGAATACATTATCTAGTTTAATGAATAATTCATATGTTGTAAAATCTATATCTAGCATAGATAAAAATATAAAACAAGGTTACACAATAATGGATGCTCCTAAATATGACATTGAATCATTAAATGGACGATTACCAATGAAACATGGGTTAAAAAATGTACATGGATCCTTGAATTTTGCAGGGATAGGTTATTTGATCAAGGAATAAACATTTCTCCCCAAATTTACTATCTCACCTCCAATCGACTTTGTTTTATGAGTGCAAATCCCGTTAAGTAATTTTTCATAATAAGGGATCTATTTCACAACATCTAATAAAGGGATGTCAACCTGTACATTCCAAAAAGATTCATGTACTTATTTTTCTATTTCAGTTTCCACATTATTCATTATAATAGGGCTTCCAAAAGAAAAAATTGGTGACTACTTGTACATTTTAAGAACATAATCAACTTTTTTATTCCCATTTTAAGAGGCCATTATATTTATAAATTACTTAAAGGTTATTTTATTTTGGGATTGTCTCTACTTTTTTGATTTTTCTTGTCAAAATGGGGAATGTATAGTAGATTATTTAACTATATCAACATGGGATTTACTAACTTCTGTAAGTGGTAAAACAATTTCAGCAGTTGGTTTTGTATAATCATTGTGTGATTTTCCATTTATTTCAGAATTTGGAACATTTTTTTCAATTTATAGTTCAATTTTTTCTTCTTGGGGATTATGAATTAGAATTAGACTTCCCAAAACAATTGAAATCAGATTCTCACTTCCTATTGAATTCACTTCATATTATGATGGAAAATTATAGGACATTTGATTCATCATTCTACTCATTCTAGATTCTATTTGACCCTTTTAATTAACAACAATTTGAAGCAACAAATGATTTTATTGTGAAATATTTTGTTTCTTTTTGATCACGTAATTTTGGATTGAATAAATTCATTGATTTCAATGTTGTTTTTGATTTTATTAATTCTATAAATTTGATAAATTCCCACTAGATTGATTTTCACACCAATTTGGATTAAACCAAGGTTTTTGATCATATTTTTGGAGAGAGAAATTCCTTTTTGATTTTTCTTTTAGATAAATCCTATTTTCCTGTTACTTATTCCAACCTTGGTGGAAGTTTTGGTTAGTTTGAAATTTCATAGGATGGATGTTTTGACTGGGAAACTGATTATTTTTATTATTCAAGAATTGTTTTTTATGAAATAACCCATTGAATGATTCAGAATATTATTTTAGTTGTGCACATTGATTTTTAAAATTATTAGTCATAGAATAAATTCCACTGTACATTTGGATGGAATATGTTGGATCTAGTTAGTATTGTGATGGAGAAAAGTTATACAACATATGCTTCATTATACATGCATGTTTAATCAACTATTTCCCAATTAGGATAAATAAGAATTGGAATTATAAACTTACTTATTTGGCCTACCATAAATTACATCCCTACTACCTATTTGTTGTGAATTTTAGGCCACATTTTAAATGATATTTCTAGCATCAATAACAGTTTTATCAAATAATTGTCCTCCAACAACATCATCTATTATACCCTTATCCATGAAATCTAAACCATTGAATTTTTTTTGATAAGGAGATGGTTAGAAATTTGATGATGGAGGAAGATAGAGAACAATTTCATAAATCTATCCCAGTTCACAAAGAGAGTCTCCACATAGATCTCCCTATTTCCACATATATCTTTCCTAAACGTGGTAGTCCTAGATACTAGGAAAAATGTTTCTACAAATATCTTCTTCAACTAATGTCAACTACCTCAGGTAGTGTATAGTGAGAAGGAAAACCACTATTTTCCTAATAAATATATGTAAAACAAGAAAAAATATCCTTTTTATTTTATCGTAACCTTCCCCTTGGGGGATTAAAGGTGACACACACCATGTGAAATTCTTACATGTTCGTGTGGGGGTCTTCTCCCAAAACACATTGAAACTTAGATTCATGAAACATCAATTTGGATGGAAGATATAAACTAGGAGAGACATCATGATAGGCCAAGCAGTTTCTTTGGATTTCTCAATCAGGACCATCTAGATCCTTTTAGGACTAAAGAATTGCAAAATTTCAAATTTTTGAATGTTTTTAGTTTTTTGTGAAAATTTATTTAATTGTTTATTTTTGTATTATTTCTGTTTCATCTATATTTTCGAACTCTACAATTTTTTTATTTTAGTTTTATGCTTTCTGATTTCTATGATTGTATAAATTTATATTTTATTAATTTTTTAGGTCATAGACATACTTAAAAAATTTAACTGGAATTATTTTATTTTATTTTATTGAATTTTTCATAATTTGTTTTCTTTAAACCCTTGGAAGCCTCGCTAAGAATGGTTTCAATTTATGAGATGTTTTTTATTTGTTTTAATTCTAACTCAAATTTTATCATCCAATGAACCACAGTAAAGTAGTAACCAATTTTATCTCCGATAGAGATCACCCAATAGGGGTTATTCTATCAAGTTTTTTATTTTCTTCTTTTAGGTTTATTATTTTCATTAAAGGGATTAAAATTTGTTAGAAACAAATAAGAATAAGATTCAATGAACCCATGACATATAAAATAGAAATAAATAAACTATAAACAAAATGACCGAATGAAGATACAAAATGAGAAGAAATAAGTACCAGCATCCTAACAGGTGATTCTTATGGATGAGTCTTAATTAATCATTTTTAATGTCTTTAAAAACCGCAACTATCCAAATTGTAAGATGGAAATCTTGAATCTCGAATCTCATTCAGTTAATTAATACAAGTCTCTGACCATGATAATAGAAGTAGAAATATATTCACAAGGAGTCAATAAATGTTCTCAATGAAAAGTGGAAACAAAGACATTGAAAACACTCATTGTGCTCCAAATTCTTCGATCGAAGGTCAAGAAATTAAAACAATCTGAATTTTTCCAAACTCCAAATAAAATTCAATTAATGATCCACATTAAGAGTTTGATAGAATCCAATTGTAAATGTGTTATACTAATAATGGAAGAAAAATTATTACCAAAATGATTAAAGAATAAAACATTCAGAAGAAATCACATTTTGAAATTTCAAAAAATATAGATAGAACTAAATTAATCAAATTAAATAAATTAAAAATCAAGAAGACATCACCATGTGAATCCACTAGCATTAGATATTATAAATCATCCAAAAATATTATGTGGGGGACATTTCTCTACGATCGATGACTTCAAGGGCTTCAAGAGTTACCACAGCTTCCTAAACTATCTCCATGTTCTACTCCCATTTTCTCAGCTTCTAATGACTCTAAATATCTCTATATTTTTTCATCTACGAATGAATTAATTTTTTTATTTTTTACTTGGGTCTCCACTATGAAAATAAAATTAACTAGCTTCAAATTTCACATGCTTATATCTAGGTGGTTTCAGCAAGTAGTCTTTTATCACATTACCCACTGACATAACTGTCACAATAATTCCCCCTTATAACAAATTAATGTATGCATGTGTTTTTAACTCTTGAATTCACCCGTACTCTAACTAATTTATCATTCATTTTTTCCAACTATAACATTTCCACTATTATGGGCTCATCTAAAACCTCTTGATCCCAACCCTATATCCTTCATTTGAGAAAAAAACAACCCATCTAACTATTTCGTTGGGGAATCTATCAAACACCATGACTATAACTCTCCTCATTGATGAAGCCAGATCATTGGGAAGGATCAAGGACAAAACATATTATTCAACTGATAAAACAAGAAAACATGAACTAGAAAACCAAAAATTCAAAAACATCTTCAATGTTGGGGTTGGAAACAACCTAATTTTTACGCAGTTACCTTCTTTGAAGCAGTAAATTTCAGATCTTGTCCCTTTAATCAGCTTAGAATCATCCCCAAATCATATGGGTTTTGATATCAGTTTCACATTAATGTATTATTGTGGTAAAATATATTCTTTGTAGTGGTGAAAACATGTTATGCAATCCTATTCCTTAGATATAAATTCTTAAAACACAAACTCCAGATATAAAACATGCTTTAGTAAAAAAATGCTCATCTTGGGTTCAAATGTGCTCAAGTTTCCATCTGTGTTCACTTCATCAGATTCAGCTGACTCAGTTTATTTCAAAGTCCTGGTCAATGTAAAAAATGGTAATGTTCATAATCAAGATCAGAACAAATATTTGTAATATGTTCTACAATCTATATGATGGAGGCCTTAGATGAGATCATTCATAAAACCGAGTTCAAGCATCATTTCCTATCTAGTTTTGTTAGCATCACATTCTCACTCAATGGGGATAGCTCGGTCAATTATGTAGAGTTTTTGAAAAAAATACTACATTCCAGGATAGTGGGTGACCATCAAGGAAGGCCAAATTCTAGAGGAGACCTGCTGAAGATGTTTGGTGGCTTACCAAGAAGAAAGTGTGAAGAAGTTGGTGACCGCCTAGAAACAATTTTAGTGGTCATTTGGTTTTTTTTCTCTTCCACTGCTATATATATATGGTAACCATTATTGAGAAATTATATAGATGGAAATTTTTAAAATGTGTTATTCCCATTTGAAAATAGACTTATGGGTCCCTTTCCTATGAACATAGGTCATCTGAACAAACCATGTAAAAATAATAGACCCTACTTGTGTTTTATTTCTCTATTTTAGTGTGTGATTCTGAGAGTTTGAGGATTGATCCCCAAAAAATTGGTATCAGATGGAGGTTTATGGTTGGTACAGTGCAGGTTCAGAGAGATTTTCCAGTGACAAGAAAATTGAAGTTGGCTTGAAATTTTTTTGAGACAGGATCTATAAAGATCTTGGTGAGATGGTTCCAATGGTGTAAGAAATGTCAAAAATGGATCTGAAACCAAGGCCGTAGAGCCTGTCAAAGTTTTGGTCAACCTGCAGGTGCTACAATACCCCTTTATAGAGAAGACAACACTGTTCAATCCACCAATGAAATTTTGATAAGTTTTCTGGCCACTATTCCAGGACACCACATCATACCCACATCATCTTAAGATATAGAATATTGATTTTTATTGGCTATATATGGGTCAATAAAAGTCTATTTCTAGTGATCCCGGAGTCTACTCCAACTAATTAAACAATTTCATACTCATTTGTATGGCTATATTATAACACTGCAAACATTTTATGGCATGCTTCTCTTGAATACATTCTATACATAGACTATATTTCATAAATCACTATGTTCCTTTGAAACAACACTTGGTTATTTATGAGATAGTAAAAACATAGCCATTATGCATAAATTTTCCACTTCTATGTTTTGAATTTCGAAAAATGGTCATCTATAGTTGTGATCAGTAAGTCATTTGGAGTCTAATATAACCAACATTGTTTTTTGATGAATAGTAACATACCATTATGAATAGTAATATCAATGGTAATATGGCCCTTATTAATATTAAATAATTATAATATAATATTTTCTTAAGGTAATAATATAATGAGATATTAATTAATTTTTCAATGTGATATTGAACTAATTATAACTTTAAAATTTCTATTTTTTGAATCAACTATGATTTTATTTAAAAAGTAAATTAAAAATACATATAAATTTATTTTCAAAAAATGGAATTCATTTTGTAATTCTACACATTGAAAAATGGGTAAGTTTTATTTTTGGTATTTTTCTAAAATACATGAACTTTTCGTGAATAGTGAAAATACAATTTTTAGTTTTCGTTAGTTTAATGACATCATAATGATGTAATAATTAAATATAAAAGGCATGTAGACTTGTGTACAGTAACGTATGTCATTAGGTGTCCCAACTGGAAAAAACCATGGGAAAATACAAATAGAAATCCCATGGTTTTGCAAAAACGACTAATGAGGTGTCCCTTTTAATTAATAAAAAACTGCATCTTAATTACTATAAATACCCACTCACCCTCTTTGTATTATTTCTTTAAAAACTAATTATCCTCTAATATCTAGTAGTATTACTTCTATATGAGTCATCCCTAGGTGTCATCAAGCCCATGTGGTGCCAACCTTCATGTTCTGGGAGTTACTCTACAAGGTAAGAGAATCAACCACCCTTCTCTTTTCATAAGCATTCATTTTATGTTATCTCTTTGAATTTGGATTCTTATATGTTGGGATTTGATATTATGTGTTCCTATTACTTTACATTTTATGTACATATGATTAAATACCCCTTTACAATCATCAATTTATTTTATGAAATTTTAAACGATGTCGTTAGGGTGCCGAATTTTCATAAGGGATCTCTCACCTTATCTTTTATTTTCAAGTTCACCTATTTTTTTCTCTCCTCACTTCCTCTGTCCAAATGACCATGATAACTCTAGTATCATCTATATACTATAATTATATCATGTTAATGGATGACCTATAATCAATAATCTTACCCCCCCCCCCTTTATTTTTTTAAACGAAATCAATGTCCATGAGGTTTCATGTTATAACCTTTATGGACGACGGAGTTTCATTCTTCAATTTATACTTTATTAATGGTCATGAAACCATTTTAATGGTTAGAAAGATTAAAAAATATGTATTTCATATCACTAATTTTCTAGAATCCTTATGCACTCACAATATAAAATAATAATACAAAACAAGTTCATTATGAACAAAATGGCCAAGTTAATCAAAATATTTGTAATAAACTTTTAACTAATGAATCATCATCATGGTATTTTACCAAAAATCATTATAAGATCATTTATATATCCTTGATTTAATTAATAAGATATATTAGAAATTCTATATGTTTAACCATATTTCAAATGAACTTCCATTCATGAATACAAGTAAATGAATCATGAAAACCAAGGAAGGAAATGCTTCAAAAATTAATAAAATTGAACATCTTAAACCCATAAAAGGGTCATGAATGAACCTAATAAGGTTATAATAAATCAATTAAATGTTTATGAGGTTCTGTGGTTATTAATTAATGAAGGTAATTTTTATTATTCATGTTATTAAAACAAACGAAGAACACACACGAGCATAAGGTAAGGGGTTTCTCATCTCACTTTTATTTCCTTGAGATTTCCATTGTTTGCTAATTATTTCTTGTATGTGGTATATTTGTAATTAAATTTGATATATAATAACATGATTGTATTTATATTCATGGTATACAATTTTTCATTTGATGGTTATTTTGTTTTGGTCATATGACTTGGCCGATTACAATGAGGTAAGGGACTTTGTCTCAACTACCATTTTGTTGTGACTAACATTGTATTGTGCACCTAATAATCATATTTTGGTGTACCTACTACCAATTTGAGTTAAAATTTAATTTGAAATTAAATTTATATTAAAATCCATAATCTCAAATCATGGAGATTCTTATTTTCTAAACCGTATACCATTTTACATATGATGTTTATTTGGAAAGTTATTTTAACTATAGAAATATGGATGAATCTCTATTCACTACTCTATACAGATATTGAAAAGGAATATTTCTATTGTATTAAATCAATGTATAAAGAATTATTTGGACTTTAAGTGGTGGGTGGGGCCCGTTATATCCTCTCGATGCATCGACTGCTCTCATGAGACAAATCAGTTGGAGACAAACCCTTCGAGTTTGTTTCCAAAAATCAGACGGATTTCTACCCATAGAACTAAATTGATTTAATGATATTATGGTATCATGTGATAGATACATGAAGTCCAATTAATAAGTATTCTCATTATTCATTTTCAGTTATTACTATCCATGAGGTTTTCTCTATGACAAAATCTATGGATGCAGTTTCATTCTCAGTCTATTAATGGCGTGAGTTTTTCATTTATTCACAATGCCAAATTGACTATGTCAAATTGTTTATGATTCAGTTATTATTGATTAATGCTTCCACTATTTGTAACCCTTACTGAGGATTTGAGCTCACCCATTTATTTTGTCTACCTTCAATAGATGATAAATAGGATATCTTTTATTGAGTTCCTGTGGATGCAGTTTTTAGTTTTTGTTATTTATTGTATTCTTCTCCCTTTTTCAATGTAATTTGAGTTACATCTATGTATCTAGTTTCTTCATGACTAATAAACTAATCGTGTATTAGGGATTTTCATTCCTTGTAACCATTCCAATATAACAAGTAATGCACTGAATCTGGTCTAAAGGGTTCAGGGTGTTAAAGTTGGTATGAGAGGAAGTTTTGTAGAAAACATGGAAACTAGAGTAGGAAGTGTATAGTATGGAACAAATACCTAAGGTAGTATTTGAGGATAAACGTACAAGAAAATCAAGGTATTTTGGTAAGGAATAGATTATGTGGATATTTCAACCAATACATCCCTATCTGGATGTGGGCAGGTATAGGTGGCTCTAGCACAGATGTATCTAGGGGTAAAAATAGAAAACACCGCTTTGAGCTAGACTCGAACGGGAAATAGTGCACAACAATGGTCCTTGATTCACTATTTTTTACAACACTAATGGGGGATATGCTTTGGATTATTCAAATTTTTATTAGAAGCCATTATAAAGGAGTTTAATGTCAATTTCTCCTCAGAGAAACCATGTTTATGATATTAGATATGCATAGAATTTCAATCTATGTTATGTGATTTTCAATTTGAGAGTCATTAACTAATCTAGTGTATCGCATTATCTAGAAATGGCATCTAATGGAAGAATTAGAATCAATACTGATGGGAAATTTAGGGATATCCCCACTGAGCAAGTCAACACAATCAATGTTGGAGCAAATCAGATCATGATCATATTGGGACAGCTAACTCAGGTTGTAACGAATAAATATTCCACACCTATTTGGATCATTTCATTTGAAAAAAGCCCCCAAATTTCCATGGGACAACTAATCCAGTGGGTGTTGAGCAATGAATCATGTTCCTTGAAAAGATATTCATGGCATTAAGATGCAATGAAAATGAAAAGGTATTACTGGCATTGTATTGCCTTAAGGGAAATGCTGATCAATTGTGGTCCTTGATTCAGAATACCAGGAGGGAGAAGAAATAAAAGATATGGAATGGAGGAATTTTAAGGAAATATTTTTCAAAAAATATTTCCCTCATGAGAAACGAATAGAAATGAATAGTAAATTCATTGGCTTAAATAAAATGGAAGAAGACAATGTTGTGGAGTATGAGGATACATTCATAAGGCTATCCAGGTATTACATAGATTACATATGTGACTCAGAAGACAAGATTGATCATTTCTTTCATGGTCTTATGCCATGTCTTCAAAGGGAAATGGCTTCTCAAAAATTTTCATCATATGATGAAATTGTATCAAGTGCCATCAAAACAGAGAAGGAATTTTATTTATCAATTTTGTTCATGGGAATCCAAGATAAAAAGCTTTACTCAGATCACCAAGGGAAAGGTGAAGCGCCAAAGTAGAAAAAGGGAATGAATAATTTCCCATTATATGTGAATTGTGGAAAGAATCATCTCATTAAATGCTTGAGAGGCATGGGAGTATACTATAAGTGTGGAGAAAAGGGTCATTGATCTAGTGAATGCAAGGGGAAGAAGAAATTTGATGATGTTCAATGCTATAATTGTATAGAGATGAGACACTATGAAAATGAGTGCCCTATGTGCCAAGGAAACATGCCTCAAAAAAGACCAAGATAGCAAGGGAGAGCTTATGTGATTACAACCATAGAAGTTGAAGTTATTAATGATGTGGTGGTAGGTACTTCAATTTTTTCCTCAAACATAACCAACACTTTATTTTATTTTGTATCAACACATTCATTTATATCTTGCCGGTTTTCCAAGAAAATTAGACATGTAAAATTTGATTTAATAATGAAGTTATCAGTAAAAAATCTTAGGGGATGCATCATCGAAACCAAAGAATTACAACTAATCCCCATCGTGACACGTAAACGTTCTTTATTTGTTATCCTAATCATCATACCAATGACTAACTTTGATATAATTCTCGGTATGAATTGGCTGTCAAATTATGATGTGAAGATTTATTGTAAGAAGAAGGAAGTTAAATTTTTTGGAAATGGTGTAGAATCTCTAATCATTAGAGCATAGACCTCACCATCTGATTCTTATCTAGACCCACCCCTAGTAGCTCTATTGAATGAAATTCAAGGAGAGGAAGAGAACCCAATAGCTATGGGGGAGGAAATAAATTTTCAAATGGAATATATACATATAGTGAAAGAGTACATTGATGTATTTCCAGAGGATTTACCAGGAAATCCTCCAGAGTGGGATGTTGAGTTCTCCATAGATTAAATTATTGGGGAAAGACCTATATCAAAGGCTCCCTATAGTATGGCCACTATAGAGTTAGTAAATCTAAAGAAAAAATTAGATTAATTGAGTGAAAATGATTTATTTGACCTAATGTGTCTCCATGGGGAGCCCCTGTCCTCTTTATCAAGAAGAAAGATGGATCCCTGAGGCTATGAATTGATTATAGGGAAATAAATGATATTACAAAAAATAATAAGAATCCAATGCCTCAGATTGATGATTTATTATATCAACTTCATGGAGCACATTACTTTTCGAAGATTGACCTTCGATCTTGGTATCATCAGCTACATGTGAGGAAGGAAGATATTCCTAAGATAGAATTGCGATCTAGGTATGGCAATTATGAGTTTACAGTGATGCATTTTGGAATGACTAATGCACCCTTTATTTTAATGGATTTAATGAATAGAGTTTTCAAGGAATATCTTGATAAAATTTTTGTGGTAATCATCGATGATATCCTGGTATACTCAAAAAGCTATGAATACCATGAGGATCATTTACGAACTATTATGAAAACACTTAACAGAAATGAATTATATGGGAAGTTTAGAAAGTGTGAATTCTGGCTTTAATCAGTTTATTTTCTTGTATTTATTGTCTCTAAGGATGGAATCTTAGTTGATCTTGTGAATATAAAGGTAATCCACGAGTGGCCCATGCCAATGAACATGACTGAGGTACGTAGTTTTATTGGATTAGCAGTTTATTACTGGCATTTTGTCCAGAATCTCACCTGACTGGCTAACCCGCTAACCAAGCTCACACGTAAAGGGGTTAAGTTTGTATGGATGAGAGAATGTACAGAATGCATCGAAGAATTGAATAGAATATGGTCCAATGCTCCAATTTGTACTCTTACATCTGGATGTGTTGGATTTTTTATATACAGCGATGCATCAAAGAATGGGATAAGTTGCATCCTTATGAAAAATGGTAATGTTATTGCTTATGCATCAAGGCAGTTGAATACTCATGAAAAAATTATCCAACACATGATCTTGAGTTCGAAGCTATAATATTTTCGTTGAAAATATGGATACATTATCTTTACGATAAAAAATGTGAGATATACATAGATCAAAAGAGTTTTAAATACATTTCAACACAAAAAAACTCAACATGTGGAAAAGTAGATGGCTAAAGTTACATAAAGATTACAATTATCCAATACACTACCACCCTGGAAAGGAAAATAAGGTGGAAGATGCATTAAGTAAGAAATATCGTGGACTTATAACTCAAATGAGGATTGAGAGAGATCATATAGAAATTGATTTACTAAAGATGGATATGGGAATTGTAATGGAAGGGGAAACATCTTTCCTATTTAAAATGATTTCTAAACCATCTTTACTAGAGATGATAAAAATCTCTCAATCTCATGATGAAAATCTATAGAAGAAAACTATTGTTGTTAAGGATGGGAGATTGGAAGACTTCATGTATGAGGAAGGAGCTTTGAAGTTTGGGAAGAAGTTATGAGTTCCATCAGTTCCTGATCTAAAAAGGGAACTATTAGATGATTCTCATAGCTCAAATTTCTCTATACACCCGAGTAGCACAATAATATATAGATATCTGAAGGAATATTTTTGGTGGGATAATATAAAGCGGGAAATTACTGACTACGTGTCATGGTGTCTAGTTTGTCAACAAGTGATGGTAGAGAGACAACATCCTAGAGGAGTGATGAAACCTATACCCATAACTATGTGGAAGTGGGATGAAATTACGATGGATTTTGTCACCAGACTACCAAGGACACCTAAATGGAATGATGCAATATGGGTAATTGTTGATCGTCTCACAAAATCAGCACATTTCTTTACTATAAGAGAGGATTAACCACTTAAGCATCTAGAAAGACTTTATATTAATGAATTTTTGAGACATTATGGTGAACCTGTATTAATTTTGTCTGATCGAGATCCTCGATTTACATCAAAATTCTGGAAAAGTCTCTATAAGGCATTGAATATTGATTTTTGTATGAGTACTGCTTATCACCCCCAAACTGACAGATAGTCTGAAAGGACTATTCAAACTCTAGAAGACATGCTGAGGTCAGGCTCTCTTGACTTCCATGGTATGTGGCATCAATAATTTCCTTTATTGGAATTTTCCAAAATTAATAGATTGCATTCTAGTATTAAAATGGCTCCATAAGAATCATTATATGGAAAGAGACGTCAAACGCCAACTTGTTGGGATGATGATGGAGAGAGGAAACTTATGGGCCCAGAAAGTATTGAAGAGACCACGACTAAGGTGAAGACAATCCAAGCCCATATTAAAGAATCCCAAAGTAGTTAGAAGAGTTATGATGACAACCGGAGGAAGGATTTGGAATTCCATGTGGGAGATAATTTCTTTCTAAAAGTATATCCATAGAAGGGTGTCTTAAGGTTTGGTAAGAAAAGGAAACTAAGCCCCAGGTACATTGGACCATTTGAAATTCTGGAAAGAATCGGAGCTGTAGCTTACCGTTTAGCAATCCCATCATGTCTTTCTAATGTCCCTGATGTGTTCCATGTTTCATTGTTGAAGAAATACATGCCAGAACCAATGCTTGTACTCACCTATGATGAAATAGAACTGGAACATTATTTGTTATACTGTGAAGATCTTATCAGGATCTTTGACACTAGGGAGCAGGTATTGAGAAACCGGGCAACTCATCTAGTAAAGGATCTTTGGAAAGACCCGAATATGGAGGAAGCAACATGGAAACCTGAGGATGTTATGAAGAAGAACCACCCACATCTTTTTTGTGGGATTTATACATAAAATTTTGAGGATGAAATTTCCGAAAGAAGGAATAATATAACACCCCAAACATTTTATGGTATGATTCTCTTGAATACATTCTATTCATAGACTATATTTCATAAATTTCAGAGTTCCTTTGAAAAAATGCATGGATATTTAGGAGAGAGTCAAAACCTAGCCATTTAACAGAAATTTTCCCCTTCTAGGTTTTGAATTTCGAAAAATGGTCATCTAGAGTTGTGACTAGTAAGTCATTTGGAGTCTGATAGAAGCAACTTAGTTTTTTGATAAATAGCAACATACCGTTATGAATAGTAATATGAATAGTAATATGAATAGTAATATGAATAATAATATTACCCTTATAAATAGTAGAAAATGATAATATTTTATTTTTTTAAGGTAATAAGATAATGAGATCTTAATTAATTGTTCAAGGTGTTATATAACTAATTATACCATTAGAATTGGTATTTTTCGAATCAATAATGATTTGGTTTAAAAATTAAATTAAAAAAATTAGAAAATTAATTTTTTAAAAATGGAGTTCATTTTTGAAATCTACACATTCAAAAACGGTTAGAGTGAATTTTTGGCATTTTTCTAAAATACTTGAATTTTCGTGAATAGTAAAAATAAAATTTTGAGTTTTCGGTAGTTTAATGACATCATAATGATGTAATAAATAAATATGAATGGTTGGTCGACTTATATAATGTAAATCATGACATGTGGTGTCCCAAGTGGCTAAAACCATGGGAAAATACCATGGGAAAGCCCCTGGTTTTGCAAAAAACCACTAATGAGGTGTCCCTTTTAATTAATAAAAAACTCCATATTAATTACTATAAATACCCACTCACCCATTTCGTTTTCATTCATTCCAAAAACATTATCCTGAAATATCTGGTATTATTACCTCCCTAGGAGTCCTCCCAAGGTGTCCTCAATCCCCTAAGGTCTCAACCTTCATGTTCTTGGGAGTTACTATACAAGGTAAGAGAATCAACCACCCTTCTCTTTTCTTAAGCTTGCATTTTATGTTATCTCATTCAATTTCCATTATTATATGTTGGGATTTGATATTATGTATTCCTATTACTGTCCTTTTTATTTCCATATGATTATATACCATTTTTCTCTTATCAATTCATTTAAGGAAATTTTAAGCGACGCTGTTAGGCTATCAAATTTTTATAAGGGATCTCTCACCTTTTCATTTATTTTCAAGTTCATCTATTTTCCTTTTATCTCCTAACCTCCTATGTCCAAATGACCATGAAAATTCCAGTATCATCTATATAAAATAATTATATCATTTAAATGTAATAACCATCATCAATATTCTTACTCACTCTATTTTATTTTTATAAACAAAATCAACGTCCATGAGGTTCCAATTTATAACCTTTGTAGATGACGGAGTTTTGTTCTTTACATTACCCTTCATTACTATTTATGAAACCAATTTCATGGTTGAATTAGATTTGAATATATTTATTTCTTCTCATTAATTTTTTGGAATCCTTACACGCTCATAATATAAAATAATAATACAAAACAAGTTCTTTATGCACAAAACAACGAAGCTAATCCAAATATTTGTAATAATGTTTTATCTAATGAATCGTCATCATGGTATATAACCCAAAATCATTATAAGATCTTTTATATCTATTTAATTTCATTAATAATATATATTAAAAATTCAATATGTTTAACCACATTTCAAATGAACTTCCATTCATGAATCCAAGTAAAGGAATCATGAAAACCAAGGAGGAAAATGCTTCTAGAAACAATAAAATTGAACCTCTTAAAACAATAAAAAGGGACATGAATGAACCTAAAAAGGTTATAAAAAATCAATTAAATGTGTAGGAGGTTCTGGAGTTATTAATCAATGTAGCTAAATATTATTATTTAAGTCATTAAAATAAACGAAGAACACACCCGAGCATAAGGTAAGGGGTTTCTCATCTCACTTTCATTTCCGTGAGATTTCAATTGTTCTCCAATTATTTATGTTATGTGGTACATGTTTACTACCATTTGATATATAACAAAATGATTATATTTGTATTCATGGTATTCAATGTTTCATTTTATGGTTATTATGTTCTGGTCATATGACTCGACCGATTACATTGTGGTAAGGGACTTTGTCTCAACTACCATTTTTTGTGACTAACTTTGTATTGTGAACCTAATAATCCTTTTCTGGGGTACCTACTACCCATTTGAGATAAATTTTTATTTGAAATTATATTTCTATTAAATATCTGTAATCTCATAACATGGATATGTTTATTTTCTAAACTATGTACCATTTTACATACGATGTTTATTTGGAAAGTTATTTTAACTATGGAAATATTGATGAATCCGCATTCTTTACTCTATATGGATATTGAAAAGGCATATTGATATTGTATTAAATAAACTTATAAAGAATGATTTTGAATTGCAGTGGTAGGTGGGGCCTGCTATAGCCCCTCGATGCATCGACAGGTCTCATGAGACAAATCAGTTGGTGACAAACCGTTCGAGTTTGTTTCCAAATATCAGATGGGTTTTTACCCACAGAACTAAACAATTTTAACGGTATTATGGTATCCGGTTCCTGATACATGAAGTCCAATTAATAAGAATTATCATTATTCATTTTCAGATATTACTATCCATGAGGTTTTCACTATAACAAAATATATGGATGTAGTTTCATTCTAAGATTATTAATGGCATGAGTTTTTCATTTATTCACCAATCCATATTGACTATATCAAATTGTTTATGATTCAGTTATTATTGATTCATTCTTCCACTATTTGTAACCCTTACTGTAACACCCCGAGATTTTATGAAAAATATTCTTTTCAATTTCATTAATGTCTTGTGTTGTACGCTACACCAAAATAAGCTTGCACAACACTCATCCCTGAATTTCCTTGTATTACATGCAATCACGACCTTCCTCGATAGTGAGTGTAGTATGCAATACCAAGTTTCACTAAACGAGATATTAATATAATATTATTATGAAATAGCAGTTATGAATAGTAATACCGACTTTTTGAAATTTTATAAATTTTATCTTTCAAAATGGACTTCATTTTTGGATTCGGAATATCAAAATTAGCTTAGCGTGAAATTTTGGTACTTTTTGGATAACTTTCCTATTCTGATGAATAGTGAAAATTACTAAATTTTAATTAAAAACAACTTTTTTAATCGAAATAATAAATAGTGATAAATTATTAATTTGAGTGATTTTAAATTATATTTAGAATATATTTTTACAATTTAATACAGTGTTAGTCACTGGATGTAATTTTACAATTAAACCAGATATAAACAAGTGTCAATCTTTTGATAGTTATTATCTCTTAAGAACACGCTATTTGTTTTGACAACGGGGATTAATTTTTAAATTAATTAATTTAACTGATATGTTTTGAATTTGGTAAAATAGATATCATTTTTGAATACATAATATCAAATATAGCCTAGGCCGAATTTTTGGTATTTTTCTGGAAACTTTCATTTTATGATGAATAATGAAACCACTAAGTGGTAGTTAAAAAAAACTGAATTTTTCATAAAATGTAATTTTACAGCTTTTGTGAGTGGAATTTCGAAAATCCGACAGACACGGTTAATATCAAGGACTAAAATGTGGTTCAATGAGATGAAAATATTTTTTGGTGAATAGTAACTTTTTACTTTTTTTACCACGGTTAAAAGTAAATAGGGTACTTAAGGGTAAAATTGATATTATTATTACCCTATCACATGTCGTATTTCTATTGGACTAGTTTAATTCGACCCAAAACAACCTTAGGAATAACATATGACCATTTATGCCCACTTGGATTAGATTAGGACATTTATTATTAATTTATTTATGGAAGGGTTAAAATAGTTAAAATCAAAGTTTAATAACTAAATTATTTCTAATATAGGGTTATACATAAGATAAATTTGACTATAAATATTAATTAGAAAGATAAAACGATTTCCTACATAATGTTATTTTATTTGTAATTTTGGGACATTAAATAATGTAATTTATTTATGACATAAAGATGATGCAGTAATTATCTTATTAATAAAATATTGACATAATTGATGTTATAAATTCCCAAATAAATGTAATTTGAGACTTTTTATGAATTAAACTAATTTTATAGGTTAATATGACATTTTAGTATTGATGTAATTAAATTTTTTCGAATTAATCATTCTGTTATGATTTTTAAAAAAATCAATTACTAAATAGTGTCAAAATTGATATAAAATAGTTTTTAAAACAAATATTATATTATTAATTGTTATTTTATTCCTAAAAATCTAAGGTTCAGCCAAATGACTTAGATTAGGTTATATATATTAATAATAAATAGCTTGGGGTTCTTTTGGCTTGTTATAGTAAGTTTATTAACCCTATAGTGTAAGAACACAAAAAGACACGGTAAAAGTAAAATTATCTAACTTAAAGTTAAATCTAAATGATAAGGTTAAAATAGTAAACTAAACTTGTCCAAATTCTATTGGATGAGAGGATTGCGACCCATCCCCACCTTAGCTTCGAAATAAATAAATTTTGAACTATTTAAAACAGAATATGGCTTTATAATAAAATAATATTTTGAGTTATTCCAAAGGTGCCCCTCTCCTCCCTTATAAAAGGGCACCTCCTCTCTCTCTTCCTCACACCATTTTGAGCCTTCAAGATCATGCAAACCCTGAACAATTCTCTTCTACACTTCCCAATAAACATCCTAGAGGTTCTGGTCTTCTTCAAAGACCAATTTTAGTGCCCTAAGAGGAGGTCTCAAAGAGGCGCATCAAAGAAGAGGTAATGTCCATTACCGATTCTTTCAACTTTATTTCTTCTTCCACTTCTTATTCCTAGGTTGTTTCATTATGAAGTAATAACATCAGTATCACTCATATACTGATTTGTTACTAAAAGTATTAAACAACCCTATTTCACCATCTATCCATCCTACGGAAAAAGAAATCACCGCGCGTACGTACGTACGGAATACCATCTCCACGCCCTGGTGTAATCTATTTTCCACCACCACCTTACTTGGATGGGTGTAATGGTGTAAATAATAACTATATATGATTATTGTAAAGTGATATTGATTCTGTTATTGTATACATACACTCCAATAAAATTCCACAATCATGGGAACGATATCATCGCTCGTGCGTACGTACGGAATACCGTCTCCACGATGTGATGCCATTCATTATCAATGATTAACCATTCATGAATGATTATAAAGTATATATAATAAGTAATCGTGAAATATATGAAATAATAATGATAATGGATTTGTGTATATATATGTATTTCATCCAATTAATTCCATTCAATTTAACGAGGAATCGAAAACAACGTTCATGCGTACGTACGGTATACCGTCTCTATGAACGGTGTATTTCTTTCCATTTATCGATCTATTATATATATGTATATTATGAATATATATTATATATAAATCATGTTTTATATTCTATAATTAAGTACTCATGATCTAAGTAATCATATTAATAATTACATGTCAAAACACGGACGACAAATGAAACGATTTTAGCCAAAACACTCTTTAACATGGAATTTACAAAGGAACGGGTTATATAAAGTCATAAGTGAACCATATATGATGTCATAACAATGAATATGATTCTTTAATAAGTCAATGACATTCTTTAAATCATTATACAGGAGGTTCGGATACGTACGAAGCATATCATACCTAAGGTAAGGGATAATTTTAAAAAGATCATTTTTATCCGTGATTGCTTATTCGTAAGTATTTACTGGGGTTATTGCTATCATCCATGTCCATGTTTTATAAAAGTGTATTCATATATGTTTAAAGTCCTTTTTACCCATTTTTGAATTTTACTACATGGTATGTATGGAATCTTTCTTTTGTTTATGTTACGAGGCACTTTTTTGACTTTTTCGGCAAAAGTACGAGAAATTTTTTTTTTAACTTATACGACATGAACAGATTTTTACAATTTTATGAAGTGTTATTTTCATGAAGCTTCCTCCAAAATATTTCGTGACTATTTTAAACAAAATCCTTTTATTATAAAATTGCATGACATATTGTGAAAAGAGAATGATTTTGAAGAAGAAAGGATATTTTCCTCAAGAATTCATTTCAAGGGTTTTATCAAAACCATTTTCCATCTAAGATGACATTATTTCATATGTGTATGTTTCAAGTCTAATTTCTCTGTGATTTACATGGTTTCAATTTTCTTATGATGAAATGTCCATTTGTATTATATGGATTATGAGATGATGGGATGATGTTTATGAAAATCATTTTATTATTTAGGTTATGATGAATGTTTTAAGTTTATTTTTTGCCACAAGTAAGAATGATTTCATTATGAGATTGGTGGGACCTATATCTACCTCCAATGCATTGGGTAAAGATTTATATATCATGAGATAGACATGGCTGGAACGGTCAGTTAATCCGGTTCAGTATTACAGGACTGGAACGAGGTGTGAACTCGATTCAGAAAGGGACTTTGTCCACTAAGATGGTCATGGCAGCAATGTCATGGCTACTATGGAAATCATTACATGTGCTTAATGGATTCCACAATTACATGTTTTATTCCCATACTATGTTATCCTGATTTATGTTCCATTATGATCTATGCCTTATGTACTTCCATGTTTTAAGTCGTTGCTCAAGATTTTGATGTTTAAATATTATGTTCATGTTTTTAAGTTCAAACGTATATGGTATGTTTTATTTTATCAATACTTACCCATACTGAGCATTTGAGATCACCCTTTTTATGTTTTATTTTCCCCCAGGATTAAAAGAAAGGTTTTAGGTAAGGAAACAAAAAGTGGATGATCTTTATGGGAGATGTTGAATATCTTTCACCACGATTAGAAGATTACGTTACAAGTTTCCAAAGACACTAAACTATTACGATCCTTGTGTGTCTGTGTTTGTTATGTATTATGTATTCAGCAAAATTAATGTAATATCTATGTATGTCATGCTTCGGGTCTCTACAGTTGGTGTAAGAGGAAAGGTTTAGTCAACCTTTGGAAACTAGGATGTGAGAACTTTAGTGAGATCCCTAGAGATTTTTCTAAAGTATGTCTAGGTTTGTCCCTAAGGTTAAGTATAAGTATAGGTTATAGTCCTAGAATTACAGTAACGATCTTAGAATTAAACCTAAGATGTTAGATATTGAAGGTACTCCCCCTTTATTATGTTGTTTTCCCTAGCATGATTTTTGCCTCTCACATTATTCTTTTCGGGTTTTAGATGATGGCTGGAACCCGAAGGGACCGTGTTGATCAATGCAATGGACAATGCAATGATTATCCTCATGAACAAACAAATGTTATGGGGGATGGAGTGAAAAATCCTATTGTTATACTTACACAATTTATGAATCATTATGGACTTCAAAATGACCAGAGAAGGGAATAATATTCTATTGAGTCCTTAATGAGGCAACGCCCACCTTCTCTCAGTGGGTCTTCCGATCCACTTGTTGCTGAACAATGGATCAGTACCACTGAAAATATATTTTCAGTTCTTCAATGTTCTGAACATGATAAAGTCATCTTAGCAGTATATCGTTTGAAAGGTGAAACTGATCACTGGTGGAATCTTATCAAGAATACGAGGCTAAGAGATGAAATTGAGTCCATGGAATGGGACGAGTTCAAGAACTTATTTTTCAAATAGTACTTCCCTCGTATTCTTCTAAAAAAGATGGAGAAGGAGTTTCTTGAACTAAACCAAAAGGATGATCAATCTGTTGGTGTATACGAAGTGAATATTACAAGGCTTGCATGGTACGCATCTGGCTTTATCATCCAACCTGAAATTAAAGTTGATCGATTCTTCAGTGGCTTAAAACCAAATCTTCAAAGGGCATTAGCTATTAGAGACTTTAGTAGCTATGAAGAAATTGTGCGTTGTGCTATCAAGGTAGAAATGTAAGTTGGTGTTACTTATCCATCTCATATTTTTGACAAGAAACAAAAGATGGAGTTCAAGGAGAAATCTCAGAATAATGGTGAAAAGAAGATGAAGGTTTCCTTATGCTCAAAGTGTGGAAAGAAGCATGGTGGAGATTGTCTTAAAGGGACTAGAAAATGTTTTAAGTGTGGAAAAGAAGGTCATTGAGCAGCTAAGTGTTGAAGTAATTGAAAAACGGTTTCTAATGATGTGAATAAAGAAAAGACTGTAGAGAACACACCACCAACACTTCAATGATTCAAGTGCAAGGAAATGGGGAATTATGCTAATAAATGCCCTAATCCAAGGGTTAGTGATGATCGACATGAGCAACCACTTAAGTCAAAGGACAAAGGGAAGTCACATGCGATCACTATTGGCGATGTTGAATATGAAAACGATGTGGTGGAATTATTAAGTGTTTATGTAATGGGATTCCAAAATAATGTTGTATATAGTATCGTGGAATATTGGAATATTTATGTATTGGTCTATTGTGGTTTGTAATAATTTTATGGTATCGGTAACCATGGAAAGTGATTGAGATATTTTTGGAAAAAAGATGATATGCACATAATGAAGGGATAAGGAGAAAATGAAATGTTTGACAGTATTCATGAGCTCATGACTGATATAAGGAAATAGTTATATCATGGTTTGAGTATGGAGAATTTTGGGGTTTTGGTATGTGGAAAGAGTTAACTTTTGATAGCACTCATGTTTTCACTAAGATTCAATGGGTATTAATTTTTCAAAAGAATACATGATTAAGGTATTCACATGATTGGAATGTGACCAACAATATATATGGGGATCAACGATGCTTTTAACATGCTTGTTATATGAACTCTTTGGTAATTGTTTTGACCATAATATGAGATTGGAGAGCAGTACTTTGGATAAACCTAATGACTGGAAAGGATTATGTTGGACATAAGTTAGTATTGTTTAAGGATATAAATTTTTTCGATATTATTGATGGGATTTTATAGTAATGTAGTTTTAGAAATAGGACAACCTGCAGGACGAGCAACAACCCATCGCGTCGGACAAGGCTGTGGGAATAGAACCCACAACCAAAGTGCGACTGGCCTTTATCACCTACCACTGGCCTACAGGAAGTCCCTGTTTAGTAAAAACTAGTTTTATTATATTAAGCAGCATGATATATGAAGTATAAGTCCATTTTAGGAACCATATATGATTAATCTCATTGTAGATCGACTTATGTATATTTAATAACTTTTGCTAACCTTTTGTTTGAGACAGATGGAATGACCCGTCATTCTATCACATGATCTGATAACACATCACGAATAACAAATTCAACTTCATTTCTTTATGAGATGAAGTAGAAATTGTTCAAGGAACGAACAATAGTGAGATTGTACCAAAATAATGTAAGTATTTATTCTAATTCAAATTCTTCAACTTTAGGGAAATGATCTTGAAAACCAAAAATGTTGTCCTAGTGCACTTATATCTGATGAATTAGATGGTACCCTAGATCATCACAAATTTATGACTTTGTGATTATTGGCTTTTTCATAGCCATGTTCTCTACCACTCTCCATCAGAACATGGTGGTTAAAGTTTTCTTCTATATCCATATTTTTACCTATGTTCTCCTACGTGAAAACCCAATGATGAGTTAATTTGGGTAACCGTTACATTTCATACATTAGTTTTTAAATCCAAGTTTTGGTATTCCTTTTTAGGATGTGGGTTTCTATTGACGAAACTTTCGAGTAGTAAACCATTTATAACCCCGACGAATTTTGAGGGCGAAATTCATTTTAAGGGGGGTAGAATGTAACACCCCGAGATTTTATGAAAAATATTATTTTTAATTTCATTAATGTCTTGTGTTGTACGCTACACAAAAATAATCTTACACAACACTCATCCCTTACTTTCCCTTCATTACACGCAATCACGGCCTTCCTCGATAGTGTGTCTAGTACGCAATACCAAGTTTCACTAAACAAGATATTATTATAATATTATTATGAACTAGCCGTTATGAATAGTAATACTGACTTTTTGAAATTTTATGAATTTCATCTTTCAAAATGGACTTCACTTTTGGATTCGGAATATCGAAATTATCTTAGGGTAAAATTTTGGTACTTTTCGGATAACTTTCATATTCTGATGAATAGTGAAAATTACTAAATTTTAATTAAAAACTACTTTTTTAATCGAAATAATTAATAGTGATAAATTATTAATTTGAGTTGTTTTAAAGTATATTTTGAATATAGTTTTACAATTCAATACAATTTTGGTCATTGGATGTAATTTCACATTTAAACCAGACATAAACAAGTGTCAATCTTTTGATAGTTATTATCTCTTAAGAACACGCTATTTGTTTTGATAACGGGAATTAATTTTTAAATTAATTAATGTAACTGGTATGTTTTGAATTTGTTAAAATAGACATCATTTTTGAATTCATAATATCAAATATATCTTAGGCCTATTTTTTGGTATTTTTCTGCAAACATTCATTTTTTGATGAATAGTGAAACCACTAAGTGGTAGTTAAAAAAACTGAATTTTTCATAAAACATAATTTTACCACTTCTGTGAGTGGAATTTCAAAAATCCAAGAGACGCGGTTAATATCAAGGACTAAAATGTGGTTCAATGAGATGAAAATAATTTTTGGTGAATAGTAACGTTTTACTTTTTTACCACAGTTAAAAGTAATTAGGATAATTAAGGGTAAAAATGATATTATTATTACCCTAACACATGTCCTAATTCTATTGGACAAGCTTAATTCGACCCAAAGCAACCTGAGGAATAAAATATGACCATTTAGGCCCACTTGTATTAGATTAAGACATTTATTATTAATTTATTTAAAGAAGGGTTAAAATAGTTAAAATCAAAGTTTAATAACTAAATCATTTTTTAATATAGGGTTATACAGATGATAAATTTGACTATAAATATTCATTAGAAATCTAAACCTATTTCCTACATAATGGTATTTTATTTGTAATCTTTATAAATTAAATAATTTAATTTATTTATGACACAAAGATGATGCAGTAATTATCTTATTAATGAAATATTGACATAATTGATGTTATAAATACCCAAATAAATATAATTTGAGACTTTTTATGAATTCCACTAATTTTATAGGTTAATATGACATGTTATTATTTATTTAATTAACTTTTTTCTAACTAATAATTCTGTTATGATTTTTAAAAAAATAAATTACTAAATACTGTCAAAATTGACATAAAATAGTTTTTAAAACAAATATTATATTATTAATTGTTATTTTATTCCAAAAAAATATATGGTTCGGCCAAATGACTTAGATATGGTTATATATATTAATAATAAACAACTTGGGGTTCGTTTGGCTTGTTATAGTATGTTTATTAACCCTATAGTGTAAGAACACAAAAAGACACGGTAAAAGTAAAATTATCTAACTTAAAGTTACATCTAAATGATAAGGTTAAAATAGTAAACTAAACTTGTCCAAATTCGATTGGATGAGATTATTTCGACCCATCCCCACCATAGTTTCGAAATAAATTAATTTTGAACTATTTAAAACCGAATATGGCTTTATAATAAAATAATATTTTTTGTTATTCCAAGGGTGCCCCTCTCCTCCCTTATAAAAGGGAACCTCATCCGTCTCTTCCTCACACCACTTTGAGCTTTCAAGCTCGGAAAAACCCTACATAATTCTTTTCTCCACTTCCCTAGAAACATCCTAGAAGTCCTGTTCTTCTTCAAAGACCAATTTTAGTGCCCTAATAGGAGGTCTCAAAAGGCGCTTCAAAGAAAAGGTAATGTTCGTTACTGATTCTTTCAACTTTATTTCTTCTTCCACTTATTCTTCTTAGGTTGTTTCATTATGAAGTAATAAAATCAGTATCACTCATATACTGATATGTTATTATAAGTATTAAACAACCCTATTTCACCATCTATCCATCCTACGGAAAACTAAATCATCGCGCGTGCGTACGTACGGAATACCGTCTCCACGCCGTGGTGTAATCTGTTTTCCACCACCACCTTACATGGATGGGTATAATGGTGTAAATAATAACTATATATGATTATTTTAAAGTTATATTGATTCTGTTATAGTATACATACACTCCAATAAAATTCCACAATCATGGGAATGATATCATCGCTCATGCGTACGTACGGAATACCGTCTCCACGACACGATGAGATTCATTCTCAATGATTAACCGTTCATGAATGATTATAAAGTATATATAATAAGTTATAATGAAATATATGACATAATAATGATACTTGATTTATATGTATATATATGTATGTCATCCAATTAATTCCATTCAATTCAATGAGGAAACAAAAAAAACGTTCATGCATACGTACGGTCTACCGTCTCCATGAACAGTGTATTTCATTCCATTTATCAATATATTATATATATGTATATTCTGAGTATATATTATATATAAATCATTTTTGATATTCTGGAATTATGTATTCAATATCTATGTAATCATATGAATAATTACAAGTCAAAACACAGATGACAAATGATACGATTTTACCCAAAACACTCTTTAACATGGAATCTACAAAAGAACGGGTATTATAAAGTCATAAGTGAACTATATATGATATCATAACAATGAATATGATTCCGTAATAAGTCAATGACATTATTTAAATCATTATACAAGAGGTTCGGATACGTACGAAGCATATCATACCTAAG
Source organism: Viscum album (assembly GCA_963277665.1). Lineage (NCBI taxonomy): Eukaryota > Viridiplantae > Streptophyta > Magnoliopsida > Santalales > Viscaceae > Viscum > Viscum album. The sequence continues at coordinate 338,406,285 of OY728140.1, forward strand.
GTAAGGGATAATTTTGCAAATCTCATTTTTTTCCGTGATTGCTTATTCGTATGTATTTACTGGGGTTATTGCTATCATCCATGTCCATGTTTTATAAAAGTGTATTCATGTATGTTTAAAGTACTTTTTACCCATTTTGACTTTTACTACATGGTATGTAAGAAATATTTCTTTTGTTTATGTTACGACGTACTTTTTTGACTTTTTATGCAAAAGTACGAGAACAATGTTTTTTTAACTTATACAGCACGAATGGATTTTTACAGTTTTATAAAGCCTTATTTTCATGAAGCTTACTCCAAAATATTTCATGACTATTTTCAACAAAATCCTTTTATTTTAAAATTTCATGACATTTTGTGAAAAGATAATGATTTTGAAGAAGAAAGGATATTTTCCTCAAGAATTCATTTCAAGTGTTTTATCAAAACCATTCTCCATCTAAGATGACATTATTTAATATGTGTGTGTTTCAAGTTTAATTTCTCTATGATTTACATGGTTTCACTTTTCTTATGATGAAATTTCCATTTCTTTTATATGGATTATGAGATGATGGGATGATTTTTATGAAACTCATTTTATTCATTGGGTTATGATGAATGTTTTAAGTTTATTTTGTGGCACAAGTAAGAATGATTTCATTATGAGATGGGTGGGACCTATATCTCCCTCCAATTCATTGGGTAAAGATTTATATCTCATGAGATAGACATGGCTGGAACGGTAAGTTATTCCAGTTCAGTATTACAGGACTGGAACGAGGAGTGAACTCGATTCAGAAAGGGACTTTGTCCACTAAGATGGTCATTGCAGCAATGCCTTGGCTACTATGGAAATCATTAAATGTGCTTAATGGATGCCAAAATTACATGTTTTATTCTCATACTATGTTATCATGATTTATGTTCCATTATGATCTATGCCTTATGTACTTCCATGTTTTAAGTCGTTGCTCAAGATTTTGATGTTTAAACATTATGTTCATGTTTTTAAGTTCAAATGTATATGGTATGTTTTATTTTATCCATGCTTACCCTTACTGAGCATTTGAGCTCACCCTTTTTATGTTTTATTTTCCCCCAGGATTAAAAGAAAGGTTTTAGGTAAGGAAACAAAAAGTGGAAGATCTTTATGGGAGATGTTGAAGATCTTTCACCACGATTAGAAGATTACGTTTCCAAGTTTCCAAAGACCCCAAACTATTACGATCCTTGTATGTCTAATTTTGTTATGTATTATGTATTCTGAAAAATTAATGTAATATCTATGTACATCATGCATCGGGTCTCTACACTTACTGAGAATTTGAGCTCACCCCTTTCATTTTTCTACCTTCAATAGGTGATTAAGAGGAGATATTTTATTAAGTTCTTGTGGATGCAGTTTTAATTTTTGTTATGTATTGTATTTTGTGACCTTTTCCAATGTAATTTTAGATACATCTATGTATCTAGTTTCACCAATACTACTAAACTGATCATTCCTCTGGGATTTTAATTCCTTCTAACCATGAAAATATAACAATTAATCTAAAAAATCTAGTCTAGATGGGTCGATATGATACATATATTTTCATAATTCAGAACATTTTTGTGACGAATAATCCCCAATCTGAAAGAAGTTTGGTACCACATAAGGAACATATTCCTACTACACATTCTGGTAGTGAAAATACTTATGAAGATATAAGTATGGTGTACAACACCAAATTTTATGTGGAGAAGTTTGATGGGACAAACAACTTCAGGATGTGGAAATGTGATGTTTTGGATATTGTAACTCAAAAAGAGTAAGATATAACACTGGAAGAAAATCCCACCAACATCTCGGATGGTGATTAGAGGAGAGTCAACTGTCAATACTACAGTTCAATCAGAATTTGATTGGCTAAATACGAGAAATAGAATGTGATGTGAGAAACTTCAGAAAAATGTTAGTGGATTATTTTTAAGAACAAGTATATATCCAAAACCATTGAAAATCGACTGTACCTAAAAAATAAATTGTTTAGATTTCATTACAAGAAATGTATGTCTATAATTGAGAACCTAGACCATTTTAATAAAATAATATAAGATTCTAAATGATTGTAAGTAACAATTAGAGATGAAGATATGTCCTTATTATTGTTGGACTATCTACTAGAGAGTTATAATCAACATACTAAAACGTTTTTGTATGGTAAGAATGAAGTGAAATTTGTTGATTTTTTGAAATTCCTTAGTTAATAATGTGTACAGGTAGAAGAAAAAGTGTGACCATTTGGATTCCACATCACAGGAATTGACGGATACTAGTGGAAGATTATATGAATGGAAATCAAGAAGATTAAGAAGATATGAATCATGATCATAGTTCAAGGGATTCTCCAGCATTAGACGTACGATGAAATATAAGTGTTCCTACAATCTTGAAAAATGCCATTGGAAGAAGGATTATCCAAAAATTGGGAAACTGAAGGAAAATTTTATACAGGAAACTAAGGATGTTGAAGATACTTTCCTCATTATAGTGATGGTCAACCATTTATAAGGTTGGATTATTGATTTAGTTTTTTCATTCCATACGTACAGAATCAATATTGGTTTTAAAATTTCATGGATTCAGATGTAGGTGTGGTGCTTTTGGGAAATAACACCCTTTCAACATGAGAGGTATTGTAAGAATACAATTGAAGATGCATGATGGTACAACTTGATGCCTTATAGATGTAAGATATGTACCATAATTAGAGAAGAACCAAATATCTCATGGAATTTTTGACATACTTGGCTTCCGGATAACCATTGATGATGGATTCATGAAATTTATCCATGGTTCATTTTTTGTGATGAAAGGTAATCGAAAAGGTGCTTAGTTTTTTTGAATGATGAAACTATTGTAGGTGGAGCAATGACATCAGATAAGAGTGAGATTATTTGTAGAACACGACAGACAATACGAAGAACTTCCATTTATGGAAAATTAGTTGTCTATGCTATTTTTATAGTAGAAGATGGTTTTCTAGATTTATATCAAGATATTTTGGATAAAAGGGAATTAAACCAGTGGAATTCTGTTATGGAAGACGATATGAATTCACTACATCTGAATATAATATTGGATATTGTTCCTCCTCTGATGGAAAAGATTTCTGATATAGGGATAAAGTTAAAACATTCTATGTACTTAATCAATATGATTAAGACTTGAAATTTCTACATAAATCAGGACGACCACAATAGGTGAAAATAATTGTTTGAGAAGTAGTAGAAAAAATTGTTTTAATTACATGATTAATTTTTTGAGTAAAAAAATGGTGATTTTATTTAGTCAAGGTGGAGGTTGTTGAGTTTTGACAAAAAAATACCACCGTCCAGGTTGGTGGGTGACTGCCAGGGAAGAACAGCCACCAGAGGAGACATGCTGCAAATGTTTCGTGGCCGCCAAAGAAGAAAGGGAGCATGATTTGGTGACCACCATAAGAATATTGCAGTAGTCGTTTGGTTTTGTTCTCCTCCACTTTTGTATAAATGCGAAGACCCTCTGTGAAAAAATAGATACAAGGGAATTTGTAATCTGTAATACTCGCATTTGAATTCAAATTCTAGCTGCCTTCCCAACGGATGCAGTTATTCTGACCAAGCCATGTATATTTTTTCCCTTTTTTTTGTTTTCACTATTTTAGGGTGTGATTATAAGAGAGTGAGAATTCCACCCCAACAGGTTCAAAGGTGGTGGTGGTAAGATCGCGATAAGTCTCATCATTCCCGGTGACCTTTCTTTCCAAATCAACGGCAAATCATTTTCTTGTAGTAGTGATGAAGGGAAGCAGTGACATCAGACTCATCACTTTCTCTAATCACGGTGGCGGCTCATCCATACAATGGCGGTCAAATAACTTTTAATTATGGAAATTGCAAATCTCAATGGATCTCATTATTTTTCACAATGCTTCCCAAGAGGCTCAAAAGTGATCAGGTGTTATTTTTTCATCAATAATAGATTGATAATAGGTCTTGGGTTGACTTCCTCTACAAAGTAATATATGATATTAGCCTGATATTGAAGTGAAAACTAGATCCCAACCTCTTGGTGCCTCATCCTGTCTTCCCTAGTAGTGGAGGTGGCATGAGTTATCAGTTTGGATTTGGAAATCATCTACACCAGTGAACTCCGACCTCGGCACATCATTGGCTATGAGTACAGATCTCACTGGTAGATCCTTTTCAAAGCATCTAAATGAAGTTTAGAGAAATGTTTGTGTATTCTTAATAGTTCGGCATAAGATAAATTTATCTTACGTAGTATTTTTGTTATGATAATTCATTTTTTTAGGGGCCCTGTAAATTCTATTACACAGTGAATTTATTTTGTGTCAGATTTATTTATCTAATGTTTTAAGTGCTACTTATGTTTGATGGGTGTCCAATAATATCATACACCACGTCTAAAATTAAAATATTCAAAATATCACCCCTTAAAAATTACCTTTTTCTTGTACTACACTACAACTAAAATAAAATATTCCCATGTACTGTAGTGAAATTAAATAAATTAAATTGAATGTAATATATGAAGACACAATGAATCACTAAAATATTTAAAACTATATGTCTTTTTTAACTTCCACACTAAAAAAGAAATTGAAAATTAAATTAAAAATACATTTATTTTGTTTATTATGTAAAAATGAATAGAAATATTTAAATAAAATAAAATATAAACTAATAATTTTTTTAAATTTAAAAAAAAATTAAAAATACAAAACTGGTTAATTTACTAAAAAATAAATAAAATATTAAATTTATTAGGATAGTAAAATTTTAATTAATCATCATAATTATTAATTTATTTAAATAAATTTAATTAAATATAAAATATCAATTAATAAATTAATAACAAATAAGAGGAAAATATTAAAATGAATTATCATAACATGAAATTAAACAATGGAGTCAAGAAAAATTATTTTAAATAAAATTTCAAAATTTTATAATAAACTACAAGATAAAAATATTATATTTAAACATAAATAAATATATTAAAATATAATTAGGTACTTTAATAATTTAACATTGAATTTACAAAAAATAATAAATTAATCAATTAAAACAAATTTTTAACAAATAAAATTCAATTAAATTAGCGATATTATGTGGAAAATTAGTACCAAAATATATCCACATCATATAGAATCTGTTAATCTTTCTATCATTGCTGTCTTTGGGAATGAAAAACCTCATCAGGATAAGGCTAAGTATTTGGTAATGAGTCTTGAGATTTTTAGTCATAAGAACATTGACTTGGATATTATTGAAATGAAATCCAGAATCATGCATTACTTCTTGCTTGGAATTTGTGACACCGCTAGGATGTCTTCTACAATATTCATAATTGTAGGAGGTTCATTAATAATTTTATGGAGGTCCTTCACACTTTGTGTGAGGGAAAGAATGTTTCATATTTTCTATTATCCAAGGTCTATTAAGGTATTTCAGTTACACGAATCTTTATTTTTGGCTCTTTTCCACATGAAGGAGTGGATATAGTCTATGGAAATTCCCTTGGACATTATTATTTCATAACCACATATCTTCTATTCTAGTTTTTAACTTCATCATATACCATTTAAATTTATAAATAATAATAATGATGATGATGAACTATACCTAGATGATTTTGACATGGATCATACTGTTTTTTATTTAAAAGTCATCTAATAAGATGATATATTTATTAATGAAAATTATGGGACTCTATAACACCACAAATGGTTATTATATAATCGAGTTATAGTTTTATTTTTTAAATGGTTTGAGTGGTCATTTTTCAAGTCTTGATTTATAACCCGCTTAAGATTTGTTGGTGATGGTCGAACAAGAAGAGGGGAGGATGAAACCCATTTTCCCTTTCTTCCCATTGTCTTCCCATTGATCTAGACCATGTGGGGGAGTTTCATCATGACGATTCTTGCTAATATCCCTCCTTCTAAACTATATGTTCTCTTAGTTTTTTTGGTTTATATAATTTGGGATATTGGGTGATGATTTTACTCGATCCTGGTGAAATAATTATGCATTCTGGGTATTTCAATTTAATCTTATAGAGGATGTTCTAGATGGTGCATCCCATGTTTTTCATTATCCAAGAATTTAGTTGTCAGATGAATTTAATTAGGTTAAATAGAAATTTTTTGTTTTTCCCAATATTTTGAATAGTTAATTTAGTGGTTTATATGAAATAGTTCTTATGGTGTAATGGGAGTGGACCACAACCCATCGATTTTCATTTCGACAACTTGAGGTTACCTAGTGAGTTTGAAATAAATTATTCCAATTTGTAATTTTTCATTTGAATGTTTAATTTATTTATTTCATGGTTTTTTGTAAATATAGGTTCTTATTGTAATAAAGGATGTCAGTACGATCATGGGATGTATTTATGAATTTCTTGATGAGGTAGGTGGCCTTGACATGACATTATCATTTTCTTCATATAGAGATTTCATGTTCGTGTTCAATTGTTATTATATTTTTTGACATTTTTTATGTCATTATGACTTTTCTATAAGGTTGGGATTGACATTTTTTCCTAATAGTCAATATGGACTATATAGATGTCCAAATAGTTTGATGGAGGTTACATGGTAGATTGAATAATAAGGGCTCTGGTTATGGATTTCTTGGTCTCATTTGTTAGACCTAAAAGATAAAAATGTTTCCATTTTAAAATAGATTATTAAAAACAAATTGGAAGAAATGGAATATTAGTGGATATATGATATTTTTGAAATGGTTTTGAAATGTTATTTCAAAATGGGAATGGGATTTATAATTAAAATTTTATTGTATTTCTTATCTTCCAACAATGAGTAACATAACATGTGATTCCTTTCAAAATGTTTTTAAAATTGAATTTAGACACAGTTTGAAAGTAATCCTAAAGGAAATTATTCAACTAGTTTTGGCCATTTTTACATTTTTGAGAGATTTCTAAATTTCAAAATCATGTGTTCTTATAGTGATTCATAGTAATTCTTGTCTAGTTTGCACTAGTTTCATGATGATTCATGTTATGTTTGTACCCATGAAAGAAAAATGATTTTGATGTCCAATTGATCGGTTAGTCTGACTATAAGTGAAAGAAAACATAGAGGGTTTATAGAGACCCTAAAAGTTGACACATATCATTACATGATTTAAAAATCAAAATCAAATTCAAGGATGATAATTTCTAGTGAATTTTTTGAAGACTAGGAACCTAAATCTGAAAACATGGGACCAAAAGAATATCTTTATTTTTTATCAATTACGAGCTTCTAACTTCTTTTGAGCCATTACATCTACAAAGGTTAACTTTGGGATAACATGAAAAAGGAAATGAATTAATATCCTAGTAAGGGAATATACATAAGAATAAATTTTATCACATGGGTTAGAAGGCACAACATAATGATATGAAAGGCATGAAACATGACTACCTTATGGATTCATAACATATAAAACATGGTATTATATAATCATGAAATCATAGTAATGTGGATGAAACATAAAACATGACTTTAGAATGATTGAGGGATCATTTCAATTAGAGGACCATGAGTCAAGGTTAACCACAATGACTATTGCACATGGAGCCCGAGTCAAGGCTAGCCACCAAGACAGTTTCACATAACTTCTTGGGAGACTATACTTTACCCAATCCATTGGTGCACTATCTGGGCACACCCATCACAACATGTTCATGAATATTTGTGCCACATGACGAATCATACATAAGGAATCCATGATAAATATAAGGGTTACCCATGGTATGAATTGGGTATAATAATCATGTCATAAGGTATAATAAATGGTTGTATGATAAATGTGTCCATGAATGAAAGTAATTAAATCATACATGGAAATTCATAGAGGAAATTAGGAATAGATAATGATAGGTTATGTAAAAATGAATTGATAACATATAAAAAGAGAATTTAACAAACAATAGAATTAAAAAATGTAGTGTTGTTTACGGAAAATATTAAATAGATTTTAAAACATAAAAATGAATAATATTTTACAAAAAACAAGAAGTGAACAAAGAAATTTTTCATAGTAAAAATTGTAATTTAAGAAAAATATTGGTGTATTAAAAAAGATTATAGAGTGAACTCGAAAATGGGTATCAAATTGGGATGTTATATTAAATTGGGATTACTAATTATAAATATTTGAGTAGGGAAACATTTAAAAACATTTATATCCTTGAAATGAAAGTTGAATGGATCTTGATAAATGATTTAGGAACCTACAAAAAAAATTAGATGATCTACATAAAACGAAAAGATAATTTATTGAGGTAAAAAAAGAGGGTGAGTAACGTAAATGAATAATGGTGGTTCAGGTAGAATACCTTACATTTATTAATAAGGAGTTCTTTACATGATCTTAATTTCCTGGACAATAAAATTGTTTCACCCTTAGATTTTTAGAATTATTATTTTGTTGAATTAATTAAACTATTCAATTTTTTGTTTTTTTATTTCACATGACACTATAAAAATTTATTTAAAAATATATATTTGAAAAAACTAATTCAAACATTCCTTTAACATTAAATACCAACTTTTCTTGTGCTTCATGCAACACAAACTTGGAACGTTCTCCAAACAACAATAACTTAGCGTATGATGCACACAACATTCAGTTTCTATGAAACATATATATATATATATATATATATATATATATATATATAATTAAATGAGTAAATTATAACCTGATAATTACAAATTGTTATATGAATAGTAATAACTGCTTTCAAAATATTTGTTATTATTTTTTTATATAAATAAAAAAAATTAAAATGAAAGATAATATTTTTGGGAAATTCGTTTAATGTTAAAAATATCATTCTCTCGAATGAACTAATTCAAGTAATGAATTTAATTTTAGACACATATAGAAATAGAATTTGAAAAAATAATCTTCATTTTTAATTCATAGTACAGATATTATCCTATAGTGATTTTTTGGGATTTTTCTGAGAAACATCATTTTTTGATGAATCATGAAAATACTGCTTCTTGGTTAAAAACTACCCTTTATATAATTATTTATTAATTTTAAATGATATTATAAATATGTTTAAAATTCAAATTAGATAAATATTATATATATTAATACAATTAAATTAATTATGATCCATTTTACTTTGAAACTGAATATATAATCATAACAAACTTTTGACCTTTTTCCTACTTTAAAACCTAGTTATTTTGTCCCATATTCCGGATTAGCACTAATCTTAATTTTGCCTCTTCTATGATTTTAATTTCAATAATCTAACATGAAACATTATATTCAGTATTATAATTATATTGTAATATTAAAATGTTTTTTTTGACCAAAATGATTTTTAAAAGTGATTAAAATTAATCATAGCATTAAAGACAAATTTAGATTAATTAGAGGATAATCCTTAAAATTAAGGGCCCAAATCACCAAGACACTTCTCTAAAACCCATTTTATTTCCATATTTCTTCCATAAACCTTCCATTATTTATTTTGGTTATTTTTATTACTTTTTGTTTGTAAGAAGACATGTAGACCTAACTTTTTTCTAGAAAATCTCAGTGAGTCATTTTCCTTCCTAATGAAAGACCACAAAATCTACCCATTCGTCAAACCTCTAAAATTGTTTATGTTCATCCAAGAACATCCAAATTAGGATAAAAAACATAACTTCTACCCTTAAGCCTCAATTTATTAATAATTCTACTCAAGTAATCTATTTGGCACAAACCAAAAGGAGTTAACCAATTTAGAGGTAACATCTTCTCTCAAGCTCCTTTATTTAGTTTCCTTCTACAACCCTCCACTGAATTTATTACCTTATCATGTGACAGAACCTATATACTACATATACTAGGATATTTTATTAAATTTTTATGACCTTAATGTGCACACAAAACCATCTAATGGATGTTGAACATATAATTTCTATCTACAGAAAACTACTACCTTACAATAAGATTATTGTTCATTTCCCATTTACCACCAATCATGGTGGCGATTATGATGGAAACTATATTTATATATTTCATAAACTTTATTTAAAATGTATTTAAGTCTCTTCAATAATTTTACAACACATATCTCTTTACTTTCAATTTGGTTTTATTATGATAATCTCGTTTGAGGAAGTGTGGATTACCGCCCCCTCAAAGCGATGTGATTCATTCACACACCACATAGAATGTATTGAGGATGGTTATAATGAACTGATATGATATATATAATTTATATATTATAAATTAATAATGATAAATATTTATACATAAATATATTTACATTTTACATTTATATTCTTATATTAAATACGATAATAAAGACAGAAACAATGTTCATGCGTACGTACGGCTTACCATCTCCATGAATGGTGTATTTCATTTCGTACTCCAATATTTTATAGATTATTAAAATAAATATATATTGTATAAAACTAATATTTGTATCATGTTTTACATTATAGAATCATCATATATGTATAAGGAAAAAAGATATAACAAATTAAGACTCACGTGAAGAACAAAGTGAATTTTACCCAATGTGAAATTTTAACATAGGATCATTAAGAAGAGGGTAATATAGGGTCATAATAAAACCATATATATATATATAAGAATATAATTATATAAAATATTTTTAATAAACTTATATTTATTTTATAGGAATCATGTACAAGTACAGAGATATTCAAGACATAAGGTAAGGGTATTTTTATCTCATTTTTAATTTCTGTGAGATAGAAGCATTGTATTCCACTATTTCATTTTTTGAAGTGTATGTCATGAAAATAATTAAATTATATGTATCTTATAATTAAATATATTGGTATTAACATATCCATTATATTATCCTTCTTTCATTAGGTTTAACATTCAAAAGTTACCAAATTGGTAAAATAGTTTTCACTCAATTTACCTTCTTTGTGACTCAAGTTTTATTATTCCTAGAAACACTATTTTGAGGAGTATATACTTTAATTTTATATGTTATATCATTAGTATCATAATTTTCCTAATATCATAAGTTTCATTTAATTTCCTTTTCTTACATGGAGAGTATGATCTGAAGTCACCAAGTTATATGTGTTTATTGAGTCAATCCCATCATTTTTTGAGATTTTTTATGGTTATACTTCCATTGATGAAATATTGTGAAAAATAGTTCTATAATATTCATGATATTACTTCTCATCTATTTATTCTAGATATAATCAATTTTTATTACCATTTTCCCACTCTTTGGTACTTAAGATAACGTTTTAGTAAAATCTGACAACCTTTCTCTTCATTTAGAAATCTATTGTATTCAAAAAAAATTCAAAAAAATTTCCAAAATATCCTTGAAGGTAATTCTCAAGGATAAATGGATTCAAATTTTTATTATTATTTTAAAAGCTTCTTATAAAATTTTCAAATATATTTACTTCGAAAAAAGTTTTCAAACATTTATATGTAGTAAAAATATTTTTTTTTCAAAGAAGACATGATATTTACATAAAGAAGTGTTTTTAAAATATCTCTCAAAATTATCTCCCATCTAATATAACATCAAATTTTGTTAATCATTCCATTAAAGAGAATTACTCAATGTAACCATTCATAGTCGTTATCTATATGGATTATGTTTTGTTGGCATGATGTTACAAAACCCATTTCTCTTTCACAGGTCATATACTTTTAGAACCTGCATCTTTTTAGGGGCTATGTGTATGATTAAATGATTATGAAACCTTTTTCATTCCACAAGTTGTATTATGTTTACATGTTTATGATACCCATTTCATTTCATGAGTTATGATATGTTCATTTATGATCCTGTGGAACTTTTATGTATGATTTAGTTATGTGATGTGTGGGACATATATCTCCCTCGAATACATTGAGTAAAGATATATATCTCATGCGATTAAATAGGGATAATATGAGATTTACTCAATTTATTAATACAATGATGGAATAATTGTTACTTAGTTTATTAATATAGGGTGGGAATGAGGGTTACATGATTCAGGAATATAGTTCTGGAAAGAGGGTTACTCATTTCAGAAATACAGGGCTGGAATGAGGGTTACTTAGTTCACTAATATAGGGATGGAATGTGGGCTACTTAGTTTAGTAATACGTGGTTGGAATGAAGGTCACTCGGTTTGGTAACATAGGGCTGGAATGGGGATTACCCAGTTCGGTAAAGGGATTTTCCTACTAAGATGGTATTGGTATTGATGCCCTAACTACTATTGAAATCGTTATATGATTACGTGTTTTCCACAATTCCATGTTTTATTCCAATGTTATGTTTTCATGGATTATACTCTCTATTTCATTATGATTCATGTATTATAGAATGCCAATCTTTATTCCATGATCTCTATTGTGATCTTTTATATGAAGGTTATTATCTTTTATTCTCACTATCACATTATCATACCCTTATGATCATGTTCATGCTTATATGTCTCCCTTGTTTACCCTAACTGAGCATTTTGGATCACACTTTTTATGTTTCCTTTCCACCAAGTTATGATGATATGTACTATGTTTCACATGCACAATAAGGGTAATATTCAAGAAGAACCTAGTTGGAGATGATATAGCTCACATATGTTCTAGTTTCTATGTTTCCATGTATCCAAAGGTACTATACCAGCTACGGTCTTTGGGTGTCTTTTTGTTTAATGTAAAAGTATTCCAAAAAAAGTTATGTAATGTCAATATTTGTAACATGCGGGTCACTATAATTGGTATCAGAGAAAAGGTATAGTAATCCTTTGGAAACTAGTATGTGAAAACTTTAGTGAGATCCCTAGGTATATTTCTAAGGATATGTCTAGGAATGTCTCTAAGGATAAGTAAAAGGATTATTTAACATTTACGATAATTTCCTTGAATTTTGGTAAAGGTTATAGTGAGTGTTTTCAAATAATACATCCATACATGGATACTAAAAGTGGATTTTTCTTTGGAAAAAATGTACCTAGGTAACAACATCGATAAGATGTTCTCCGCTTGACTTGGGATAATCTACTACATGAAAATGACCTTGCTGCAGAACAAGTTTGATACTCCTGGGGGATATGCTTTCAGAATTCACAAACTCTTCATAAAACATCCTGAAGTATTTAAATATAATTCATCGATGAATAACCTTTTATAAACCCATGGTGTCATATATTATAAAAGTTGTCATGATTTTGAAATACTATATGTAATTATTTTCATGGCTATATAGTTTTATGCTATGATAAGTAATGATCACATTATGTTTTTGGTTTTAGTCAATGGCAGGAATCCAATGGAACTAGATTAATGATGAATGTGATGGATTATTTTATGATGAGTAGTCAAGTGGGATGATCATTTGGGTGAAATATATCATAATAATGCATAATTAGTTTTCACAGAACATGATGAACAATGTTTACTATAACCAAATCTTGAACTCACCAAGGAAGAGAAAGAAGGAGTTCACTGAGAGTTTGGGTAATGGGGACCATGGAGAAAGATGAATCAGTATATTTTTTGTGAAGAATGGGGAAATAATCACCTATGTGAATGAATTATAGGAACAAGAAGGTGTTTTGATAGTGGAAAAGGACACAATGTAAGTGATTGTAAGGAAAAAATAAATAGTTTGGTTAATGAAATAGTTTGGAATTTTGGCCTCTATAAGTCTTCATCAATGGTTAAGTTTTTTAAATGTGGAGAAAATGGTCATTATGTTACCTTCTATCCCAAGAGGAATATTCTTCAAGAGAATCAGCACGGTGGTTTGTGTAATGGTTACATTGTGGATGATGAAGAGACTAAAAAAGAAATGTGATAGGAAATAGGTATTATTATTAATGGATTAAGGATGATGTAATCGAATTATTTTAGTATTTGTATTCAAAAGCTATGAATGATGTAATATATAAGGATTGTTCTAATTATGGTTTTATCTCTCAATATTTACAATTTCATATTGGATTGGTGAAGTGATTTAATAACAAGGTGATATTTTTTTATTAGAAGGTAAACCTTAATAGGTTCTTTATAATAGGATAATGTAGTATGGATAATGATACATGCGATATGAATAAGTAAATTGGATAGTATTGACTACCTTGGAACTAAGTAAGGAACTATTTATATGTGTTTTACACTATAATTAATGAAATTTACAACATTTTTGGATTTAAGGAATAAATCTAATACCCTTTGGAATCAGGAAGCATGCTTGTTGTCCAAAATTATTTATCGTAATTTTAGTTGTTACCATGTTTCAAGATAATATATGATGAGGTTATACTTGGAATGTGACAACTAAGAGATACTTTGTGTTATACCAGAAAATCAATGTTAATCTAATTTCGTTACTCTCTTTCTAAAGTTTTGGATTTTCACATTTGAGAATGGTTATAAGGTTAATTGTTCATGAAAATCATAAGATAAGATTCAGAGGAAGTATTTGTGTAATGAGATTATGCTAAAAACCATAGTTAAAAGGATAATCAATGATTAATCTTATTTTCAGGATTTAAATATTATATATTAGTGTGGTTTCAAAAAATGGACATCATGTACATTGGGTGACAACCAATCAAGTCTGGCAAGGCTACGGGTCTTGAACACCTAACTGGAGGATGATATGGGTTTTCTAAACTACCACTAGCCTACCCAATGTATTGGTTAATGTATATTTACTTGTAATTAATAAATATTTATGATGAACTATTAGTGTTACTTTTTATTTTTATATATTAACTCATGTCCTTTTTTAAGACATAAATAGCTAGACATTTTATTATTTATGGGCCTTAAGATCCGTTAAAACCATATTTTAGTACTTTATTCATTGAAGATAATTTCTAGACATTTATTCCATGAGTTAATAAATTTATTATAAATTTTTCAAAGCACAGCCCATGAATGATTTTTTTTATAGAAATTTATCAATAATTACTCAACATTCTAAAAGTGATATTAAAAAATGTTGTCCTAATATCGTAAATTATGTTGAACTAATGGCCTGTAGAATCATCACAGATTTATGTATCTGAGTCCCTAAACATTCCTTTGATCATTCACTTGTTTGTGATTTATAACCTCTGTCACATACTATAATTATTAATTTATTTCTTCCATGTCCAATCTTCACTCCCAAACTACGTTCTCCTATGTGGAAACCTAGTTATATGTTACTTTGGGTAACCATTATGGCTCCAAATTTCCCTTTTCATAGGAACTTTTAGTATCCATTTTTAAAATGTGGGTTTCAATCAATGATACATTCAAGTATCAAACCACTGGTAACCTAGATGAATTTTTATGGAGAAAATCACTTTAAGGTGGGAAGAATGTAACACCGCGAGATTTTGAGAATTATTTTTTTCTCAAAGTAATTTATCTTTTCTATATATTTTTATTTTGCATGACACTATAAATAGTTCATTATATATATATTAAAACACTATGTTAAACATTATTTTCACATGAAATACTGACTTGTCTTGCTCTACATGCAATACTAACTTGGCTTGTGCTCCAAGAAACACTGACTTGGCTTACGATGCCTGCAACAATGAGTTTCTATGAAACACACACACACACACACACATATATATAATTAAATGGAATAATTATATCAAAATAATTAAACATAGTTATATGAATAGTAATAACTACTTTCCAAATTTTGGTTATAACTGTCTTATATAAATAAAACTTATTGATAATGAAAGATAAGATTTTTGGTAAAGTCATTTTATATTAAAAATACTATTCTCTCGAATGAACTACATCTAGTAATGAAAGTAATTTTTGAAACATTTAGAAATTGAAATTGATAAAATTAAATTTATTTTTTTAATTCAGAACATCTATATTAACCCAGTGTGAACTTTTGTGATTTTCCTGAGAAAAATAATTTTTTGATGAATAGTGTATTAATACATCTTTTTAGTTAAAAATTAACTTTTTGTCTAATTAATTGTTAATGATAAATGATATTATAAATTTATTTTAATTCTAAATTAGATAAATATTACATTTATTAATAAATTTTAATTCATTATAATCATTTTCACTTTGAAACTAAATATAAAATCTTATAAAACTATTGAACTTTTTTCTACTCTATAACCCCATTATTTCGTCTAGTCTGTGGGATTAGCACTAATCTTAATTTTTTCTGATTTGGTGATTTAAATTCAAAAAATCCAACATAAAAAATTTTATTCAGTCTAGTTTTTCTAGTCTGATAATACCATGTTAATTTTTGACCAATTGATTAGCAAAGTGATTAAAATTAATCACAAATGTTAAAGCTAAATTAAGACTAACTAGAGACTAAACCTTACAATTACGGGTCCAAATGACCTATAAAATTTTACAACACGCATTATAAGTCTATAATTCGTACATAAACCTAAAATTCTTGAGTTTTTTTTGGTTTAGTATGACTTTTAATTGGTAAAAACATGTTCACACCTAACTCGTTTCGGGAAATTACAAATGAGTACTTTTCCTTCCCTATAGAAGGCCACCACCTCTATCCATTCCTCACACCTCTCAAAAAAATTATTTTCATCCAATATCTTAAAAATTAACCTCCCAAAAATCATACCTTGTACTTTTAGGCCTCCCTTTAGGCATAAATCTTCTCAAGTAATCCTTTTTGTACAAACCAAATGGAGTTAACTGATTTAGAGGTGATATCTTCTCTCAAGATCCTTCACTTTATTTTCACTCTCCAACCCGCCCACTCTATTTATTCCTTTATTGTGTAAAACCCCAATATAATACATATCATAGGCTTTTTTTATGACATGTTTCTTTTCTACACTCACACGCACCTCTCTCTAATGGATGTTGAACATACTGTTTCTGTGTACGGTGAACTACTACCTCACAAAATGATGATTGTTCATTTCTCCTTTACCACCAATCAAGATGAGAATTAGGATGGAAAAATAATTTATATATTTCATATATTATATTTAGTATTTATTTAACCTTATGTATTCCTTTTACAACACACATATCTTTACATTCCATTTGGTGTTAACATGATAATCTCGTTTGAGGAAGTGTGGACTACTGCCCCTAAAAGCGATGTGATTCATTCACACACCACATGGAATATATTGAGTATGGTTTTAATGAAATGTTGAAAATATAAAATATAGTCATGATAATATAATAATGATACATTTTTATACATATATATATATATTTCATTTCCAAACTTTTTTTCAATACGATAATAAAGACGGAAATAACGTTAATGCCTACGTACGGCGTACCGTCCCTATGAATGGTGTATTCCCTTCCATAATACTATATTTTATATATTATTCTAATTAAAATATAATATTTATAAATTATATTTATATTATTGTTTACATTATAGAATAATTATAGAAGTATAAGGACCAAAGATATAACATATTAAAAAACATGCGAAGAACAATGTGAAATTTACCCGAAGTGAAACATTAACATAGGATCATTAACATGTGGGTAATATAATGTAATAATAAGACCATATATATCAGAATATGATTCTGTAATATATTTATAATAAACTTATATTTATTATAAAATATTCTTGTATGAGTACAGAGAGATTCAAGACCCAAGGTAGGGGAATTTTCATCTCACTTTTAATTTCTATGAGATACAAGCTATGTTGGCCAATATTTCCTTTTTTGTGGTGTATATTATAAACATGATTTTTTTATTACACTCAAATTTATGAGTATTCACATATCCATTCAATGATACTTCTTTCATGGGGTTTAACTTTCAAAATTTACCAAATTGGTAAAATAGTGTTGTCTAAATGTGCCTTCTTTGAGGCTCATGTTTTGTTATGCATGTAATTTTTTTGAGGTGTATATACTTAATTTTAAATGTTATATAATTAATCTATTTTTTTTCATGATATATGAAGATTCATGTAATTTTTTTTCTTACATGGAGAGTATAATCCCAAGTCACTAAGTTATATGAGTTTATTGAGACAATCTCCTCATTTTTGTTTTGAGTTTGTTTTTGTTTATACTTCCATTAATTAAATCCTATGATCCATCATTCAAGAATATTCATGAGTTTCATTACACTATTTTTTTCATGATATCCAAATTTTATTACCATTTTTCAATTCTTTGTTATTTTTGATAATGTTTTAGTAAAATCTAACCACCTCTCTCTTCGGTCTGAAATCTATTGTATTCAAAACCGTGTTTTCAAAAATGTTTTCAAAAGATCATTGAAGAAACTTATAAAAGTAAAATGAATCTTAAATTTTTTTGTTTTGAAATATTAATTTATAATTTTTAAATGCTTTTTTCAAATAAAAAGGTTTTCAAAAGGTTTTATGTAATAAAAACATTTTTTCAAAGAAGAAGTATATTTTCTTTAAGAAGTGTTTTTAAAATATCTCACAAAATTATTTCCCATATAAGATAAAATACCTTGGGGTTAATCATGAATTTATGTGGAATTAGTCAATTTCCACATTCATATTCATTCTTTTAATGGATTATGTTTTGATGACATGATATCATGAATCCCATTACAAATTTGCGTGTTATATACTTTTGAAACCTGCTTATTTTCAAGGGCTATATTTGTGATGAAATCATTAGGAAACCTGTATCTTCCCACATGTTATGATAAGTTTAAATTTTTATGACACCCATTTCATTTCATGGGTTATGATATGTTCATTAATGATTTTTTGTAACATGTATTTATTATTTAATTATGGGATGGGTGGGACCGATATCTCACACCAATGCATTGGGTAAAAATTTATATATCAGGAGATTTAAAAGGGATGGAACTATTATTACTCAGTTTAGTAATACAGGGTTGGATTGGGGGATTATATATTTACTAACACAGGGATAGAATGAGGGTTACTCAGTTTACTAATACATGGCTGGAATGAGGGTTACTCAGTTTAGTAATATAGGGAAGGAAGAAGGGTTACTTAGTTCAGTAATACAGGGCTAGAACAAGGGTTACTCTGTTCACTAATACATGGATGGAACGAGGGTCACTCAGTTTAGTAACACAGGGTTGGAATGAGGTTTAAATAGTTCATTAATGTAATTTTTCACTAATATGGTATTGGAAGTGATTCCTTGACTACTATGGAAATCATTATATGCCCATGTGTTTTCCACAATTCCATGTTTTATTCCTATGTTTTGATTTCATTATGATTATTTTCTTATGAACTACCAATCATAAGGTCACAATCTCAGTTATGATCTTTGATATGCAGGGTATGATCTTCTATTTTCATGATCATATTCTCATACCATTGTGATCATATTTATGCTTACATGTCTCCCTTGTTTACCCATACTGAGCATTTAAGCTCACCCCTTTTATGTTTCCATTCCCCCATGTTATGATGATATGTATTATGTATGATATGTCTAATATGGATGCTAGTCAAGAAGAACCTAGTGGGAGATGATGTAGCTAACATATGTACAGGTTTATTTGTTTCTATGTTCCCAAAGGCACTATTCCAACTACGGTCTTTGGGCGTCTATTTGTATAACGTTTAAGTATTCCAAAAAAGTTATGTCATGTTGATTTTTGTAAAGTGGGGGTCTCTATAAAAATTATACCTATTAATTAATATTTACATAAACTTTTATACGTATAATTTATTAAGTGTAATTTTCTTATGTTCTTTCATATCCTTTTTGAAAAGTTATAGTGTTAAATTTCATCATTCAGGAGTGTTTGTTTCCTATGTTTTTAGGATCAGTTCGCTTGTAAAGGATTATGAATGCTCATGTAGAATGGTTATAATACTCAAAAATTGAAATTATATGCTACTAATGAACATGAAAAATATTTAATGGTAATATATATTATTTTTCATTCAAATATGTGGATGAATCATTACGTAAATTGTAAAAGATAATTTTTTGGGTTTATTCCGGTGGTTTTCTATCACAATGAACTAATATTGATTTATAAGTTAAGACCATGTGTAAAAAATTATTCTAGAACATTACATAAGATATAATACATATATATTTTTTTCAACAATTAAAATGGTTTCATGACAATACTTGAAGATGTAAATGGAAATTTAAAACTTCATCGTCCTTGAATGTGATAAATTAAGTCATCTCGGATGATGTTTTCATTTTTAGTATAAAAGGAGGGGGACAGAGAGGTGATGATTAATTATTCCATTAGAAAAACCAAATAATAGTATCTTTAAGTTATTGGTGTTATCATACCATTTGGATTAGGGGAGGGTAGGATTGAAAAATAAATGAAAATAATTGAAAACAAATTAAAAGATTCAGAAAGTGGAATTTACCTCTTGAATTTTTCCTCCATGAAAGCCTCCTTAGGGTATTTGTCTTGATATTTGGTTAATAAAAAAAGCTCTTGGAAGTGGTAGAAAGGATTGGAATGTGATTTTAGTATAATTTAGGAAAATAAAAAGGCTTGAGTGGTGTGAGGAGAAGAGGTTGTGAGGGTGGTATTTATAGTGGAGTAGAGGGGTGTCTTCTCATTATTTTAAACATCAGTTTATTATTTTGGCTCACCACTATGAATAGATTGATAATTAAAACTAAATATATTAAAACAATGAAGAATGGTAAGGGATTCCAAGATTACATTATCATTACATCAACTACGACTCAATAAATTCATGTATTTAGCATTTATCATCAATTATCATATTTTATTATTCCCCAAAAATTCTATTATTTTAGAAATATCCAATAAATTCACCCTAACCAATTTTCAATGTGTAGAATTAAAATATTAACTCCTTTTTATGAAAATAATTTTCTATATTTGATATGATTAATTTTTAATTAAAATAATCATTTACTTGGAAAATACCAATTTTAAAATTCTAAGAACTTTTATAACTCTTTGAAAAAGTAATTAATGTCTCATAAAATTTTCATATATTTATAAGACATAAAAATACTACTTTTTGAATAAATTTTATGAAAATAATTTTTCTTTTCAATTTTTTAATTAATCATAAAATGTAATTTAAATATTTATGTCTTATAAAAACACCAAGAGTTAATTAATAATTTTTAAAATATTTACTAACTTATACTATGATATAATTATATCATATTGTATCTCTTACGATGGATAAATTTTATTTATAATTTTATTTTGAGGTTACTATTCAATTGTCCTATTACTATTCATAAAGGTCATGTTACTATTCTAAAGGTCGTGTTACTCTTCCTTTAGTATATGTTACCTAACTTCTAGAAATACCTTTTATTTTATTTAGTCATCATTTATAAAGTCTTTAATGCATTCTTAATGTGATTTAATGTGATTACACAATATGAAATTATTATAAGAATTGAATTTCCATTAATAGAATTCAAGTTCATTACATTCCTCCCCCCTTATCAAATTTCAGCATAATTTTTTTTTACTTTATAAGCTGAAAAAATGTGTTGGTAATTCTCTATCATCACTTCCTCTAGTTCCCATTTTGTCACTCCGTACATATAGATCCACCATAGTACTTTGACCAGGTGTGTGGTCTTATTCTGTAGAGATTTATCTCTACAATAAAATATCATTAATGTCTTCTCCTCATAAGAAAGATCAATCTCCAACTATTCCACCGATGATTCCAATACATGTGATGGATCTAGTATGTACTTTCTCAAGAGGGATA
The DNA here is from genome assembly GCA_963277665.1 of Viscum album. Lineage (NCBI taxonomy): Eukaryota > Viridiplantae > Streptophyta > Magnoliopsida > Santalales > Viscaceae > Viscum > Viscum album. Next base: position 338,428,014 of record OY728140.1, read on the forward strand.
TGTGGAATACACCTTTTACTTGAGATATGGTTGGTGGAATTTCTAGTCAATTTGGCCACTACTTCAGCATGATCATGTATCTCGAAGGATCGATGTACCTGGGACTTAGCTTTCCTTTCTTCCCAAATCCTATGATCCTCTTCATAGAGGTATGTGGAGGAATACCATGTATCCAATCTAAAACTCAAGGTCCCATCAACGACTATCTGTATAACTATTCTATCGATTTTGGGCTCTCCTGATGTGCTCCTGAATGGTTTTCACCTTTTCCAACTTTTCTTCAACCATTTTAGGTCCTAGAATCCTACTCTCATCGACTCCATCCCACCATGCTTGTGTTCCCATATTTTCCCATATAGGGCTTCATATGGATTAATTTAGAAGCTGGAGTGGTAAATATAGTTGAAAGGTAAATAAACTAGAAGCAGATGTTGGTCCCATCCTCCATTGAAGTCCATAGAACATTCTCTCTACATATTTTGTAATTTTTAAATAGTTCTCTCATATTTTTCATCATTTGGAGGATGATAGGCCATATAGAAGTTCAATTTAGTTATTAAAGAATGCAGGAGACTTTTCTAGAGCTTTGAGGTGAATATACGATCTCAATCATATATAATTGATAGCAGTACTCCATGTAGCCTTAACACCTCTTAGATATATATCGATGCATGTTAATCAAATGAGAAGTCCTGTCAAATTATTGTAAAGTGTGTTTTATTTGTAAGATAATCCATAATAACCCATATAAAATTGTTTCATTTGGATGTCCTTTGAATTATAATGATAATGACCATGTTTATGTTTTCCCATTCCCATGTTCGTATGGTTAATTGTTGCACAAACCCTCTATAATTTTGCCTCTAAGACTTCACTTACTGACATATGTATCCAATTTATGTGTATCCACAATCATCTTCCTCGTATTTTCCCACTAATAATTCTCTCATAGTTATTGATACATCTTTGTACACCTTGGGTGGGTAGAGAAAGTCAAGCTATGTGCATCATTTGGAATCTCATTATTTTGTCTCTAGATCAGATGGTACACATAACCATGAACAAAATCTTATGGATCCATCCTCATAAATCATAAACTCATAGGATTTCCTATTTTTGATAACATCCACCATTTTTTTAATTTCCACATCATTTCTTTAATCATCATTTATATTATACATGAGGGTAGTTGAGGATTCATTTAAAAATGATTGATGATGTTCCTCCCTTAATAATTCCCATGTACATCCTTTTTTTTCTTAGAAGATTAGATCCTTTTCAATGCTTATCATTGATAAAGATGCTGGATCATTTTGACTTAGGGCATCATCCACCTTATTTTTTACCAAGATGGTAGTGGATTGAGAAGCCATAATCCTTGATGATATGTAACCATCATTGATGGTGCATATTAGGATCATTCTATGTTAATATATATTTAAGACTTTTGTGTTTAGTATATATTTTACACTTATCCCTATAGAGATAATGCCGCCAGATTTTCAATGAAAATATCAGAGCTGCCAACTATAGATCATGCGCAGCATAGTTTTGCTCATTAATTTTCATCTACATTGAGATTAAGCTATCACTTTGTAATTTTTCATAAGTAAACCTCCAAATCCTTAATTTTATTCATCACTGTATACCACAAAGAGTTCTCCACTTATCGGGAGTGTGAGTACTGGTATAGTGAATAACCTTTTTTGACCAATGTAACTCTTTTATCACATTCATGAGTCCAGAAAAATGTCACTCCCTTCTGTGTAAGATTGGTTATTGGGTTTTACAATAATGGTAAGTTCTTGAAAAATCATAGGTAATACCCAACTAGGCCAATGAAACTATGAACCTCTATTGAAGATGTTGGCACAAGCCACTCTTCAATCACCTTTGTCTTGGAAGGGTCCACAAAGATCTATTTTCTGGTAATAAAAAATGCTAACAATGATACTTCCGCCATCCATAACCCTCATTTACATTTCATTTCATACATTTTATCCCTTTTTAATCTCTTTAGGACATAATTCCAATTCTCCTCATGTTCCACCTTTCTCTTAGAGTATATAAAATATCATCAATAAAGACTACCAAATTTTTTTCCAGGTAATATCTAAAGACTACATTCATTAAATCTCAGAAATTTATACTAGAATTAGTGAGTCTGAAATGAGTCACAATAAAATAATTGTTTCCATGACTTAATAGAAAGGTAGTCTTGGGAATATACTCCTTCCTCACCTTTAGTTTGTGATATCCAAACTAAAGATCCACCTTAGTGAAATAACTGACTGGACATAGCTAATCAAACAAGTCATATATCCAAGGAAAGGGATACTTGTTCTTTATCCTAATTTTATTGAGCTCACAATAATCAATGATGAGTCACATTTATCCATCATTCTTTATGATTAATAGGATTGGAACACCCCATGGTGAAGCCCTCAGGCATATAAAACCCTTGTTAAGAATCTCCTGTAACTGCTTCATTAGATCTTCCAACTAAATGGTGGCCATTCTATATGGTGTCTTTGATAGAGGTAGAGATATAGAAAAATGTTCAATTGATAACTCCACCTATCTATCAAGAGGAAGACTAAGAAACTCTTTAGAGAATACATCAGTGTAATCCCTCATGATGTGCATGTATTTGAGAATAATTCATTCCTTTTCCCTGATTATTTGACTAAATATGATTCTTTATAAGGAAAGAATGTCCACACATAAGAATAATAATCTAAAGGTGGTTCATAATCCTCCTTACACTTATATAGAATTGGATGATGCTTCAGGATTTGAAGAGTTATCTCCATTTCTAGACAGTTGATGTTGGTGTTTTTTTAAGATAGCCAATTCATGTGAAATATCAAATCGAACTCCATAAAAAGAAGTATGAAAATATTTTCTAGGAGTTTCAGTCCAAAAACATTAATTGGGGAGTATTTATATACTTTGGATGTGATTATTTCCCAATTTTTTATTCTCAAAGATAATGCAACCTCTATATTTTGAGGTCGTGTTTGAATAGTTCTACTAAACTTGAAAGATATGAAAGAATGCATAGAACTAGAATCCAATAGCATTTTCACTATTCATGAATGAATAACTATCATAACTCTCACCACATCACTGTCTTTCTCTAACTCAGTAGTAGTGATAACATAATCCCTTCCTTGTTGTCGAGGATGATACTATTGATTTCCTCTGACAACCCTTGGCTAAGGGAAATAGTTCTCATAATGACCATGTTCATTGTAGTAGAAACAATTTACTATAGGATGAGTGTTGATCTAAACCTTCCTTTATTCTTCCACATTAGTGGAGTTATTAAAATCCCTTCGGTAATTCTATTCCAAATGTCCCATCCTTCTATATTTTACGTATTTATAGGTTTCCTTTAGATAGTTTGTAGGATGATTCTTACCACAATTTTGACATGTGGTATGTTCATTCTTCTTTCCATAATTGGATTTATCTTCTAATCCACCCTTATTATACTCAATTTTCTTCATTTTCACATCGATACCATGAAACCATTGATAGTATCCGATATCCATTTCATCCTTGATGTCACAATGGAAAATATCCTTATAAATGTCAATGTCTCAAATCAATTTTTTGCATAAACTCGAATTTATGACACTAAAGAAGTGATCCGATTTTCTTCCAGTGTCCATAACAGACCCAGAGGTGTATCTTGCAAGTCTTGAACGATTTTCTTCATACGCCTCAATAGAATCATCTTCATTTTACTTAACTCTAAGGAAATTTCATTCCATCTTGAGATAGAGGGTTTGGGGAAAATTTTATTGAAAATAATTTTCCTAAATTATTCCAAATACATAGAATCAATTTTCACCTTGGACTTCATGTTTTTGATCAGTTTCCACAACTTATCAACTTCCCCATCAAAATGATAGATCCCTAGAACAACATTCTCTTATTCTGAGCACTAGAGAATAAAGAATATCATTTCAATGGACTTAATCAACTATTAAATGAGGAGGGGATCATAAAATCCACTAATCATGTGAGGCCTAAGATATTATGGAATCATGTTCTCTCTAAGAATAAGGAGGTTGTTCCACATGGTTCATGTTAATATTAAAAACTTGAGCTAGCTGAGCAATTACATTCATAATTTTTTGAGAACCTGTCCCCATTATATATGAAATATCATTAGGGAAATCATCACATTTCCAATCACATTTCTTTTTGGAACATGTAATTCTATTTCCCACCATTAACTAAGATTAGGGGTCTTGAATAATTAGTTAAGAAGAATAAAAAACGAAACATTATTCATAAAATGATAAAATTGAAAAGGAATAGTATATCAAAACATGTGATTCAACATGTTTCAATTAAGGTTATCCATGATCTTTTTCCTATCACATACTCATATGGGATTATTTTTCCCATAATAATGGTTCATAATGGGCTCATGAATTCACCAAAGAATATCCCATAGGAGTGTCAAACTAGATGCACAGTAAGTCATGTTGTCATCTACGAGGTTACCTCAAGTCAAGACCATAATACCGTGTCATGGATTTTACTTCTAGGTTCATCTATGATATAACCACATCCACTTTTACTATCTAGACAGAGGTGTTTTTTATTTATAAACCACTTACTCAATACTAACAAAAATTTAGGTATCATTTATTTTACATAGTCTTATCCCCATGATTATTACATAAGTGATATATTACTAATATCCAAACAAACCAAACCTTCATCTGATACAAAATATAGATACCCCAACCATTTACACATATCATTACATGATTCAAACATCAAATTACAAGACAACGATAGTAAAATCTAGTGTATTTGGAAGACCAGGTTCAAGAAACTGAAAACAAGGGACTAAAATAAGCCTTTTATTTATTTTTTATACATTATGAGATTATAAAATCATTGAATTACTTACATATTCATAGGATATAGTTGGGGATAACATAAAAAAGGGATAATCTAAAAGCTCAGTAAGCGAATAAACAAAATAATAAAACTTATCACATGGGTTAAAAGGCATAACATAATGATACGAAAGGAATGGATCCTGATTAAATAAAATATTCATAACATATAAAACATGGGATCATATAATCATGGAATAATAGTAATTTTTAGGAAATGTGAAATAGGAATTATGTATGAGTTAGGGTTCATTTCACATAGAGTAGCATGAGTCAAGGATAACAACCAAGACCGTTGCACATGGAGCATGAGTGAAGGCTAGCTACAAAGACCATTGCACATAACGTATCATGAGACAAAACATTATCCAATTAATTATAGTTCTATCTAGTAACAACCATTATATCATGTTCATGAATATGTGTTCCACATTTAGAATCACAAATAAGGAATCAATCATCAACATAAGTGACACCCATGGTAAGAATTGGGTATAATAATCATGTCATAGGGCATAATAAAATGTTATATCATAAAAGTGTCCGTGAAAGAAAAAATTAAATCATACAAGGACATTAATAGACTAAAATAGTCATATATCAAGGTAAGTGAGGTCTAACTGAATTGATAACATGTAAAAAATAGTATTTAAGAAACATTAGAATTAAAACATTTTAGTACGGTTGAAGGAAAATATTATAGAACTTTTAAAACTTAATGGGAATAATCTTTTATATAAAACCATAAGTGAACCAAGAATGTTTTCAAAATAAAAAATATTTATCTAATAAAAATAATGGGTTTTTAAAACATATTATAGAGTAAACTTGAAAATGAGTATCAAATAGGGATGTTCTCATAAATCAGTCTTACTTATCAGAAAAAATTGTGTAGGGATCCATTTAAATACATGTATATCCACACAAAAAATGAATGAATCTTGATAAATTAGTTTGGAAAATTTACAAATAATTTGGATATATACATAAAAATAAAATATAATTTCATTTTGGTTAAAATAGAGTAAGTGTAACTTGAAGGAATAATGGAGGTTCGGGTAGAATCCCTTACCATAAGATTGAAAGTGATCATCACATGATCTTAATTTCATGTATAATTAAATTATATTTATTAATTATTAATACCAGAACCTTTTATAGAAGTAATTTAATTATTATAATTTGATTGAGATAATTTATGGCTTTTTGATGAGTTATAGTTTTCAATTTCATCGTTCGGGAGCATTCGATTTAATAGTTTTCATGAAGAGTTCGCTTGTAAACGAGTATGGATGTACATTTAGAATTGGTATTATTCTCCAAAATTGAAATTATGTGATATTAATGAACAAAATTAAGTTTTAATGGTAATATATATTATTTATATTTTATATATGTTGATGAATCATTAGATAAATAGTTAATGATAATCATTTGGGTTTATTTTCGTGGTTTTCGATCCCAATAAGCTAATTTTTTTTATAAGTTTACATCATGTGTAATTTTTTTTTACAGAACTTTAAATTAGATAAAATAAATATATAAAAATATTTTTCAACCATTAAAATGGTATTATTTCCAAAATCAAAGATGATAAGGGAAATTGGGAACTTCATCATCCTTGATTGTGATATATTAATACATATTAGATGATGATTTAATTTTTAGTATAAATGGAGTGGAAGAGATAGATAATGATGAATTATTCCATTTGAAAAAAATTCTAGTACGGGTAAGGTACGTGATTTATCATACAATTTGGATGAGTGGATGTGAGAAGAGAAAAAGAAAAGAATGGAACTTGAAATGGAATTAAAATAATTAGAAAGAGGAATTTACCTCTTGAATTTATCCTTCTTAAGATCCTCCTTAGGGGAATAGTTTTGATATTTTTTAAAAACAGATGCTCTTGGACGTGGGAGAGGGTCTTGGGAAGAAATTTGACCAAAATTTGGACATGACAGAAGGTTTTATAGGTTTGATGAGAAGAGGTGGTGAGGGGTAGTATTTATAATGGAGGAGAGGGGTGTCTTATCATTATTTTAATCATTAGTTTATTATTTTGGTTCACCACTATGAATTGTTTGAAAATTATCAGTACATATATTAAAATAATTATTTATGGTTTGAGATTACGGTATTATATCTCCATTTCATCGAATATGTCTCATTAAATTTATCTATTTTGCATTTATCATAAATTAACTTATTTTATTATTCACCAAAAATTAAAGAAGTTTAGAAAAATCCAAAACATTATGCCAAACCATTCTTCAACTTGTTGAATTAAAAATTGAACTCAATTTTATGAAAATAATTTTCTATATATGATATATTTAATTTTTAAATTATAATCATCATTTACATGCAAAATACCTATTTTAAAATTACAAATCCTTTTAAAGGAGTTTGGAAAATTAATTAAGGTCTTATAAAATTATCTTATAATCATAATACATCAATATGAAAATTTATTAATACATTTTATGAAAATAAATTTTCTTTTAAATTATTAAATTAATCATAAAATTAGAATTAAATGATTATGGATGATAAAAATACCAACTCATCATTAATAATTTTTAAAATATTTACTTACATGTAATATGATATAATTATATTATATGAGAACTTGTAATATGGAAAAAAATTTATTTATGCATTCATTGGTGATGTTACTATTCAATTTTTCAGATTACAATTCTTAAGGGTAATGTAACTATTCCTAATGTCAAGTTATTATTCCTTTTGTATATGTTCCCGAAATCTTAGAAATACCTTTTATTTCATTCAGTCTTCACTTATAATGTTTTTTTTTGTGATCTAAATTGGATTTTATGTGATTTTATGATATGGAATTATTATAAGAAGATAATTTACATTAATTGAACTCATGGTTGTTACAGGGTTCATATGGATCATGGGTGGAGCTTTATGTGAGGGGTTAGGTCTAAGTGACTTGTGCCCATGTGATAAGTTTTGGGAAGGGTTATGTGAAATATTTTTTCATTAATGCATGTTTTGATAATGTGTTTGTGATCGGTGATGGCCCCTTTGGGGAAGAGGGATCATGAGGCCTTATGATTTCTCAAGTGAGAAGGTTAGGTTTGAGATAGTGTAGCATACCCAGTGTTATTAGTTTGGGGTCATAGAACACCTTGAGTGATAGGGATAGGTTGTTATCTGATTTGAGGTATGGAAGATTTGTCCTAACTTCATAGATACTGTAGTGGGTCAGTGTTTGGATATTGGACCATTCCCTATTCCTTCGAGTAGTTTTTCAGGGTCATGTAAAATGATTACGATGGGTCTTTGTGTATAGGTTGGGAAATGAGATTTGATATGAATCTCAACCCCACATATTTATTGTTGGGTTGAGCTATGGAATGAGGCGAACTCTTCCTTTTATAATGGATCCTAATAATTTAGATTTAGGTATCGTGTTGTCCTAATTATCATGTTTGTATTCTTGCATGTGAATTGTGTGTTATATTTCTGGGAGGGTGTACTGTATGAACACAATGATATACCTTATATATATTGTATTGATATCCCCTTGATCACATAAGTAAAAATTATATATGAGTAATTAATAATTCTTATAGGGTCATTAGACATACCTCCTAGTGATATATAGGGTATGAGTTATAAATTATTTTGGAAGACTTCCTATTTTCTCTCAGGGAAGGGGTAATTTTTCAATATGGATATGTATTATTGGTCTTGGAGGATATATAGGCAAAGGATTGAATGACATATTCATTTGTGTCATGATGGAGATTGGTTTATTTATTTGTTGTTTTTCATTACCATATACATGTCATGGTGTTGTGTTTATGGTATTTTATGACATTTTTATCTATTGTTTCTCTTTTATGTATTGTAACATCATGTAGAATGCTTACTATATTGAATTATGGATTACATGGGCCATTTTAAGTGATTTTTTATTCCTAAATGTTTTTGGGATGTCCCCTATATATACCAATCAATCCAAATTTCTTGAAGATATGATCCTTACCCATGATCTTTTTTATAGAGTGCGTAGTTTCCCCATAAATGTTTTAGGGCTTCAAAATTGTTCAATATACCCTTGTATAAGTGGATGAGTTATAGAGGTAGTGTGAATACCTCACTCAGGTACCATTTGGGTGTTCCATGATGCGATGATATAGAAATAGTATCAAGGCATTTCCTAGTTGGGATAGTGTATTTAGAGGTAGAGTTAGTATGTCATGATACATAAGGTATATTGATGTAATTGTTCGATAACGTTACATTAGTTGAAACATGTGTTTCTAGGGTATGAATAGTGTTCCGAGTAATCACACATAGATGAATTAAGCATTGTATTAGACTAATAATCCCAATGTGAGGGTGATGAGACTTGAGATGATTTGTAGGGATCAATCAATAGCTAGTGAATAAATCTTCCATGATGGTAATAACATTCTTATGGAATGATATGCAACATATCAAATTTTGTTTCCCTAAAAAACTAGAACATGACCCAATACACCATATACCCACAAGGAATTCCTGATCCCCACTTGTTGGTGACTAGAACCTGGGCATCAATAACATATAGGGGGAACGATTTCACCAAACCAAAATATGATACATGAGAGATATATACATATAAGAAAGAGTAGTGGATGAAAAATCAAAATAAGTATGTATGAAATATCATTAAATAAGACTCTAATAATGGTATACCTAAAAAACTAGATAAAAATAAAAAGATAATGGTCAAACAAAACCAAATGTATATAATAATGGAAGACAACTACTCTTATGATATATGGAAAATCTCTCACTATCTTACCACTATCTATGAAAACCCATCAATCAGAAACATCACCCCTTCACTATGGAACCTTTCCATTCCCTAAATCAAAAGACGTAACCAAGAATACACTCCGCTAAAAGGGTGTGAGCTAAATAGTCTTAGCAGGATCCAACCACGATATTGTATATCATGTCTCTGTATATATAATCATAGTATAATAATTTTAAAGGAAATAAGGAATGAAAGTTGACAAAACAATTTTATATCAAAAGCATGGTAAATATTTCCCTATTTCTCATAGTTTTAAAAAGGTGTGTCAAATAGTTTTAAAAGTCATTTAAAATAATCAGTTCATCAGTCAAATCATGTATATTAAAGCCAAAATAGTATAAGTGTAACACAATGGTAAAAAAGACCAAGTATCACAATAGGTCATGCTAGAAGACTGATCTTACCACAATTAATGACTAGTGTACACCCAAGTATACAAAATATCTGGCTAAGGGTTATAATAGCACCCCATGAGTAACCCCCAATAATGTCAACAATAGGTCCCATGAACAACATTCATAAGGAGGAGAGGAACACACCATAACTGAACTCCCGAACAACAAAGTGGATGATGGCCCTATGCTACACCTCCCACCTATGTTCCTATGGCTTCTCATGTTCTTCATTTATCAAATCATATCAAAGGGTTTTACATTGAAAAAAATTCAGTAACCCTTTATTACACTTAAACATTCATTAAAAACAACTTTCTTAGTGTATTTCATAATGGTTTGAAAAGAACCATTTTATTTCCCAAATCAAGGGAAAATATAATTTATAACAAATCCAATAATGCATAAAAATGATTCTTGGAAGTTATATTAAAATAACAATCCATAAAAACAATATCGATATGGTTCATCAAATGCAGTCTTGAGATGGAACCACCCACATAGAATGTTTGCTGAACAACACCTTGCAATGGGATCCACCAACACCAGAAGAAAGCATTGAAAAAACAGAGGCCCTAACTATTATTCCCATATCATAGTATCAAATTTCATAATAAAAGAGATCAAGAAGAGACGATAGATCACACATACCAAGATAAACACAGTCTCCAAATTAAGACCAACATGAGGGTTTGTCTCTAGGAGAAGATCATAGAAAGGATTTTGAAAAGATCCAGAAAATGTTACCACATGGTCAATTAATCCAATTACATAGTGAAATGCCGCTACTAGAACAAAGCTACAAAGAAGCATAAAGGATTCTTACTAGAGAGATGCACCATATGACCAACATAGAGATATAACATTGAACGATGGGATCCGGGAGGGTAAGAAAAAACCAAAACCTCATAATAGAGAATAGGGTTTTTGGTAGAAAAAAAAATAAATTTTATATAAATATATTATTTTAGATCATAAAACGTACAATTCATGATGGATTTATGGCATAGACTAGGGATTTATTGTGTAAAATCCACATAATATAATTATAAAGAAATATACATCTCCTTTGGTTGATTGATCTCAGGAGACATATTTACGATGAAAAAAGATAGTTTACAGTGTCAATGGATATATTCAACTAACCATTTCAATAACTTGTTCATAGTGATATATTAACACCATAAATATGTATTTATGGTGTAAAATGGTCATTTCATGGGGCAATCATCCCATGATCTACTGATAAAATTAAAAAAAATAATGATGGCCTCTAAACCCAAAAACCAAACTATTAATAATCAAAAGAGAATACCATAGAGGTTATGATGGTATAATATCCCCGCCATTGGGCCTTCTTTCACTGTGGAGAGATGTGGAAGAAGGGTTCTCTATATAGAGGTGTGGTTTATAATCACTCAATGTTGATTCTCCCTCACAGTGCTCATGATAATCGGATCTATGCTTCAATAACACTATGACCAATAGTATATACTTCACATTCAGGACATTCACCATAGAGTCAACAATATTCACTACATTATCCAAAATTGAGGCATCTAACTCAAAAAAAATATCTTACTAACTCTGAACATGAGAGTGGTCAATATAATATTTCTACATCTTGGATATGTGTAAAAAATCAGGAATTCCCATCAACTATGATAGAAACTCTAACTAAAAAGAAACTGTTCCAAGCCATTCAGTTACCACAATTGGCCCAACATATCTCATAGCCAAATTAGATTGTTTCCTAAGATGATGGTGTCCAAAACAAGGATACACTTTCAAGAAAACTTGATCACATATGGATAACTATAAAGGAAAATGTTGATGATTTGTATATGATTTCCATAGACTCTACTCTCTAAATAGAAATTTACTTATATCTTGAATCCTCATCGATATCACTAGAATGTGGATCAGTCCCATAAGAGAGACCTCACCCACCACTTCATAATAGAGAGTCAATCTACATGATAGACCATAAAAAGCCTCAAAGGGATCTATCCAAAAAAAACTGATAAATGTTGTTATAACAAAACTCAACTAGTTCTATATGAGATACCTTGATCTACTAAAATATAGGACATGGGAATCGATCATATCCTCCAAGATCTGAATAACATATTATGCCTGGCCATATTTCTGTGGGTTTTATGTTGCTCTCAACCTAGAATGAATCCCCATCCCCACTTGGAGACCCTTAAAAAACCTGGTGGATAACCTAGGATCCCTATATGAAATAGTAACAAAGGGAACCCCATGATACCTCACAATTTATTTAACATATAACTTACCTACATCTACAAAAATATCGGTGACAATGATATTAATAAAATGGCATTATGTCCTCAACTAATCAACCACTACCCATGTTTAATTCTCACCACAAGGATCCCATGGTAACACAAAATAAATTTTTGTGGACACCTAAACCCATTTCTAAATAAGCACTAGAAGAGGCTAGAGAAACTATATCGTTTCATATGATCTGTCTTTATCTGATGGTAGGTGAAATAATGAGAAAGATAATATATAATGTGGAACCTCATTCCCAACCACTAGAATATATATCTCTTGTCACAATATATCTTCATAGATCATAAATTAATGACCCATGATGAAGTACACCAATAAAAAATTGAAATTATCATAAATGTTAAGATTAAAAAAGGATTCCCAAAGTGGTGAATACCGTCATAAGGGAGAGACCAACGAGAAACAACCTCCCTAGTATAAAGTGTTTCATTGATCCCTCTAAACATATAATCATGCAGCTGAATCTATGGAATATATTAAATGAATGATGATTAAAACTAAACACTAGTTTTTACCAAACATAAAACATCATCCCATGTGATTAGATCCAGCTATGTGAGTGGCCAATAATGTTTTACTCCTTCAATTCCAATATATTCTATGATGGAACATTCCTGTAGAGAGTTCCCTTAATGAAAATCTACTTACCCAAGATATAGGTGGTTTCAAAGTAAAATATATAAAGGTACACCACCCACCATCACTATCTAAGATTCTAGACCTAATAAGAATATATATAATTCTGAATGGTATAGATAGAAAATACTATGAACCTATCCCCAAAAATATAGTGCCACTAACACTTAAGCACATAGATAACTGTGTTAGGATCAACATTTTGAGTGGTAAAATTCATCTCATGTGGGTGAAGCTGATGAGTACCATAGGACACAGAATGATCTTCCTATATAAGAATACAACCCTAATCAGCAACAAATATATCACAATACACAACATACCACTTAATGAGCTCATGAAATATCCAAATATGTGTTGATGTTAGAATTCATTTAAAATCATCAAATGAGATCTATGATTTCACATACCATGTAAATATTATACCTTTTTTTAAGAGAATTCAAAGGTGATGTTGAATTTGAAAATCCATGACGAACAACCAAAAGTATATAATAAAAAAAGGAAGCTCTATATATAAAATGTATTCTATGTCTTATCCCATGATAGGAAAACCTTCACTATCTCAGCATCAATTTACAGTTCACTCTTAGAAAACACATGCCCCAAGTATTTCTCATCTTTTATGTGAAACTACATTTCCAAATCATTCTATTAATTCAGTAACATATTTGGATTTCCAAAACCAAACAAAAATATTTCTCATGCTCTTGATTGGGTATCTAACAAACCAACATATCATCTATGAACACTACTAACAAAGTTCCAACATATTGATGGAATAACCTATTCATAATAGCTATAAAATCTATAAGAGATTTTGTTACACCAAAAACATCATATGATTTTCATAATGACCATAAGTTCTCCTGAATTTCATATTCTAAATATCTGACACCGGAACCCAAAGAAAATAATAACCCATCAGAAGAGAAATCATTGAAAACCACTTACCTATATTAGTATTCCAAAAAAACATCCATATAAGGAAAATGATACTTTTCCTTAATAATTACCTAGTTCATCTTCTGATAATCTATGTGAAACCAAAGTGAACCATATAGATTCATGGAAATGAGTTTTGATGCTACCCATGGTGATACACTATAGAGAATGGAACACTTCCAAAAAATAAAATCCAATTTAATAAGGATTTATTTTAGCTATTCTGATTCCATATGATATCAATGTATAGATATCATCTACGTACCTACGACCATATCTATCGAGAACACCACCACTCTCTCTAGTGGAAGACCGAAGGAGGAGGATGTGAAGATGCCAAAAAATTACCAAAAATTCATTGGAATAAAAAAATGAACAAACCATTTATGTATCAATCATAATGAAAGAAAAAAACTCTAGATATATGGTAATGAAGGTCCTTCGTGACTAGAACATCAGACACCACTCTCCTTGAAATTCCTGAGAGCTCCCATAAATAGCAAGGAATATGAAAAGTTCATGATAGAAATTAATACTATCATGTTGGGTGATAATCCAATATATCCTGATGAATATTTCAAATAGAACACAGTTTGGAATGAGAGAATCCCAGACTAACCCCACATCAGCTATCGATAGAGAATAAGACCTATATGAAAACCTTTTTCTTTCCTCTTTCCAATAGGTTCTTTTATATCCTTGAATAATAACATGAGATATATTATATGTTTCAACAAATCAAAAAAGTGATAATATTTAAATTTGTATGAGGAACTAGTATCAAATAAATCTGTTTCTATAATGGATGATAAAATATGGTACTTATCACTATCAAAGGACCTATGACAACATTCACTTGGGACTCATCGACTACATGAAATTGCTTCATTCCCAAAGAAAGTGGTAATAATCCTATGGAATTTTAAGGGACTAAATATAAAACTATAAAAATTATAGTTGTTTATACCTTTACCTATTGAGGAATATACATTTCTTCATAAAACCTCTATAAATGGCCATAGCAACCACAACCATTGGACATATTTTCCGGTTCATATCAAGAGCATCAGGTGTCCCCGAACATTCTGCATAGATAGAATGTTTAGGGAGGACTTTTTGATGACACTAATGGTGAAGAGTATCCCCACATCTAGGAACCACCTCCAATAATATTTCAATGATCATACAACTTCTGCTTCTTTCATGGGGTACTACTGAATCTACCACTAGGTAGAAGAGGGTGGTGGGGTAGAAAAACCAATCATTCATGACATGTCCCTTAGTCAATAAAATCTCTGTCTATTATCTCCAAATAGGTAGAATGATTCCCCATAAATACCTATGATATGATATCTATCTGAAAATCCTACGGGTAGTTCTGAGTATTCAAATACTCTTTCTTTACCACCTCTATAGATAAATGAACCTACTCTGCAAACTGATTTGTCTACTTTCACATCGAATGGTCTCCCATTGTAACATAGAGGAATTATTAAGACATTAAATAATCATAGAATATGTGTATATTATCTTAAATAAAAACGTTTTGAAACCATTTTTATCAATTCCAAAGTTACAATCCATCTGTACGGTAGAATCCCACCATCACATGTTGGGACCCTCAAGCCTGAACACTGCAAACATTACCTTGATGGTCACAGGTGTATCATAAATGTTGAATAGTGAATCAATATTATCTATCCAGGAATCCACTTGTTGGGTACCATAAATACAATTAATGTAAGAGTTATTCCAATGCAATAACTCTTGATATTGATCACATTCTCCTATATCACTTTTTTATTCCTTGGTATCTAGGCTTTTCATTTGTTGTACATTTTATTCCATGACACAAACTAATAACTAGATGGCCTCTATACAAATTTAGTTCCATAGGAAGATTCCCATGAAAAGATTCAATGTAACCCACCTATGGAACCTATTGGATATATCTCAGATGTACATCAATACAAACCAAAATTAGAATAGAGAATAAGACAATGGGATAATCCCATTTCAAACTGGAAAATCCTAAGAAAGAATATTATATTATATTGAAGAACTGAACACAAGAGACACAAATACCAACCTACCATTATAACATGAGTATCATAAAAGAAATATCTAGGTAGGAACTCACTGGAACCTACCCGTTAAATTTTAAAAATCATATCTGTAGTCTACCAAAAATCCCATGATAATGAATCCTGAGGACAAACTAAGATCTGATTCCATTTTTCACACTCATCCTAACTTGATCCATGAACCGGGTAAACTAACCCCATGAGTGTAACACCTCTTTTTTCTACAATTTTTTTGAATAAAATAATTTTATCTTTTTTATTGTGTTATAAACAACACCTTGTTAAGACTGCTCTACAGGCACCAGGATAGCCTGCATTACCCACAACACTGAACTAACAAAACCATGATATATTATTAATAAAGTTATTTAAACATGAATATATAACCTATCCATTAAACATGGTGATATTAATAATAATAAATAATTTTAAAATAGTCATTTTTTTATATAAAATAAGGATACTAATAAAAAATGTTACTTAATTTTCCGTTAAGTCTTTATATGTTTAGATAATACTTGTTTCTAAAAAAATATTTTTTATATTTTTTGTAAACAATAATAAAATTATTTTTTATGACTTATGGAAAATAAAGAAAATACAAGAAACTTCATTTTTAAAATCTTAATGTTAAAATTATCTAAGGGTGAATTTTTAAGATTTTGCTGAAATGTTTCATTTTTTTTGATGAATAGTGAAAAATACAAGAATTTTAATTAAAAAATCCATTTTTATTTAATTTATTTATAAATATAAATTATATTCTAATCTGGTTTTAGAGTAAAATTAGTCAAATTATAAATACATAAATACAATTTAGGTCATTAGAATCAATTTCATATTGAATTTTGATATAAAAACCTTGTAAACATTTGGACAATTTCTCTTTATAAATCCTCTTTCTCATCACGTCTGCAAGATTAATCTTAAATAATATTTTTCCACATCAGTTAATTTAATTTGTAAAAATGAATTTCAAATTCAAAACCTACCTAATTGATAATTTATAAAATTCTCACCATAATGTTTGAAAAAAATTAACAGTGAAAGTAGTAATGACTAATTATCATGGGAAAGGTAAAATTTGATTTACCGGAGGGTTAAATTAAGAATATAAGGTTTAAAAACGACTTGAATACTGGTAAAACACCCATTGGACTGAAATATATTGACCTTATGTATTCTAGTTTCGAGTAAGGACCATATTGGAGGTTTATGGCATGATAAAAACGTGGGTATGATTTAAAATTTCAAAACATTTCTAGTGAGCCAGTGACCTCATTTATAAAAGCTTACAAACAATCCTCTCTTCTTTAGAAATTCATACCATATTGGATCAGAATGTAAAAACCCAAATAACTTCCCAACTCCAATAATATCAACCTAAAAGACTTATATTAGAGATAAATCCATCATAGGAAGGCTTTTGATGCAAACCAAAGTAGGATAATCATAGAAGAAGAACATTCATCAATAAAGGTTTTTGTTTTATTTATTCTTCCCCACCATAAATTATCAATATTATATTAGGATAAAATAATCTCATTATATTCTATATAATTAGTTTTTTATGTTAATGTAATTAATTTAAACCATCTCTACTTCCATCAATTTGATTATGAAATCATTGTTCGTGTGTACAGTGGACTACCACCTCACGAATCAATGTCATTGATTATTCCGTTACCACCTATCACTGTTGGAAATAATTAATGATTCATTATTTATATATGATATTTATTATATTATTAAACTTATATAACTATTAAATCATACAAATATTCATACTCTCGATTATGTGGGAATATGACAATATCGCTCATGTGTATGGAAGACTACCACCTCTCGAAGCGATGTGTTTCTTTCACACTTTGCAAGGATGGTTTTAATGATGGTTTTAATAATAATATATGATATATATGACATAAAATTATTCTTGAATGATAATATATCAATTTAATTTCATTATTTCAATCTGACAAGAAAACTGATATAGTATGTCAACACATATATTACTTACCGTCTCCATGAACTGTGTATATCATTTCCTATCACTAAATTTTATGGATTACTCTAAATCCATATATTAGGAATATATATGATTTTTATTTCATGTTTTAAATTTTGGACATGATGAAACCATGATTTAATTAAAAGGGAAAAAATAACAATTCAAAACATAGATGAAAAACTATGAAGTTAAGGCACAAAACATGACTTTAACATAGAATTGTTAATAAAAGGGTAATAAAAGTTCATAATAAAATAATATATGGTATGATATATATAAATATGGTTCTGTAAAATATGTATAATAAAATTATATTTACAATAAATGATTCTTTAATTAGTAATATGTAATTCGAGTCTTAATGTAAAATATTATTATTATTTCCGGAATCTTCATTATTTGAAACAAAAGTTATGTTATCCACCTATTTTATTCCAGAAGGTGAATATATATGAGATTTAACATTTAATATCAAGAATTTATTTTCATCATTATATTTTATATTTCATTTAATGTTACCCCTTCGTGGGATTATGATTCAAAGTCACCAAAGTGGTAAATATTGTATATTACAATTTCATTATTTATCTTGATTGTCTCTGATTATATTTCCAATGATAAAATTTTATTATTCATATTTCAAGACACTCATGAATTTTCACTTACTCAGAATATTTATGATATTTTTAAAAAATGGCATCCCTTTTAAGTCTTTGGTACTTAATTTAACATAGAAAATATTTTTAGGATAACTCGACTTTATTTCTATCTTCGTTTTGAAATTCATTTTATTCAAAAAACAATCTTCTGAAAAAAGTTTAATTATTATTATTATTCCATTATGATATTTAAAATAAGTTTTCCAATGTTTTAGAATTTACAATTGGTTTTGAAGGTAATATTCATGTATTTTTCCAAAAAAAACATGGTTTCGTTTTACTGAAAATGTGAATTAAATCTTTTTTTAATTTCTATGACTTAAATGAAACATCCCATCATCATGACCATTATTTTATTTGAATATTCCTCTATAAGTATTCATATTTTCTTTCAAAGAAAAATATTTTCGAATGTTTTTATGTTCAAAAGATCTTTTTAAAAATGTAAAGGATATTCTAATCACAAAATATTTTAAAAGACCGATCCAAATCATTTTTCTTCAATGATGAATCCTTTGACATAACTTATGCATTACAAGGGATGTGAACCAAGGATACAATTATTATTCATCCACTAAATGGGTAATCATGACATTATTTTAATGAAACTAGGTTCTCTTTCTTAGGTTATACCATGATATATGTAACACCCCAAAGTTTAGAAAATAAATATATAATGAAATTTTATAATCTATCCATTAAGCACAACTTTTACTCTTCTATGTTTTGAATTTCGAGAAATGGTCATCTAGAGTTGTGTTCAGTAAGTCATTTGGAGTCTGATAGAACAAACATGATTTTTTGTGAATAGTAACATACCCTTATGAATAGTAATATGAATATTAATATGACCCTTGAATAGTAATTAATGAAATTATTTTATTTTCTTAGGGTAATAAGACAACGGGATCATAATTAATTTTTCAATGTCTCATAAAACTAATTATACCCTACGATTGTGATTTTTCGACTTAACTATGACATTATTTAAAAATTAAATTAATAATATTTAGGAAATTATTTTTGAAAAATGGAGTTCACTTTTTAATTCTACACGTCGAAAAATGGTAGGCGTGAATTTTTGGTATTTTTCTGAAATTCTTGATTTTTTTATGAATAGTGAGATACGGTAAAATACAGTATATTCAATTTATCAGTTAAATACACTATTTATGACATCATAAGTGATGTAAGGCCACTTGATTCGAACTCACATGATCAAATTACTATGAAGGGTCACATGAAACAATACTATTGGTTGTCTTGATGGAAATAATAAAATAATGAAATAAAATATTCAAAATTTACCCCTCTCCTCCACTATAAAAACCCCCCACCACTCCCCCTTCTCTTCACTCATCTAAGCCTTGAATATCCTCAATGTTCTTCCCAATTACCCTTCCATAGTCTCTCCCCGCGACCAGGAAGCACTTATTCTTTCCAAAAGATCAAAATCCCTTCCCTTAAAGAGATTCTCAAGGAGGTTATTTCAAGACGTAATGCACTCTTCTTTTTCTTTTAGTTTCATTTCAATTTATCTTCTTTGGATATCCTATCCTCACCCCCACTATCCAAATGATCATGATAACTCCAGTATCATATATATACTGTAATTATATCATGTTAATGGAAGAACCATCATCAATATACTTACTCCCTCCCATTTATTTTTATTATTGAAATCAACGTCCATGAGGTTCCAATTTATAGCCTTCGTGGACGACGAAGTTTCGTTCTTCAATTACTTCTTCATTACTTGTCATGAAAGAATATTTATGGTTTGACCAGACTATATTATATGTATTATAACCTAATTAATATTCAGGAACCAGAATATGTACATATAATTAAGTGACATGACAAAACTCAGTCTTTATAATCCAAATACCGCCAAATAATCGAAGTGGTTGTCATCTAATGGTTCATCCTAATTCCATGTAGACAAATGATATAAATGACCATTATCAATCAATTATTTTCATAAATAATATATATTTTCAATACTAGATATTTATAACCATTCCACATGAACTCCATTAGTTAAAAACAAGTGAACCGATTATGAAAATAACGAAAACAAACACTTTTAAATGACATAATTCAATACAAAAACATATCAATAAGGACATAAATGGACAAAAAAATTATGATAAACTTAATACATGTCGAATATATTCTGAAAAAAGAAATTAATAAGTATAATTTCATATTCCAGGAGCTTAAGTTCAAGAGAGGAACATGTTTGGAGTTAAGGTAAGGTTTTTTCCACCAGAACATCCATTTTCATTCGGGATACTTTTATTGTCTATTTAACTCAATGAAATTCTTAAGTATTGTTATGTACTCCACATATATTCTGTTTGAGGATCATATATATGTTTACTAAATAGAACCCTTTCTTATTTTATGGGTAGTTACATGTTTTAAAAGGAACTTTCAAAATAGTTTCCAAAATACTGCTAGATTCAAGGGAATTTCTCAAATTCTTATCTATATTCAAGGGCACTCTACAATATGTTTTTTGAAACCATTATCATTATAAAATAAATCATATTATTATGAAAATACTATATTAATTAACCTCTCTTATATACAATTATTTTTCTGAAATAACTCTTCTTTTCAAAATAAAAGAGTATTTATCTCAAGAATTGCTTAATGATTTTATAAGAGTGTTTTCGTCTAATTCAACACTCTTGTTGATTCCATGGTATTATTTGGTTTAATAATTTTTTATTTCATCTAACATATTTTATTTAATGGTTTATGACTAACTCTATTGTGGATGATCTATCCTAAAACAATTCAGTATAGTACTCGGAATGGTTAGTGTTTTATGTTTAATGATTGGGGAAAGTTAGTTACATTTCATATTATAGTTTTAATATGAATATATATGTTGTTTATGTTTATCCACACTCATATGAGGAATGAATTGTACTTATTATGTAATGGGTGGGGCCCACTATAGCCCCTTGATGCATCCGTAGGTCTCAAGAGACAATTTGACGTGGAATTGGTGGAGGCCTTTCCCAATGTGATATATGGATTTCGGCCGAGGCCTTAATCATTAGACGTCTTGGACGAGGCCTTGACAAAATGTTTCAGAATGTATAGCATATACAATTCCCTCATCATTAAGATAGTAATTTAAATATCTTGTGCTTATTCGACTAGTAGAATACCCATGATTATGTTTTATTATGGCATTACTTACTCAACTCATATTTCTGCCATAATGTTTTCAAGTTTTTTATTAATGGGATGTGTTTTCAATTATTAACCATGTATAATGTTCATATTATCTTCCGATGTATTGAATACTCTTACTGACTGTTTGAGCTCACCCCTTTCTTATGTTTCATTTTCTCAGGACATGAAGATGTTTATTATGAATGACATGCTGAAATAACCTAGGATATATGGATATTGTCTAAGGAGTTTCTATGAAGTTTATCTTATTAAGTTGTAATATTGAACTTATGTATGTATCTTGTTTCCAATAATACTAAACTACTCATTCCTTCAAGATTCGTATTCCTAGTATGTATGCCAACGTTATCAAACAAGGCACCGACTCTGGGCAATTGGGGTCGGGTCCTCACAGTTGGTATCATAGGAAAGTTCAGTAGAAAACATGGAAACAAGATTTAGAAAACATAGATTAGGGAAGAATCCCTAAGATAATCCTTTGAGGGTAAAAATACAAGAACATCCTGGTATTTTGGTAAGAAATAGATTATGTGGATCTTTTGAGCAATTAATCCATGTCTGGATACGAGTAGGTAGAGGCGGCTCTAACACATATGTAACTAGAGGTAAAATCCGAAAACACCGCTTTGAGCTAGACTCGAATGGGAATAGGTATATAACAATGGGCCTTGATACACTATTGGATACGACACTCCTGGGTGATATTCATAGGATAATACATATTTTCTTTACAATCCATTATGAAGGACATAAATGTAAATTTTTCTCAAAGATACCATGTTAATGATTAAGAGGCTAGCCATGCGTAGGTTTTCAATTTGTGCTAAGTATTTTGTTAAGTTAATACTATACATTATGATTCATAACCTAATCCATTGCATGCCATTATCTAGAGATGGCACCTAGTGGAAGTAATTGAAACCACTCGAACGCACGTGTCCCCTGTAGGGATTTACCTCCGATGCATGATACTGATGTTGGCTCTGGTGCTATCACTGGTGCTGAGAAACTCATAACTATACTGGGAAAACTTACTCAGGTTATGAATAATAACCTTACCCATATAGAGCATCTGGATCCACCACGTGGAGGAGCTATGCTAGATCGCTTTACGCAACAACAACCTCCATCATATAACGGGACTACAAACCCTTTTGTAGCCGAGCAGTGGATATGTTCCATTCAGAATATATTTCTCACCATGGGATGTAATGAAAGAGAGAAGGTCGTCATGGTAGTCTATCATATATTAGTATATGAAGATCAGTGGTGGTCATTGATCCAAAACACAAAGGATGAGGAAAAAATAGAGGATATGGAATGGAGGGACTTTAAGGAAATCTTCCTGGAGATATACATTCCTCGTGAACAAAGAGTGGACATGGAGAGGAAATTCTTGAATCTGTGGTAGAAGGAAGATGATAATGTTGGAAAGTACGAAGCTAACTTTACAAGGTTAGAAAGACATGATGTGGACTACATATGAAATCCAAGGAGAAAAACTGATCAAATCTTTGATGGCCAAAAGCCATTCCATTGGTTGGCACTGGTATCCCAATGTTTTTCATCATATGAGGATATAGTTTCATGTGCTATCAAGACAGAAAAATAATTCTTTAAGTCTTATGACTTTAAGGGAAAATAAGAAAAGAAGAGGGCTGTTGAAAACCCTGGGAAAGGAAATAAGGAAACTGGGAAGAAGGGAAGAGTTAAATTTCCACCATGTAACAATTGTGGAAGGAAACTCCCTGGTGTGTGCTTAAAAGGAAAAGGAGTATGCTACAAATGTGGTCAGAAAGGCCATCTTGCTGGTGATTGTAGGGGAAAGAAGGAACCCAATGATGTTAAATTCTATAATTGTCAAGAGATGGGGCACTATGAAAATGATTGTCCAAAGCGTCAAGGAAATATGAAACAGAAAAGGAAAAGGGAAGAGGGACAATCATATGTAATTACAACAGTAGAGGTTGAAGCTCTGAATAACGTGGTGGCAGGTACTTTGATCATTTCATCAAACATAGCCAATTATTTCTTTGATTTTGGATCATAATATTGTTTCAGATCTTCCCAGTTTTCTAAGAAAATTAGACATTTCCAATTTGATTTAACAAGGGAGTTTTCAGTCAAAACACTTAAGGGAAGTATCATTGCAACAAAGTTTTGTGAATCAGTTCACATTATGGCATATAAATTTTCCTTATATTATAATCTCATTGTCATACACATGATTGAATTTGATATAATCCTTGGTATGGATTGGCTTTCATTCCATGATGCTAAAATTTATTGTAAGAAGAAGGAGGTTACAATTTTCAATGATGATATGGAGTACCTTATCTTTAGAGTAGAAACGTCACCACTTGATTCATATCTAGATCCACCCCTTGTAGCTCAACTAAACTCAATTATTAGGGAGGAAGAGAATGAAATTGCTATGGACGAGGAAAAGAATTTTCAAATAGAAGATATGCCTATTGTGCCAGAATATATTGATGTCTTTCCAGAGGATTTACCTAGACATCCTCCAGAGCGGGAAATTGAGTTTTCCAATGACTTAATTCCTAGTTCAAGGCCCATATCAAAGGCCCCTTATAGAATGGCCACTATGGAGTTAGTGGAGATAAAGAAACAACTAGAGGAATTGAGTGATAAAGGATCTATTCACCCTTGTGTTTCTCTATGGGGATCCCCTGTTCTTTTCGTTAAGAAGAAGAATGTGACTATGAGGTTGTGCATTGATTATAGGGAAATAAATGCTATTACAACAAAGAATAAGTATCATCTGCCATGAATTGATGATTTATTCGATCAAATTCATGGATCCCAATATTTTTTGAAGATTGATCTTCGTTCTAGATATCATTAATTGCTTGTGAGAAAAGAAGACATTCTAAATACAACATTTCGAACCAGCTACGATCATTATGAGTTTACTGTAATGCCTTTTGGACTAACCTACACACCATCTATTTTCATGGATCTGATAAACAGAGTCTTTAAAAAATATCTTGATGACTTTGTAGTGGTGTTTATCGATGATATCCTGGTTTACTCTAAGAGCTATGAAGATCATGAAAATCACTTGCGCACCATTCTAAAGACACTGAGAAGAAATGAATTATATGGGAAGTTCAGCAAGTGTGAATTTTGGATCCAATCAGTTTCTTTTATAGGCCACATTATCTTTAAGGATTGAATATCAGTAGATCCTGGAAAGACAAAGGTTGTGAAATAATGGCCTACACCAACGACCATAACTGGGGTACGTAGTTTTATTGGTTTAGCAGGTTATTATCAGCGTTTTGTTCAGAACTTCTCCCATTTAGCTAACCCAATGACCAATCTCACATGAAAAAGGGGTTAAGTTCATATGGAACGAGGAATGTGAAGAGTGTTTTGAATAATTGAAGAGGAGGTTATTAAATGCTCCGATCCTAACCATACCATCGGGGAATGATGGGTTTGTAATCTATAGAGATGCATTGAAGAAAGGATTTGGTTGTGTCCTTATGCAGAATGATCGAGTGATTGCCTATACATCTAGGAAGCTAATAATTCATGAACAAAACTATCCAACTCATGATATTGAGTTAGCATCGGTAATCTTTTCTCTGATGATTTGGAGACATTACCTCTATAGAGAGAAATTTGAGATATATACAGATCATAAGAGTTTGAAACATATATTCTCACAGAAATAACTCAGCATGAGGCAAAGGAGATGGATCGAGCTACTCAAAGACTATGATTACATAATACACTACCACTCGGGGAAGGAAAATAAGGTGGAATACGCTTTAGTAGAAAGGACCACGGAATTCTGAGAAAGATGAGAGTCGAAAGGGATCCTCTGTTCATGGATCTAGTAAAGTTGGATATGGGAATTATCAAGGAAGGTAACAAATCACTACATTTCTAGGTAGTTTCCAAACCATCATTACTAGAGTGGAAAAAATGTTATTAGGTTCTTGATGAGGAGTTTCAAAAGAAGATTAATGCTATAAATTATGGGAAGTTGACTGACTTTGGATATGAAGGTGGCATTTTGAAATTCAGGAAGAGGCTTTGTGTTCCCGCTATTCCTGAGCAAAAGAGAGAACTATTAGATGATGCTCATAGATCTAATTTCTCTATATATCCTGGTAGCACAAAAATGTATTGATATCTCCCAGAAAACATCTGGTGGGACAATATGAAAAGGGAGATTGCTGAATATATGTTAAAGTGCCTGGTATTTCAACAAGTGAAGGATGAGAGGACAAAGTCTAAGGGGATGATGCAACCACTACCCATACCATCATGGAAGTGGGAGAAAATTACCATGGGCTTTGTCATTAGACTCCCAAGGACATATAGAGGAAACAATTATAAATGGGTCATTATAGATCGTCTTACAAAGATAGCTCACTTCATCGCGATTCAAGAGGACTTCTCATTGGATTAACTTGCACGGATTTACATCAAAGAAGTGGTAAGGCTGCCTGGAGTACCACTCTCTATTGTATCTGACCGTGATCCTAGATTCACCTCAAAGTTCTGGAAAAGTATCCAACTGGATTTAAGCACTGAAATGAACATTAGTACGGCCTATCATCCTCAAACCGATGGCCAATCTTAGCAGACTATTCAGACACTCGAAGACCTGTCTAGAGAATGTTCTATGGAATTCAAAGGAGCATGGGACCAACATCTTCCACTGGTTGAATTCTCTTACAACAATAGTTTCCACTTGACCATCCAAATGGAACCATATGAAGCCATTTGTCGGAAAAGGTGTAAAACACCAGCGTGTTGGGATGAAGTCGGTGAGCGAAAGCTACTAGGACCTGAATTGGATGAAGAAATGGAAAAGAAGGTGAAAACTATTCAGCAGCATATCAAGTCAACCCAAATTCGGCATAAGCGTTTTGCGGATAATCGTCGACAAGACATTGAATTTGATTTTGGAGACCTGGTATTTCTATGCATATATCTCCATGGAAGAAGGTCATGAGGTTTAGGATGAATGGAAAGCTAAGCCCCATGTATATTAGCCCCTTATAGATCCTTGATCGAGTCGGAGCTGTGGCATATTGACTAGAACTTCCACCTACCATGTTGAAAGTACATGATGTCTTTTAAGTATCACTCTTAAGGAAGAACATACCGGACCCTTCACATGTACTCTCTTCAGAGGTGGTACATTTAGAGGATGATTTTTCCTATGAGGAGCAGCCAGTGAAAATATTGGATCGTAGAGACAAGGTTCTACACAAAAAGACTAGTCATCTGGTCAAGGTACTGTGGCATAACCATAAGTACGAAGAGGCAACATGGGAAGTGGAGGAATCAATAAAGGAAAAGTACCCCGCCTATTCTTGTCCTAGATTGAAAATTTTAATTTTGAGGACGAAATTTTTGTAAGGAGGGGAGAATGTAACACCCCAAGGTTTCGAAAATAAATAAATAATGAAATTTTATAATCTATCCATTAAACACAACTTTTCCTCTTCTATGTTATGAATTTTGAGAATTGGTCATCTAGAGTTGTGTTCAGTAAGTCATTTGGAGTCTAATAGAACAAACTTGATGTTTCGTGAATAGTAACATACCCTTATGAATAGTAATATGAATAGTAATATGAATAGTAATATGACCCTTTAATAGTAAATAATGAAATTATTTTATATTCCTAGGGTAATAAGATAATGGGATCGTAATTAATTTTTCAATGTAACATAAAACTAGTTATACCCAAAGATTGTTAATTTTCAAATTAAATATGACTTTATTTAAAAATTAAATTATTAATATTTAGAAAATTATTTTTTGAAAAATTTGAGTTCACTTTTGAATTCTACACGTCGAAAAATGTTAGGGGTGAATTTTTGGGATTTATCTGAAATTCTTGAATTTTTGATGAATAATGAAATACGGTAAAATACTGTATATTCAATTTATCAGTTAAATACACTATTTATGACATCATAAGTGATGTAAGGCCACTTTATTCTAACTCACATGATTATATTACTGTTAGGGGTCATATGAAACAATACTATAGGTTGTCTTGATGGAAATAATAAAATAATGAAATAAAATATTCAAAATTTACCCATCTCCTCCACAATAAACCCCCCCCCCCCACTCCCTCTTCTCTTCAATCCTCTAATCCATGAAGCTCCTCAAAGTTCTGAGTCTCTCCCCACGACCAGGAGGCTCTTATTCTTTCCAAAATACCAAAATCCCTTCCCTGAAGGATATTCTCAAAGAGGTAAAGCACTCTTCTTTTTCTTTTAGTTTCATTTCAATTTATCTACTTTTTCTATCCTCTCCTCACCTCCTCTGTCCAAATGATCATGATAACTCTAGTATCATATAGATACTGGAATTATATCATGTGAATGGAATAACCATAATCAACATACCTACTCCATACCTATTATTTTTATAAACGAAATCAACGTCCATGAGGTTCCAATTTATAGCGTTCGTGGATGACTAAGTTTTGTTCTTCAAATCCTTCTTCATTACTAGTAATTAAACCATATTTATAGTTGAACCAGACTATAATATATGTATTATATCCAAATTAATATTCATGAACCAGAATATGTACAGATAATTAAGTGATATGACAAAACTAGTTCATAATAATCCAAATACCGCCAAATAATCGAAGTGGTTGTCATCTAATGGTTCATCCTCAATCCATGTAACCAAATGAAAGAAATTCCCATTATCAATCCATTATGTTCATAAATAATATATAAATTCAATACTGGAGATTTATAACTATTCCACATGAACTCCATTACTTAAAAACAAGTGAACCGATTATGGAAATAAAGAAAACGAACACTCCAAAAGAACATAATTAAATACAAAAACATAGCAATAATGACATAAATGAACTAGCCAGAATTATGATTAACTAAATACCTGACTAATAGAATCTGAAATAAGTTATTAATAAGTATAATTTCATATTCCAGGAGCTTATTTTCAAGATAGGAACATGCTTGGAGTTAAGGTAAGAGTTTTTTCACCCGAACTTCCATTTTCATTCAGGATACTTTCATTGTCTATTTACCTCAATGAAATTATTATGTATTGTTATGTACTCCACATATATTCTTTGTGAGTATCATATATATGTTTAAAAACTATACCCCTTTCTTATTTTATGGGTAGTTACAAATTTTAAAATGAACTTTCAAAATTGTTTCCAAAATACAATCCTGAATCAAGTAAATTTCTCAAATTCTTATTTGTTTTCAAGGGCACTCTATAATATGCTTTTTGAAACCATTATCTTTATAAAATAACTCATTTTATTATGAAAATACTATATTACTTTACCTCTGGTTTTATAAAAATATTTTTCCAAAATAACTCTTCCTTTCAAAATAAAAGAGTATTTATCTCAAGAATTGCTTAATTATTATATAAGAGTGTTTTTTTCTAATTCAACACTATTTTTGATTCCATGGTATTGTTGGGTTTAATCATTTTTTAAGTCATGTACCATATTTTATTTAATTTTTTATGACTAACTATATTTTGGATGATCTATCCAAAAACCATTCACTATATTACTCGGAATGGTCAGTGTTTTATGTTTAATGATTGGGGAAAGTTAGTTACATTTCCTATGATAGTTTCAATATTAATTTATATGTTGTTTATATTTATCCCCTCTCATATGATGAATGCATTGAATTTATTATGTAATGGGTGGGGCCCACTATAGTCCCTCGATGCATCAGTAGGTCTCATGAGACAATTAGATGTGGAATTGGCCGAGGCCTTTCCCAATATGATATATGGATTTCGATTGATGGCTTAATCATTTGACGTCTTTGCAGTGGCCTTGACAAAATGTTTAAGAATTTCCGGCATATGCACTCCCCTCATCATAAAGCCAGTAATTTAAAGATCGTGTGGTTATTCGACTAGTAGAATACCCATGATTATGTTTTATTATGGCATTACTTACTCAGCTCATATTTATGCCATAATGTGTTCAATTTTTTTATTAAAGGCATGTGTTTTCAATTATTCACCATTTTTAATTTTCATATTATCTTCTACTGTATTGATTACTCTTTCTAAGCATTTGAAGTAACCCCTTTCTTATGGTTCATTTTCTCAGGACATGAAGAAGTTTATTATGAATGACATGCTTAAATAACATAGGAGATATGGATGTTGTCTAAAGAGTTTCTATGCCGTTTTTATTATCAAGTTGTAATATTGAACTTATGTATGTATCTTGTTTTCAATAATACTAAACTACTCAATCCATCGGGATTCGTATTCCTTGTTTATATGCCAATGTAATCAAATAAGGCACTAGCTCCGGGCAACTAGGTCGGGTCCTTACAATATAAATCTCATTAAACCCTTCTCTTTTGATGGGATATGATTTGATGAAATTATGAAATGATTATGAATCCTATCTATTTTCCACATATTGTGACATGATAAAATGTTTATGAAACCCATTTTATTTCATGGGTTATGAAATGATAAATTTTTATGATATTGTGATATAGTTAAATATTGTTTTCATTACGATATGAGTGGGAAAAATACCTTCCTCCAATGCATTGTTTAAATATTTTTATCACATGAGATAGAAAGAAATGGATTTGGGAGTGAACATGTTTCAGTATGGGATAATTTCCTCTATGATGGGATAGGTAGTTAACATTGAATACTATGATGGTCTAGGGAGTAAACCCATTCCACTAAGATATCCTTGTAAATGATCCTTGACTAATATAGAAATTATTTTCTATGATTATTTATATTCCAAAAATCTATGTATTACGCCAATGTTATATTCTCATGACTCGTGTTCTTTGATTCCAATAGAAGTTTTAATTTTTGAACTATCAATCATTATTACATGACTGAATATAATGATATTTGGTATGTAGTTTACGGTTTTAAAATGTTGTGATCATGTTCTTATACTATTATGTTAATGTTAGGATTTTTTATTATCCTTATTCACCCTTACTGAGAATTTTTTCTAAAAAATTTATCATGTTTCCTTCCACCATGTTATAAATAAATATATTAAATATGAAATGTATAACAAGGGTAATACTTATTAAGACCCGAGTGAGAGATGATTTATTTTTTCTATAGACCAATTCTATGTGTTTCAATGTTTCCGAACACACTAAACTATTATGGTACTTAGGTATGTGTTTTTGTAATGTAACAAATATTTATAAAAAATGATGTAATATCTATTCTTGAAAAGCCTGGGTCACTATAGTCAGAATCAGAGGATAGGTTTAGTTATCCTTTGGAAACTTGGATGTCAAAACATGAGTGATGTCCTTAAGGATATGTCTAAGGATAAGTATAAGGATGAGTCATATTGTATGGAAATGTTGTGGAAATATGGTAATGGATATAGTGTGTGGTTCCTAAGAAATTAAATCCCCATCAAGATACTACAAGTGGAACTGGATCTAGCATAAAGGTAAATTGGTGTAATAACTATGAAAAGGGCACATTGAGCAAGAATGGATCATCACCTAGTTCATGACATTTGGAATTGTTGGTCACCTTGTTTGACACTCCCGTGAGATACACATTTTAAATTCAAAAACCATTTATGAACCATAATTAAGGATTAAAATATAAGATGACAATGAATGACCCAAGATAAACTTGTGGTGTCATATAATAATATCAAAATGTCATGATATACAAATCACATAAGTCATCATTCAGGGTTATTTGGTTCCCCCCTATTATTATTGTTTATTACACTATGTTTTTTGGTCTAGTAAATCGATGGAACTCAAAGGAACCATGTTAATGAAAAGTTCAATGATAAATGAAATTATTTTCCTTCTATGCATCCAAATGTTATGATATATGGAATAAAAAATATCATTGTTTTGATCAAAAAGAATTATTAAGCTATGAATTCTGATGTACTTCCAAATGAAAATGGACGGAACAACAATATATTGAGACCTTCATGAGGAAACATCCACATTCTTTGAATGTTTCATCAGATCAACTAGTTTTAAAAAAAATGGACCAGTGGCACTGAAAAGGTATTTTATAGTCTATAATGTTATGAACATTAAATTTTTTTTATGTCTACCATTTGGAAGGTTAATCCATTCAATGGTGGAATCTTTTCAATAATATGAGGAAACCTGATTAAATTGAATCTAAAGATTGGGGGGAGTTCTGGAACATATTTTTCAACAATTACATTCCTCGTACTAATTATACATAGAAATAGATGGAGATATTTGAGTTAATGAAAATGGGTGATGAATCTATTGGTACTTATGAGGAAAAGTTTAGAAGACTTTTGAGGTACACATTTAGTAATATCGTGCAACCAAAATGTAAGTTTGATCAGTTTATCAGTGTATCAAAACAAAGTATCCAAAGGGAATTATCTATAAGATACGTCTTTATCTATGAAGATTTTTTGAGATGTTCTATCAAGGTTGAAATGGGGTATGATGTTATGTATAAATATAATTGTTTTTATAAAAATAAAAAATTTGAAATCAAATGAAAATATAATAACCATGAAAAAATAAGAATGATATTTCCTTTACGAAGGCGGAGAGCTTTCTAAACCTAACTTTGGTTGACCGTTTTAGGAAAAAATGTCCATCAGTGGATGATTTTGATAGGTTTATCTTCGAAACTTGGGTACATCCAGAACGAGCGGTTGTCGGGATGTTAGATAAAAGGCATTTGATGGTGCGATGTTCTTCGTCGGAGGATTTTGTACATGCTCTGTCATATGTGCCCGGGAAGTGTGGTGGCTACGGCTTCTACATATTTCGTTGGAGCTACGATCTTTACCTAAATCGTGATTCTCCTTCAATTCCGGTTTGGGTAAGACTTTCTCAACTACCTCATTCATTCCAGAATCCTACGATTATGTGTATGTTAGGAAATTTAGTGGGTCGGTTTCTCTGTGTTGACTCCCGCACTTCTTCTGCGTGCCATCCGATCAACCCGCGCATGTGTGTGGAGGTTGATGTATCGAGGCCGACGGTCGAGTCTGTGTGGATTGAAGCCGTCGAGGAGGTGCGGTGTAAGAAACCGGTGGTCTATGACCATTGGGTGGAGTTCTGCTCTTCTTCCGTCGTCTGGGACACTCAAATGCTATCTGCAAATGAGGGGTTCAACAGGGGAAGGTTCTAGTGCAGGTGAGGAAGGGAGATGATGTTAAATAGACGAAGCAAGTGGGGAACAATGAGGTGCAGATTAAATGTAACACCCGAGATTTTTATGAGTAATATTTTGTTTTTATGTTATATATATATCATCAAATGAATCTTTCACTACATACTAGCTTGACTTACTTTACACGCAATGGCGACCTTCTTCGATAGCTTGCGTTGTACGCAATACCGAGTTTCACTAAACAATGATATGCTATTAAAATATTATTAAAACTAGCCGTTATGAATAGTAATAACCACTTTTTGAAATTTTATAAATTTTATTTTTCAAAATAAACTTCATTTTTGGATTCGGAATACCGAAATTAGCCTAGGGTGAAAGTTTGGTATTTTTCTAAAAACATTCAAATTTTGATGAATAGTGAAACCACTAAGTGGTAGGTTAAAAACTGAATTTTGCATAAAACTGAATTTTACAGCTTCTGTGAATGGAATTTCGAAAATCCGACAGACACGGTTGATATCAGTAAGTAAAATGTGGTTCAATGAGATAAAAATAATTTTTTGGTGAATAGCAACTTTTTACTTTTTTTTACCGCGGTTAATAGTAAATAGGGTAACTAAGGGTAAATATGATATTACTATTACCCTAACACATGTCCTAATTCTATTGTATAAGTGTAATTCGACCAAAAAAAACCTTATGAATATAATATGACCATTTAGGTCCACTTGGATTAGATTATGACATTTAATATTATTTTATTTAATGAATAGTTAAAATAGTTAAAAATCAAAGTTTAATAACTAAAACATTTTTAATATGAGGCTATACATAAGATAAATTAGATTATAAATATTCATTAGAAAGCTAAAAAGCTTTCCTACATAATTATATTTTATTTATAATTTTTAGACTTTAAATAAATTTATTTATTTATGATACAATGATGATGCAGTAATTATCTTATTAATGAAATATTGACGTAATTGATGTTATAAACACCAAAATAAATGTAATTTAAGACTTTTTATTAATTACACTAATTTTATAGGTTACTATGATATATTAGTGTTGATTTAATCAACTTGGTTCGAACATATAATTCTGTTATGACTTTCACAAAAATCATATATCAAATTGTGTCAAAATTGGCACAAAATAGTTTTTAAATCAAATATTATATTATTAATTGTTATTTTATTCCTAAAAATCTATGGTTCGGCCAAATGACTTATATAAGGATATATATATTAATAATAAACAACTTGGGGTTCGTTTGGCATGTTATAGTAAGTGTATTAACCATATAGTGTAAGAAAACAAAAAGTCGCGGTAAAAGTTAAATTATTTAACTTAGAGTTAAATCTAATTGATAAGGTTACTATAATAACCTAAACTTGTCTAAATCGTATTGGTTGATAGGATTTCGACCCATCCCCACTTTAACTTCGAAATAAGACCCTTTGGAACCATTATAAATCGATTTTGACTTTAATATAAAATAATATTTTGAGATATTCCTAAGGTGCCCCTCTCCTCCCTTATAAAAGGGAACATCCTCCCTCTCTTCTTCACACAAATTTGAGCCTTCAAGCTCGGCCAACCCCTGCAAAATTCTCTTCTCCACTTCCCTAGCAACATCCTAGAGGTTCTGGTCTTCCTAAAAGGCCAATTTTAGTGCCCTAAGAGGAGGTCTCAAAAAGATGCTTCAAAGAAGAGGTAATTTTCGTTACCGATTCTTTCACATTTATTTCTTCTTCCACTTCTTCTTCTTAGGTTGTTTCATTATGAAGTAATAACATCAGTATCACTCATATACATATATGTTATTATAAGTATGAAACAATCTTAATTCACCATCTATCCATCCTACGGAAAACGAAATCACCGCGCATGCGTACGTACGGAATACCGTCTCCACGCCGTGGTGTAATCTGTTTTTCCACCAACACCTTACATGGATGGGTATTATGGTGTAAAGAATAACTACACATAGTTATTATAACATCATAATGATTCTGATATATTGTATCATCCACTCCAATTCAATTCAATAATTATGGAAATGATATCATCGCCCGTGCGTACGTACGGACTACCGTCTCCACGACGCGATGAGATTCATTATCCATGTTAACCATTTAAGAATGATTATAAAGTATATATAAGAAATAATAATGAAATATATGACATTATAATGCTACTGGATTTATGTGTATATATATGTATGTCATCTACTTAATTCCACTCAATTCAATAACGAAACGAAAACAGCGTTCGTGCGTACGTACGGCCTACCGTCTCCATGAACGGTGTATTTCTTTCCATTTATCGATCCATTATATATATGTATATTCTGAATATATATTATATATAAATCATGTTTTATATTCTATAATTAAGTAATAATAATCTAATTAATCATATGAATAATTACAAGTTAAAACACGAACGACAAATGAGACGATTTTACCCAAAACGCTACTTTAACATGAATTTACAAAAGAACGTGTAATATAAAGTCATAAGTGAACCATATATGATATAATAACAATGAATATGATTCTGTAATAAGTCAATTACATTATTTAAATCATTATACAGGAGGTTCGGACACTTACGAAGCAAATCGGACCTAAGGTAAGGGAAATATCACAATCTCATTTTTATCCGAGATTGTTTATACTTTGGAATTTACTGGGGTGTATTTTATCATCCACATACATGTTTCCTCAATATGTAATATTATTTCCATTCATCTACAATTTTTTAAATCCAATTTTACCCTTTGGTGATTTTTTTGGTAAAGGATATGAAAAGAATCTTTTGTTGTTTTTCGTACGAGGTACTTTTTTTGACTTTTCCGACAAAAGTACGCGAAGAATGTTTTTTTTAACTTATACGGCAAGAATGGATTTTTAAAACATTATTTCCAAGAATCTTCCTTTATAAGTTTTCAAGTTTATTTTTAATCAACTTCTTTTATTTTATAATTGTATGACATGTTAAGAAAAGAAAAGTGTTTTTTGAAGTAGAAAGGATATTTTCCTCAAGAATGAAGTTCAAGTGTTTTATCAAAATTATTTTCCATCTAAGATAATAAAGGGTTCTGTTTTATCCCTATTATTACATTGATTTGATTATGTTGTGATGGAATTATATTTTTATGAATTCCTTTATCTTATATGAATTGTTTTATGATGTCACAATGTTTAAGAATCCCATTTTTATTACATGGGTTATGAAATGATGTATGATTTAAGATTTTGTGGAACACATAAGAATGGTATAATTATGAGATGGGTGGTCCCTATATCTCCCTCCAATGCATTGGGTAAAGATTTTATATCTCATGAGATAGACATGGCTGGAACGGTAGGTTATACCGATTCAGTGAAACAAGACTGAAACGAGGGTGACTCAGTTCAGAAAGGGACTTTGTCCACTAAGATAGTCTTGGCAATGAGTCTTTACTAACAAGAAATTATTCTCTACGATTATGTGTGTATGACACAATGTTTCATGTTTTATGTTATGTTTATTGTGATTACATTTCACTGCCATGATTGATCCCATGTTATGAAATTATGATCTCTTTTGCAGGTTAAGATTTCCAAAAGTTATGTTCTTGTGTATACGATGTGATTGATATTTTTTTTGTTTACCCTTACTGAGCATTTGAGATCACCCTTTTGTATGTTTTCCTTCCCCAGGTCAGGAAGAAGGTTATTAAGTAAGATATGCCAAAAGGGACTATAGATATGATGAAATAAATGGGAGACAGTGTAGACACTTTATGAACCAGTTGTTTATGTTTCCCAGTTTCTAAAGACACTATACCTATACGGTCCTTTAGTGGTTTTGTTATATGTTGTAATAAGTATGCTTCAATTTTGATGTATTAACAGTGTATGTAATGTATGGGTCGTTATAGTTGGTATCAGAGGAAAGGTATAGTCAACCTTTGGAAACTAGGATGTGAAAGCCTTAGTAAGAACCCTAAGGATAAGTCTAAGCATAGAACACAATCTTAGTGTTTTAGAAATGGCCATGAATAACCAAGGATAAGACCTTAAGTGTGAAATTTTATTCTTGATTATGTGTTTTTTCTATTAAAATTAGTGTTGCTCATACTATTCTTCTTGGTTTTAGTCAATGGCTGGAACCCGAAGGAACCGTGTTAATGCGGAATGTGACGGGCAATGCAATGATTGTCCCCCTGAGCAACCAAACGTTATGGGAGATGGAATGAAAAATCTTGTAGCCATGATCAAACAACTTTCTCAAGCTATGAATCATGCAGGACTTCCAAACGAGCAAAGGAAGGAGCAACATTCTGTTGAATCCTTCATGAGACAACGTCCACCTTCTTTCAGCGGGTCAACTGATCCATTAGTTTCTGAACAATGGATTATTACTACTGAAAAGATATTTTCAGTTCTTCAATGTTCTGAACATGATAATGTCATCCTAGCAGTGTATCGTTTGGAAGGAGATGCTGATCAATGGTGGAATCTTATTAATAATATGAGGCAAAGGGATGAAATTGAGTCCATGGAATGGGACGAGTTCAAGAACTTATTTTTCAATAAGTACGTCCCTCGTATTCTCCGAACAAAGATGGAGAAAGAGTTTCTTGAACTGAAGAAAAGGGATGATGAGTCTGTTGGTACCTATGAAGAAAATTTTACAAGACTTGCAAGGTACGCTTCTGGTATTATTATCCAACCTGAGAGTAAGATCGATCAATTCTTTAGTGGCTTAAAACCATGTCTTGGAAGGGAGTTAGCCATAAGGGACTTCAGTAGCTACAAGGAAATCGTTCGATGTGCTCTCAAAGTCGAGATAGAGATTGGAGTAACCCATCAGTCATATGGGTTTGATAAGAAGAGGAAAAAGGAATTCAAAGGAAAATCTATAGAGCACACTGAAAAGAAGACGGGCTTTCCCTTATGCTCAAAGTGTGGAAAGAAACATGGAGGGAGTTTTCTTAAAGGGACAAGTAAATGTTTCAAATGTGGAAAGGAAGGTCATCGTGCATTTGAATGCGACGATGATGGGAAGAAGATGTCTAATGATGCAATCAAAGGAATGGATACATAGAATGAACCTACTACACTTCAATGTTTCAAGTGCAAGGAGATGGGGCATTATGCCAATCAATGCCCAAATCCAAGGGTTGATGATGATGGTCGACGTCAACAAACTCTTAAGGCTAAAGACAAAGGAAGGTCACATGCAATTTCTATCAGCGATGTGGAGTACGATAACGATGTGGTGAAAGGTACACTTACCATCCACTCTAAAGTAGCAAATGTTTTATTTGATTCAGGATCCACCCACTCTTTTATTTCTGAAGAATTTTCTAAGGGTATCACCGTATTACCTCAACAATTAGATGTTGAGTTAGCTGTGACAACACCTAATGGCACATCAATCGCATCAAAAGTTTATAATTCTTCTCTAATTGACGTTTGTGGGAAAGTGCTTCCTGCAAATCTTGTGATCCTTCCTTTAGTGGAATTCGATGTGATTCTTGGCATGGTTTGGCTTTCTTTATACGGAGCTCATATCAATTGCCAAAGAAGGGAAGTCACATTTCATATTCCAGATCAATCTATGATCTTCTATCAATGCAAGGATGAACATAACCTTCCAGTGGAAATTTCTTCTATCTTATTGGTCTTGATTCCACTAAATGAGGGTTATTTATCTCAAATGGTTGGTGAGAAACTCACGATTAAGAATATTCCCATTGTACGGGAGACTGATTATGTCTTTCCGGAGGAATTACCGAGACTTCCACCAAATCGTGAAGTTGAGTTCTCAATAGAACTCATACCGGGTGCTTTGCCTATTTCAAAGACACCTTATAGAATGGCCCCAATTGAGTTGCAGGAATTGAAGAAGCAACTCCAAGAGAATCTTGATAAGGGATTCATACGCCCTAGTGCGTCACCTTGGGGAGCACCTGTTCTATTTGTTAAGAAGAAATATGGATTAATGAGACTCTACATTGATTATCGAGAACTTAGAAGATCACTATCAAGAAAAAATATCCTCTCCCATGCATTGATGACTTATTTGACCAACTATGCGGAGCTCAATACTTTTCCAAGATTGATCTTCGTTCAGGGTATCATCAATTAAGGGTCAAAAGGGAGGATATACCAAAGACGACTTTCTGTACAATGTATGGACACTATGAATTTATAGTGATGCCATTTGGTCTTACTAATGCCCCTGCTATCTTCAAGGATCTGATGAATAGAGTCTTTAGAGACTATCTTGATCAATTTGTGGTAGTCTTTATAGATGATATTCTTGTCTATTCAAAGAGCAAGGAAGAACATGAAGATCAATTGATAATTATATTGAAGACCCTGATAAAGGAGAAGCTTTATGCCAAATTTACCAAGTGTGAATTTTGGCTTCAAAAAGTTGCATTTTTGGGTCACATAATCTCAAAAGAGGGGATATCCGTGGATCCAGCAAAAACAGATGTTATCGAAAGATGGTGGAGACCAACAACAGTAACTGAGATCCGAAGTTTTCTTGGTTTGGCTGGATATTATCGACGTTTTGTAAAAGAGTTTTCACGATTATCTAACCCACTCACCAAGTTGACTCGGAAAGGAGTTAAGTTTGTTTGGACAGAGGAATGTGAAGAGAATTTCAAGGAGTTGAAAGGAAGGTTATCCAGTGCACCTGTGCTCACACTGCCTTGTAGTGGAGAAAGGTGTGTGATCTACAGTGATGCATCCAAGAAGGGATTGTGGTGTGTTCTTATGCAAAATGATATGGTGATAGCTTATGCTTCACGATAGTTGAAAATCCATGAGCAAAATTACCCAACACATGATTTGGAGTTAGCTGCGGTAATCTTTGCATTAAAGATTTAGAGGCATTACCTTTATGGTGAAAGGTGTGATATTTATACTGATCATGAAATTTTAAAGTATATTTTCACACAAAAGGAGCTGAATATGCGTCAAAGAAGATGGTTGGAGCTGATTAAGGATTATGACTGCTCAATCCATTACCACCCTGGGAAAGCAAACAAGGTGGCAGATGCATTAAGTCGACAAGACCATGCTAGTTTATCCATGATGAGGATCACAAAAGATCCAATATTTATGGATTTACAAAGATGGATCTTGGAATTATAATGGAAGGGGAAAATCTTATCTTTATCAAATGAATGTTCAACCATCTATACATATGAAGATTAAAGAGGCACAGAATGAAGATGTCGAGTTACAAAAGAAGGTGAGAAATGTTCCTGAGTTCAACCTTGATTGTGATGGGATAATAAAGTTCAGGAATCAGGTTTGTGTTCCTCCCATCCCCGAGTTAAAGAAGGAGCTGCTGGATGAGACTCATAGTTCTTCATTCTCTATTCATCCTGGAAGCACGAAGATGTATAGGGAACTGAAAGAGTACTTCTGGTGGGATGGCATGAAAAGAGATGTTGCTGAATATGTCTCTCGATGCTTGGTTTGTCAACAAGTTAATGCTGAGAGACTGAAGTCTAAGGGGATGTTACAACCATTACCCATACCTGAATGGAAATGGGAAAACATCACTATGGACTTTGTCCCGGGACTTCCTAAAACATCCAAAGCCAATAATGCTATCTGGGTCATAGTTGATCATCTTACAAAGTCTGCACACTTCATTGCTATTAGAGAGGATTTCTCTTTAGATCAGCTTGCCAAGATATATGTAAAGTAAGTGGTAAGACTGCATGGAGTACCACTTTCTATTATATCTGATCGTGATCCGAGATTTACCTCGAAGTTCTGGCAAAGTCTTCAGCATACTCTGGATACAGAGTTGAGTTTCATCACTGCTTATCATCCTCAGACAGACAGTCTGTCTGAGAGAACAATTCAAACCCTAGAAGATATGTTGAGATCTTGCTCTATGGATTTCAAAGGAGGTTGGGATCAACACCTACCTTTGGTGGGATTTTCTTATAATAATAGCTTTCACTCCAGTATTCAGATGACTCCTTATAAAGCTCTCTATGGAAAGAAATGCAGGACTCCAACTTGTTGGGATGAAGTTGGGGAAAGAAATCTATTAGGACCTAATCTCATTGATGAAATGGCAGAAAAGGTCAGATCTATTCAACAACACATAAGAGCATCTCAGAGTCAACAGAAAAGTTATGCCGACAACCGAAGAAAAGACCTAGAGTTTGAAGTGGGTGATAAAGTGTTCTTACGAATATCTCCCTGGAAGAGGGTTATGAGATTTGGAAAGAAGGGAAAGTTAAGCCCTAGATATATCGGTCCTTTCGAAATACTGGATCATGTTGGGAAGGTAGCTTACCGATTGGCGCTTCCACCGAATCTCTCTCAAGTTCACGATGTGTTCCATGTATCTCTCCTGAGAATGTATATACCTGATCCTTCACAAATACTCAGCTCAGAAGTTGTACCGCTGGAGCAAGATCTTTCTTATGAAGAACAACCGATAGAGATTCTGGATCGTAGTGAAAAATCCATACGAAACAAGACCACTCGATTGGTGAAAGTTTTATGGAGGAACCACCAACTTGAAGAAGCTACATGGGAGCTTGAGGATATGATGAGGGAGAAGTATCCTCATCTGTTGGTTACAAAGTGACGAATTTTGAGGGTGAAATTCTTTTTAAGTGGGGTAGAATGTAACACCCAAGATTTTTATGAGTAATATTTTGTTTTTATGTTATATATATATATCATCAAAGGAATCTTTCACTACACACTAGCTTGGCTTACTTTACACGCAATCGTGACCTTCCTCGATAGCTTGTGTTGTACGCAATACCGAGTTTCACTAAACAACGATATGCTATTAAAATATTATTAAAACTAGCCGTTATGAATAGTAATAACCACTTTTTAAAATTTTGTAAATTTGATTTTTCAAAATGGGCTTCATTTTTGGATTCGGAATACCGAAATTAGCCTAGGGTGAAATTTTGGTATTTTTCTGAAAACTTTCAATTTTTGATGAATAGTGAAACCACTAAGTGGTAGGTTAAAAACTGAATTTTGCATAAAACATAATTTTACCACTTCTGTGAATGGAATTTTGAAAATCCAATAGACACAGTTGATATCAGTAAGTAAAATGTGGTTCAATGAGATAAAAATAATTTTTTGGTGAATAGTTACTTTTTACTTTTTTTTACCGCGGTTAATAGTAAATAGGGTAACTAAGGGTAAAGATGATATTACAATTACCCTAACACATGTCCTAATTCTATTGGAGAAGTTTAATTCGACCAAAAACAACCTTATGAATATAATATGACCATTTAGGTCCACTTGGATTAGATTATGACATTTAATATTATTTTATTTAATGAATAGTTGAAATAGTTAAAAATCAACGTTTAATAACTAAAATTTTTTTAATATGGGGTTATACATAAGATAAATTCGATTATAAATATTCATTAGAAAGATAAAAATATTTCCTACATAATGAAATTTTATTTATAATTTTTAGACTTTAAATAAATTTATTTATTTATGACACAATGGTGATGCATTAATTATCTTATTAATGAAATATTGACGTAATTGATGTTATAAACACAAAAATAAATGTAATTTGAGACTTTTTATGAATTCCAATAATTTTATAGGTTACTATGATATATTATTGTTGATTTAATCAACTTGGTTCGAACATATAATTCTGTTATAACTTTCACAAAAATCATATATCAAATAGTGTCAAAATTGGCACAAAATAGTTTTTAAATCAAATATTATATTATTAATTGTTATTTTATTCCTAAAAATCTACGGTTCGGCCAAATGACTTAGATAAGGATATATATATTAATAATAAACAACTTGGGGTTCGTTTGGCATGTTATAGTAAGTGTATTAACCATATAGTGTAAGAAAACAAAAAGTCACGGTAAAAGTTAAATTATTTAACTTAGAGTTAAATATAATTGATAAGGTTAAAATAATAACCTAAAATTGTCTAAATCCTATTGGTTGATAGGATTTCGACCCATCCCCACTTTACCTTCGAAATAAGACCCTTTGGAACCATTATAAACCGATTTTGACTTTAATATAAAATAATATTTTGAGATATTCCTAAGGTGCCCCTCTCCTCCCTTATAAAAGGGAACCTCCTCCCTCTCTTCCTCACACAACTTTGAGCCTTCAAGCTCGGCCAACCCCTGCCAAATTCTCTTCTCCATTTCCCTAGAAACATCCTAGAGGTTCTGGTTATCCTCAAAGACCAATTTTAGTGCCCTAAGAGGAGGTCTCAAAAAGGCGCTTCAAAGAAGAGGTAATTTCCGTTACCGATTCTTTCACCTTTATTTCTTCTTCCACTTCTTCTTCTTATGTTGTTTCATTATGAAGTAATAACATCAGTATCACTCATATACCAATATGTTATTATAATTATGAAACAATCCTAATTCACCATCTATCCATCCTACGGAAAATGAAATCACCGTGCGTGCGTACGTACGGAATACCGTCTCCACGCCGTGGTGTAATCTGTTTTTCCACCAACACCTTAGATGGATGGGTACTATGGTGTAAAGAATAACTATACATAGTTATTATAACATCATAATCATTCTGATATGTTGTATCATCCACTCCAATTCAATTAAATAATTATGGAAATGATATCATCGCTCGTGCGTACGTACGGACTACCGTCTCCAGGACGCGATGAGATTCATTCTCCATGTTAACCATTTAAGAATGATTATAAAGTATATATAAGCAATAATAATGAAATATATGACATTATAAAGCTACTGGATTTATGCGTATATATATGTATTTCATCTACTTAATTCCACTCAATTCAATAAGGAAACGAAAACAGCGTTCATGCGTACGTACGGCCTACCGTCTCCATGAACGGTGTATTTCTTTCCATTTATAGATCCATTATATATATGTATATTCTGAATATATATTATATATAAATCATGTTTTATATTCTATAATTAAGTAATAATAATCTAAGTAATCATATGAATAAATACAAGTTAAAACACGGACGACAAATGAGACGATTTTACCCAAAACGCTTCTTTAACATGAATTTACAAAAGAACGGGTAATATAGAGTCATAAGTGAACCATATATGATATAATAACAATGAATATGATTCTGTAATAAGTCAATGACATTATTTAAATCATTATACAGGAGGTTCGGACACTTACGAAGCAAATCGGACCTATGGTAAGGGAAATATCACAATCTCATTTTTATCCGAGATTGTTTATACTTTGGCATTTACTAGGGTGTATTTTATCATCCACATCCATGTTTCCTCAATATGTAATATTATTTACATTCACCTACAATTTTTTAAATCCAATTTTACCCTTTGGTGATTTTTTTGGTAAAGGATATGAAGGGAATCTTTTGTCGTTTTTCGTACGAGG
The DNA here is from genome assembly GCA_963277665.1 of Viscum album. NCBI lineage: Eukaryota > Viridiplantae > Streptophyta > Magnoliopsida > Santalales > Viscaceae > Viscum > Viscum album. Next base: position 338,472,651 of record OY728140.1, read on the forward strand.
TACTTTTTTGACTTTTCCGACAAAAGTACGCGAAGAATGTTTTTTTTAACATATACGGCAAGAATGGATTTTTAAAACATTATTTATAAGAATATTCCTTTATATGTTTTCAAGTTTATTTTTAATCAACTTCTTTTAGTTTATAATTGTATGACATGTTAAGAAAAGAAAAGTGTTTTTTGAAGTAGAAAGGATATTTTCCTCAAGAATGAAGTTCAAGTGTTTTATCAAAATTATTTTCCATCTAAGATAATAAAGGGTTCTGTTTTTATCCCTATTATTACATTGATTTGATTATATTTTGATGGAATTATATTTTTATAAATTCCTTTATCTTATATGAATTGTTTTATGACGTCACAATATTTAAGAATCCCATTTTTATTACATGGGTTATGAAATGATGTATGATTTATGATTTTGTGGCACACATAAGAATGGTATCATTATGAGATGGGTGGGACCTATATCTCCCTCCAATGCATTGGGTAAAGATTTTATATCTCATGAGATAGACATGGCTGAAACGGTAGGTTATACCGGTTCAGTGAAACAGGACTGAAACGAGGATGACTCGGTTCAGAAATGGACTTTGTCCACTAAGATAGTCTTGGAAATGAGTCTTGACTAACAAGAAATGATTCTCTATGATTATGTGTGTATTCCACAAAGTTTCATGTTTTATGTTATGATTATTGTGATTACATTTCACTGCCATGATTTATCACGTGTTATGAAATTATGATCTCTTTTTCAGGTTAAGATTTCCAAAAGTTATGTGCTTGTGTATACGATGTGATTAATATTTTTTTGTTTACCCTTACTGAGCATTTGATCTCACCCTTTTTTGTTTACTTTTCCCCAGGATATAAAGAAAGGTTTTAGGTATAAAAAAAAGATCTTTATGGGAGATGTTGAAGATCTTTCACCAGGATTTGAAGATTATATTCCGAGTTTCCAAAGACACTAAACTATTACGATCCTTGTGTGTGTGTTTTTGTTATGTACTAAGTATTCCTCAAATGTAATGTAATGTCAATGTAAGTCAAGTTTCGGGTCTCTACATTAAACCAATGGGAAAGAAGGTTGAGTAACCTTCTATATCAGGGGTTTTTGATCGACTCAAGGAAGCTTTGAGGGACCGGGACACCAGTAAATCAGTGGCACAACGGAATGATGATCCACCCCTTACAATCTTTTCAAGGTGAAGGTGGGAGTATTTCTGGGATGGAGATTGTGGTTTGGACATAAGGGGTGGATTAAAGTTTTGCTACTTTGGGGATCATCCAAAAATTAGAAGGGAAGGTATTAAACCAAGAGGGTGTCCCGACCAACAACACTTTTGAGTGTTTTGACACCGAGGAGATTATACAAGATCAACCCTTTGATCTGAATGGTGGAGAAACAAAGAGTATGGAGTCTGAGGAGGACTATGTAGTAACTAAGGTGCATGAGGAGGGGGAGACCCCTAAGAAAAATATGGGGAAGGGTCTCAAGGACTACTCGGATCTAGAAGAACCGATGGAAACACGATCGGGTAAAAAGTCTAAACTATGCGAGAAAGAAATGTCATCTGCTTCATTGATTATTGTGCAAGATAAGCCTCACGTTACGGTTCAGGGAACCAGCAACGACAAGTTTAGTCTTAGTCATAAGGCTAATGTAAAGTGTATCAAAGTGTAGAAGGACTCTAAAGAACCTATCCTCCACTCTGAGGAGGATATTGTGGAAGAAATATTTTATGTCAACATACCACAAGAAGAGGCAGAGATGATGGGAAGACATATTCAAGTGGAGGTCAACAGAGAGCAGGATAATTGGATTGAAAAACAGGATATGATCCTGATGAGAGGCTTCAATGATGGGAAAATCAACAAAGAAGAGTATATTCGAACTTGGGACAAAATGGTGTCTCTCTTCGAAGTTGTTATAGGCGAAGACCTTGATGCTAAGGTATGTCTTGTGAATTGGAAACTTTATAGGGAGGAAAGTACCAATAGGGTCAGGGTATTCTTTGATGGATTTGTCTTTTTTCTTATGAGGATTCGTCACCGGATTGATTGAGACTGGTTTCTCACTTTTCCTAAAATGTTATTTTATTAATAAAAAGTTAATTTTCAGTCAGTCATTAGTGAGGAGAGATAGGGAAATTTCATGTGATCACTTTTTCTAATGAGGGGTGTGATTATGATGTGGTGAATGGAAAACATACTATCCACTTTAAAAATGATAATTTCTTATTTGAAATTGGATCTAACTTGTATTTCACATCTAAAGAATTTTTTAATGGTATCATGATTACACAAAAATAATTATATACATTATTAGTAGTGAAAACCTCTTATGGTACGATGATCACATATCAAGTCATTGATTCCTCTATAGTTGATATCAGTGGTAATGTGCTCCCTGTAAATCATATCATTCTTCCAATAATTGAATTTGATTGTATCATGTGTATGGATTAGATTTATCTATATAAAACAATCATCAATTTTTAAGGAAGGTAAGTCACATTTGATATTCCAAACCACACTGTGACAATCTATCAATGTGATAATAAGTAAAAATTTTCTACTGAGATCACATCCATTATATGGGTCTTAATTCCCTTTCAGAAAGGCTATTTGTCTTAGATTGTTGGAGAGAAACTTCAAAAAAATGATTCACCTATTACATATGAATTTTATGATATATTTACTTAAGGGTTTTCTATTATTGATATAAAATATTATATTTATTTCTCCATGTAACTCATATCGGGTTCTACAAAAATTTCAGAGACTCCATATAAATGGCCCTGATTGATATATAGGAATTGAAGAAGAAACACTAGGAAAACCATGATATGGGATTAATTCATCTAAGTTTGTCACCACTTGGTGTAAATATTCTTTTTATTAAATATAAATACAGATTTATATGACATTTCATTGATTAGAGGGAGATAAATAATACCACAATTAAGAACAAATAACTTCATCCACATATTGATGTCTTTCTTGATCAACTACATGGAGATCAATATCTTCCCATTATTGACCTTTATTATAGATATCATTAATTAATGGCCACGAAGGAGGATATACACAAGTTATAATTACCTTCAAGATATGGAAAATACGAATATATAGTGATTCCATTGGGTCTTACTAAATCCCCTGCAATAATCATGGATTTAATTAACAGAGTCGTTGGAGATTACCTTAATCGCTTTATAGTAGTATTTATAGATGATATTACTATCTACATAATGAGACATGTATAAAATTATGTCAGTTGAGAATATTAATAAAGACACTAAAGAAGGGGAAATGATATGGAAAATTTACAAAAGTGTAAATTTTCCTAGTAAATGATTCATTTTTTGGTCATATATTCTCAAGAGTGGCTATATCGGTAGATAAATTAAAGTTGAAGGCTACTGAATGTTGGCCTATACAAACCATGGTGATTTATATATGTATATTTCATGGGTTAAAAAATATTATTGATGTTTTGTGGAGAATATTTCATGACTTTATAATCCACTAACAAAATCAGCTTGGATGGGAACCATGTTCCTCTGGAAAAATGAATGTGAGGAAAATTTCAAGGAACAGATGTGGAGACTAGTTAAAACACCTAAAATTATATTACCTTATAATTTAGAATGGTTTGTAATATATAGTGATTCATTCAAGATGTTACTGGGATGTGTTCTTTTGAAAATTACATTTTTATAGATTATATCTCACAAAAACTGAAGATTCAGGAGAAAAATTAATGATATCTTAGAGTTACCTGATGTAAGTTTTTCATTAAAGATATGTAAGAGTTATATTTATGGACAATACTATGATGTATATACCAATAATAAATGTTTATAGTGTATATTTACATATAATAAGTTGAATATATGCCAAAGAACATGTTAAAGAGATAATTAATGATTATGACTGCTCAATACAATACCACCCAGGGAAAGAGAACAAGGAGGATATGGCTTTGATTTGAAAGGATCATACCATCTTATCGATAAAGAGGATTAAAAAATAAAAAAAAATTGATTTTAAAACTGATGGATATAGAAATTCAAAATGAAGGTGGGAAATCATATATTTCTCAATCAAATGTTCAACCATCTATATAAGTAATGATTGAAGAGGAGCATAAGGAAGGTGTTGATCTTAGAATGAATTTTAGAAATGTTCTTATGTCTAACCTTCATCATGATGGCATCAAAAGGTTCATTAACTACACATTTTTTCATTTTGTACTGGATTTGAAGAAGTATTTGTTATAGGAATCATATAGTTATTTATTCTCGATTCATCATGGTAGTACGAAGATGTATAGATAAAAGAAATAAATTTTAAGGTCAAATGGAATGAAGAGATATATTGTAGTGTATTTATAATGGTTCTGGGTATGTCAGTAGGATAATTCCAAATGGAAAATGTTTTATGGTGATGTTACATCCATTACCCATACCATAATGGAAATGGGAAAACATCTCCCTAGATGTTGTCATTAGACTCCCCAAAATATATAATGGAAAAATTTATATACAGGTTGTAGATGATCTCCTTACTAAATTATCACACTTCATTACTATAAAATAAGATATCAATATATATTAGATTGTAATGATATAAATTAATTAATTGTTAAGGTTTTATGGAGTTCCACATTTCATTGTTTCTGATCAGGATCTGAGGTTTACCTTAGTTTTCCGGTGATGTATTTAGAAATATCTTGAAATAGAGGATAGATTCAGCATTGCGTATCATCCTAAGATAGATAGTGTGTCTGGGAGAACAATTAAAACACTAGAGGATATGTTTATATATTTTAATTTTGATTAAAAAGTTTATTTGGATCAATTCATTCCTCTAGTTGAGTTTTAATATAATAATATATTTCACTCTAGTAGTTAGATGGTTTTTTATAAAGGCCTCAATGGAAAGAAATGTAGATATATAATGTGATGGAATCAATTTCATGAAATAATGTTATTAGGAACAAATATAGATGATGAAATGGAAGATAAGGTTAAATTCACTTAGTAACACATCTTGTTATGTTAGAGTTAGGATAATAGTTGTGTTAATAATCACCAACATGATGTTGAATTTGATGATGTTGATAAACTATTTCTATTAATTTATCCTTGGAAGAATGTTTTGATATTAAATAAGATAGGAAAACTAAACACTATGTATTTCATTACCTTTGAAAATTGTGGACCATATCAGGGATGTATCTTATTGTTTGGTGCTTCCAAAAAACCTCTCTCAAGTCTATAATGGTTTCTATGTATCTCTCTTCTGGATGTACAAGCCTAATGCTTCACATGTACTAAACAAAACGGTCATACCAATAGATATATTACACTATTATGAGGAACAAACATTGGATATTTTAGATCATAAATATAATGTTCTATAAAACAATACCAATCAATTGGTTAGTGTTTTATGGAGAAATCACTAGCATGGGGAAGCTGCATTGGAACATGCGAATATAATGATAAATAATAATCCTATTTTTTTGTATTATGGTGATGAATTTCATAGGTGAAATTAATTTTGAGGGGGTTCAAATGTAACACCTTTATTTTTGATAATTTTTTAATAATTTAATGTTATTTGATAGTGTAACACCCTGAGATTTTATGAAAAATATTCTTTTTAATTTCATTAATGTCTTGTGTTGTACGCTACACCAAAAGGAGTTTTCACAACACGCATCCTTGACTTGCCTTGCATTACACGCAATCACGACCTTCCTCGATAGCGTGTGTAGTACGCAATAACGAGTTTCACTAAACAACAATATGCTATTAAAATATTATTAAAACTAGCCGTTATGAATAGTAATAACCACTTTTTGAAATTTTGTAATTTCTATTTTTCAAAATGGACTTCATTTTTGGATTCGTAATATCGAAATTAGCTTAGGGTGAAATTTTGGTACTTTTCGGATAACTTTCATATTCTGATGAATAGTGAAAATTACTAAATTTTAATTAAAAACAACTTTTTTAATCGAAATAATTTATAGTGATAAATTATTAATTTGAGTGGTTTTAATGTATATTTAGAATATATTTTTACAATTTAATACAATGTTGGTCATTGGATGTAATTTCACATTTAAACCAGTTATAAACAAGTGTCAATCTTTTGATAGTTATTATCTCTTAAAAACACGCTATTTATTGTGACAGTGGAAATTAATTATAAAATTAATTAATGCAACTTATATGTTGGGAATTTTGTAAAATAGAAATCATTTTTGAATTCCGAATATCAATTATAGCTTAGGGTGAAATTTTGGCATTTTTCTGAAAAACTTCAATTTTTGATGAATACTGAAACCACTAAGTGGTAGGTTAAAAACTGAATTTTGCATAAAACTTAATTTTACCGCTTCTTTGAATGGAATTTAGAAAATCCGACAGACACGGTTTATATCAAGGACTAAAATGTGGTTCAATGAGATGAAAATAATTTTTGGTGAATAGTAACTTTTTACTTTTTTTTACCACGGTTAATAGTAAATAGGGTAACTAAGGGTAAATATGATATTACTATTACCCTAACACATGTCCTAATTCTATTGGATAAGTTTAATTCGACCAAAAACAACCTTAGGAATATAATATGACCATTTAGGTCCACTTGGATTAGATTATGACATTTAATATTATTTTATTTAATGAATAGTTAAAATAGTTAAAATCAAAGTTTAATAAGTAAATCATTTTTAATATGGGGTTATACATAAGATAAATTCGACTCTAATTATTCATTAGAAAGCTAAAAATATTTCCTATATAATGGTATTTTATTTGTAATTTTTAGACATTAAATAATTTAATTTATTTATGACACAATGATGATGCAGTAATTATCTTATTAATGAAATATTGACATAATTGATGTTATAAACACCAAATTAAATGTAATTTGAGACTTTTTATGAATTCCACTAATTTTGTAGGTTACTATGTTATATTATTTTTGATTTAATCAACTTGGTTCGAACATATAATTCTTTTATGACTTTCACAAAAATCATATATCAAATAGTGTCAAAATTGACACAAAATAGTTTTTAAATCAAATATTATATTATTAATTGTTATTTTATTCCTAAAAATCTAAGGTTTGGCCAAATGACTTAGATAAGGATATATATATTAATAATAAACAATTTGAGGTTCTTTCGGCATGTTATAGTAAGTGTATTAACCATATAGTGTAAGAAAACAAAAAGACACGGTAAAAGTTAAATTATTTAACTTAGAGTTAAATCTAATTGATAAGGTTAAAATAATACCCTAAACTTGTCTAAATCCTATTGGTTGATAGTATTTCGACCCATCCCCACTTTATATTCGAAATAAGACCCTTTGGAACCATTATAAACCGATTGTGACTTTAATATAAAATAATATTTTGAGATATTCCTAAGGTGCCCCTCTCCTCCCTTATAAAAGGACACCTCCTCCCCCTCCTCCTCACACCAATTTGAGCACTCAAGCTCGGCCAAACCCTGCCAAAATCCCTTCTCCACTTCCCTGTAATAATCCTAGAGGTCCTGGTCTTCTTCAAAGACCAATCTTAGTTCCCTAAGTGGAGGATTCAAAGAGGCGTTTCAAAGAAGAGGTAATACCCATTACCGATCTTTTCAATTTCTTTCTTCTTCAACTTCTTCTTCTATAGTTGTTTCACGACAAAGTAATAACATCAGTATTACTTACATACTGATATGTTATTATAAATATGAAACAACCCTAATTCACCTTCTATCCATCCTACGGAAAAATGAAATCACCGCGCGTGCGTACGTACGGAATACCGTCTCCACGCCGTGGTGTAATCTATTTTCCACCACCACCTTAATAGGATGGTTATAATGGTGTAATGAGGAACTATATATGATTATTATAGAGTGATATTGATACTGAAATAGTATACATACACTTCAACACAATTCAACGACCATGAGAACGATATCATCGCTCGTGCGTACGTACGGACTACCGTCTCCACGACGCGATGAGATTCATTCTCAATGATTAACCATTCATGAATGATTATAAAGTATATATAATAAGTACTAATGAAATATATGACATAATAATGATACTGTATTTTTTTATATTTATATGTATGTCATCTACTTAATTCCATTCAATATGGAAACGAAAACAGCGTTCATGCGTACGTACGGACTACCGTCTCCATGAACGGTGTATTTCTTTCCATTTACAGATTTATTATATATGTATATTCTGAATATATATATATATATATCATGTTTTATATTCTGGAATTAAGTAATCATGATCTAAGTAATCATATAAATAATTACAAGTTAAAAACACGAACGATAAATGAGACGATTTTACCCAAAATGCTACTTTAACATGAATTTACAAAAGAACAGGTAATATAAAGTCATAAGTGGACCATATATGATATAATAAAAATGAATATGATTCTGGAATAAGTCAATAACATGATTTAAATCATTATACAGGAGGTTGGGACACATACAAAGCAAGTCAGACCTAAGGTAAGGGAAATATCACAATCTCATTTTTATTTGAGATTGTTTATACTTTGGAATTTACTGGGGTGTATTTTGTCATCCACATCCATGTTCCCTCAATATGTAATATTGTTTCCATCCACTTACAATAGTTTAAATCCAATTTTACCCTTCAGTGAGTTTTTAGTAAAGAATATGAAAGGAATCTTTTGTCATTTTTCGTACGAGGTACTTTTTGACTTTTCCGAAAAAAGTACGAAGAATGTTTTTTTAACTTATACAGCATGAATGGATTTTTAAAAAATTATTTCCAAGAAGTTTACTTTACAAGTTTTCAAGTTTATTTCTAATCAACTTCTTTTAGTTTAAAGTTGTATGACATGTTAAGAAAGGAAAAATGTTTTTGAAGAAGAAAGGATATTTTCCTCAAGAATGGAGTGCAAGTGTTTTATCAAAATTATTTTCCATCTAAGATAACAAAAGGTTCTGTTTTTTTATCCCTATTATTACATAGATTTTATTATGTTGTGATGGAAATATTTTTATGAATTCATTTATCTTATATGAATTGTTTTATGATGTCATGTTGTTTAAAAATCCCATTTTTATTACATGGGTTATGCTATGATGTATGGTTTATGATTTTGTGGCACACATAAGAATGGTATCATTATGAGATGGGTGGGACCTATATCTCCCTCCAATGCATTGGGTAAAGATTTTATATCTCATGAGATAGACATGGCTGGAATGGTAGGTTATACCGGTTCAGTGAAACAGGACTGAAACGAGGGTTACTCGATTCAGAAAGGGACTTTGTCCACTAAGATAGTCTTGGCAATGAGTCTTGACTAACAAGAAATGATTCTCTTTGATTATGTGTGAATGACACAAAGTTTCATGTTTTACGTTATGATTATTGTGATTACATTTCACTGCCATGATTTATCCCATGGTATGAAATTATGCTCTCTTTTGCAGGTTATGATTTCCAAAATGTTATGTTCTTATGAATATGATGTGATTGATATTTCTTTTGTTTATCCTTACTGAGCATTTGAGCTCACCCTTTTATGTTTTCTTTTCCCCAGGATATAAAGAAAGGTTTTAGGTATAAAAAAAAGAAGATCTTTATGGGAGATGTTGAAGATCTTTCACCACGATTAGAAGATTATATTCCGAGTTTCCAAAGACACTAAACTATTACGGTCCTTGTGTGTGTGTTTCTGTTATGTACTAAGTATTCCTCAAATGTAATTTAATGTCCATGTACGTCAAGATACGGGTCTCTACAGTTGGTATCAGAGGAAAGGTTTAGTCAACCTTTGGAAACTAGGATTCGAAAGCGTTAGTGAGATCCCTAGAGATATTTCTAAGGTATGTCTAGGGATGTCCCTAAGGATAAGTATACGTATAAGATACAGTCCTAGAACTAGGGTAACGATCATAGAATTTAACCTAAGAAATTAGATATTGAGGATACTCCCCCTTTATAATGTTGTTTTCCCTAGCATGATTTTTGCCTCTCACAGTATTCTTTTTGGGTTTTAGAAAATGGATGGAAACAAGATGATTCACGATAATGGAGGATATGATGGAAAATGGAATGATATTCTTCATAAGCAATCAAATGAAATGGGATTTGGAAGTCCAAACATCATTATTATGCCGAATCAGCAATCTCATTATATGATCAATAAAGTAAAATTTGGTAAGTTTCCTGACTCAGCTAATAAGAGAAAGATGGAGTTTCATGATGATCATAGAGGAAAGAAAGTTCAATTTCCCCTATGTAAATCATGTGGGAAGAGGCATCAAGGAGAAGGTTTCAAGGGAACTGGAAGATGCTTTGGGTGTGGAAAAGAAGGACACAAAGCAAGTAAGTGCAATGGAAAAGGTTCAGCTAACACCATGGATGAGGATAATGGTATTGCTACGACATCAAAAATGGTTAAGTGTTTTAAATGTGGAATGTACGGGCATTATGCAAACCAATTCCCTAAGGGAATGTCTCATGAAGAGAATCGGTATGGTTGTATGGGTAGTATTTTTGTTGATGATGATGAGGAGACTACAAATGATATGTGAGATGAAAGAATTGTTGAAGCTCGGTCAATGGTTTAAGAAGGTAGTGGAATGATTACATGTTTATCAAGTGTAATGTTGTACTATAGAATAAAAAGATATCTAAGGATTGTTACAATGTTGTCTTTCCTTAAGTTTTGAAAGTTTATGATGAATGGTATGAGTAACAATGAAAGGTTATTCAGATATTTTTTGGAAAGTGGATGATATGCGCATAATGATGTGATAAAGAGAAAATGAAATGTTTGACAGTATTCATGAGCTCATGATTGATATAAGGACTAAGTGATATCATGGTTTGAGTATATAGAATTTTTGGATTTTGGTATGTGGAAAGAGTTAACTTTTGACAGTATTCATGTTTTCACTAAGGTTTAATTGGTATTCATTTTTCAGGAGAATACATGATTAAGGTATTCACATGATTGGAATGTGACCAACAAGACATATATTATGATATATGGGGATCAACGATGGTATTAAATCTCTGGTAATTGTTTTCACTATATTATGAGAGTGGAATGTAGTATTATGGATAAGTCTAAAGATTAGAATGGATTATGTTGGACATAAGATAGTATTGTTTAAGGATAGAAGTTTTTCGATATTATTGATGGGATGTTATAGTAATATAGTTTTAGAAAAAGGACAACCTGCAGGACGGGCGACAGCCCATCGCGTCGGACAAGGCCGTGGGAATCGGACCCATAACCAAAGTGCGACTGGCCTTTATCGCCTACCACTGGCCTACAGGAAGTCCCTGTTTAGTAGAAACTAGTTTTATTTTATTAAGCGGTATGATATATGAAGTATAAGTCCATTTTAGGAACCATATGTGATTAATCTCACTATAGAATGACTTATGTATATTTAATAACTTTTGCTAACCTTTTGTTTGAGACAGATGGAATGACCCGTCATTCTATCACATGATCTGCTAACACTTCACGAATAACAAATTCAACTTCATTTATTTAAGAGATGAAGTGGAAATTGTTCAAGGCACGAACAACAGTGAGATTGTACCAAAATAAAGTATGTATTTATTCTCATTCAAATTCTTCAACTTTAGGGAAACGATCTTGAAAACCAAAAATTTTGTCCTAGTGCTCCTGTATCTGATTAATCAGATGGTACCTTAGATCGTCACAAATTTATGGATTTGTGATTGCTAGATTTTCCATAGCCATGTTCTCTACCACTCTCCATCAGAACATGATGGTTAGATTTCTCTTCCATATCCATATTTTCACCTATGTGGAAACCCAGTGATTAGTTTATTTGGGTAACCGTTACGTTTCATACTTTTGTTTTTAAAGATTGGTTTTGGTATTCCTTTTTACGATGTGGGTTTCGATTAAATAAAATTTCGAATAGTAAACCATTTATAACTCCGACGAATTTCGAGGGCGAAATTCATTTTAAGGGGGGTAGAATGTAACACCCTGAGATTTTATGAAAAATATTCTTTTTAATTTCATTAATGTCTTGTGTTGTACGCTACACCAAAAGGATCTTTCACAACACGCATCCTTGACTTGCCTTGCATTACACGCAATCACGACCTTCCTCGATAGCATGTGTAGTACGCAATAACGAGTTTCACTAAACAACAATATGCTATTAAAATATTATTAAAACTAGCCGTTATGAATAGTAATAACCACTTTTTGAAATTTTGTAATTTCTATTTTTCAAAATGGACTTCATTTTTGGATTCGGAATATCGAAATTAGCTTAGGGTGAAATTTTGGTACTGTTCGGATAACTTTCATATTCTGATGAATAGTGAAAATTACTAAATTTTAATTAAAAACAAATTTTTTAATCGAAATAATTAATAGTGATAAATTATTAATTTGATTGGTTTTAAAGTATATTTAGAATATATTTTTACAATTTAATACAATGTTGGTCATTGGATGTAATTTCACATTTAAACCAGTTATAAACAAGTGTCAATCTTTTGATAGTTATTATCTCTTAAAAACACGCTATTTATTGTGACAGTGGAAATTAATTATAAAATTAATTAATGCAACTTATATGTTGGGAATTTTGTAAAATTAAAATCATTTTTGAATTCGGAATATCAATTATAGCTTAGGGTGAAATTTTGGCATTTTTCTGAAAAACTTCAATTTTTGATGAATAGTGAAACCACTAAGTGGTAGGTTAAAAACTGAATTTTGCATAAAACTTAATTTTACCGCTTCTGTGAATGGAATTTCGAAAATCCGACAGACACGGTTAATATCAAGGACTAAAATGTGGTTCAATGAGATGAAAGTATTTTTTGGTGAATAGTAACTTTTTACTTTTTTTACCACGGTTAATAGTAAATAGGGTAACTAAGGGTAAATATGATATTACTATTATCCTAACACATTTCCTAATTCTATTGGATAAGTGTAATTCGACCAAAAACAACCTTATGAATATAATATGACCATTTAGGTCCACTTGGATTAGATTATGACATTTAATATTATTTTATTTAATGAATAGTTAAAATAGTTAAAATGAAAGTTTAATAAGTAAAGAATTTTTAATATGGGGTTATACATAAGATAAATACGACTATAAATATTCATTAGAAAGATAAAAATATTTCCTATATAATGGTATTTTATTTGTAATTTTTAGACATTAAATAATTTAATTTATTTAGGACACAATGATGATGCAGTAATTATCTTATTAATACAATATTGACATAATTGATGTTATAAACACCAAAATAAATGTAATTTGAGACTTTTTATGAATTCCATTAATTTTTTAGGTTACTATGATATATTATTGATGATTTAATCAACTTGGTTCGAACATATAATTCTGTTATGACTTTCAAAAAAATCATATATCAAATAGTGTCAAAATTGACATAAAATAGTTTTTAAATCAAATATTATATTATTAATTGTTATTTTATTCCTAAAAATCTATGGTTCGGCCAAATTACTTAGATAAGGATATATATATTAATAATAAACAATTTTGGGTTCGTTTGGCATGTTATAGTAAGTGTATTAACCATATAGTGTAAGAAAACAAAAAGACGCGGTAAAAGTTAAATTATTTAACTTAGAGTTAAATCTAATTTATAAGGTTAAAATAATAACCTAAACATGTCTAAATCCTATTGGTTGATAGGATTTCGACCCATCCCCACTTTAGCTTCGAAATAAGACCCTTTGGAACCATTATAAACTGATTTTGACTTTAATATAAAATAATATTTTGAGATATTCCTAAGGTGCCCCTCTCCTCCCTTATAAAAGGACACCTCCTCCCCCTCCTCCTCACACCAATTTGAGCACTCAAGCTCGGCCAACCCCTGCCAAAATCCCTTCTCCACTTCCCTGTAAAAATCCTAGAGGTCCTGGTCTTCTTCAAAGACCAATCTTAGTTCCCTAAGTGGAGGATTCAAAGAGGCGTTTCAAAGAAGAGGTAATACCCATTACCGATCTTTTCAATTTCTTTCTTCTTCAACTTCTTCTTCTTTAGTTGTTTCATGACAATGTAATATCATAATTATTACTTACATAATGATATGTTATTATAAATATGAAACAACCCTAATTCACCTTCTATCCATCCTACGGAAAAATGAAATCACCGCGCATGCGTACGTACGGAATACCGTCTCCACGCCGTGGTGTAATCTATTTTCCACCACCACCTTAATAAGATGGTTATAATGGTGTAATGAGTAACTATATATTATTATTATAGAGTGATATTGATACTGAAATAGTATACATACACTTCAACAAAATTCCACGACCATGGGAATGATATCATCGCTCGTGCGTACGTACGGACTACCGTCTCCACGACGCGATCAGATTCATTCTCAATGATTAACCATTCATGAATGATTATAAAGTATATATAATAAGTACTAATGAAATATATTACATAATAATGATACTGTATTTTTTTATATTTATATGTATGTCATCTACTTAATTCCATTCAATAAGGAAACGAAAACAGCGTTCATGCGTACGTACGGACTACCGTCTCCATGAACGGTGTATTTCTTTCCATTTACAGATTTATTATATTTGTATATTCTGAATATATATATATATATATATATCATGTTTTATATTCTGGAATTAAGTAATAATGATCTAAGTAATCATAAAAATAATTACAAGTTAAAAACACGAACGACAAATGAGACGATTTTACCCAAAACGCTACTTTAACATGAATTTACAAAAGAACAGGTAATATAAAGTCATAAGTGGACCATATATGATATAATAACAATGAATATGATTCTGGAATAAGTCAATAACATGATTTATATAATTATACAGGAGGTCGGGACACATACAAAGCAAGTCAGACCTAAGGTAAGGGAAATATCACAATCTCATTTTTATCCGAGATTGTTTATACTTTGGAATTTACTGGGGTGTATTTTATCATCCACATCCATGTTCCCTCAATATGTAATATTGTTTCCATCCACATACAATAGTTTAAATCCAATTTTACCCTTCAGTGAGTTTTTAGTAAAGAATATGAAAGGAATATTTTGTCATTTTTCGTACGAGATACTTTTTGACTTTTCCGACCAAAGTACGAAGAATATTTTTTTTAACTTATACAGCATGAATGGATTTTTAAAACATTATTTCCAAGAAGTTTACTTTACAAGTTTTCACGTTTATTTCTAATCAACTTCTTTTAGTTTAATGTTGTATGACATGTTAAGAAAGGAAAAATGTTTTTGAAGAATAAAGGATATTTTCCTCAAGAATGGAGTTCAAGTGTTTTATCAAAATTATTTTCCATCTAAGATAACAAAAGGTTCTGTTTTTGTATCCCTATTATTACATAGATTTGATTATGTTGTGATGGAAATATTTTTATGAATTCATTTATCTTATATGAATTTTTTATGATGGCATGTTGTTTAAGAATCCCATTTTTATTACATGGGTTATGCTATGATGTATGGTTTATGATTTTGTGTCACATATAAGAATGGTATCATTATGAGATGGGTGGGACCTATATCTCCCTCCAATGCATTGGGTAAAGATTTTATATCTCATGAGATAGACATGGCTGGAATGGTAGGTTATACGGTTCAGTGAAACAAGACTGAAATGAGGGTTACTCGATTCAGATAGGGACTTTGTCCACTAAGATAGTCTTGGCAATGAGTCTTGACTAACAAGAAATTATTCTCTATGATTATGTGTGAATGCCACAAAGTTTCATGTTTTAAGTTATGATTATTTTGATTACATTTCACTGCCATGATTTATCCCATGGTATGAAATTATGCTCTCTTTTGCAGGTTATGATTTCCAAAATGTAATGTTCTTATGAATATGATGTGATTGTTATTTCTTTTGTTTACCCTTACAGAGCATTTGATCTCACCCTTTTATGTTTTCTTTTCCCCAGGATATAAAGAAAGGTTTTAGGTATAAAAAAAGAAGATCTTTATGGGAGATGTTGAAGATCTTTCACCACGATTAGAAGATTATATTCTGAGATTCCAAAGACACTAAACTATTACAGTCCTTGTGTGTATGTTTTTGTTATGTACTAAGTATTCCATAAATGTAATGTAATGTCCATGTACGTCAAGATACGGGTCTCTACAGATAGCTAGTGTTACACACAAAACCATATTAATCCTACACTAAACGCAACACTGAGTTCTTAAAAAACCATGATATCTTAGTAATATAGTTATTCAAACGTGAATGTTATTACGTAGATATTAAACAGTGACATATGAATAGTAATAAATAATTTTTAAATACTAAATTTAATTATTTTATATAATGGAGATTTATTAAAGGTGCTTACTTTTTGCTAATGTCTTTATATAGTTTGACAATACTATTTTCTCAGAAAATGCATTTTATTTTTTTGTGAACATTAATTAAATTAATATTTCACAATTTATGAAAAATATTTTTATAAAATAAATTACAATTTTGAAATCATCATATAGAAATTATCTTAGGATTAATTTTTGTGATTTTTATGAAATGTTTGATTTTGTGATAAACAGTGATAAATCCAAAATTTCAATTTAAAAATGATTTTTCGAATTTATTTATAAATATAAATTATAATTTAAAATTGTTTTAAAGTATAATTATTTCAATTATACATCCATTAATCCAATTTAGTTTATTGTAAACAATTTCGAAAACAATTATGATATAAAAACTTTGTAAACATTTGGACATTTCTCTTTAATAAATTACATTCCCATTACATCTATAAGATTAATATTATAATAAAATTTTCCACATATAAGAATTAAATTTCGAACACAAAATTCCATATTTATAATTACTGTAATTTTTATTTTCTATTAATGTTAACATGATTTTTTGACCAAGATAAATAGTGAAAATAGTAAAAATAAATTATAGTGGTTAAGTTAAAAATGGATTTACGAAGGGGTTAAACTAAAACGATAATGATTAAAAATGAAAAATAAACCTATTCAAAATAAATTTTATGGAAATATTTTATCCTTATCAAATCGTGGATCATTAATGTTTCATTTTGTAGAAATATAGCATGAAAAATCGGTGGTATGATTGAATATTTAAAAAAAAATACTAGTTTGTCACTCACATCACTTATAAATAGCAACTCACTCTCCTCTATTCTTTACCCCATCATAAACTTTTGGTTCTTCCAATAGTATACCAAATCACTTACCTAATAACATACTCTCATTCTAGAATCCATATATTAGATATAAATCCTACCCACGAAAGATTTTTGTTCAAATCTATGGAGAATACCCAAAGAAGACGAAACATTCATCAATAATTGACTTTGTTCTGTTTATTCCCCCAAATACATCAATTATTAGTATATAATGATTATATAATAACCTTAGTATATTCCATATACCTATATGTTGTTATTTTTAGGTAAATACCTATAATAATCTCCCCTTCCATCAAATGGTTTACGAAATCATTTTTTATGTGTACGGCGGACTACAGCCACACAAACCAGTGCCATTCGTTTTTCCATTACCAACTATCATGGTTATAAATAATTATATAATTATTATTTATATCTTATAATTATGAAATTATAATAAACATTTAATTATTATATCATACATACCTTCATACTCTCCATTTCATAGGAATAAGACAATGTCGCTTGTTTCTACGACAGAATACTACCACGCAAAGAGATGTTATTCAGTTAGGCATCAAATTGAAGGTAATACAGATGAGTTTAATGAAAATATGTGATATATGTGACATAAAAATAATTGTGGAATTATAAACTACAATTTACTGTTATTTCTTTCAATCAGACAAGAAAATGGAAATATCAGTCATACGATTGTATGTCCTACTGTCTCCATGAAAAGTCTATTTCATTTCCTATCACTAAAAATTATGGACTACTATAAATACATATAAAAAGAATATAAATGATATTAATATAATGTTTTATATTATATATATTATGACACCATGATTTATGTTAGAAAATAAAATGTAACATGTCAAAATATACACTATAAACAAAGAATTTAATGCCAAAAATTTTACTTTAATAAGGAATTGGTAATAAATGGGGCCTAAAAGGTCATAAGAAAATAATATATGCTATGATATATATAAATATGGTTATTTAATATTTTTATAATAAACTTATATTTATTATACATGATGTTTTAACTTGTATAATGGATGTCAAATGTAATGGTAAGGGATTTTTGACACAATTTTACTTCTTTGATACACATGGTATGTTATACACCTATATTCTTTCATGATGGTTATATACTGCACCATTGATCGGTAATATAAAAAATTTATTTATCCAAATTGTATCTTAAGATTAATTTTTTTTATTCATTCATGGTTAATATAATTCAATGTTACCAATGTGGTAAGGATTTTATGTTATAATCTCATTGTTTTTAGGACTATTTTTTTATGTTTACCATGATAAAATATTATGATTAATAAACATAAAAAGTCAGGAATTTTCTTCTTGAGTAGTGATTCATGATATTTTTATGTAATATATCTCTTTTTATACTTTTGGGTACATAATATAATTAAAAAACTATTTTTATGGAAACCCAAAAATATTTATCTATTTGGTTGGAAATTCATTTTCATCCAAAACTAAGGTTTCTAAATTTTTCTTATAAACAATTTAGTATTTTAATATGAGCTATTAAAATAAATTTATACAAATTTTTGAATTTTATAATTTTTTTGAAAGGAATCTTCATGTCAATTTCCAAACAATACCCATTTGGATTTTTCTAAAATTGTTAACACTGTCTTTGTGTTAACGTGTAAGACATGAGAAAAACATCCCATCATCATGTCCATTATTTGAAATAATTATTAATTTATATATTTTAATTTTTAGTTTATGATAAAATTATTTTCAAATTTGTTTATTTTTTTAAAATTATTTTTCAATTCTAAAAGTATATTTTCCTCAATAAATGTTCTAAATAATTGATCAAAAACATATTCCATCTAAGATGTTATCCTTTGATGTAAATATTTATTTTCTTGGAATATGAACCAAGGATACCATTCTTATTATTTATCTATATAGTATATCATGATAAGATGTTTCTAAAACCAACTTCTCTTCCACAGGTTATACCATGATAGAACTCTCATAAAACCCACATGTTTTCACATATTATGTTTTGATGAAATGATGAAATGAATATTAATCCTATCACTTTTCCATAAGTCATGATATGATTAAATGTTTATGAACCCCATTTCATGACATGGGTTATGATATAACTAATGTTTGTGATCTTGCAGAACACATAAATATGATTATAATTATGATAATGGTGTGTCCAATATCTCTAAATAATGTATTGGGTAATTATTTATATCTCATTAAATATATAGGACTAAAACAGGGAGTCAACTCACATTAGTATGGGTCTTTGTGTACTATGACGGTCTTGGGAGTAAAATTGACATGTTTTATGGGTTTGGGAGTGAACCCATTCCACTATAATTTCTATGGAACTAAGCCTTGAGTAATATGGAAATGATTTTATATGGTCACATGTATTCCATAAATCAATGTATTATGACAATTTTATGATCTCATGGCTCAATTTCATTGAATCCATTATTATTCTTATCTTATTAACTGACAATATTTATTCCATTACTCAATAGTATGATCTTTGGTATGCAGGGTATGGGTTTTCAATTCTATAATCTTGTTATCATACCCTTATGTTCATGTTTTTCATACATATATATCTTTTTAACCACTACTGAGAATTTGATATGAACCTTTATTATACTTCTTTTACCCCGGTTATGAAGAAAAGTATTATGTATGATATTTCTAATAAGGCTTCATGTTATGAATATCTTAGTGGGAGATGATGTAGTTTATGTATTAAGTGGGTGTTTTAGTTTCAACATTTCCAAATACACTAATCTATTATGGTCCTTAGGCTTGTGTTTCAATAATGTAATAAATAGTCCTAAAAAATAATGTAATATCTATGTATGATAATTTTGGGTCATTATAATGAGTCTTGTATAATACCTTGGTTTCCATCCCAACAAACACTAGGATATTATCCAACATGGTAACTTATCAAAACAATTACGACCCCCATTGCCCAATATAGGTTCTTCTGGTGTGTTTTATCCTCACTCAAACATACCCTTGGAAAATTCCCCGGAGGTCATCAGTTCGGATCACTACTCCAGGAAAAGCATGTGTAACTATGGATTTATAATTAGGTAGGTTTTTAAATAGAGGGGTTCACCTTTTTTACATGGTTAATAACATTTATCCTTTTATGTATTAATTTTATAGGGGTGTTACATACTCGACAACATTAAATCACTACACCCTCATTGCGGACCTCAAACCTCAAACCCGGAGAGTTTCTCTATAATTCCAGGTTGGTTTTTTCTAGAAAACCAATTTGTAACATACTGAACCAAGTTTCCCAAAAAAAATAAAATACACCGGATCTT
Source organism: Viscum album (assembly GCA_963277665.1). Lineage (NCBI taxonomy): Eukaryota > Viridiplantae > Streptophyta > Magnoliopsida > Santalales > Viscaceae > Viscum > Viscum album. Next base: position 338,493,308 of record OY728140.1, read on the forward strand.
CCACATAATGAATTGGTAATTATAATCCCCATAGGCTGGAGACATGTGCTCAGACATCAACAACAACATGAGGGAATGATTTCTTCTAACTTGAACAAGAGGCATGTAATATATATACACAAAAGAATGAACGTCAGAAGATAAACCAGAAGAAATATATTTTACATAACATAAAATATAACAATAATAGATTCCAAAATAAAAATGATATAAAAATGAAATGATATAGGTCTAACAAAAATAAAGGACAACCAAAATGGCAGAAAACTACTCTTACGATATTTGAGAAATCTCCCACCATATCACCACAAGATACCAAAACCCAACTGAAAGAAACATGGCATCCTCAATACATCTCCTTTACATTCCCTACAAAAGTGATATAACTTGGAATTCACACCAATAAAGGGTTGGTCAAGGTGTGTGAAAAATAAGAGTAGTAAGTTCCCACCGAGATGTACCATACAACTCTATGAAAAAATAATCCTTGTATGAGAATTTAAATGAAATGTTGGCATGATAATTACAAAAATAATATTATTTCATATGAATGTTAAATAATTCCATTATTTTCATAGTTTTAAAACAATCCATGTAAATCAGTTTTAAAGAACATTTAAAACAATCAATTCATCAGTCAAAGAATTTATATGAAATCCAAAACAATATAAGACAAGAATAATGGTAAAAAAGACATGGATCACAATAGTCTAGCTAGCATCCTACAAGTACCAAAACCAATGAATAGTGTGAAACTATTTAATTATAAATTTATCCTAAAGAGTTTAGGAGCACCCACTAAGTGAACCCCCAAATAATTTAAACAAAAAATTTCTAAAAAAGCATGCATGTGGAGCATATGAGAACCCCAAGAGTGAAGCCAATAATAATAAAATTGATGATGGAACTATTTTACTCCTCCCACAAAATTACCTAAGTCTTACCTTGTTGTGAATTTATCAAATAATTTCAAATTGTTTCACGTTTCATAAATAATTATATAACCCTTTATTCCACTAAAACATTCTTTGGGAACGCCATCCTCAATCTATTTCACATTTTTTTGAAAAACATGCCTTTCATTAAGGAAAATAAGGCTGAAACAATATTTTACCAGAAATAATTTTTTTTACCCAAAATAATCATTCCAATTCATTTAAAAAATTAATACAAAAAAACTGAAATAATACGGTTCATCCAATGTTGGGCAGAGATGGAACCACCTAACCCAAAATCAGGTCGAATTCTCTCTACAATGGGATCCACCAAAACTCAACAGATTTTGCAGACAAAAAAAGAGTTTGTAATACTGATTACTATATCATATAAAAAAATTCAATAAAAAATAGAAAATTTCGAATTGTTATATCACACATACATCTATAATCACACTTAACTCACCATAACCAACATGAGGGTCAACCTTTGTGAGAAGATAAAAAAACAAACATATGAAGGATCAAGCTAGTGTCTCCATGTGGTCATAAAATAAAAATAACTAAGAATAATTATATTTCCACAATAGTGAAAAAAATATGTAGAATGTAAGCATAGATATCAGAATCCCCACACAACCAACACATATATCAAGAATCTAGAGAAGTGATCCAATAGGGGAGAAGGAACCCAAAATTTTCATAAAGATACAAGGATTTATGGAAGGAAAAAATTATTGAATGAATTTGGAGTCAAGAATCCAATATATAAAACCTAAAAGGACTGAAGGGTTTATGATTTAAACTAACAATTTATGGAATAAAATCCCCATAATACACATATGTTGGAAAATAAATCTTGTTTTTGATTTAACTGGGGATTTATTTAATATGTAAAAATATGTTTTATAGAATAAATGGATTTATTCTTGAAACTATTTCAAAATCTTATTCCCAATGATGTATATATGTCTTCAATATGTTTTACTATGTATAATGGTACTATAGGTTGTAACAAACCTATTATCTATGGATAAACTCTAAAAACATTTCTTATGAACTCTAAATCAAAAAAAAAACTCTCTTAAACATCAGAAGTGAATACCTTTTCATCTAGGAGGTTACATGATAAACATTCTTATGATATGTTTTATTTGACATGTTTCCTCATCAGAATCCATTTTTAGATGATGGAACATATAATTTAACAGTAATTTTTGAATTACATTATATGGGTTAATTTGATTAATATTGATTCAGGGGTATTATTTGTTTTAGTGTGATTGTGCTAGTCATTCACTATCACGAATTGTTTTTTGTTATTGATGATTTTTACTGAAAACAAGGTCATGAAAATAATACTCATGAGGTGTCATGAGGTTTTCTATAAGGTGTTTTTAAGGTTTCTTTTACATGAAATGGATCACAGGTCCGGTGATTTTGAATGATTAGGATTTTTGAATTTTGGAAAAATATATATCAAAAATGGGTTTTTAAATTAGATTTAAAATATTTTTGGGAAATAAATAATTTTTGGGGAAGGTACCTATAATTCTAGTGTTTTTAGAAATTTTTGTTTGGTGATTTTCAAATTTTCTAAAAGATCATGGATTCCAAAGAGTTTTTTGAAAAATTGTGTACATTTAGTGTCTACTTATTTTAGAAAGGTGAATCCTATTTTATAAATACCAGACTTCTATGATATTGGTTTTGGTTGGGGGCTTCCTTGAATATTTATTTGGGTTCTTCTCTTGTGTGTTGGGTCTGTTTAGAATGTTCTCTTTATGTTGAGCGACAGTGTTCATATGTTTTTAGAGTCCAGTAAAAGAAACTAGTTCCTATACCAAATTGGTTTTATTTTTATTGTTTTTGTACAGTATAGTCCTATTTTTTGGGATTTCTTATAAATTTGGTATTTCTATGTTATTTTAATAGTGACACACGTATCATTTTCATTATATTTATTCTTGTTCTTTAGAGCGAGTGGTTGAATTTGAGTTTTAATTTTTTTACTAGATGGAAAAATAAAGGATCAAATCTCCTACAAAAGAAATATTCTTATGATTGTGTGAAACATTACTCAGAACCCTTAATGCTAATAGAATATAATAGTTTGGTGATCGAGATGTCTTTGTTTGAAATGGGTGTTGATATTCTAGATTTTTTAAAAATGGGTGTGGTTGAGTACTATTTTTTTGGGTGGTTGATGTGCATTGGAACTCTGATATTAGAGGGTTGTTCACATCTATTCAATACATTTTGTAATGGTAAAGACATTATTAATAGTGATTATATTTTTTTATTAGGTAAATGATAATGTTACTCTCAGAGTGGGGAGAATCTTATCGATCATGGGAATACGACCCATATGTTGGATGGGTAATGGGTATAGTGGAACTAATTAGTTTATATATGAAATTATACTAGGATAAGAGTGAATGTATAGATCTAATTTTGTGATTTAGTTTTTGTTTTAGGAAAATTATTTGTGTTTTCATTAGACTGAGGTTGTAACATTAAATAATCTTAGATTTAGTCAGATCAAAGGCGTGTTGATTCTTGTGGTGAGGTCAAATGACAGATATGGTTTGTTAAGGAAATGACTATGAAAATAAAACTATGTTTTGAGTTTGGATATCAATGTTGGAATTAGGATGATTCAATGATATGTTTGGCATTACGGATTTATGAATGTCTTGGGTAATATGGGGACACATCGATGGTTGACACCATGAATATTTTATTGATGGTTATCAGAGGTGATATAATGGGTGGCCTATATGATATTGTATGTTTTTATGTGGAAATAAAATCAAAACAATCATTTATGATACGATTAGGTTGTTTTGAAGATATGAATATGCTTTTTGGAGAAAAGCCAGTGTATTTGGTCTTGGTTTTGATGTGAGAATCATAAGAATGTTGAGTGTTTGATCATATAAAAAACCCAATTTGTGGATATTTAATGACTCAGGTTGGTTAGAGTACTACCATGTATTCATAGTTATGATAAGAATTATGGTGGGGTTTTTTTATGAGTTTCATCATTTCTGGTTGAGAAATTTTGAGGAATTTTGAATTTTAGTCCTGAGAGGGGGTTGTTTTGTGAACTAAGGATAAGATTGGAATTTTAATTACTTGACCTTATCATGAATATGTTTTTGTATGAGGAATTAGATCCATATTTTATTTGGGTTCTCGAATAATCATTAGAGATATTTCTGGTGGGACCTAGCAGCAAAACTTCTGTATTGGTAATTTTTCACATTGCAACAAGAAAATTATACAACATTGGACAATATAATTCATTTGTATTGTGCTATGATATATATGATTTATTTATATAATGGTCTACGTTTATAAATTATGTTCTATATATGTTTTCTATTCCATTATCTAGAGGTATCACTAAGAAATAATGTCTGACCTTCTGTAGGTGCTCTGCTCGTGGTTAGTCGTGATGTGAATACTTTTGTTGTGTCTCAAGATTGACACAGGAAGAATTTTTGAAATTGTTGATTGGTATTTTCTGGTGTATATTGTTTCAAATCCCCCTGTGATTTCGTAGTGTGGTTCATGTGGTATTATCTGACATTGAACCCCCCATCCCCCTTTATTCCCCTTGTGTTCCCTTTAATATGGACTATTCATGAGTGCTTCATCACACTGATTCATAGAAAAATATCTCATTCTAATCCACCAGTTATTCCCCCTTGTTATTAATATTTTATATTTCAAATTATTAGGGAATTACAGAGACAATTTCATTGGACAATATTGTAATTTTCACATGATATTGGGATTTTATGTGATTCTTGTGGATAACATCTGAGAAGGTATTATTGAAGAAAAAATTTGTTATTCTCATTGAGATATATTTTTTCTACAAACTGAATTAGGGGTATTAGATATTTTGGGTTAAATTATTTATTTTTTTGAGTAATTGATTTATGTAATTTTTTGTCTTAGTTCTAGGTGTGTTCCCAGGTGTGGAATGTACCCAAATTTTCTAGGATTCATTGTCCTACGGTTTCCTGATGAGTTCAGTATTGATAATCGTGATATTGTATTTCAGAGTTAAATTATTAATTTCTAATTTTAGTTGTATTTGTTAATCAGATAGGTTCTCATGGGCATAAAATAGGATGTTATTAACTTGTGATGGATTAATGGATCACTTGATGAGTTGGGTGGCTTGTAATTTTTTATTTTCTTATACTCATGGATATTTTATGCTTTTATACAATCATTTTAATATTAATCTATATTTTCCTTGACTTTTGGGATATCACTATAACTTTGGGATGGTATCATGTCATAATAATAGTCAACATGAACCAAAAAATATGGACAAGTAGTTTTATGGTGGTTCTTTACTCATTCAAGTGTTATTGGCCCCATTTGTGGATTTGTTATTTGAATGTGTAGGATTTCAAAGGGAAAAATAATTCCCTTTTAATTAGTTGTATTCAATTCAAATGCTATGTCAATGGGAAGTTAGTAATTTTAGAAATATTTTTTAAATTGTAATATAAAATTGGAATGCCCTTCATAAAAAATGTTTTGGTTGGGTTTTAAAAAAAATCCAATTATGACTTAGATACGACATGATTCCATTTGATATGGTTTTAAAATAGCATTTCAATAAGCATTTAATATAATATAGAAGGATTTTTGAGCTAGTTTTGGTCCATTCAACATTGTGGGGGTGATTCCCTATTTTCTAATGCTTCTATGGTTATTTTTCTTCGTAGTTGTGCTTTTATGTTGTACCGTTGTTACATGAAAATACATAATCACTGTTTAAAATAATAAGAATTATTCGGTTTTCATCAAAGGGATGAGTTGTTCTAGATGGATTTCAAAAAACCTTCAGAGGGATGAGGTAGGACATAGTAAGATCTTTATGTGAGAGGATATGTCTGAGTGACTTATTCCCATGTGATGAGTTCGTGAGTTATGAGACATGTTTCATTCACTTTTTCTTAATTCCTATATATACTAATTATGTTATTGTGATTGGAGGTGGACCTTAGGTAGGAAAGAGGCATTGAGTTATAACCATGCATTGAGTATGAATCATTATATTGAGATTATAGAAAATGGTGTGGTTGACCAGTCATGGGTCATGGAAAACCCTATGTGAGAGGGATTTAACATGATGTGATGCATGGTGTTGATAATGAACCCTAACATCCATGATATGGTAGTGGGTTTGGATCTAGACATTAGACCATACCCTATTCATTTTTGTAGTTGGCTGATGTATTCAATAACACCTACCCCAGGTATTCAATTATTGGTTGGGATTAGGGATATGGAATGAAACACTACTCGAAATCATCATGTATCGGTTGGGTTATGGTACGGCGTGACTTCTTCATTTTATTATACGACTGATGATCATTTTTTCAGGTGTTATGGCTATTAGTTAACACGTGGTGATTTGAATTGTATACATGTATAAGCATTGTGTGTTGTCTTTTAGGCTTGGTTTGTTTCATATACATGATATAATATCATATATTTATTACATGCACAATAACTTTATCTCATCAACATTCTCTATGGTTAAGGCATTGACTATTTCTAATGGTTTATTTGACTCACTGTTTACCAGAATAAAAGATATGATTTCTCATGTTTGCGAAAAGACATTCCTATTTTCACTAATGATATAGGTAATTCATGGATGTATACATATTGTATAAGTGATTCTGGATGTGGTGTCCTAGAATTTATCAGGATGAATATGTGTGTTGGGAGATAGTCCAATGTATTTATTTTTAGTTTTTTCTTAGTATATACTAGACAATGCATATTTTATATTATATTTGATCCCATTTTTATCTATTGATTCAGCATTAATTTTTTTTCAAAACATAAATAGTTTAATTATTTCTATTATTGACAGTAGGAACCCTATTTGGATCTATTTTTTTCTTACAATTTGTTATGATGTCCATTATTATGACAGGTTATGCTGAATTTTTAGTAAATTTGTAAAAGAATCAAATTTTTTGAGGGAATAGTATCCCTAGAGCTTTGTTGGACCCTCATGTATCTTTTTGTATATGGGGAGGAAATCCTGAGATTATTTGATTACTCTAATTAGGTTCAATTAAAGTGATATGAACTAGGTTGTTACAACATGATATGCCTTGACATTAAGTATATTCATTTGTATATTGGGTGAGATTGGCCTAGGTGAGGATAATGGTTAGTTGGTTCGGTGCATGAATATAGGTTTATTAAAATAGAGTCATGATAACATGATTTGGGTCATGTGATTGAGTTGTATAGAAGTTTACATTAATTGGGTTTTATTGAGATTAAGTTGTATTACAGGTAGGAACTAGTGATAGAGATTTTAGTGGATCAATATTCCATGTTGAGGAGGGTGAAAATTCACATGGAATTTTAGGAGAAAAGTATCACTATGTGAGGGTTCATGAATACTGGTCATAGGTGGTGATCGATTGTATTATAGGTCCATAAAATGAATCTTGTTAGGGTTTGTTGAGGAATTATTCAGGTTGTTGATGAAACTGAAATGTGCTATATTTATTTGATACTCATGGGAATAGTGACCTGGAGGTATGTTTGGTTTCATTCCCTCTTCCATAAGAGTTTATTTTGATGATATAAAGTATATTATGGTATGTTCTATTAAGAATTTTCATCCTAGTCAGGTATTTCCTAGGTTGGTTCAGAATGGATCAGGAAGAGTGGTATGTGTGTGGTGATGTTAGTTATTGGGGAAGGTAATCAAGGAGTGATATATGGGGTGCTATATTATGGTGATCACACCATTGTAATTTTAGGGGTTGTGGCCCGGTTTAAGGAGGTTTTTTTTATGTTTGAGGTTCTGTTCATACTGAGCTAAGAGTGTGATTCAATTAGTGTTTTTCATTGGTTTTCAAGTAGTAGAGTGATGGTCATATATAGTCATTTCATTTTTTAATGGATGAATAATAAGAAATAGGGATAGGTTATTTGGTTTTCTTATTTTTGATAATAATAATCCTATAGTTAGGAGAATCTTATTGGTTATGGGAGAAACACACTTGTGTTTCATGAGTTGTGTTTGTAGTGATATTAGTTGGAAATATGGTTTTAGGTGAATAAATATTTCACCACACCAGTAGATATTTTTATATATTGTTCCTTAGTAAATACAATTATTATGATTCATATGTAGTTTTAGGATTGGTTAGTTAAATGGAATCATCCTCAGGATAGTTTTAATATGCTTCGATGGTGAGTCATATTTGGTAAGCACATGCACCTATAGAAAGAATTTGGTGGTTGGTTGGGTTGATTGGTTATTCTCTATATAATTACACTTGGAGTCAGTTGTGGACATCTAGGTTAGTATTTAGAAAACCTCATGACTCATTTAAGAGTTTAGGTGTTGGGATCAGATGATGGGATAACACATCAATATGTGAAACTAAACATTTTTTGGAGACGTTTTTCATAGGGGGACCAACTAGTGCTTTTGAGTGGAATTGGATACTATGATTGAATCATCTATGTATTTAGAACAAAAGTGGAGGGTCATTAGACGACTTCAAGATAATTTTCTTATATGTTATTTATATTTTTGGGAGCATCATATCTATGCTTCAATTTCATTTAATTCAATCCTTATGGTAGGGAGTACCATAAACCTCATATTGGATTTTATAATGTGATTATGGCGTATGAGGACATAATGGTGTGGGTTAGCACCATCTTTTTGTTTTTCAGTAGTGTGTGGGCGAATAAACTTCTAGTGTAATGATCACTTTATAGAATGAATTTTCATAGATGAAGTGTGTTTAGAGTTCAAATATTGAACATGGTGAGTTTTTAGTGAATTGAAAAGCTAGGTAAGCTAATTTTGATTTTTATACAACTATTTATGTTTATTTTTTGGAACAGTATGTTGTAGTGGGGAGTTTTAATGGCCTGTAAAATTTTCTATCATTATTTTTTTAGGAATTATGAATTACAGAGACAGTGAATGTGTTGTTTCTTGAATTGGGGTTCAGATTGACAATATAAACCAATTTACATCACTAAAATAATTTTTTTGTTTAAAGAGGCATGAATTGGTGTTAGAGTACTCATGTATTTCATGTAAAAGGGATCTATTTGACCTATAATAGATATTTCATTTATTGGTAGCTGCAACATCACATCCAGAGGTTCTACTTTGTGGTGGACTTTTTCAAGGGGAAGTTCATGGTGTTGAGGAGTCCATTATTCCGTAGAGGGACCCCATAGGCGGATCCCTTTTAAATGAAAATGAGTGGACCTGAAATATGGGGAGGGACTTGATATTGGGTTCCCTACCCCAGCATGGATGTCTATTCCACAGCCATGGGGCCACACCTCTACCTGGCACTAGCCCTCATCAAGGGGATCCCAACACCACATGGGTTTGTCTGATGGAGAGACCTTAGGATGAAGGGCATCATGATTCCACCAAGGTTGTATGTATGATGAAGCCTTTTTTGACACTATAGTTGGGGACCTTGGGTCAGGTATCCTATTATCACACTACAGAAATTCCACCAACATGTTTTTTGTGGGGGGGAGGTAGACTGGTAATTTATTACTCTCAAATCATTGAATTTATTGTAAATGAATCATTAAGAGAAGACCATTAAAAAAGATGTTCCATCCCTTCTTATTCCTTCAATCCCCTATGTCAGGGGAATGATTTTAGAAGATTATAGCTTTGATCTTCATTTTATATCCATTCGTTTGGTTTCCCGCCAAAACCCTTTCATTTTGGACAAATTATTATATGGTTTTGAAGAAGGTTTTAGAGACCTTGACCCAAATAGCCAAGAGTTAGTTCTGATTTTAATAAATTAGTATATAATTCAAGTAATAACATCCCAAAGGACCAAAGAGTTTATTACTATTGTTAAACTAGATATATTCATGATTTCATTATTTCATTTGAATAAAAAAATATAGAATAATTTATTGGGGAATACAATTATCCACTCTAGTATTTTTTTCATATCTTTCGATGTACACATCATGGATTCTTGGTAAAGGAAACAAAATAAGGGTGAACTAGAATTATTATTAAGGTTTAATTATAGAAGAATCTATCAAGAAACAAACAGAAAAATCAATATGGAGAGGTAAATCAATGAACAAACATGATATTTAAATAATTTTACAAGCTTAATAAATATAGAAATGTAACATTATGAAAAAAAATCTACTTAATAAATAACATGAATATCATAATTGGATATGGTATAATAAATATAGAAATGTAACAAACTATATACACATGTAATTTAATCAATAAAAATATAATTAAATACATCCATAAAAAATTTCATAGTTAAAATATAATGGATAATAATAACTAAATATGTAGTCAATGCAATGTGTAATTATTGGACCTCATGTTTCCCAAGGAAATTATAACCTGCCATTAAGATCTTACATTATGAAAGTTTAAAACATATGGTTAGAAACCCATTTAACAAATTCAAGCCAATTGATTCTTCTATAGATACTACCAATGCATTGAGGGGATATCTATAATAGGGCCCCACCCATGTCATTCATGTACAAAGAATTACTCATATATTGAATAATAAATTTTAATTTGTAAATAATGTGTCTTATCATTAAGTATAAACATTGAGTAAAGAATATAGTTTTATCAATATTTTCCCATATAAATAAATGCATTTCAATATAGAACATAGTTTGTATAAATGATGTATATTTCTAGAAATAAAAATATATATGATATATATTTTTGATATTTAAGGGTAATTTAACGTTTAATGATCACTTGAATGTGAATATTTCAAGGTAATTTTGATGACTAAAAAATATTCAAGAATATTAATTTTAATAGTTTCCTTGGTCAAAATCATCATAAACTATCCATAGGAATAATAATAATTTCACCATTAAAACATATAACAACTGGAGTGATAATAAAGGGTTGTAGTTATCTATAAAAATAAATACCATAAAAAAATAATTAAACAAATTCTTGAGGAAAATATAATTTTCTTTTTTGAAATCACATTTAAAAATTAAACTTTCATTGAAAATTTTGAAAATAATTTTCATTTTAAATATTATTAGAAACATATAAATTAATATTTATAACAATTGAGTAGTCATTATATCTAAAATTCCATTTATCCTGTACATGTGAAAACAAAGATTCCATTCACTTTTTCAGTAAAATCCAAACAATCATTGTTTTAAAAATGACATAAATATTTAATTGAAAAAAATTGATGAGAAAAAGTGTGTAAAATGTATTTAATATATCATTTGGATAAGGTTACAATAATTTCTTTTATTCATTTTTAGAAAACATTGTTTTTTAAGAAAACAGATTTCCAACCAAAGAGTGAAATAAAGATTATTTTTATTAAAATTATTTTAGCTATTATTTTATTTACTAAAGAGTTAAAAATGATAATATTATTTTAAAATATAATATAATAAATTGATTATAAGAAAATATAACTGATTATAAAACAATTATAAAATTATTTCCCTTAAATAAATTCATGTATAAACAACCATGATCAAAATGAGATTGTGAATTAAACACTAAAAATATCATAATTCTAAAGTTAGAATTAACCAATAAATAGACTTTGAATGTAATTAAACATTAAAAAACTTCATATAAAAGAATATATAGTCAAAATTAATTACACAAATAAACATAGGATATCACACACAACTAAGGATTAATATAACCTAATGAAAAGAAATTGATTTTTAAAATTCATTACCACTATGTATCATTTAATTCAAATTCAATTTAATGAAATAATAAAAATTAAAACAAAAAATACCATTAATAATGAAGTATTTAATATTTTACATGTCAGATGTGTAGTATATTTACTGTATAAATGAAACTTGTTGCATAATATTATAACGTGCCACAATGAAATCAAAGTCAGATGAAATCCCTCAAGTCATGATTAATTTTATTTGGACATGTTTTAACATTTTGTAGAGTGGTTCTAAACATTTTATTATCTTATTAAAGAACCATATTAAGAATTTTTATATAACATATTATACTTTTATTAATCTTATTAGTTTTTAATTAAAAGCATTCATTATTGTCATTGTTTTAGGTGTTAACTACCGCGTTTTCTCATGCGCCTTTCATCATGATGGATTCGGTTCATTTTCTAGTTATATAGATATATCATCTCCCATAAAATAATCATGATATAATAATCATATTTTTACACAAATTTTACATTTAATATAATTCAGGAATGATTGTTTTGAAAAATAGACATTGTTACAATCATGGAGATGGTAGGCTATAGGTATGCAAGAGTAATGTATCCATTTTTCAATGATCAATATTGAATGGATTTAGGTAATATTTTATAATTATTTAATGAAAATAATATCATATATACCATATTATTTATTTATTTCTTAAAATATGTATCATTCTTGTAGTGTGGTTATGCAAAGATAGTTACATCACGTTGAGATGGTGGTAGTCAAAATGTACTTGAACGATGTTATCATTTCAGAGATTAAAAAATAAAATGATATATTATTTGTTCAAAATGATAAACATGTTATGAATATAGAAATTAATAAATTTATATCAAATAAATTCATTAAATCTATCCTTATTTCATTCCATGTGAATCATTACTCGAAAGCAAATCACATTGCTCAGTGGGATGGTAGTTCGCCGTACGCACGAGCGATATTATCATATCCCTAATGGAGTGGAATGTAAAATGGTATATATGATATAATTAATATAAAATTATAATTATGTTAAAAATATCATATGTATAATTAATATCCATCATCATATGAAACCGTGAGAGGTGGTAATGGAAAAATGAATTACATCAGTTTGTGAGGCGGTAGTCCGTCACACACACGAAGAATGATTTCATAACCCATTTGAAGGATGTGGAGGTGGTTTTAGGTCATTTAAATATAGTAAAAAAATAAAAATATAGGTATTATAATGAGGTTATTATATAATAATGGTTCAATAATAAGTTAATGAGGTGTTGAAATTAATAAATTAAAGACGCTTGTTGAAGAGCATTATATCTTATCTATGTATCCTTTGTTGGATTTCAAAAAAACTTTCATAGGATGGATTTCTACTCCAACTAGGGTATTTCATATGAGTGAAGGGATTTTCGTAAGTTATTTGGTTAGGGATTTGGTGAACCAAAATATTTTTATGTTGTGATGAAGAGTGGATATGAGGTGGCCATTTATAAGTGAGGTTAGTGACACACATGTATTTTTTGACAGAAAATTATCCTTTTTTCATCAATACACAATTAAAGAAGAAGTTAGAAACCATAATATTAAATAACTAAAGGATATGAAAAATCAATTGAAAAACATATTATGTCTTTCAGAACAAATTTAGCTACATAATTTCTAGGAGAGAGTGCTAACATGAGTATCTGGATCATCTATTAAGAAGTCTTCAAAATGATACATTTTGAAAATATTCCATTAAACCAACATTTTTATCATTTTAAAATCCCAAAAAATGTCTATTATAGAAAATAAAATAGATAGGGAGTAAATATGGAAATAAAATAGGTGTTAGACCATATGGTATGTCATTTTTAACCCTTATATTCTTAGTTTAACCCTCGATAAATCCACTTTTATCTTAACTATAGTAAATAATATATACTATTTCCCCTATGAATTTTGGTAAAAATATTTGTTGAAATTATTTAAAATAATAAGTTATGATGATTAAAAATATTTAATTCTACTTCCAAACAAAATTACCATAATTTTAAAATGCTGATTTTAATTCAATCCTTCAAGAGCGATGAGAAATTCGGGTTTTTTTTAGAGAAATTCATGTTTTTAAGAGAAAATGTTCAAAAGGTTACATAGTTTCTATACCCAAATTAAATATGAAATTAGTTCTAACTACAGAAATTTAATTAATTTAAATATAAATCAAATAATTTTACTTTGAAACCAATTTAAAATATAATTTAACTTGATAATAAATCTAAAATAAATTTCTATTTTGAATTAAAATTTTGTATTTTTCAATATTCACCTGAAAATGAAACATTTTATAAAAATAAAAAAATTCAACTAAAGATAATTTTTTTATCTGATTACAAAAATTTCATTAATTTTATTAAATTAATTTTATAAATTTTGAAGTATTTTTTTTCATAATGTATGAAAATTGAGATTAATTAGTCTTTTAGATAAATATAGTATTTCATAAAATTTATCATTTTCTTTTAAATGATTATTATTTCATTTCCTTTCAAACAGATAGCTATAATTTTCATAATTTTTTTAGTAGTATTCATACCCTCTAATTTAATGGCTAATTCATTGTTGTTAAATTAAATATTAATAATCAACATTTTTTAAACTCGGTGGTGCTTGTAATGTAAACTAAACTTATTATTGTGTGTATCACAAGCTAATATTATTGTTGCATGTAACATAAACAAAACTCATTGTTTTATGTAATTAAATACATTCAATATATTTAATTATTTTAAAAATTAATATCTCATAATGTCTCGTGGTGTTATATTTTCTTCAAAGTGTCGCATTGCGTGTCACATATTCTATAGAATATAATGTTATTATTTTATAATTTTGGGGTGCTACACTAATTATATGAAATCTTAGACATAATATTACATTTAATACCAGAAATTTAGAAAATGTTACATTATATAAAATTTCATTACCTTTTGGGTTTTAATATTAATTTAATTAGGGGAAAATAAATAATAATAAATCCCATTTATATATGAACTAATATACATTTGTTAAACTATTTAAGAAATAACTTAATCCATGATAAGTCTTGAATAAATCCTAAATATTATCAACATAGACTAATATTCTAGAAATATCATGTGTAATACATTTCGTCATTATATGGGTAAATCTAATCAAAAGAAGGGTGAGATCAAGCACTTAGTAAGGGACATCATATTACAGAAGCTATTATAGAAGAAACCAGGTGTGAATAATATTACCGGGAGTGAATGATAATCAAATAATACCATATATATGATCACATGACCCCGAAACAAATTAAAAGATAAACTAACAATATAAATTATCACATGGATAAAAATAAATGTTTTTATGGTGATGGAATGCATAATACCAAACGTCTCTATATTTACTACCACGTCCTTAGCAATGAGATTATTCCTTCAATCAAGGCTTCATCGAAGACATAATTTATTCCAAGAAGATAAAAAATAGTACATCATGTATACATTGGGAAGTTGTACACAAAATAACCAAACCATTTGTCACATGATACCAAACAATTCATTAGAAGAGATATTTAATATTAGCCCTCACCCTCCACTTCTTTGGGCACCATAAATTCATTATATGAATGATATGAATTTCAATAAAATGAATAATCAAATTTCCATATCAATTTTTCAAAAATATATATTGAGATAAAAACACACAGAATTTAAATACATTCCAATAGTATAAATGTAATAACGTGGACATAAGACAACTAGAAAACAATGTGAATGGTTAAACAACATATAATCTTGGTGTAGCACAATGAATGTCAATGGATGTAGATGTATATAAAAATCATCAAAAGGGTGAAATTTAAAAAATAATAAATACAGTGAGCATAGAGATAGTCATGATATAACATGTCATATATGTATTACATACGCTATATAAAATAAGGAAGTAATGAAACTCAAAATATATCTGAATGAAATTTTTTTTGAGATGAAACCCATTCGATATTGATAACTCTTGAATCAATGTAACATGAAAGATGAAAAATGAGGGAAAACATTGAATATCACGAACAGAAAAATATTAATGATATAATAAATAATATAGGAAATCAGTACAATATAAAAAGAAACTTGTTCCGAATCATGGAACATGTCTCTAGGAAATCAAATATTTTTTCAAAGAACCCATATTGTAAATGCAACATAAAAATAAAACATCATGATAAGATTACTATGAAATAGAGATTTAAATATCATGAATATATATAATGATTATAATTAATTGAAATTTTTAACACCACAAACTTCTATGGTACACTATTTATTATAATTCAATACCTTGCGCTACATGAAACACCAAGTTCAAGTGCACCACGACCTATCAAACTATCCATTTAAAAATCAGTTATGAATATTATTAACAAAATTTTGAATTTTATATATCTCATATAATTTTTACATTCACCTTATGTGTTTCTATGAAATTATATAAGTAAAAATTCAATTTTTCAGATAATAGAATTACTTTTTAAAAAATGTTGTTTTTCCACCTTTTAATGATGAACACTTTTTAATTCTAATATTTGACACTTTTATATATTAAATTTGACTAAATTAAATTCTTATTTATAATTGGGACCGAAAAATTTAATTTGGATAAATTTTTGGTGTTTTTATGATAACTTTCATATTTTAATGAATTGTGATGAATATTGTATTTTAATTCCAAACTACTTTTTCATCTAAATTATTCATATAGTTAGATTATCTTTTTAATAGGCTTAAAATTGTAAATCAATTAATTTTTTATAATTTAATCCTCTTTTGGTAATTTTTTGTATTTTGACATTGAAATTTGACTTAAGAATATGTCAATCTTTTGATAGTTTTTATTTTTTTACAACCTTCTCCCTAGTTTTGACAAGCATAAATAATTTTAAATTAATTTCCGCAAATTGTATGTTTTAAATTTTGAAAAATTGATTCCATATTTGGAATCTTAAGGTCCATATTGTGAAAATAGGTTCCTTTTGTTTTTAGAGATTATGAATAGTAACTTCTGTAATTATTTTTATTTACCATGGATAAAGGGTGAATTAGGTAAATAAGTTTAAAAAATAATATTATAATAACATAAAACTGATGTAACACATGTATTTATATTATTTTATGAGATATGTATGACCATGGGTTACCTTGGATCGATTTTAGGACCCCTTGGAGCCACTTGGGTGTGATAATGACCTTTTATAATGTCTAATTTAAAGAAAAGGGAAATATGGCATAAATCTGAATTTTTTAAATAAAACATTTTTAATTTGGTTTATATAAACAATATCTTCTGCTATAAATAGTCATTGGAAATACAAAGAGGTTTCCTACATCATGTAACTTTATTTTTAATTTTTATACGTCATATAATTAAATTTATTTATGACACCATAATGATGCAGTGTTTGCATAATTAATGATGGAATCAAATAAATGATAGTATTAATATGAAAATAAATTTAATTTGAATGTTTTAATGGCATAAATGAATTTTATAGTTTATTATGACATATTATATTTGAGTTAATTATTTTGGTTCTATGTAACTAATTTGATATGACTTCAAAACAAATTAATTACTAAATAGTGTCAAAATTGACAAAAATGAGTTTTTTAAAACAAATACTATTTTATTAAATGATATAATAGCCCTAAAAATCTAATATTCAACCAAATGACCTACATATTTTTTCAAATGTCATTAATTATCCACTTTTGGTTCTCTTTATATTTTATAGTAGCTATAGTAACCATATATTATTACAATACAAAAAGACATAGTAAGAGTTATTGTTTTTAACTAAGGGTTAAAGCCAAAAGATAAGGTTAAATTAATGACATAAACTTGTATAAAACCTATTGTATTAAAGTATTCAGACAAATAATCATCTTATCCTATAAATAATTCAAATTTTACTCATTATCAATCGAAAATAAATTAAAAATAAATTAATATTTCAATATTTTCCTAAAGTGCCCCTCACCACACTTATAAAATGGAACTTCTCCTTCACTTTTATTCACTCCACCAATTTCCTTTGGCTCGAAAAAATTCTACCCAAATCTCCACTCAAATTCCTTCAATTCATCATATAGGCCACCCTTTGGGATGAAAACCAACTTAAGGGGTCCTTTTGTGCAAATCAAAAGGAGACACCCAAAGAAGAGGAAATCATTCTATCCTATCTTTCAAAGTTCATTTCTTCTTATAATTTCTATTTATAAGTTGTTTCCATACCAAGAAATAAATACAGCATCATCTATATACTAATATGTTATGACAATCATCGGACAACTTTATTCATCATTTTTCTATCCTACAAATAATAATATCACCATGCATGCGTACGTACGTCTTACCGTCTCCACACCGAGGTTGTATTTGTTATTCCACATTACTTTATTTGTGTGGGTATAATGATGAGTATAATAGAAATAAATATGGAATATGACATTATTATGATTATGTATTATTAATATACCATCCATTTACATATCATTTAACCATTAAAGAAATGATATAGTCGCTTGTGCGTACGTACAGCTTACCATCTCCAAGATGCGACGAAACTCATCTTCCACATCCACCATCCAAGAAAGGGTATACATATATATATTAAATAATTATGAAATATATTACATAACAAGGATAATTTAATTCTATATATATGTGTGTCTACATATATCTCATTCACTTACTTCCTTATGATATGAAGACAGAAACATTGTTCATGTGTACGTACGGCCTACCATCTCCATGAACGATGTATTCCATTTCATATATCTATCTATAATATATAATTATAATATGAATATATATGATATATAAATCACATTATATATTCTGGAAGTAATTAAATCATGATCTATGTAATACGATCAAGAATAATAAGTAAAAACACATACGATAAACAAAGTGATTATTACCCGAAATGTTGCATTAAATTGGAATAGTTTATAAATGGGTAATATAAAGTCATGAAATAATCATATATGATATTGTAAATATTATTATGATTATTATATAAGTTAATAATATGTTTAAAAACATTATATAGGATTTTTAGACACATACAAAGATTATCAGACCTATGGTAAGGGTTAATTCCTCAATCTAATTATAATTCGAGATTGTTTATGTCTATGTATTTAGTGTGACATATTTATCATCCATGTTCATGTTTCATAAATATTTTTCAAATTCAATATTTTAAGGTTTTATGGAAGAGACTATTTTACTAGATCATCATTTTAAATGTTTTAAAGATTTATTTTTCTACATCTTTTTAATTAATTTACATGTTTTAAAAATGATTCTAAGGATTTATTTATATAGACATGTTGCTTAAAAATGATAATTAAATTCAAAATCAACAAAGTGGAATGGGAATATTTGATTCAGAAATTTATTTCAAATGATATCTTTTAAAAATTGTGTGACTTTTAAATGATTTCAAGGAAAAAATAGATATTTCTCTCAATGATTTTTCTTTATTATTTTCATTTATGTCAATATATTTAATTGGATTTTATTATTTATTGAGGTTGATATACTAAAAAACAATATTCAATATTTTATTGAATGATTTATGATATGTTTTATTGTGGATATGCTATTTTTATACCATTCGTGGTTTATGATTAAACTATTTACATATCGTTTGCTATTTTTAATACGAATTTTTACGTCATGTTTCACCCTTTTCATAATAAGAATTCATTGGACTTAGTAAGTGATGGGAGAAGCCCACTATAGACCCTCAATTCATTGGTCATCTCATGAGAAAATTATTTTGGGGTTTTGGATAATGTTTTTCCCAATTAGGTATGGTGTCTTGGTAGAATCCTTGACAGTTTGTTTAAGACATCCCACATTATAAATTCTCTCATTATAAGATTATTTATTGATTTTACATGTGATTATTCACCTAGTAGAATATCCATGTGAATGTTTAAATGGAATTATTTGATTTATTATTTCCATATTATGCTGAATATAATGTTTTACAAGGATTTGTTTTAGTTTTGTACCTTGCATTAAAAGTTTATGTTTATTTTTGATAGCTTCCGCTATATTGTTTATCCTTACTAAGAATCTGAACTCACCCCTTTATTATGTTTTATTTTCCTTGGATTCCAAGAATTTATTTATGATCTATATTTTGGGTTAAACTATCGGAATAATAGAGTAATAAAATGATTATCTATGATATGTATTATATTATAAATTGTGATGTAATGTTCATTTAAGTAATCTATTTTCCAAGAGTGATAAACTGATTGTTCCTTCTGGACATGATTCCATGTTATCATTCCAATGTATTGAAATAATTCACCTACTCTAGGCTTTTGGGGTTGGGGCATTACAGTTGGTATGAGAGGAATTTTATCAAAAACATTAGAAATACATTTAAAAAACAAAGATTATGGACTGTAACCCTAAGAGTAAATTTGATGATAAGTATAGAAGGACACCCAAGAATTTTGGTAATGTAGGGATTATGTGGATATTCCACGAAATACATCCATGTTGGGATACTAAAAGTGGATGTGGTTCTGGGATAGATAAACCTTGGGGTGAAAACTCTGATAAGGAGTTTCGAGATTGACTCTGGGTAACCTGGTACACGAAAATGGGCCTTTATATGCACCTGGTTTGACACTCCTAGGGTATATGCTTAAGGAAATTCATATTTTCATTACAAACCATTATGATGTATATATGACTAAATATTTCTTCAAAGAAACCATATTTATGATTAAGGATTAGATATGCATAAAATATTCAATTTATGTTATGTAATTCACTAGTTTGGAATTAGGAATTATGATTCATAACCTAATTTAATGTATGCCATTGTTTAGAAATGGAAGTTAGTAGAAGGAATGGAAAGTGAATCAATGCACATAATACATGTAGGGATTTCCCTCTTATTAAAGTCAATTATAGTGGATCTGGTGTTTCAACTAGTGTGAAATATCTCATAATCGTACTAGGATATCTAAATCAGGTTATGAATAAAAACCTTACCCGTATGGAGAACCTTGATCCACAACATAGAGGATCATTGTTAGACCACTCCATGAGACAAAATCCTCTAACAGTCAATGGGTCTATAAATCCATTTTTGGATGAGCATGGGATATGTTCTTTTTGGCACCGGAAAACATGTCCACAAAATTTTTCAGATGCTTCCATACATGAACAAAGATCGTAGCCCATTTTTCAAGATTTATTTGGTAGGTTGTAGATCCCGAATGGAGTTACATATTAGGAGTTATGGACATTTGAAGTTGGGCTAGAAAACTAGTTCATAAACCCCATTCGCGAAGCCCCTGCCGCGATCGCGGAGCACCGTCGTGAAGCAAGGAGGTGGAGGCTCCGCGAAGCCCTTTTACATTCACGACCTGCCATGAAGACACACCGTGAAGCAATGAGGCGGGATGCTCTGCGAACCCATTTGACATTCGCGACGCGCCGCGAAGACCCGTCGCAAAGCAAGGAGGTGGGAGGCTCCGCGAACACATTTGATGTTCACGATCCACCGTGGAGCAAGCTCCATCTTCGCGTCATGAGCTCTGCTTCATGGTGCCCCTTGCTTATAAATACCCATCACATCTCCTTCTCCAGACTGTGATTCGGCCCCTTGGGCGGCCGATCTCCCAGTTTGCGGTGCTCCGTTTTCCTTCACGAAGCAGCTCTACGACCCATGCTCCGCGAGCAGCTTCCTTCGCGTTGCTGCTCCGCGAGTCGATGCTCTGTGAGTCTATGCTCTGCGAGACGATTATCTTAAGCCCATAATCCAAAAGCCTAAGCTCCACGAGTCCATTCTCCGTGAGCCACCCTTGCTCCGCGAGATACCTTTTCTCTACGAGACCTTCACTCCGCGAGTCCATGCTTCGCGAGGCCATGCTCCGCGAAGCTACTTCATGAAGAGCTATCCATTGTGATGCCCCTACCTTCACACCCAGTAGTCCATACCGCGAGGCGTTTCCCCTGAACCCCCACTCGGGGGTCAGTGCTGGGCTACGTTCCCCACCCTCCGGGTTGGTCCCTTCACTATCGTCACTGACCCCCATGAAAAATGGAGTGTCGCACCGCGAACTTCTCAAGCTGGGATGTTGCAATTTTCCACTATTCCCCTATGCGTAGCCCTCTTCCTCTTATGGACGATCATGATTTGAGACACTCCTCTGCACACCATGAAACACCTTGAGTCGACATATTCTTATTGGTTCCTTTCACATTTCATGAGTAGAGATTCTCATCATCAATTCCCCGAGTCCCTTGAGTCAAACCATTCCTCAAGTAACTCCTCCAACCCCTATTACATGGCTCCTATTCCAGGTTGAACCAGAAAGGGCCGCCCTTGCATAAGTCCCAACACCATCCATTGATGGACACCTTATTCCCAATAGTCCTCCCTACACGACTCTAAACTACAGTACTCCCTATGTGCTAAACATAGGATGCCTCTTTCCCTATATGAGAGATGCCTTATTCTCCAGGAATAAGATGTCAGTAGTCCTATCTACATGACTCTAAACTGTAGTAATCCTTATATAATCAACATAGGATGCCTCTTACTCCAAACAAGAGATGCCTTACATTCCAACCATAAGATTCCAATAGTCCTATCTACATGACTATAAACTATAGTACACCCTATGTTCCAAACATAGGATGCCTCTTACTCCAAATAAGAGATGTCTCATTCTCCAACCATGAGATTCCAACAGTCCTTTCTATATGACTATAAACTATAGTACACCTTATATGATAAATATGATATGCCTCTTACTCTAAACAAGAGATGCCTTATGTTGCAAGCATAAGATGCTAACAGTCCTATCTACATGACTATAAACTGTAGTGAACCCTATGTTCCTAACATAGGATGCCTCTTGCTCCAAACAAGATATTCCTCATGCTCCAAGAAGGAGATACCAATAGTCCTTTCTACAAGACTCTAAACTATTATATTCCCTATGTTCCAAAAATAGGATGCCTCTTACTCCAAATTAGATATGTCTCATGCTCCAAGCATGAGATGTGAACGATCCTCTCTACATGTCTCTAAACTATAGTGTACTCGATGGTCCAAACATAGGATGCCTCTTGCTCCAAACAAGATATGCCTCATGCTCCAAGCATGAGATGCCTAATTTCATGACTACAGTGGCAAAATTTCAAGGGCGTTGGAATCCATTCAAAAATTCCATCACTCCACCTCACGCTTTGTGTGTCCTTCATTCGGATCATCATCCACTTTCATGTCTGAAGGGATCCCCTAATAGCCTGGTCCCATGTCGTCTCGGCTCACCTACTATATTGTGCCAACACCCCAGAAGACTTTGGACAAACACTCTGAGTCAGGTCCTGTGTTTCGAACACGGTCAGCAGTCGACCCTCATTTGATTGTCCCCAATTCATGCTAACACGATATGGATGTTGTGTTTAGGACACGACCAATAGTCAACCTACATTGTCACTCCACCCTCATTATGTTATGAATGTCAGGAATGTGATTCACACTTTTCATCTCCCTTTGTTCGGACTGATTCCAACACCCTTGGCATTATCCCGATTATGCACTATTGCATAGGTGAAGTCCTCAACCCGCTAGTTGATTGGGATGCCCTCATGGCCAGACATGAGGAAGACATTACGGGAAGCTTCCTTGTGTAAGCCCCATTCACCATTTTCGCTCCATAGTGGCACCCGGGAATCTCCTCGCGTAAGCCCCATCCACCATTGCCGCTCCATAGCGGCACCCAGGCAGCTTCCTAGCATAAGCCCAATCCACCGTTGCCGCTCTATAGTGGCACCTGGGAAGCTTTCATGCGTAAGACCCATGCACGATTGCCACTCAATAGCTGCACATGGGCCTCCATCCTGGAGTAAGACCCAATCTCCCTCTCCCTGGGCCGCCTAGAGCCTAAGCCTCATTTCACTTCCCACGGATGCACCTTTCACAATGTGATTGTATGTTCCTTGCCACCTCTTGTTTCTCACATCGAAATTGACTCACATGGGCTTAGATTAAGCATCGACCATGACAGCACCCTTGGCGGCCTAGAGTGTAAGCCCCACACTGTGAACTATTGGGACTTTGATCCATGTAAAGGCATGGTACGTAGGAAGCCTCCACGAGGTTCAAGCCCACCACCCATCAGAACAAGGTCCATCATCACGTCGGTTCTCTGACGCACCATCTCTATCTACAGGGAATTTGATCCATTTCAAGGCATGGTATGTATGAAGCCTCCCTGAGGTTCAAGCCCCCCATCCGGTCATTCCGACCCCATTCATGTCGGTTCACCAACACCAGGGCAGCCAAGAGTGTAGGCCCCACACACACCATCAATGAACTATGAGGACTTTGGTCGATTTAAAGGCGTGGTACGTAGGAAGCCTCCCTGAGGTTCAAGCCCACCAACACCCATTGGTCCCGACCATCTTGTCGTCGGTGTACCAAGACCCATCATGAACTATGATGAATATGATCCATGTTAAGGCATGGTAAGTAGGAATCCTCCCTGAGGTTCAAGCCCACCAACCATCGGACCAAGGTCCTTATTCACATCGGTTCACCGACGCCCCTCTTGAACTACGTGGACTTTGATTCCCTGCCACATGGATACGTAGGAAGACTCCCCGAGGTTCAATCCCATCACCCATGTCTCATCCTGATCTCTCCCTCGAGCTTTTGTGTTTCGGGAAAGTCATGACCCAACCTGGATGTTCTATTTCCTCCAGATCCCATCCATGCATGTATTCTCATAGGCCGCCTCCTTAGGTGTCCCATCATCCCATCGAACTACACGGACTTTGATTCCCTTCCACAGGGATACGTAGGAAGTCTCTTTTAGGCTCACGAACAACTTCACCATCGCCCTTGCGATGACCATACTCCATTCCCCTTCTCTTCATGACCCATCCTGATCCTTACCCGGGCTACCACATCCCGGTAGGGTCATGGAATCCACCTACTCCCTGCTCCTAGAAATACACAAGCAGGTAACCATGCATAAGCCCCAGCATGTCTCTGGGTAGTTGTCCTCTGTGTACACCAAGATTCATTACCCCTTCACAATATGTGGGTTTTGATCCCTATCCTCAAGACAGGGTACGTAGTAAACCTCCCTGAGGCTCAATCCCATCCATTGGTAAACCTTGGTGTCACCCATCCTGGGGTGAACTCTCCCTGATCCACCCTCAGTGGCGTTCCGATCAGCCATTACGGTATGACATCTCCCCTCCATGGGGTGCACCACCTCAGATCCATCCTCATTGGGTGTTTTGATCCATCCATCTTCCAGGTGTTCCCTCCTTGAGATGTACCAATCTGATTTGTCTCTATGGGACGTTCTGATCACCCTCATTCCATCTCTACAAGACTTCAAACTCGCGGCCTACCTCGTGATAAACATGAGATGCCTGAGGAAAACCTCGGATGAGACACCTTTGGCGTAAATGTCTCTGCAAGATGCTAAAATCACGACATACCGTGTGTTAATCATGGGAAGCTGAGGAAAACCTCAGATACATTCCTATGGAATATGATCCCCCACGAATGATATGGGATGGCTCGGGTTCTGTGCCTTTTAGATTCCCTCTTATGAGAAAGAATAAAGGTTCCTCTATGTCCACGCACCCAGACATTCCCCGACATGACTGATGTTGTCATCTACTCCGACAGAAGGTTGCTACCATGTCAAGAACCTATGCAATGTCCTGAAATAAGTACTGTAATTAACCAGAATTCATAGAGATATGGCATCGGGAATGAGATTCATGAACCACGACTTAATCTATGAGGGAGACCCGGACTAGGTGACGAGCTCCGAGGAGGAATCGATAGAAGCAAGAACCGACATCCCATTTTCCCGTTTTGATTAAGGAGTAGAAGTCCCTGAATAAAGAGTGAATACCGCCTGCCTCTTGAAAGCAGGAATGTGGGGAAACAGCTGTGTGTCCTCACAGATGGATGCACGCGCCCCGACGAAAGCATCGGAAACAGATCCATAGAAGAAATATTTATTTCTTTGGGATGTAACAAAAGAGAGAATGTTGTTATGGAAGTTTACCTTATCTCAGGAGATGCGGATCAACAGTGGTCATTAATTAAAAACACTAAGGAGGAAGAAGAAGTAGAAAATATTTAAATAAGGGATTTTAACAATACTTTCCTAGAGAAATACTTTTCTCATGAATAGTGAGTTGATATGGAAAGACAATTTCCAAGTCTGAGGAAGATGGAGGATGAGAATGTTGCAAAGTATGAGGCTGACTTCACAAGGTTAGCAAGGTATGTTGCAGACTACATATGTTACTCAAGAATTAAGATTGATAGATTATTTTATGGGTTAAACCCCTTCATTTGATAAGTAGTAGTCTTACAATCATTCACATCATATGAAGATTCAGACTCATGTGCTATGAAGATAGAAAAGCAATAAAATAAGTATTACGACATTAAATTAAAGAATGATAAGAATATAATGGTGGAGAAAGAGATGGATAAAGTGAAAAAGGAAGGATGGATTTTCCCTAATGTGATAACTTTTTGAAGAAACACCCTGGTACTTTCCTAAAATTAATGGGAGTTTTTATAAATGTAGAGAAAAATGTCACTAGGATCGTGATTGTAAGGGAACGAATGAAGGTACACAATGCTATAATTGTAAATATATGGGACAAAATGAAAATTATTTTCCAAATAATCAAGTAAATATAGCTCAGAAGAAGAAAATGGATCAAGGACAAGCTTATGTTGTTACTATGGTTGATGCGGAATAATTAATGTATTTGTGTTCTTGGATTCAAGAATTATATTCAGGTTATAAGAAGAATGTGATATATATAGGGACTATAATGTAGTACATTTTGTTTACATTAATGTTTTAATATGACAAATGTAATCGTATATTCAGTATGTTACAATAAGAGAAACATTACATTGTTTGGGGAATCTGATGTTACAATTTATTTTAGAAATCTAGAGACCTTTTAGAAAGAGTTGGAATAGAAATATTTTGGATAACTCTAAAGGTTGGAATGGATTAATTTTAACTTTGTATAGTATTGTTTAATGTTTAAACATTTCTTAAGGTTATTTTTGGAATGCTATAATAATATAGTTTGGGAAAAAGGACAACTCGGAGTTCGGACAACAACCCATCTTGTCGGACAAGACTGTAGGAATCAAACCCAAAACTGAAGTGCTATAAGGATTTGTTTCCTACCATTGGCCTATAAGAAGTCACTGGTAAGTATAACATAGTTTTATTTATTTAAATGGTATATGTTTTTATTTGTAACCATATACGATTAATATGAATAGAATATATTTTATGAGTTTTATTATCTTTTGAATAGAAAGATGATTTTGTGGTAGGAACTAGTTAACGAATGAAAATTTACATGAAAATTATGTATGCTTCCTCATGTTCTGAGTCTATGAAGTAATTATTCACCTATAGGGAAAATATCATAAACCCAAAAATATTTTGATAGTAAATTATTTTGTGATGAATCAAATGGTCCCTTGTATCATTGCAGATTTATAGCTTTCAGATTGTTAACATTCTCTTAATAATATTCTCTATCACTATCCATCATAACATGATGGTCATATTTTTCTTTCATGCCCATGTTTTCCTACATATAACCCCATTATTTTTTATTTATGGTATCATTCATATATAACAATCATTATTTTAAAATTGAGGTCTCATTATCACGTTTTTTGATGAGGGATTTCAAATAAGATATTTTGGAATGTCAAGCCCCTAGTTTTCAATCCTGAGTTTAAATTGTGAGGGATAAATTTATTTTATTAGGGGATAATATAACACCCCAATATTTCATGGTACACTTCTTCTTATAATTCAATAGCTTGCGCTACACATAGCACTGAGTTCAAGTGCACCACAACCTATCAAACTAGCTATTTAAAAAATGGTTATGAATAGTATTATCCACATTTTGAATTTTATATATCCCATATAATTTTAACAATCATATTATATGTTTCTTAGACATAATATAAAGGAAAATACAATTTTTTAGATAAAAGAAGTATTTTTTAAAAAAAATGCAATTTTTTCACCTTTTAAGGGAGAACCGTTTTTAAATATAATTTTTGACACTATTATATATTTAATTTGATGAAATTAAATTCTTCGTTAAATATGTGACATAAGAATTTATTCTGGATAATTTATTGGTATTTTTCTAATAACTTTCATATTTTAATTAATAGTGAAAAATACTACATTTTAAATCAAAACTACATTTTCTTCTAAATTCATTATAAGGTTAGAATATATTTTTAATTTTTTTATTCCATAATTAGATTAATTTTTTAACATTTAATTAATTATTTATTAATTTTAAGTAATTTCACATTGAAAATGGACATAAACACATGTCAATCTTTTGATAGTTATTAATTTTTAAAAACTCGTTTTATGGTTTTCACAACGGGAATTAATTTTAGATTAATTTCTGCCAATTATATATTTTTAATTTGGATAAATTGATTCCATATTTGGATTCATATGGTAAAAATTGTATAAATAGGTACCTTTTATTTTTAGACATTAAGAATAGTAACTTAAGTAATTATTTGTATTTACCATGGTAAAAGGGTAAATCAGGTAAATAAGGGTAAACATTTATATTATAATAATACAAAACTACTATAACACATGTCCTAGACTTATTAGATTAGATATGGATGACCATGGACATCCTTGGGTCAATTTTAGGACCCCCATTGAGCCACTTGAGTGTGATAATGACGTTTTATAATGATTAATTTAAAGAAAAGGGAAATATAACATAAATATGTATATCTTAGCAAAAACAATTTTAATTTGGATAATATAAATGATACATTAGACTATAAACATAAATTTTAAGGCTAATAATATATCTTACATAACGGTGTTTTGTTTCTAATTTTTTGACATTAAATAATTAAATTTATTTATGACACAATAATGATTCAGTGTTTGACTTATTATTGAAGGAATCAAATATATGATATTATAAATATTAAAATAAATATAATTTGAATTAATTTATGCCTTCCATGAATTTTATGGATGATTATTATCACATTTTTTTTGGTTAATTCATTTGGTTCTAAGGAATCATGTTTTTATGACTATCAAAAATCAATTACTAAATATTGTCAAAAATTACATTAATGAGTTTTTAAAAGAAAGAACATTTTTTAAATGAAATAATAGTCCAAAAAAATTATATTAGACCAAATGACTTATATAATGTTATAAATGACATTAGTGATCCACTTTTGTTTCTCTTGGTATTTTATAGTAACTATAGTAACCATATATTATGAAAATACAAGAAGACATCCTATGAGTTAATGTTTCAATTAAGGGTAAAATCCAAAAGATAAGGTTAAATTCAAGACCAAACTTGTATAAAACCTATTGGTTGAGAGTATTTAGACCCATACTTATATTAACCATGAAAAAATTCACATTGGAGACATTATAAACTAAGAATAAATTTATAATATATTAATATTTCATGCTTTTCCTAAAGTTCCCCACACCTCTCTTATAAAAGGGCACTTCTCCTTATATTTTATTTACACCTACAAATCCCTTTGGCTTGGAGAAAACACAAAAAACAATCCTCCTAAAATCAATTTATTTATCCGAGGGGACACCCTTTGGGCAGAAAACCTCCTTAAGGAGTCCTTTTCTGAAAATCAAAAGGAGACACCCGAAGAAGAGGTAATCGTTTTATCCCTCTTTCAAAGTTATTTTCTTATTATAATTCCTAATTATATGTTTTTTCAATAGAAAAAGTAAAAAATACTCTATCATCCACATAACTAGATGTTATTATAATCATGGGACTACTTTATTCATTATTTTATCCATCCTACAAATAATAATATCACCATGCGTTCGTACATACAGTTTATTGTCTCCACGCTATGGTGTAATTTGTTATTCCACATTAATTTATTTGGATGGTTATAATAATGAGTATAATAGATATAAATAACTTATATAAAATTATTATGATTATTTATAATTAATATATATCATTTAACCACTAAAGAAATGATATTATTGCTCGTGCGTATGTATGACTTACCGTCTCCACGATGCGATGAGACTTATCTTCCACGTCCACCATCCACGAATGATTATATATATATATATTATGAATAATTATGAAATATATGAAATAATAAGGGTACTGGAATTATATATATATATATATATATATATACATATAATCCATTCACTTTCTTCTATATGATAAGAAAATGGAAACAGCTTTCATGCATATGTACAACCTACCGTATCCATGAACAATGTATTCTGTTTCATATAACTATCTACCATATATATTTATATTATAAATATATATGATAAATAAATTATATTATATTTTATGGACGTATGTAAATCATGACATATATAATATGATCAAGAATAAAAAGTCAAAACTTGTACGATTAAAAAAGCGATTATTACCCAAAATGTTGCATTAACTTGGAATTGTTAATAAAAAGTTAATATAAATTCATAAAAAATCATATATTATATCATAAATATTATTATTATTATGATATTAGTCAATAATATGTTTCAAAACATTATATAGTAGTTTCAGACACATACAGAGAGTATCAGACCTAAGGTAAGGGTTAATTTCTCAATCTCATTATTATCTGAGATTGTTTGTATATAAGTATTTAGTGGGACATATTTATAATACATGTACATGTTTCATGTAAATGATTTCAGAAGAAATATTTTATGGTTTTATGGAAGGTAATCTTAAAAATATCATCTTTTTAAAAAATTTAAAGATTTATTTTTCTAATTATTTTTAATTAATTTCCATGTTTTGAAAATGATTTTAAGGATTTATTTTTATGGAAATGATTGATTAAAATTATTAATTCATTTAAACAGTATCAAAGTGGTATGGGACACTTTAATTTACAAAGCCCTTTAAAATTTCATCTTTTATAAATTTTGTGACTTTTAAATGATTTCATGGAAAAAGGGATATTTCTACCAATGTTTTTTTACAGATTATTGTAATCTATGTCAGCATCCTATATTGGATATTATTCTTAATTGAGGTTGATTTATTACAATACAATCTTACATATTTTATTGAATGAGTTATGATATATTTTACTATATATGTGATATTTTTATACCATTCATGGATTATGGTTAATGTATTAACATTTCATATGCTAGTTTTAATATGAATGATTATGTTATATTTCACCCTTTTTATAAGAGGAATGCATTGTACATAGTAAGTGACGTATCAGTCCCTCTATAGCTGCTCAATGCAATGGTAGTATCATGAGACAATATTTTTTGGTTTTGGATAATTTCCTACCCAATTAGGTATGGTATCTTGGTTGAATCATTAATGTAATTTTTAAGATGTCCCGTATTATGAATTCCCTCGTTATGAGATTAGTTATTGATTTTACATGTGATTATGTGACTATTAGAATATCCGTTGAAGGATTAAATTGAATTATTTTATTTATTCTGTCCATATTATGAAGAATATAATGTTTTAAAAGGATTGTGCTTTAGTTTTGTACCTTTCCGTAATAGTTTATGTTTCTTTGTGATAGCTTATTCCATATTGTTTATCTTACATAGCATCTGAGATCACCCCTTTCTTAGGTTTTATTTCCATAGGATACCAAGATGTGTTTTATGATTGATATTAAGGGTTAATATAAGGGAATAATGGAATTCTTAAAGGATTATTTATGATTTCTTTTTTGTTAGAAATTGTGGTGTAAAGTTCATGTATGTAATCTATTTTCCAAAACTACTAAACTAATAGGTCCTTTGGGACACGATTCCTTTTTATTGTGCCAATGTATTAAAATAATGCACTGGATCCAGGCTTCTGAAGTTGGGGAAATACAAAATTTTGGGAATGAATACACCATAAAAAATAAATCATTATGTGTAGTATCAAACATGTATCGTGGAATGAAAAAAAATGAAAATAACCCTTAAAAACATGGTATCAATTGAATCGAAATATATTTAAATTAAAAATCCAATATAGAAATTCAGACCAAATAAATTAAATTAATATTATAAAATAAATAAATTATTTAGTAATCACATAATATTAAGGATATCATAGTTCAAAATATGAAATATGTCTCAAGAAATTAAATATGAAATAAATAATCCCTTATCATAATTAATTCTTAGTCGAGTGTGATCCAAACTCATTAATAATAAACCTAACTATCTCAAAAAATTATTTCAAAAAATTATTCATATATATTTCTATTTTACGCATAATTCATGGTAATTTTTTAAAATATATTACTCTATTATTGATTATTTTTATAATAGGAATCTATATACTCTAATTGATTATTTTGTACTAATTTTTATTGGAGTTGTAGATTATTTGTTATGAATAAATGCTTCATAAATTTTTTTCTCAATATAATAAAAACATGATGCTTAAATGATTTATCATATCCCATTTTCATTTAGTTAATTATTATGTTATGGTTTATGAAAATTGAAATTACTAAGGACATGTTTCGGATTTATTAACAATTGAAATGGGGTATATTCATAAATATATTAAATATCAACAATACCTATGCATAATCATTAAAAACTACGAAACATGTTATTATAATATGGTATTATCATTATATAATATTCATTATTTATTAAAAATATAAACATTACAACATCGATCACATAGGTGGTAATACAAACCCAAACATCATTGTGTTATAATGATTTATTGAGTATGTATATTTTTTATATAATGATAATATAATATTTATAGTAGATTCAACTTGTTATAAATATCATTTAGAAAATTTAAATTCATTCTTATAACCATCCATGAGTTCTGGTGAGGAAAAATGATGTTCTTCGGTCTTATAGGTGGTAGTCCCCACGTACCCCCGATTAACAATTAAATTTTTCAAAAACAATTTGATTAAATTCATATATATGATAAAATAAAATTATTACAAATAAATTTTTATATCTGAAACATATTAAATGATAAAATCCATCCAATTATTAGTAGGACCTAACCAAGAGGGGCTTGTTCCATGACTACCCCAATCCCTCCTCTAATAGGATAGGGGCTGGTGACTAGCACTGTGTAGGCATTTCCCACAAATGGGAGGCATTAGCCTAAATAACCTAGACACACACACAAATCTCCTAGTCACACAATGTTAAACTGCAAAACAACTGATAGAATACATGCATACAACTAAGATCCCACAATTAGAATATGATATGAAGTAAATGAAAAGTAAATAGGTCCAAATACAAACCCACCACAATGAGACTGTATGATAAGTCAAACTGAAACTGTAGAGGTCAAAAAATATTCCAGGGTGGGGAATAAGTCAAAATTATACCCCTAGTAAAAACCTCAGTCTCCCATCTCAAGCTATGCTCCACTCACTCCGGCTCCTCCTAGGACACCGTCAAAAGGGCTACTGTCGACACAAGACACAACACATGTGGACAAAGCCCGTGCAGGGGTGTATATAAAAATACTCAGTAAGACACTAGAAAACACTAAACACGAAGAACCAAGTAGATAGAGATCATAAAAAGATATAAAAATCAATTTATAATAGATAACATGATAGAAAATAAATGACATATACTTAATAGAGACACAATGACATCATGTGGTCATAAACAACTGCCAGCCCTAGGATTCTGCTCAAAGAGCACTCGTTCCTAGATATCCCACTCCACGAGCCATGATATCATCAAAGTCAATTGAAAATATGTCTATCTCATTTGGGCCCTACCCAAATAGGACACATTGGTCAAGAAGACTATGATACACAAAGAGGGGGTCATGGCCAGAATTGTTGGTGGACACCACATACCAAATCTGGATTAAACTACTACATAGGAGATCATATGCCATTGATTTCAAAAACCCTATCAATGTGGCCTGCAAGATGGATGATCCACACTCAGCTGATGGTGGCAACACTGATTCCACAAACTCTACTAGGGATGATAGAGGATCACTATCAAGTATCACGAAGGGATGACAAAACTCTATCTGATACTTGTCCTCTAGAGGGGATTACAATCCAGTGGTGCTGATGTAATACCAAACTATACCCACATGGAATAGACTAAGGTAATGTACTGAAATAGTACAAATATAAACTACGAAAAAGGAAGATCCTCAAGAACACTTGGTGGGAGATCACATCATGTCCTAGGGGGTACATGGCATGTCCTGCAACCCAAATTCTTACTTGTGTGGAAGAACATCACCTCACATGTATTCTCCATATACAGGAAGTGTAGGTTGAGTACATGGAATATAGAGTCACACAGTTCCTTTCTCATGTCACATGGCTATGTTTGTGTACCAGAGTCATGTCCATGTACTTTTCTTTGTTTTACAAGACGTGTCCATGTGGGAGTACACGTCGTGTCCTTTCCCGTGTACTCCAACCCATGTCCACGTACATATGAAGTACATTCTGTGTCATCCAATAGGTTCATAGACTATATGATAGGGGTCACACAACTTGTGAGGCATTATATTCATCCCGAAACCCTAGCCACTACTGAAGGGGCCCCGCACGACATATAGTACTAGGCTATATTTTTTGTTTCTCATGATTTTCCAGATCTGGAGTTCTTCCTATGTTCATCCTTGCACGACACTTTCTACTTGATCTCTAACTAAAATCCCTCCATAGATCCTCGATCTACATCGATAGAGCCTCACCCCTGCTGGCTAGCCAGAAACCACCCACGAAAAGCATTAGGAATCTCATCTCCAAAGTTCATTCAATGCATATTTCTTGGGAATGGTGAATAACCCTTGAATCATTCTCATTATTCCCCAATCTACACATATTAATCACCAAATCCTTAGTCTGCAACCACCACCCCATTCAATACATTCGGTTTGAATATGTTATGCCGAATATTGGTTCCAAAGTTATTCCAAATGGGTATGTGTCTAACCTTTAGCCACAATATTTCCAATGATGATCACATGAATAATTTTCGCAATAAATCCATAAACCAAAAATGTGAGTAATTAACCTCAGATCATATTCAGTTTGCAGCAATTTGTTATCAAAGAAGGATAACTGAATAGGGATAATCCAGGATCTAGGAACAATCAATTCTATCTAATTTAAATCTACCGAAGATGTACAGATCAATTCATGTTCATTGAGATGACCCTAATTCATCATGGATTAAGGAAAGTATGAAATTCACATAAAAAACACCCTACCAGAAGTTTGGATCATTCTTTGATGAAGAACAGTTGTTATTCCACCGTTGATGAGATCCTTCAACTCTACTGACATGATGGTCCGCGATCTGATCCGGATCATTAGTCATATTCCAAGAACGCTCAATCACGAAATGATGTCTATGCCTCCAGGGTTTAGCATCCAACCCTAAGAAAATTTCCTTATTCTTATATTTAAAGAGGTAATATGTCACTATAATGATGGAAATAAAATAAATTCTTATCTTAATTTATTTGATCAATTTCTCTCTGTCGATAATGTTGTACAAACAATCTTCACCGACCAATGTTAGGTCACACCTAGGGTAAAGACAATATTATGAAAGAAACAATGCCCTATGATTTCTTATCTAGGAACCTATTTAGGAGTTCTTCCATATTTTTCGGAAAACTGTGTGTATATACTATTTATATTTTTGATATTTTTAAAACATTTATTCTAGGAACACCGGGCCACAGAATCACACATTTTCTCAGTGCATGGTCTCAAAAATAATCTATATATTATATAAAAATAATACATTTAAAACTAGGTACATTAAAATCTCCCCGCCGTGGGGCTTTACATACTAAAAAATTCAAAACAATGGTAACACAAATAGATGAGTGTACTGAGTATAAATCTGAGCCTCCAACTCCCACATGCTCTCTTGGAGATTCCAGTGCTACCACCAAACACACACCAAAGGAATATATTGCCTATGAAAGATCCCCTCCTACTAATCTTTGATCTCCACTGGCTACTCAGAAAAAGTCACTCTAACCCTAATGTATAACTCTTTCTATTCAATAACCTGTGATGGCTCAGGCAGGTACCTCCTAAGTTGTGTCCCATGGAAGACAAAAATTCCCTGATCCCAATACGGAGGTAGATCCAAGTGAAACACCACATCACCAACTCTACATAGTATCTGTAAAGGGATGATGAACCCGAAAGATAACTTGTTTCCCTGACCAAATATTTATAATCCTCATCGATATGAAACTAAAAGGAACACATGAAATCATTCCTAAAACTCCAAATACATTCATAACTTGTAATAATAATACTTCTAATGTATTTTTGTACTCTTCATCCACTCTTGGACGATATTAAACTTCTATGTATTATCTTGTACCAACACTGGGACCATGAGTGTTGACTCTCCTAGGTGAGTCCAGCAAATGGGTGACCTACCGGGTCACCCATAAAAATATTAGAATATAGACATTCCAATTGTATAATGGTAGCTATTGTTGTACAAATACTGCACCAGTGGAAGGTGATCCTCCCAACAATTTCCAAATTCTAACATGAAATCTCATATCATGTCCTCCAAAACATAAATGGTACACTTATTCTGGTCATCTGTTTGTGTGTGAAAATCTATGATCAAATATAACTAGGTTCCAAATGCATCCTATAATCCCTTCCACAACCAAGATATTAAGAGAACATCATGATCAGAAACAATCATCACTTAAACTCCATGGAGTCAAATGATCTCCCAAATATATAGGCACCCCAAGCTCTCTAGTTAACTCTTCTCTCATCTGGATTAGATGTGGACTGACTTTGTGAGTTTGTAAATGATCACTGATATGAAATCATGTCCTATAGACACCCAATGTAATCCCATCACTAAGTCCATCAATATTTCATCACATATCCACTCTATAATATCTATGTGTTGAGGTTATCCCATTGGAACTTGGTTCTCAACCTTCACTTACTGACAAGTATGGAACCTAGAATCAAACTCAATAACTCATTTCTTCTACCATGGACACCAAAACTAACATTGGAGGTCCTAGTACATCTTTTCCACAACTGGATGTACCACAAAAGGGGTTGTATGAGACTCCCTTATATCTTCATCCCACAATGCCACTGGTACTACTGTGCATCCTCTGAAAAGAACAATGTGATGCCACCTTTTGAATATCCATCAAGATCATTCCCTATGAACACGTGATCATGTTAGTTCTCGGTGTCGGTATCCAAAATTTGTGCCTCCCTAACTCAATTTAATAGTGGAGGGGTGCATCCATTGACTAGAGATATGCTACTCCATCTCCACCCGCAATGGATAACGATAACGATGCCAGATGGTCTGATTCCTCATTAAAAAACTGAGAACTAAATCTCCTACTAAGAATATATACCACCACATTCCACTTACTATGATTATAGACAATTTAAAAGTCATAGTTCTAGAAGAACTATACATGTCACCTCTATCTCAAGTTAAGATCCTTTTGAGATAATATATGTAATGACCAAAAGTTTTTCGATGGACATTTCCCTTCTTATAAAAATTTCATAAAATCACATGAAAACACAACATAATAAACTAACAAGTTCTAAGTGACCATTAAACAAAAGTTTGTCACTTATGTGTTTGGAATTTCGAAAATCAGATATACACGGTGGTGTTCAAGATGTTTTTTAGAGTCTAATGAAACAAAAATAATTTTAAGTGAATAGTGATGTACCCTTGTGAATAGTAACCTACCCTTATGAATAGTAATAAGACACTTATTAATAGTAAATCATACAACATATGAGTAACCTTACCCACGAATAATTCAATAAAATTTAGGCATCTTAGAAAGTGACAATTTGACTTTAGTAAATGTTTTGGTATTTTTTAAGTCATAAATAATTAATTATAATTAATTAATTAATTTAAAAGAAAATTTATTTTCTTAAATTGTGTTCATAAATTAACAAATCAATTTCTTATAGTATTAAGATAATTTTATAAGACTCTACGTAATTTTTGAAATCACTATAAAATCAGTTTTATTTTTAAAAACTTTATTTTTCAAGTAAATTTTGAT
This sequence comes from Viscum album, assembly GCA_963277665.1. NCBI lineage: Eukaryota > Viridiplantae > Streptophyta > Magnoliopsida > Santalales > Viscaceae > Viscum > Viscum album. The sequence goes on from OY728140.1 coordinate 338,531,266, forward strand.
TTTAATTAAATATAAAATTATTAATATTTACAAAATCATTTTTGAAAAATTGAATTCATTTTTGGATTCTACATGTCAAAAATATGTTGGGATGAAGTTTTGGGGTTTTTCTAAAATACTTGAGATTTTGGTGAATAGTAAACTAAATTAATTTACCGTATAAATACATTATAATTTAAACCCACAATTCCTAACATCACAAGTGATGTAAAAACCCAAATCCCGAAATCAGATTCCTTATTTACTATTCTAGGTCATGGAGGACTCACTATTCCTTGTCTTGAGAGGAAATAATAAACTAATGAATTTAATATTAAGAAAACCCCTCTCCCCCCACTATAAAAACCACCCTTCATACCCTCATTTCCTCACACCTCTCAAGTTTCAATCCTCCTCTAAACTATTTCTAATAATCTTCCCTATCCCCTATCCGACATCCAAGAGCTGCTGGTATCATCAAAATACCAATCCTAGCTTCATTAAGGAGGATCTCAAGAAGAGGATTCAAGAGGTAATTTCCCTTCCTCTTTCCTTTAATTTCCTTTTAGTTTCAAGTTCATTTCTTAATCTCTCCCCACCTATCTTCATCCCAAATGGTATTGTAACTCTAGTATTGTGAAATAACGTAATTTGATGATTCTAATGTCATATTATACCATCCAAACCACATTCCCTCTTCTTTTATGTTATAAAAGAAATTGTCGTTCGTGAGGTGTTAATCTATCACCTTCAAGAATGACATGTTTTCTTCTCCCACTTCTACTTTCATATCTAGTCATGAAACCATTTTTATGGTTGAAAGATAATATTCTATATGTATTATGTCATATTTAATATTCTGTAATTAACTTATGTCCATATTACAAAGTGTTAAAATAAAACAAGTTCATTATGATTGAAAAACCGCTCAAATTAACCCAAACAATCATCATTCAATTCTTATCTAATGTTTCATTCCCACAGATCTAATTTAATTAATTATATTATCATTAAAAATCTGATAATGTCATTAATAACATGTAATGACAGTTCTGTATGTTTACCCATGTTCTACCCGAACATCAATTTAAGAATACAAGTGAACCACTAAAGAAAACCATGAAAACAAACATTCTCGAACAATGTTTTTAAACTCTATAACTAATCCAAAGGCACATAAAATCACTTAATGAAACCATAATTAACCATTTTAATGTTCACATGGTTTGGGATTTATAATTAATGAATATAATGTCAATATATAGGACATTAAAGAGAATTAAGCGTTTTGATACAAGGTAAGGGTAAATTCTTGAACCCAATTTCATCCTTCGGGTTCTCACTCTTTAACTTCATTTTTGATATGATTACACCTCAAAAATAATTTTTTCTTCCTTATAATTACTTATCTTGGATATACTTGTTTACCACTAGTGTTCATGTAAAACAAATTTTTTTCCAAAAGAACTCTTCTTTCAAGAACACGCCTTTTACTTCCCACTCAAAGTGGACGGTTTTTGTACAATTAATGTTATTCCCTCTTTCTTTTGGGAATCCAATGTTTATGAATGTTTTCTTATGATATAAGACACATTACTTCCCATGGGTTAGTTATGTTCATTATTTTGGTATATGTTCTATGTGGAAAGCATGATGATGATAATGTTATGATGTGATGGGTGCACCTGGAATTATATAGCGCAATATGAATGTTTGAATGTGACGGGTGCGCTCGGAATTATACAGCGCTCCAATGCATTGGCTAAAGATATGAATATCATGAGTAAATGTGAAGTGATTTTTGGAAAAGATGATATATTTTTTCACAAGTATGTGTGGTAGTTAACCACTATGACTTGATGTTTCATTTTTATGCATTGCCACATTTCAAGTCATTTATTTATGCTTCCTCTCATGTTCATGATCTTTTGCCTATGTTATGATTATTCTCACCTCATGCTATATTGTTCTTATCTATCCTCTTACTGGGCTTTTAGCTCACCCATTTTTATGTTTATCCTTAGGTGGCTACATGTACTAAGGATAGGACAAGTGCCATTGATAAGCTAGAGAAGAAGAAATTAAATAAATGTTTATGCTTGATGTTATAATTGTTATGAATGGTCCTAGTTTTCCCGAGACACTAAACCTATAGAACCTCTATGTGCAATACTATTATGTCTTTTATATTTAAAATGATGTAATAGTAATGTAAGAAATGTTTGGGTTTCTATAGTTGGTATCAGAGTTAAGGTTTAGTTAATTTGGGAATTAGTATTAGTGAGCCATAGAGAAAACCTCTAGCACGAGACGAAGTACAATTATGCACACTCAAATATTTACATAGGGATCCCATATGTTATGATTTTAGTATAAATTGTCTAAATTCATAATTTCTTCCTGACATGTTGACTTATGTTTTGTTCTAACCTTTTCTATTTTGAAAAATAGTGGGAACTGGGAGAAACCAGGCAAACAACTCGTGCGAGGGCCAATGCAACGATTGCCCGAACGACATCCACAATGATTTGGGAGGTGGAGTTCAGAACTTCATGGAGATTCTTACCCAACTAGCTCAGGTTATGAACAATAACCATAATAATGGGTAACATTCTCTTTCACGAAAGATGGAGAAACTGGCTATCTAATGTTTTATGCAGCAATGACCACTGACGTTTAGTGGAACTTCTGATCCACTAGTTGCTGAACAGTGGGTCAAATCCATGGAGGAGATCTTTTTTGTTCTTCACTGTTCTGAGGTGGATAAGGTGACCCTAGTAATTTATCGTCTAGATTGAGAGGTCGATCAATGGTGGGATTTGATTAAGAATACCAACCCAATAGAGGAAATTAAAGATATGGAATGGGATAACATCAAGATAATGTTTCATAATAAGTATTTCCCACAAAATCTTCACAAAAAGTGGGATAGATAATTTATAGAGCTCAATAAAAAAGAAGGTGAATCGGTGACAACCTATGAATCATATTTCACAAGGAATTCAAGGTGAGCTTTGGGTTTTGTTATCAAAAATGATAGAAAAATTGATAGATTATTTAGTGTATTAAAACCACACCTTCTAATGGCTCTTGCAATTCGAGACTTTGGGAGTTATGAAGATGTTGTTCGATGTGCTCTAAAAGTGGAGATGGAGTTTGGAGAATGGTCCCACAACAATGGTGATAATAAATGAAAGACGGAGTTTTAAGATGGTGGATCTAATAATAATGGTGGGAAGAAAACTCAACGACCCACATGACAGAAATGTGGGAAGTTGTACCATGTGAACATCCTCAAAGGGATGGGAAGTGCTTCAAGTGTGGGAAAGAAGGACACCATGCTCAAGAGTGTCGAAATGACAATAAAAGGAATGAGAATGTTGCATAAGAAAGGAGAGAACCACCCATGGTTCAATGCTACAACTGTAGGGAGCTAGGTCACTATTCAAGCCAGTGCACCAAACCTCGAGTTCTCGAGGGTAATCAGCGTTAGCAGCCACCAAATCCAAAGGAACAATGGATGACTTATGCCATCAATACTGTAGAAGTGGAGCATGATAATGAAGTATTACAAGGTACACTTCCTATTCACTGAAGAATGGAAAAAGTCATATTTGATTCTGGTTCTACGCATTCCTTTATATCTTTTAAGTTTTCTAGAACTATAGTATCAAAGCCCTGAAACCTTTAAGTAAAGATATCTATAAAAACACCATGTGGTGAAATTGTTTCAACCCATGTGTGTGACTCTTCTTCTATTGGCGTATGTGGTAAGATTCTTCCAGAAAATATCATAATAATTCTCTTGGTGAAATTCAACGCTATAATGGGAATGGATTGGCTCTCATTATATAGAGCACATATCAACTGTCGGGAAAAGGAAATATCTTTTCATATTCCAAATCATCCCATGCTCCTCTATAAATGTAAGGATGATCATGAATCTACTTTGAAAAATCCTTCAATGGTGTGGGTGTTGATTCCCTATGAATAAGCATACCTCGCCCAAATGGTTGAGTCAAAGGAAAGTGTCAACCTTGAGGAAATGTCCATCATGATGGAATACAGTGATGTATTTACTAAAGAGTTACTCGGAATTCCCTCGGATCGTGAGGTAGAGTTCTCAATTGATCTCATACCCGGAGATACTCCTATCTCAAAGTGTCCCTATAAGATTGATCCTATTAAGAAGGGGGAGTTAAAGAAGCAGCTGCAAGAGGATCTAGAAAAAGGGTTTATACGCCCTAGTGCATCACTTTGGGGTGTGCCAGTGCTCTTTGTGAAGAAGAATAATGGAACAATGCGGCTGTGTATCGATTATCGGGAACTCAACAAGATCACCATAAAGAACATGTATCATCTTCCAGGGATTGATGACTTATTCGATCAGTCAAGAGGAGCTCAATACCTCTCAAAGGTGGATCTTCGTTCTGGATATCATCAGGTAAAGGTGAAGAGGGATGATATTCAGAATACTGCCTTCTGTACAAGGTATGGGCACTATGAGTTTTTTTTCAGGCCTTTCAGACTTACTAATGCCCCTGTAATCTTCATGGATTTTATGAATATATTCTTTAGACATTACCTTGACAAATTTTTAGTAGTGTTTATTGATGATATTATTATATACTACAAGAGAAAGGAGGAACATGAAGAACATCTAAGACTTGTGTTGGCGACATTGAGAAAGGATACGTTGTACGCCATGTTCAGCAAGTGTGAATTTTTGGATGAAGCAAGTCATGTTCTTGGGACATGTGATCACAAGTGTGGGAATTTCAATGGATTCTTCAAAAAAATGGAAATTGGGGAATGGCCCAGGCCCTCTAGTGTCACAATAATTTGTAGTTTTCTTAGATTAGCTGGGTACTACTTACATTTTGTGAGAAAATTCTCCCGATTGTACAACCCACTAACTATGTTAACAAGGAAAGGGGTAAAGTATGTCTAGACAGAAGAATGTGAGGGATGATTTTTTCCTTGAAAATCTGGCGTCGCTACCTTTATGGAAAGAAGTGTGACATATACACCGACCACAAGAGCGTAAAGTATATATTCATACAAAAGGAGCTCAACATGCGTCAAAGGAGATGGTTTGAGATAATCAAGGATTACGATTTCTCTGTTCACTACCATCTTGGAAAGGAGAACAAGGTAGCTGATGCTCTAAGTAGAAAAGAACCCGTTACTCTATTCATGTTGTGGATTGAGAAAGACCTTATCTTATTGGATATGAAATGGATGGATTTCGAAATCATAATTGCAGGGGATACATCCTACCTTTCCAAAATGATTGTGCAACCATCCATCCAAGAGAGGATTAAGGGAGCACAAAGGGATGATGTGGAGATACAAAAGAGGGTGAAAGAAGTAATGGAAGAGAAGCTACAGGAGTTCCATATCGATGATGATGGTGTGATTTGGTTTGGAACATGACTTTTTGTGCCTTAATCACCTGGGATAAAGAAGGAGCTTTTGGACAATGCATATAGCTCAACATTCTCTATCCATCCTGGGAGTACCAAGATGTACTGTGATCTCCGAGAACACTTCTGGTGGGATAACATGAAAAAGGAAATTGCGAAATATATCTCAAGGTGCTTGGTATGTCATAAAGTTAAATCATAGCAAAAAAAAGTTCAAAGGGATGATGCAACTATTTCCTATACCCATGTGGAAATGGGAGAATGTTACTATGGACTTTGTCACGGGTCTCCCAAAGATGTTTAAGAGAAATAATGCGATATGGGTTATGGTTGACCGAATCACCAGGACTGCCCATTTTATCGCTATTCAGGAAGACCTCTCCCTTGAACAACATGCAATGTTTTATGTGAAGGAAGTGGTGAGACTATATATCGTTCCACTCTCAATTGTCTCTGATCGTGATCCAAGGTTCACATCTAAATTCTGGAGGAGCCTTCAACATGATTTGAGTACTGAATTAAATTTCAACATGGCCTATCACCCCTAAATTGATGGCCAATCTAAAAGGACTATTCAGACTCTTGAAGATATGCTAAAAGCTTGCTCTCTAGAATTAAAATGTGGATGGGATCAACATCTCCCTTTGGTTGAGTTCTCATAGAACAATAGCTTCCACTTGATTATTCAGATGGCTCCATATAATGCTCTTTATGGAAATCGATGTACAACTCCAACCTATTGGGATGAAGCTAGAGAAAGAAAGCTACTTGGACCCGATCTTGTGCAAGAGATGACAGAGAATGTTGAAGTCAACTAGAAAAACATCAATGCTGCTCAATGTCGGCAAAAGAGTTATACTGAAAACTGTCGAAGGGACTTGGAGTTCGACGTTGGGGATAAATCCTTCCTTCAAATATCACCATGGAAGAGAGTCATGAGATTTGGAAAGAAAGGAATATTAAGCCCAAGGTACATTGGCACCTTTGAAATCATTGACTGCATAAGATCCATGGCCTATCAGCATTCACTTCCACCAAATATGGCTCAAGTTCATGATGTGTTTCATGTATCACTACTGAGGAAGTACTTACCAGACCCCTCACATGTTCTAAAATCAGAGGTGGTGCAGCTGGAAGATGATCTTTTCTATGAGGAGCATCCAGTAAAGATTTTGGACCGAAGAGATAAGGTTCTACACAACAAGACAACCCATCTTCTCAAAGTGTTGTAGAGAAACCATAAGTTTGAGGAAGCAACATGGGAACCATAAAAGGCAATGAAGGAGAAGTAACCTCACATGTTTGTGTAAATTGAAATTTCAAGGGTGAAATTTCATAAGGATGAATGAATGTAATGACCCAAATCTTTTCAATGGAAATATCCCTTTTTATAAAAATTTCATAAAATCACATGAAAATGCAACATAATAAACTACCAAGTTCTAATTGACCTTTAAACATAAGTTTGTCACTTATATGTTTGGAATTTCGAAAATCTGACATATAGAGTTGTGTTCAATATGATTTTTAGAGTCTAATGAAACAAAAATTAATTTTAGTGAATAGTGACGAACCGTTGTGAATAGTAACATTCCTTTATGAAAAGTAATAATACCCTTATGAACAGTAAATCATCCAACATATGAGTAACCTTACCCATGAATAATTAAATAAAATTTAGGCATCTTAGAAAGTGACAATTTGACTTTAGTAAATGTTTTGGTATTTTGTAGGTCATAAATAATTAATTATAATTAATTAATTAATTTAAAAGAAAAATTATTTTCTTAAAATGTGTTTATAAATTAAAAAATTAATTTCCTATAGTTTGTAGATAATTTTATAAGACCCTACTTATTTTTTGAAAGCACTATAAAATCGGTTTTAATTTTAGAAACTGTATTTTTCATGTAAATTATGATTTTAATTAAATATTAAATTAATAATATTTTGAAAATTATTATTGAAATATGGACTTCATTTTTGTATTCAACACATCGAAAAATTGTTGGGTGTAGGTTTTGGGATTTTTCTGAAATACTTGAGACTTTGGTTAATAGTAAACTACATTAATTTACCGTATAAATACATTATAATTTAAACCTACTATTCCTGACATCAAAAGTGATTTATGCACCCAAATCCCGAAATCAAATTCCTTATTTAATATTCTTGGTCATGGATTACTCACTATTCCTTGTCTTGTGGGGAAATAATAAACTAATTAATTTTATATTAATAAAACCCATCTCCCCTCCACTATAAAAACAACCCTTCATACCCTCATTTCCTCACACCTCTCAAGCTTCAAGCCTCTTCTAAACTCTACCACATTATCTTCCCTATACCCTATCCCACGTCCCAGAGCTACTGGTCTCATCAAAATACCAATCCTAGCTTCTTTAAGGAGGATTTCAAGAAGAGGATTCAAGAGGCAATTTCCCTTCCTCTTTCCTTTAATTTCCTTTTAGTTTCAAGTTCATTTCATAATCTCTCCCCACCTATCTTCATCCCAAACGGTATATTATCTCTATTATTGTGAATATACTAGAATTTTATGATGATAATGGAATATTATACCATCTAAACCCCATTCCCCCTTCCATTATGTTATAAAATAAAATGTTGTTCGTTAGGTGTTAATCTATCACCTTCAAGAACAACATGTTTTCTTCTCCCATTTCTACCTCTATATATCGTCATGAAATAATTTTTATGGTTGTACAAGAATTGTTATATGTATTATGTCATATTTAATGTTTTGGAATTAACTTATGTCCATATTACTAAGTGTAAAAATAAAACAAGTTCATTGTGATCGAAAAACCGCTCAAATTTACCCAAAAAATCATCATTCAATTATTACCTAATGATTCATCCCCATGGATCTAATCTAATTAATTATATGATCATTAAAACTATTTTAATATCATTAATAACATTTAATATTATTTCTATATGTTTACCCATGTTCTACCCAAACTTCATTTTAAGAATACAAGTGAACCACTAAAGAAAACTGTGAAATCAATCATTACCAAACTATGTTTTTAAACTCTATAACTCATCAAAAGGTACATAAAATTACATAATGAAACCATAACGAACCATATTAATGTGCAGAAGGTTCTGGATTTCTAATTAATGAGTATAATTTCATTATAAAATACATTAAAGAGAAAGATACGTTCAGATACAAGGTAAGGGGAAATTATTTAAACCAATTTCATCCTTCGGGTTCACCCTATTTAACATCATTTTTGACATGATTACTCCTCAAAAATCAGTTTTTCATCCTTATATTTACATATCTAGGTTTTAAATGTTTACCTATGGTGTTCATGTAAAACTATGTGTTTTCCAAAAGAACTCTTCTTTCAAAAACACACCTTTGACTTGTCACTCAAAGTGGACAGTGTTTGTACCATGTATGTTATTCCCTCTTTCATTTGGGAACCCAATGTTTATGGATGTGTTCTTATGATATGAAACCCATTCCTTCACATGGGTTAGTTATGTTCATTATTTTGGTATATTTTCTATGTGGAAAGCATGATGATGATAGTATTATGATGTGACGGGTGCGCCTGGAATTATATAGCACAATATGAATGTTTGAATGTGACGGGTGCGCCCGGAATTATACAGCACTCCAATGCATTGGGTAAAGAGATGAATCCCATGAGTAAATGTGAAATGATGTGTGGAAAATATTCTAGATTTGTTCACAATTATGTGTGGTTGTTAACCACTATGACATGATGTTTCATTTTTATGGATTTCTGCATTTCAAGTCATTTATTTATGCTTCCTCTCATGTTCATGATATTTTGACTATGTTATGATTATGCTCTCCCCATGATTTATTGTTCTTATCTATCCTCTTACTGGGATTTTAGCTCACCACTGTTTATGTATATCTTCATGTGGCTACATGTACTAAGGAGAGGACAAAGTCACACTAATGAAGCTAGAGAATAAGAAATTAAATCAATGTTTATGCTTGATGTTGTAATTGTTATGAATGGTCCTAGTTTTCCCAAGACACTAAACTTTTGGATCCTATATGTGTAATACTAATATGTTGTTTATTGTTAAAATGATGTAATAGTAATGTAAGAAAATTTTGGGTCACTATAATATATACATGAGACTGTTGTGGTGAATGTAGATGATAAACTACTTTCCCATTAGGTAGTGTCACCACATCTTCAAAGAGAAGACTATCATTTCTAACACAATATCATTGGTTGAAAAACTCTACTAATGTGGTCTCAAATGGTGCAAACCATAGGCAATCACTTCTTACCTCTACATCTTGGAACAACCAAGACCGATTACTTATGCATCAATGAACACTTTGTAATTGACACCCTCTTATAGAGATATCAAGATTAGAGTGCTTGTAAACCTCTTCTTTATCATCTGAAAAGCTTACTGACAATTTTTTTCCATAGTAAAGGGTTCCCCTTTTGAGTAAAAGTAGTAAAGTGCCTTTCCACTCTATAGAATTTATTTAAAAACATCTGGTAGTACCCTGCCAACCCAAGGAAACTCTTCAACTTGGTAACACTCTTGGGTGGCCCCCAAGAATGCACAACCTCATCCTTCACTGGATCCACTAAAACTCTAGCCTTTGAGATGATGTATCCTAAAAAATGTACCTCTCAAATACAAAATAGGAACTTTGATATCTTACCATAAATTTGGTTCTCTTAGACTATGTCCAAGACCACCCTCAAGTGTCTCATGTTCTCCTCCATGGATGCTCAATACATTAGGATGCCATCAACGAAGATTGCCATGAGATGGTGTAATAAAGGTTGAATGATCCGGTTCATGAAACCCATGAACAATTCATGGTAATTTAGCCTGCAAAAATTCATCACAAAGTACTCATAGTGAATGTAATGACATCTGAAACCCATCTTTTTTATATCCTCATCTCATACTCATAGCTGGTAATTGCCTGATCTAATGTCAATCTTCGAGAACCATCCTTCCAGTTTTGGCTTCTCAATGTGGTCATCGATCCTCTATAGTGGATATTTGATCTTAAATATCAATTGATTCATGTACTAATAATCCACAAATAATCTCAAGCTCCGTTACACCATATTGGAAAACAAAATTGTGGCTGCCCAGGGTGAAACACTAGGTCTCATGAATCCCTTCTTCTACAAGTCCTCCAACTGTACCCTCATCTCATGAAGCTCTGTGGGAGCCATCTGATATGATGGTGTAGATATCAATTTCTTCCTACGGTGTATATCAATGTATAAGTATACCTCCTTCTGGGTAGGTAAACCTATAACATCTTCTGGAAAGGCGTCCTCATACTCCTCCACCACTACAAGAAATTGTGGACTCAAAACATCCACTACACTGAGGGTTATACTATCCAACTGATGTGTAATCGGTTACACCCTCTTATGTGTGAGTCTGTCCTATGATAAATGTATTTCCTTTTCACCAACAAATGAAAACATGGATCCATCACTATAGACACACTACAATCTTCACCTAAAATAGTCAATATGTGCATGAATTGTGGATTATCAGTGCATACCAAGAGTGACGACGTAAGGCATCGAAACCGATACCAAGAGATCCCAACAAAAACTCTCACCTATAAGAGTTAGGGAATTCTATCATCACCAATGTGGGATCATCAAGTATCCTCATGTAAGAGTCTCTAAGAATAAGGGTCAAGTTAACATTTCTACCAGAATCACTGAGTCATGAACAAGATTTGTGGAAAACAAGAATGATTGACACATGTGTCTATCAAAAATAAAGATAATGTGTAAAAGACACAGACCGTACATCATATTATAAAAGTAGTATCATGGTCAAAGGCCTCTATATCATGTATTTGGCCTCAAATATTCCTACCAGCTCCATGATTCTAGAATGGACCACATGGGGGTGGTTGTGGTAATAGGTTGAACCTCTGAAAACCTCATGCTACACTTCTTTCCCCTATTCCACCTATTCCACCATATGTACCACCCTTCTCCTATCATTGTATCTATCATGGTGGTCCACCGACTATTTCCCAATAAGCTATGAAATGGGTTGACCAATCTCGTTCCAGATGTCACCGATCATCGCAAGAAAAATACCGCATATCTGATTGCGGATTCAAGAGTCCTTAAGATCCCAAAACTGCTGAACCTATGTCCTGGGATATCTTCATGATGAAAATAAACCTATTGGATACCTATGACTGTTATCGACTACATTCTACCGTGGTCTCATCTACCGGGTGCCCACTACTAGATCCCATGATTAGTGTCTACTCGGCTAGAATACATTCTACCAACCAGGCTCGCTCCGGAACCCCAATAGAGGTATAAAATTATAAAGGATACCAATAAGTCCCTGATCTCCTAGAAAAATCCTTGCATGAAGGACCATTCCTTGAAGAATTTATCTTGTACCATATCAATGGTGTAGCTTGAGAGATCTGTAAACTTCATTGAATACCCTGGCCCTGTCTTACTACCATACTGCAGATGCAAAATCCCATATATGCATACTGATTACAATGTATCTAGATATAACTTCTCCATGAATAGATTCTCAAATTATTTCTCGGAGAGATATGTATTGACTTTTGATTGAGTCACTAAGATCCACCATCACCTCGTGGAGCCCTGAATAAGTGTTTATCCAAGGAATATCATCTGGTCTGTAGGCTTCCTCAAAATTCAAAAAACACTCCTTATCCATCTGAAGGTCTGGCACACCTCAAAACATAGGAGGTCATTACCACTGAAACTCATGAAATACACTGAGACTTCATGAATCCCCAGATGTTAGGGATGGTACTAGTTACTACTCAATGGGTGGTGGTATAGCTGGTAAACAACCCAGAGGTTCAATCTCTATTACGTTCTCTAATGCGGATGCCTCTTCATAGGGATGACCATCCTTGTGATCAGACAGTGAAATCCCATCTATCTGTCTACGCAGAGGTATCCTGAAATAAAACAAGACATAATGTGGTCAATAGAGTATATCTGGGGAGTTTACTGAAGACAGACATGGAAAACACAAGAGTTCCTATACGATGCACATACCATTGTTTTTTCCTACAACTACTGTTCTCATTTACCGAGTATAAAACTATGCGGTTTGAGTCTAGGTGTATGGATATATATTGTTTCCCCAAACTAACCTCACAGACACCGGGTCATAAATTAGAACTGACTGCACTGATACCGCTCTATCATGACTCATCCTAAAGGGGCCCATGTCATGACTAGCTGAATTACACATCTAATAGGCCAAGGGATAATGACTATCACTGAGTAGTAATTTACCACAAATTGGAGGCATTAGCCAAAACTACATGTACACATGATCACATTTCCTAGACACACAATTCTGAATTTTTAAAAAACTATTAGAATGCATGCATTAAAATAAAATCCCATAACATGAGTATGATAGAAAAAATACGAAATCTAAATAAAGCCAAATAAAAATTGACCAGAAAGAGACTGTGTCAAAATTTTAATGGAAAATGTTGATGTCCAACTTATTCCAAGGGTGAGGACTAAGCCAAGAGTATTCTCTCAGTAAATACCTCGGTCTTCCTAGATCTAGCTATGCTCCACCCACTCCTAGTCCTCCTAGGACACCGTCAAAAGGGCCGCAATTTGCACAAGACACCACACATGCAGGAAAATCCCATGAATAAGTGATTAAAAAAATACTTAGTAGGATACCCCAAAAACACAAAACATGAAGTACCAATTTGAGTCAGCTCAATAGAACATATAAAAATCTATGTGTAAGAGATACCATGAGAGAAAAGAACCCAGATATACTCTGGAGAGACACCACACCATCAGGCAGCCATAACCAACTACCGGACACAGGATTCTACTCGAAAAAATTCTTGTTCCAAGATATCCCACTCCATGTTCTATGATATCATTAAAGACACTCAAGAAGTAGGTATAGCTTATTTGGCCCACTCCGAAAGAGAACTTGTTGGTCATGAAGACTATAATAAAGAATGTGGGTCACATAGATAACTACATGGGGGACACCACAAAACCAATATGGATTTTCCACTATATAGGGGATTATATGACAATGATTCCATATACCCTACAGATGTATCCTGCTTGATGGAGGATCAATGACCTTCTCTCAAAGGTCACATCGATTCCAAAAACTCTACTTGGGAAGATAGAGGTTCACACTCCCATGTCGTGGAGGTATGCTACAACCCTATCAGTGAATATGCCTCTAGATGGGATTAAAATCACGTGGTTTCATTGTAACTGTTCACTATACCCTTGAGGAATGTTCCAAGGGAATGAAGTCAACCTATACTTGTCCAATCTAAGAAAAAGGATGAGCCTCAAGAAATCTGGATGGGAGTACACAACATGTCCCAGAGGAAAAATGGAATATCCAGCTACCCGAAGTCTTTCTCATGTGAAAGAATGTTACTAAACATGTAGTCTCCATATAAACATTGTGTAAGATGATTACAAGACATGTAGAGACACAAAATTCCCTACATGTGTCACCTTTCCGTGTCAGTGTACCAGAGTCATGTCTATGTACCAGTCTGTGTACGCCAAGCCATGTATGTGTGGGAGTAAAAAATGTGTTCATGTTCGTGTACTCCAACCCATGTCTATCTAATTACCCAATAAACACTGGGTCATTTGGGTTGTTAACACCAAATGTGATAGGTAACACATGTTGTGTGATCCTTATCTCCATCTCGAAACCCTAGCTGCCACTGAGGGGGCCCCATAAGGCATGTAGTTCCAAGTTACAAGCCATGCTGCTCAAGATTTTATAGATCTATATTTCTTCCTCTATTATTACTTTTTCTCCACGTCAAACTTGATTTACACTAGATATCACCCTATAGATACCTGATCTATCTCATTTGAGCCTCACCACTGCTACCTCACTAGAAACTGCCCTCGAAACTCCCCAATAATCTCTCCTCCGACGTCGGTTCCCTGTGCATCACCCAAGAAAGGTGTAGAAACATAGATCCATTCGCATTCTTCTGTGATCTACCCACATTCACCATTTAATCCTCAATCAGAAACCACCATCACATTTAGTACCCATGATTTGTATCTATTATGTCGATGAATGGTTGTGCAATGATCTAGAACTTGGTATTTGTTGAACCATTGGGAAACGGATTGCCAACGATGATCGCCTAAATATTTTTGGGGATAAATTCATAAACCACAAAAGTGTGGAAGAACCTTGGACATGGTTCATTAGGCCTCAATTTGTTATAGTTGAAGCATAATCGAAGAGGGATAAATTCATGTTTGTTGAATTGACCCATATTCATACAAGTTTAACAAAATTATGAAATTTAAAAAACAAAAGACCCTATATGGATTATAGATCGATTGATTATGAAGAATGGTTGGGGTGACACAGTTGACGGGATCCTCTAGCTCTGCTAGCGTGACGATCCACGATCTAATTTGGATCTGTTGTCATCCACCAAGAATAACCTCTCTCCAAATGGTGTCTAGGACTCTAGGGATTATTAACCAACCTTGAGATAATTCCCTTATCCATATATTTTAAGAGGGAGTAGGTCACTGCACTGAAGTGAATAAAATAAATTCTTAGCTTAATTTATTTTATTAATTTTGTGCCCCTGATAATTATTTGACAATGAACCCACAACGACTAATGATTGGTCACGCCTTAGGTAAATCCTCTATTTTGAAAGCAATAGTTCCATGATATTTCTTATCTGGGAAACCATTTAGGCGTTATTTTACATTTTTTAGGAAAACCACATGTGTGTGCTATTTATTATTTTAATATTTTCAAACATTTATTCCGGGAAAAAAGGGCCTCAGAATCGCATGCCATCTCAATGATTATTCCCGAAAATAATCCATATAATATAAAAAATATTACAAAAAAATACAGATGTTTAAATTATACTACCCTAAAATGGGGTGATGAAAAAGGAACCACATCATTTCAAAGAGGATATAGTCTGCAAAAACACACAATTGATTATGTTTTTTCTCAATGGATGGAAATGAGTTAATAACTGTTTAATAATTTATATAAATACATTGTATTATATTAATAATACTAGATTCATTATATTATAGTGGGTATAGAATTTTTGGAAGAGGATGATAAAGGTAAAAATTATCAGGAGTTTGAAATACTCAGTTGGGAACATTGACTTTTTCATTGAAAATCCCCTTGGATTAGATGCCTTAGGAAAGCTAATAGAGAAAAAATTATTATTATCATGATATTGGTTTACTTTAGATGAATAATGTAACTTTTTCTATGTAATTTATATGGGAAATATATATCATGAAGTAGTATAAGTGATATCATTTTATTACTAAATATGGGGGTAATTTTGGAAGTATACATTACAATTCATTAATGATATATCACTATTCAAGGGTCAAAGGATCCAATAGTTAAAAATAATGACATTTTTAGTAATTTATTGTCAATAAAGCCACTAAAATTAATTTTCAAACATGCTTTAAACTGGCCAAATGCCTTTTAAAGTTAAATTATCCAATTATACCATTTCTATTTATAAAAATGGTAATTGATTTTTACCAATGTAATTTAATTTTAAAGACTAAATATAAAATTGGACTTATTACATAATTTTTACCTAACAATTATGAATATGAGATCCATTTTACTATGTAATTTTATTATGTTTATCAAAAAATATTTGTCAGATTACCACACTTCACACGTCAAGACCTATTTTTGGAAAATAGTGTATTTCTAAAAATAAACATTACGTATACGATAAATTTATCAATGGATTAAATATTCATAATGTAAAATAGTTTTTTATAAATTAAATATAATTTATGTTAATTTCAATGAAATCCCCAACAAAATTTTATCATAATAATATTTAATTAAATGAAAATAGATAAACAATTTCTTTTACTGAGAAATATTATTTATGTCTATAAAAATATAAACAAAGGTTTTCCGAATCATAATAATAATCTGAAATGTATAGTTTTACTCCTTAAATACATATTTGATCGTGTAATTTTTTTTAAAAGTACATTGTTTTTTTTTACTTCTTAATATTTCCATAAACACAATGACCTTAGTAAAAACATCATTAAGTTGTTCATCTAAAAATCAATTATTTTCCAAAAATACAAAAATATTTTATCAATATATTATCATTAATCATAATCCAAAAATAAATTCAATTTCATATAATACATTGTCTAAAATTATATAATTTAATTTTTAAATAACAATATAAATATATAATAAAAAAAATCGTAAGAAAATATCTTTTTTATTAAATATTAACAATTCTAATACTTATTTAATATAAATATTTTTAATAATATTTAATGTTATCATATTATTCATATCAATGATATATTTAAACCATAATTTATTTAGTATTTTAAAATAATTCATTTAAAATCTATTTTTATTTGAGATACATTTTCAAGAATAATTCATTCTTCTTAGTTACATTGATATACAAGAAGAATTTTAACAATGAAAAAATACTAGAAAAATAATAGTTTTTATTTCTATATGTATCTCACAGTTCGGTTACAACTATTATTTCCCATAAACTCTATAGTTGTATTTTAATGGTTATATAATGTTTCTCGATTCATTTCGGTTTGGTGTTTCATGTAGAGAAACTTATCAAACACAATAGGTTTCAAAGGGAAATATAATTTAAAATTTAGGGGTTATACAGATTCCACTAGAGGGTTATGGGATTTTTCAAGGTTGATGGGGGATTCATTCGGCATTACTTGAGGTGTTCCTGAATGATTAATCACACTTTATTAATAATGGATTCATTTAAGTAATAATGTGCAGTATGCTTTTAAGAGATAAATATTTTTTTTAGTTTTATTTAATAAGTTATTACGTATGTTTAAATTAATTATTTTTGTCTCTAGAAATGATTTTTGTTATTTAGTGTTTGTAAGAGCATGGATGAGGCTCGATAAAGGATAGTGTTGGATTTTCTCATGTGCCGAGGTTGGTGGCCCTTATGATACAAAACCATACAAATTATTATTAATAAATGTAAATTAAAACATTTTACATGTGATTTAGTTTAGATGTTTATAGACCAAGGATTCCCTAGTTAGTTGATATAATGAGGAATTAGGCCTCTTATCCTTCAAATAAGTTCCCTTTTACACTAAACAGAATTGGAATTTCCCAAAAACTATGTCTCATAGGGGTAATTGTGTTGGTTATTTTGACGTGAGGATTTATGAGTGTTTTATATTGAATGTGGAATTCCAAATTTCCATGATTTGGTTCCTAGGGATTGTGGGAAGGCATGAGAATCTTGGGGTTTGGGGATGATGGGTGACGTGGTTGTGAATATCTTGTGTGAATTAGAACTCCCTATTCATAATGATGTAGTTTCATGGTTTATTTTAATAGTAGGATGAGTCATTTAGTACATTATGTGAATGGTGGAAAGGGTTACCACTATGTAATGGGTTTAAAGACCACCCAAATGTGATATGTGGTTAGGGCCATGTGCGGGTCCTGATGTGTTCGTTATGAAAATGATCATGGATTTAAAGGGGGATAATGAAGGGTTTTATGAGGTTTGGGAATCATATCCTAAGGTAAGGATTTGGTAGCGATGATGGGACATTGTTTCAATTATGGTTGATTGATTAGATATGGTTCCAGTTATTGGACACTAGATATTTTCAGAAAGGAAAAGTTAGTTAAGGGTCAGGACTGGGTTTGAGGATCACGTGACATATGTGATGGGATATGAGCCTTATTTTAATTGAATTTATGTATTTGGTATATTATATTTTTTATAGGATGTAGACCTAGTGGGGGAGTCAATACTTGGACCTATCACCATTATGAGTGATATAGTAATGGTAGAACTACCTTGGGTGAGAAAAAGGGGACATTTTCTTGAGTAGAATCCAGTTTTGGAGGTTATCCTCCACACATGTGAGGGTTGAATTTTGATATGACATGATATAAGGATGAGGTAACCTACCTTGTGTGACATGGTTGTGGGTTAGTATTCAAATAATATATCCTATACATTACTCTCAGGCTGTGAGATTATATTATATACAACACCCTACCCTCAGTCATGTTGTATGGTCTTGGTTTCGATTATGAAAAATGAAAACAAAGGAAAACATATTCTATCATGGCATCATATAAGGTATGGTCGGACACCACAGTTTTCTAATTGACACATGGTGACAATTCTAGAATGCGTTCATCATCGGTTATCATGGCGGCTAAGTTAAATCATGATGTGTCGACAATAATGATTATTTACAAATATAATTTCCTCATTCATATTAAAATTTTAATTAAGGATTTTTTAGGAGAACATATTTATTTATATTCTCAGAACCTGTATGATCACCCATATTCACATATATATTTTATTTTTTTCAGGTTAGACAATTGGGGGTGTAGTGGTTCAGGATGAGTTAACATGATGATTATTTGGGGATTGATATTATTATGAGGCTCAAGGATTAATTTAAATCCTCTTGTATTTTATTTTGATTTATATTGTATATTTTATTTGCCCAGTGGGAAATAAGTTGATGTGTACATGTATGAACATGAGTATATATTCTACATTCCATTTTTTATAGCTATGTGTTTATTTAATTCAATGTAATTTGACTATTCTATTGATACTTTTTGTTTAATTACACTATTTTGGGACTGAAATTTGAGGGTATAGTCTCACCACTGTATTGATTATGACCTCCCCACTACTTGGTAACCTCTAGTTTACAAGGATGTGGGGTTTAATTCATGCATCATTATCGACCCACACACTGCCGACTGGCCTTGGGATAGGGCATAACGAATTTTAGTTGTGTTATCATTCCAAAGACATAAATAATAAATATTAGGGATAATATAGAAATTGATCCTTGAATTAGGTAATGATATACTCCATAATATAGCTATAATTAAAATTGGGTTATTGATTTCAATGGTACATTTTCACCCCTCCAGTATATTCTTCTTGTGTGTAGACATTTATGGGTGAGACAAGGAATTTAAATACAAAACCATTCTTTATTTTTCAAATTTAAATATTATTATTGTTTTATTTTTTGCATTTTTTTGTGTGATATTAATAATTCAGAAAAAATACCTATTTAATGTGATAATTAAAACAACATAATTGACCACCAATTATGGTTTTTATGGAATTGTGTTTTAAATAAGTCTTATCATATATAAAGGGTATTTCATAGAGAATTTATGTTATGAATATCATTAACATTGAGAAAATCATTAATATAATGGGGATTAACATTTTCATTGCTTCAATTATAGTATTTCTAATAATTGTATATGATCTATTCATTGATTCCTTGATTTTGAGGTTTTATTTTTTGATATACAAGGAATTCATGAAATTTAACCAATAAAAATATTAATGAATGAAATAGATAAGAATATACCCAATTCTTTCACAAAGTACCAAATGATGAAAAATTTCTAATTTAAATTATATTGTATTTTTGATTTTAACATCTTCAAAATCTATATGGAAGATGTCATCAAATATCTATAAAATAGACATAAGTTTATAGAGGCAAATCTATATGCCTTCTAAAATGAGTATAACGATTTTATAATGTAACATAATGATGAAATTAATTATCTAATTAACATAATAATTGAATCCTTTTGATATATTCATTGTCTTGGAGATAAAATAAATCATTTAAAAAATGTGAAAAATATTCTATAATTATTTTCATCATTTTATATTCGAAATGTCTTGATATTTAATAAAATAAATTTGATGGATTTTTTATATGATGGCTTGAAAAACAGTGTGGTTACATAAATAATATATTAAAAACTAGAAGGTTCACAATTCACACTTATAAATAGATGGTTTCAATGTTATAGAGAATATATTCTCTAAAAATGATGAAAGAGAGATATTATAAGCAATTCATTAGTCTCACATATGGAAAGTAATTTTACATTACTATAACAAGGGTTTGAGAAAAATAATACATTTTATTGTATTATGTATCCAATGTTAGTTAAAATAATAAAATTGTATCCTAGAAGTAATGATGGTAATGATTTATAAAATACAATTTTATTTTCCCCCATATATAAATATTATATCTTGTACTTCAAATGGAATTATTTTTTTGTTAACGTTTA
Source organism: Viscum album (assembly GCA_963277665.1). Classification (NCBI taxonomy): domain Eukaryota; kingdom Viridiplantae; phylum Streptophyta; class Magnoliopsida; order Santalales; family Viscaceae; genus Viscum; species Viscum album. The sequence continues at coordinate 338,551,893 of OY728140.1, forward strand.
TGGTATTAAATGAAGAATATATAAAAAAAATTGTCTTTAAATTGCTGAAAGGGAATTAAAATCATACATGTTTTTTTATTAGGGATTTGTTGAGTGGTTATAGTCCAAAATAAATGTGGAAGATCAATAAGAGGGACTGGATCATATTAATGATGATCATGAAGGTCTTTTTCGGTTTTGAACATTTAAATAAGGATAATAGTATGATTGTAGGGCTACTAAAGTATCACAATAAATATTTTGACCAACTGGAATCCAAAATAGGCATGTTTGAGAAGGCTTTAAAGGATCACGTCCCAACGTAATAAGAAACTATATAAGTTATTATAAAGAATAAAAATAACAAATATAAATTAAAGTTTTTATATTCATAGAATAAAATCCTACATGGAATTGTTTTTAACAATAAAGTCAAAGGGAGATATAAAATATGAATATTGAGTTTTAATAAGGGATTTAATGATAAGAGGAATATTAATATGGGTATAATTAGAATTATATTTGATAGTGAATCACTAAAACTTGAGTCACTTGGAATGTAAAAGTATTAAGATAACATTGGGACTCAATAATTTAGAGTTATGAAAAAAATATAAGATCCATTTAGTGGAAGAAAATGTATAGTGTGAAAGTGAAAATATTTTCCAATTAATGAGATGTTAATTTTATGGTCTCATTGGTCACACAATTACAATTTTTAAAGAGTTATGGAGCTTCTAACATGGAAAACCATTTGGATGTATTAAAATGGGAATGATGACATATCTTATACAGTAATGAGGGAATTATTTTTAGAGATATTTATGTAATTTATGTAACTTTGTTGATAAATATTATTATTATAGGAAAATAAGTCCCATAAACAAATTAAATAGTTCAGCCTATAGCGTTGTAATGAAAATAATTAATATGATCTCATTTGATAATTTTTTTACTATTATTAGTGGATAAATAATAAATCTTTCCATATACTAAAAACAAAAATGGGAGATCCACTTTTTCATAAAATATACTACAGTGTCATGGAATTGGAAAATAATGAATTAGAGAGGTATCTTTGTTGAAATATCACTAAAGGTGGGAATTAATTATTTAACATAGATTCATAACACTTTTTTTAATCCCTTAAAACATATAATGTGAGGTTTTCTATTAACAGGATAAATCATGAGTATGAATTTTTTTTAATCATATCTCTTTAATTATCAATGGTGGTGGTTAAATGAGGCTAGTTGTTGATTAGTCTAAAAACAATAATATAATCTATGTGGATGGGTTTTTACATAATATCTTGAGAATAATTCAGCAATATGACTCAGGATATGAAATCAAATTCAATGGTAAGGGCTTATCAATTAAATTAAAATTTATTATTATTAAATTTATGGAAGGAGGATAAACAATAATCTGTTCCTATTATAAATAAAAGGAAACTCTTGTTTTCTTAATATGAAAGAAGAGACTGACTTTTGGCATCACCGACTTGTCTAAATTTCTAAAAAAAATAATAGAAAATCTCCCAAAGATTAAATATTTGAAAAGTATTGATAATCTGTATCAATATGTGGAAAATATATGTGATCTTAGTATGAGTTAGAAGATGGTATACCATATTCATAGGCCAAAGGCCAAGACAACTTCTCACTTACTTAACCTGGTCAATATAAATTATTTATCCTTTAAATAAAATGGGAATATGAGGAGAAATATATTTTCTAATTATATATAATAATAATTGGATAGTATGCATGATACTTATGATAATAAAGAAACATGTTATAAAGTAAATTTCAAAATATAAAAAGCATGATAAAAACAAAACATTTTGGAAGATAAAAATATAATGATACAAAAGAAAAAAAGAACTCACTTCCATTAAATTAAATAAATATATTGATAAAAAACTAATAAAATGTGAATTATCATCTAGGATAACACTATAAAGTTACTAATTACCTGGTTTGTCACACTGATAGGGGGTTAAATAATGTAAACTAAATTTAACATATAATTTTATCTTTCATTTTCTCCTATTATTATTTATAAGTATGATACTATTAGGGTGAATTAATTTTATTATATATTACCGAAACACCATAATAATTGAAAATTAGTAAATATACTTGAAAAATAACACAATAAATTTACAAGGATCACCCCCTAAATACAGGTAACATTTTTGGGGCTGTGTTTGGGTTGAGTCCTATAAAATCGGTATCCACTAATATGATAATGTGTATCAACATAGTGAAGGTATCCTCATTTTCCCATGAGGATATCTCACAAAATTACTACACTGTCTCCAAATATTTTTTTATACTATCTTCTACTAGTCTATATTGAAAATATCAATCACACAATCAAATATAATCTTGTACTATAGTAGTGGATTTCACTATATCAACTGATAATATATTCTTTCTCACAAATGGTATTTGACATCAAATATGTATTTTACCAGAGTATCATGTAGTTTTTGTTATTATTTTTTATGTGATGTTTATAATGATCAAAACATGTAAATAATAGGATCCTTCATGTTTTCTTCCTTCTAATACACATAAGGTCATAAATTTCAAAAGTATAATCAAATATTAATAGCATGTTGATCGTTCATCAATAATCATACATTTCTTTTTCAAGATCCTAGACACAGAGAATATTTATATGAAACTATAGTTTTTGTCTCCCAAAACCCTTTTAAAATCCCTCCTCATTATTTATCATTCACTTATATATTTCTGATATATTGGTATCATAAGGAGTTCATGAGTTCTCTTTTTACAATGATAGGGTATTCCATAGTAGAACCTCATTGTCCACCTTCTACATCTCTTCTTTTTCCTCATCCTTGGTGTATAAGAATAATATTGTTAGTATTTCATCAGCTTCTCAATTCTTATGTACTTTATTACTATTTAATAAATATAAAAAAGTATCACCCATAGTGGTCTCAATTTCATCCCATTATCCATGATTCATTCTCATCACCCTCTCTATTTATAATCATATCAAAAAATTAATATTATTTCAAAATTTAATAATTTATATATCTTGATTTAGGTCCACCCCATTTTATCTCACCTTCCAACTTCAAAAGTGTCTAAACAAAGGCTCTTGTTATTTATTCGAACATTGGTTCTCTTCCATTATATAATAATAATACTATTTATACGGAGTCACATCATCTCTAATAAATCATAAAACTAGACAGGAACATTCCTTATTTCTTTAAAAAAAATTAAAAAAAATAGTATATGGGTCTTCTCCCCATGATCATCAATCCTTAAGAAATTATCATATATTATAATGGGTCTTCCCCCATTATCCTCAATTGATTTTCAAAAAAACCAATGATCTTCTTGTTTCAAACTGGTCAATAGTATCTTTATGAAATATCCTAGATTTTACCTCAATTTATTATTTTCTAATATTCAAATTTAAAAATACATAATAAATTGGTATATAAGATTTAAATTAATTTTCATTTAATTTCTTCACTTAAATTCTTCCAAAAAATATTCCTGCACTTCTTCATAAAATTTGAACTAAGATATTAATATATTATTCAAATGTGCATGAATACGTGACCAACTAGTTTTATTTTATGGTTTATTTTATAGGGTTATTGTCTTCTTAGTATCTCAAAAATAAACCCACCATTAATTATTATTAATTTAAATCATTTTGATGTTTATTTCATGAGGAATATACAAACATCATATAATTATATTTTTTCAGAACTCATTAATTTCTAAAAAAATATATCACTAGTAAGAAATATTATTTCTTATCTGTGAATTTTGTGTATCAATAATAATTTAAAAACCATTAAAAATTAATTTCTTACTTTCCAAAAGTATTATATATTTATAAACAATAACACATAACATCATGTATATGATACATATCATGTTGTATATATTTCATATTCTCTGAATTATTTTACATATCACATTTAAGACTTACATTTTATACATCTGACAATAAAATCCAATATATACCTTCTATATTCATTGAGATGTATTAAATATCAAAAAGAAAAACTCATGTACCATAAAAAATATGTTATATAAAACTATTTAACTCCATGGTTTTTATACATATCTTCCATAAAATGTTATGTTTCTAACAAATATGCACTAAATTGAAAATATTTTGTTATATGGGATTGTATATATTCATTTTTCAAAAAATTATCATTAATTAAAAATTCTAAAAATATCATCAAATTAGCTCAATAACTCTTGAAGAATTATCCAAGCATCTGAAGACATTAAAAGTCATCTCAAAAAAATAAAATGTCTTCATGAATTTATCAAACCATTCTAAATATTTTCAGTATAAAAATGATATAATTTATAGTGTATAAATGAAATTCGTAAGTGTTTCAATAAATATTTGACTCCCTCAAATAGTTCCACTAAAATTCTATATAAAAAATACTTCAACACTATTTATTAATCAATTACCAATAATTTAAACACGTGTGTCTTCTTTTCTCCACTATTATGGTATTAATAAAAAATATAATATAAGACATATTTAGATATGTTTTAGTTTTGTCAGGACTAATAACACAAGAATGGAATCTCAATTTGAGTCATAGCTAATTTTTTTTCTACCTCAATCACATCCAATATATCACACTAATCAATATCATGTAGTGTACAATGCTTTCATTATTGATGATCACCTTTACTTTATTCCTATTGAGTCTCACTAAATAATGAACAAATATATATTAATCTAATTCCACAAAACAATTCATCCAAGAAATTCAAGCAGCTGTTTCCCCCCATTTATCAAAATGCATTGAAAATATACTTGGATCTCCCACAGTTTATATTAACTCCCCTATTGATCAATATCATATAATATTGGGTCATTTTTCTCACTCAGTATATATTGACAGTAACAACATCCCATGATATTAATCTATTATTGAAAAGATATATAATACTCATAATCCATTGGTAATATCACTCAATCAACTGAACTGATTCATTAAATGGAGAAAATTCCCATTATAAAGCATGAAAACGTCATTTCTCATCATTAGTGCAATCTTAGGGAACCATTGGATCGATGTGATGAATTTCAATGTGTGTTAAAACAACATGTATTTTTATACGCCTTTTAAAATATTATAAATTATGGAATGTTAAATGAATGAGAATGAATTCTGAAATTCATTATAAAATTTTATAATTTTTTATATTCAAAAAATGTAAGTAACTTAAGATAAATTTGGTGATATCATAGATGATAGAGTGTGACTTGGTTATTACAAAAATTCTAATGATAAAAAATTACTTTATTATAAGATGAAGAATATTGTTAAAGGTAATTGTTCAAACTTTTTGGAAGAAAATATTAGGATAAACCATGAAATTAAATTTTAGAGGAAAGTTATATAGAAGAGAATGATCTTGACACAAATTATTGATAATGAATGAAAACACAAAATAATGATATAATGTTGAATTAAAATTAGAATGAATAGTTGATGCCAATCATCCAATTTCTAAAATTGATAACATAGAGAGCTAAAATTGATGATTCCAATATCAATGGAGAAAGGATTGATCGAACAATAACATTATAGATGATAATTATCAAGAAATCAATTTTTATCGGTTAATACAACATCATATTGAGAAGTAAAAAGGAATATTCCATGGATCAATTCAATGGATGAATATATTGATCAAATATATTAGAATAAAACATTAATGAATTTGAAGAGGCAAAATAATCGTAATCTAATTAAAAAAATTAATTCATGATCTATTATGAAGAACATGTGATCTTGATCAAGAAAAAGGAAAGGACAGATTGATAATATTAGATCAAACCCTTAAAAATCTATTTTTAATATATTTTTCTAGCGGAATGATATTTTGTTGATATTATTTTTTTATGTTTTTATTCAATAATCATTCACAATATTCCAAATAGATGAAATGTATGCATTCCTGAATGGTGATAACAAAGGGAATGAATAAATTAATTTTTTTTTCATAAAATCACTATTATAGGGATAAAAGAATTATTTTTTAGAGTTTTATATGTCAATTATCAGATAATTCACATAATTTATTAGATTGGATGTCAATCAAAAGGTCGAGTGCACTCTTATCTATAAAAAAGATATTTAAAATGATCTTAATTCCAGATTATAATCAATTATAACCCTAATAAATATTTGAATATATATTAGTAAATATATATATTTAAATTATTTATTCCACACATTAGACTAATGAATGATTAGAAGATAGCTATTTTGGAATTTTTTGTGTCAAAACATTATTTACATTTTTTTTTGATAAATGATATAATGGAATTAAATAGAATACCATCTCATTAAAGAGAAATGAATATTTAAGAAATTTAATGGTTTATTTTATTATAGATTTAAATATCCTAGAGGTAATGTGTTAGAAGAGATATCATATTTAGAAAAGTACTCGGATGTAGAAATTGCCAATAGAAAACCCATAAATGAAGGAGTATTCCTCATTAAGGATAAATTTGTTATCTTGATCAGTACATAGAAAGAAATCACATTTCAAAACATAGCTAAACTAGTGTATATTTCAAAAACACAGGTGTAACTAATTTATATGGATAAATCAACTCTTATAGGATCTTATTAATGAATTAACACTACATATAATGATATTTCATGATAAAAAAGAAAAAAATTTAATATAAAACATATGATATAGTATTCATGCTTGAAACATATTTATGTAATTTACCATTTTATTAAGGAAAATGTTAATCATAGTTTTCTAAAAATTAAACATATTTGAAGAAGTGAAAAACTTGTAGATATAATTTTGTTACCATTTAATATAGTATAAATTACAAAATATTAGTTGAATCAGGATATTCATTAACCTCCATAACATAGTGAGGTTTAATATACAATAACTCACTATTTAGATTTTTTTCTTAACATATATTTTATTTTATAATTGTTATCATGAAATTATTTATTATTGTTTAAGGGGAGAAATTTGTGAAATTCATTTATTTAGAGTATGAATTCATACGTAGTGCAATTTGTACTAATAAGTAGTAATAATCAAGAGGGAAAGTTATATTTGTATTAGAATCAAGGGGAGATATAATTAAAGAATTAATGATGAAAAGGGGATTATATAAAATCATTGACATATAGAGTAAGGGTTTAGGATGTGCATAAAAATTATTATAGGACTATTTTTATTTATAAAATACTTTAATAACATTTACATGTATATATGGATTAGTGTTTTTATCACTAATGGGATTTTCTAGAGTGTGAAGAATCCTGGAATTACGATAAAATTTAAAAATATCCCAAATGAGGAGAATTTGGAAACTATGGTAAATCAAGAAGAATATGTTTGAACTAAAGTTTATTAGCAGAAGTGATTATTGAAATGTAAGAAAACATATCTATTGTTGTTGGAAATTGATGTTAAATGATACATATTGGTTTCATAAAGGATTTAAAAATTTGAATATGATTTGGTAAATATGGGAGATATTTTCTTAAAGGATGTAATTTCCATAACTACCCCATGATTATAAAAAATGAACCATTGTTAAATTATTTTTATGGGACATGGTCTATAAAATGGATAAATGGAAGAATATTTGGCACAAATTATGCCATGAGTAATAAAAACACCATCATTTTATAAACAGTATCATAGTTTGGAAAATACCAATATTGTGGTTATAATTTCTGTTATTAGATTCTTAAAAGAATCATTGGATATAATGAGTTGAAAAGACCGTGTTGTTTTTGCTATCATGGTTTGTGTTAAAATTCATTTTATCGGTTTTATTTGTAGAATGATAATTGTGGTTCATGAAAAAGATTAGAAGATAGATATATATTATAAATCATGCCATAGTTATTTTCATATTCCATATACGGTTTTTATTGAATCAAAAGATAAATGAGTATTTAATGTTTGTGTACTATGTTTGAGGCCATTTTAATAAAGTACTATAAATGAATTATTTTCTAAGGTTATATTTGGATTGGTTTTTCTAGAAAGATCAATTAGAGACACCTGATGTAATGATTATTATACAATGATATTGTAATAAATAACACATTATAGTATAGTAGGGTTTTCAAATTATGGTGAAGGATGAAACTAGATTTTTAATATAACATGGATGTTGAATTCGTTGCTTCAACAATAAATATATATACCAGGAATCCATCCACTAGAATAGTTGGCTATATGATAGTTTTAGGGATTATTTAGGATTAGAATGTTTTTATTGAATATAATATATGAAATGATGTGATATTTTAGGTTAGAATGAATGCAATCATGATAGACCATTTTGAAGGACCATAAAGCTACGACATATGGAAGATGAAGAGATATTTTAAAAAAAAGATAATTAAATTGATTACAAAAATAATTTTATAGAATCTATGAATACAAATATGAAATTAGATAAATTTAAGAATTATTTTAACTGGGGTTATGGATAATGTTTAATGGTGAATTTGTATATCTATGAAGATTTATATTTTTGTATCAAGATGAACCTTATTAGAAATACCCAATATGGGGTAATGTACTTATTATTATTTCTCATAATCACTGTAATAATACTATGAGTTTTATTCTCATTTAATTGTCTTAAATCAGTAAGGAGAGGGATAAGAATAGGGGGTGACCTTTGTATTTCACATTGAGTTATTCCCAATCAGTGTAATATGGAAAATAAATTTAGTGATTTAATTGATTCATCAGTATATATCTAGTGTATTCTATGTTAATATATACCTTTGTGGATGAACATAAAATTTCCAAAAGGTAGATGGACCACTAAGAGGATGGGGTTGAATCAGTGGTATTTTTTATGAATTACATTAGTTTATTTTCATGTTATCAAAAATGTTATCGTTGTCTATCCACTAAATATATTCTATAATTATAAAATCAGGTTAAGTATTAATATAAGAGATATATAAACACAATATTTACAAACCTTAAAAATAAAGGCCTACTCCTTACTATGTTTGTTATTTCCCCATAATGGATTCTTCACTATAAAACATGTTATAGAATCCTTAAAAAATCCCAACCTAATCAAGATCGAGTCCCACAATATTGATACGATTCCAACAATAATTGGAAGATAAAATTCCCTAATTCAATGGGTATCCAAAAAAAATCCATCTTATTCTTGGTCGTATCTACATCTCTTATAAATAGGATCTTCCACCATGACCCAAGATCAAATCCGGGTAGGGACGAATTTCCGAGTTACGGTAGTGACACTATAGTAGGTCACTGTAGTAGTTCTGTAGCAGTGGAACTCAAACAGCAGTGGAACTCAAGTGGATGAGGTACAGTAGTAGGAACTATAGTGGCGGTGGTATTGTAGAAGTTATTATAGCACCCTTGGGACTCCAGCAATACTATTTACTGAAGGGCCCTTTGGGACAAAAAATGGGCTTTCAGGTCTTGTATTCAGACCACTTGGTCATGGGACTTTGGGCTATGTAATAGGTCTCCAACTACTCAGTTTTAAAGTGTTATTTTCCTTAAATAATAAATGATGATTCATCCCCAACTATTTAAAAAAATTGATAAATAGGTCTATAGATGTTCCTCTTCAAGATCATCAGTAGCTTCTTGGAATAGATCTTATGATCTGGAAAGACCTTCCAAATCTGGTTCTATATGTATTCTCCTCATCTTCATATAATACTCATGTATATATCTCTTATTTACACTTTCATTGGATTACCTTATTCTTCTTCTCGATATTGGATATATAATTCTGTCCTATGATCTTGTGATGAGTACAAGAGTTCTAAATTATTAGCTAAACATTTTTTGATACCTACACCACATATTTATATACACAAAATCTACATAAATGGTATTCTTAATATATTAGAGTAATGGATTCCAAATAATGACAACAAAAATAAAAAGATCATCGGTAGAAGGATCATCTCATTAAAATTGGTCAACTGATTCATGATTTATCACTCACATAAACTATATTGAATTCCCTTTAAAATAATCATTTAAAATACAAGAATTTGTTGGCATTATTTTTCAACATGATATATAAATATATGAGATCTCAATTATTTTATAAATTATATATTATTCGATAACATATGATATTTCCAACAGTTCACATAATCGGCTATGTTATAGAAATCAACTACGTCATAATTGGATATATATTTCACTTAAGAAACATCACAATTAGCAACATTTCTAAATTCATATATGTGAAATCCCATATTTTCTTTTGGGTTACAATTAGAATATTTGGTTTCATCTAAATTTCTGAAACAACTACATGAATATCATTAGAAACTTCATTGAAATGGATATTTGAATTGACTAAATGATATATTTGGCTACATGATTCTACTACATGAATATGAGTTATACACTATTTATTATAGATTAACTCAAAACAACATTAGTTTAATTCTATCCCCTCTAAATTAAAAAAACTTCTCAAAAATGTTATAGTCCATTATCCATCATCAACCAACACATGTCATGCACCATTTGAGGATCAACACATCAATCATCATGCCTTACATTGATAAATTATCTTGAACTTCTCAAATCATGTACTCCAAGTAGTATCCTCAAATATTCTTTACCACTAAACAAGGTAGTGGGTAAAATATTTTGTTATTATATATATGATTTATCAAGCATTAATTATAATGAATTTTTATCAATAATCCATAATAATTCTAAAAGAATCATCATCTCCTCCACTGAAAACATATTAAACATTATCCAAAAAAGTGTAATAATTACATGGGATCAATAATTTACCCCATTAAATTTATTGGAAATAATAATCCTTAATATAAATATGATTTGATGGATGGATTCACTCTTTATCCACTTATTGATAATCAAAATCAAAGGTCAATGTGATAGAATTGTTAATTTTTTATTTTATTTTCGATGAACTCAGATTTTTTTCTCGCTTATTTTTGGAGAATGGTGGAAAAAATAAAACACATATAAAGGATTAGTAGTTAGCATACTCGTTGACAACATGGGTAAAACTAGTGTATAAAACAATAGATATATGATCAAGGTTGTCTTTGTTGTCCGTACACTACCATTCATATGATACAATTCCCATAATTTTCTATTTCTAACATTTGGTATATACATAAAATATTCTTTTAAAAGAAACATGTGACCTGCGCACATCTCCAAAGGCAAAAAAAATTCATGTACAAGACATATATCTCTTTATTCTCCTCATGTTATGATAGGAAACACTCCCCCCTTAATAGGTTCATTGAATACAAATTGTGTTTCTTTACAAATTGTTAGAGTCTGCTGTTTTTCTCTCCAGAGTTTCAAGATTCAATAGAATTTATTATCATGATAGATTATTATAATTTTTTATCAGCCTTTAGGGAGATAATCATATTATTATATTTCATTAATTCCAACAGACTTTATGATGTATAATATCTCTATGTTTTCAAATAGTGACTACCTAATGATTTATCATTTAATTCCTTATTTATTAGTTATAAATACATAAAATATTGAGAAGGTAGGTCTTACATCATAATTTTCATAGAAAAAACATTCCGACCATGGGTTGCCACTCAATCTAGGCCCCTCCTTTCTTCTAATCATATTATGGGATTTTTTTTGTTAGACTCTTCCATATAACTTCATCAATATGTGGAATATATTTCTCCACCTCAGTATTATGAACCTTTAGGTTTCTAGTTGTGGTTAATTTTTCATCAACATATACCTTAAATTTTTATGAAACATTCATTCCATTAACCTTATCATGTTTACCATCTACCTCAATTTTTTAATTTCAACATATATGGACAAATAACTAAGAACGTGTTTAACACACTATCACCCTTCTAGGAATGTTCACATTAAATACTATGTGATTTCATTAGAATTAACTCCACTTTAAAAACATATGTAAAAACCCTTTATAACATTTTAATGAATACAAATAGCTTGTGAACTTAAAAACTATATTTTTCAAATTATTAATCTAGAATCTGGTTGTCTTCTATTGTATATAGTTGATGTATAGATATGGTCATAGGTTATTTAATCTAGGAATTAATCATATGATTCTCACTAAAACTATACCTTGGTTATTTTTTATTGATGTTAATGACATGCTAAAACATCATGAATTTGAATTGTTTCCTTATTTACCACACCACCATTAATACCCTTGAAACCTTGTTCGTCTAGATTTTACTGATAAAAGTAAAGATATGTATTGTTTCTATCATATTTCAAACTAAACCTAGTTTTTTAGGGGGGATGTTACCTCCTTGTAATATTCTTTCATTACATTGATGTGGAATATTTCCTCTCTATTTCGGTGGTGCATACAACTTCATTTTGGGTTTTTAGATATGTAATATTAAACAAAACATGTATATTTAGAAATTCAATCAGTAGAGATTTACCATTTTTACATGGGAATTTATTCCCATTGGTATGAGATGGTTTTAAAATTATCTTTGTAGATTTAGTTCTTTCTTCTCTAATATTATGCCTTTTAACCTTATAAACATGGAATGTTTCCGTATTTAGTAGATCTTCAATCTCACCGAACACAATTTTATTTTATTTCTCAAGATTATTCTATTAATTTTAAAGGAATTGTATCAGTCCTATGAAAGATTATACTTTTTCATTTAACTCCATGCCAGGTTATGTCCTTTTATCTCCATCATCACTACAACTTGACGAATTTTCACATTTTTTTACATGAGTAAATAAAGTAACTTGGTGAGGAATATTTATTTTCCTTGCATATGAAAGTTCTATTATTATTTATTAATTCATTCTTCACCTTCTTATCCAATATTTGTTTGTGAGGCCTCTCATCATCTGAATCATAATTTGATTCTTCAACCACCTGATTTATATATTGTTTTTGAAAAATGGATATAGTCACCATAGTTGAGACTCTTTAGTGATTCATTAATTTTTACACTTTATAAAACCTTTTATACAATAGAAAAAAAAAATATTGGAACCTTCATCACTCACATCACCTGAGACATTATATTCTCCATCCTCAAATTCTCTAACATTTACAATTCTCCTGGATTCAAAATCTATTTCATCATTTTCATTCATTATGAATAAAGGTCCCATTTTATTATCATAATAATTTAGTATGTTGAGAATCTTATTTTATTTCATGTATTATATTTTTCCAATGAATTTTGTTTTGAATTAAAATGATATATAAGGTTCCATATAATGTTTTGGACGGTAGTGGAATCCTCTAACATCACACTAAATCCTTAGATATTTCTCAGTACCCCATATGTCTTGTAAAATTTATCATTGATAATCCCATAATAATCCATATTAATATCATTAAATTGGGTCATATAAACTTTATTCTTTACTTTAATGACATTGACATTAACATCATTTATTCTTCTCAACATTTAATTATTTACATAGCATTCAATAGACCCCTGATGTTCCTATAGTCCATTTATTGAATGTTTTATATAGATTTAATTTCGAGGGTTTCCATATAAAATTAAATTTATATTATCATATTCTATCATATAAGAATCATTATAAATGGGTTGAAAACTAATTGTTGTTGGTTTTCTCACATATAAATAATGTAAGGGTAATATACTATCATATTATTTCACAGCTATGATAATTCATCCCATAGAATATGGGAACACCTCAACTAATGATTAAAATATCATTTTAAAACTATTATAATACCTGTTGGATCTATAAAAAATTATATCCCTTTGATATAACATGTAATTCCATTTGTTAGATAGACCACCAAGTAGGGGCTGATTCAGTGTCCTCTTTTTAAAAATTCTCTTATTTCAATTCAACCACATGAACATGTTATGGTTCTTGATTCAATAACTATTAAATATTAATCTCACCTCATTTTTAGAACTAATAAAAGTGATAGAATCATATTGAATTAAATATTTTCTATAATGGTAAAATCCTTATTATTTTTTAAACCCCCAACATAGATTATTCTTTATCGAACATGTTATTACTGCCACCAAAAATCATCGAATAATCACAAAAATATCCCACTATGATCCTCAGATCTATAACCATATGTAAGATACAATTTTCATAGTAAATTCATATCAAAAATTGAATTTCATCCTTCTTCTCATCAGTTTATTCTATTCCACATGGAAGTAGGATCTTCCTCCATAAGTTGATGGTTCTTCGGGTATTCACATAAACCACTTAATGATCATTAGTAACTGCATGGAATTTTCCATTTAGAGATGAAATTCCCTCCAAATCTATTAATGTATAGATTATCCTTATCTTCATATAATACTTTGGTATATCTCTTTTAGGGAATCATGGATTTTACACATTCTCTTCTAATCCTCAAGGGAAAATGTATCACTCTCTCAGAAGATCTTACGATGAGCACAAGCATTCCTCATTCTTGGCGAAATGTTATTTAGATATTTCTACCACATATTTATATACACAAAATCATCATAAAAATTATTCATAAAATATCATATAAACTGTCTAACCAATTAAATAATGGAAAACCCACCATATTCATTAGTATGATCTTCTTATTTAAATAAAGTAACTGATTTCAGATTTATCACTCATTAATTATCAATTTAATTTCCATTAAAATATTCATTAAAATCCACTTAAGACATAAGATTCATTCTTCCAAATGTTATATAATTACATGTAATCAAAATAATTTTAATAAATCATGATTCCTTGGAAACATCTCAGATTTTAATGTCTTCATACAATCTACTATGACATAGTAATCAGTTATTTCACAATTATTTATATAGTTCACTTTGACTATTTTTTAATTTCCTTTGTTACCCAATTCAGCCATGTGAGGCATTCAGATATGTAAAATCCCATATTTTCAACATAGAATAATTTAGCTATATGGTTTTAAATAATTTTTGGAAACAAATATGTGAATCTTTCATATTTTTAATTGAAACTACTACACTAATTGGCTACAAGACATATTTGGAAACATGATTCATCTATGTGAAAATAATATATTTCATATTTCTCTCAGATTTACTTAGAAACACATTATCCAACTTCTATCTTGTCTCAATGTCTTAAAAACATTTAAAAAATGATGTTTACAATTTTTCTTCCTCCACCAACATATATATTTACATCCTTTGAGGATCATATTATCAATCATCACACTTTCCTTTTCAAAATTCTCTTAATCTCGACAATTTAGTTAATCTAGATGTGGGTAAAAGAATCATTTTTCAAAGAAGAAGGAAATATCTCATAAAAATATTAGACCAAAATAGATTCATTTTCAGGAATGAAATTTAAATTCTATTCCTCAACAACCCATAAAAAGTATCTAATAATCGTCATCAACTCCACTATACACATATTGAACACTTAACAATAAATTCAAAACTTACATGGGAACAAAAAAACTAATAAAAATACATCTTTCATTGAACTTAATTTTTTATATTTCAATACCTTGTATGTTTTCTATATATTTATGATCTTTATTATGGTTATTAAAATAAAAAAATATCAATTCAGTAACTAAATTTGTAAATGAAACTTTACTCCCTTCATATAGTATTTTGGGACATGTGGTTGCTACAAGAATCATTATTGTCAAAGGATATTTCATAGGGAATCTATCTCATATTGATCATTGACATGGATAATACCATTATTAATAAAGTCATATCGTTTTTGTGGTTATAATTTTAAAATTTTGATGAATTTTATAAGATCACATCTATATTTTAATGTGATTGATTTTTAAAACACCAAAATATATGTAATACAAGTATTTATCCAATAATATAATATCTAAAATAAATTGGGATAAAACTAATCAATATTGACACAAAATAAAAAATTATTTATATTGATAAATTTCAAATTAAATTTTCATTAAAGTGATCAGCTTCACATATGTGAAATCTATGTGGGAAAAATATTCATATAGAAAAAAGGATAAGTATGCAATGCTATTGGAATTAATCAATGAGTTTGATGATTGCATGATATACCCTAATGAAAAAATTGACCACTTATCAGACCTTATCATTGAGGTTGTTGGATCATTTAATGGAATTGGTGATGAATTCAAAAATATTTAGATTAGAAAATATATTTTTAGAACGTTTCAACCAATATATATTATAATGTTCATGGAACTTGAAGAATCACATTTTATGGAGCATTCACGTAATTACTTGAAATATAGTTTAGTTTCTTAAGAAACAAATGTGAAACTGTATGGATCAAAATATAAATTATTTAAATAAATTTCATTCAAATCCATAGAGAATCATAACCCTAATGAAAGTAAACATAAACTTTTTATGTTTTTAATAATGCTCTATTTTAGAAATAAAATTCAACCTTGCTGAATGAATGAGGTATAAATCATTGGAGTGGGTTTACCTTATGAAGGGATGTTTCCTAGAAGCCTTATCAAGATTAGGCCACAGGTTTCATGGCTCACATCCCATATCATAATTTCAATGATTGTTCAAACAGATCGGGGATCTGATGTAGCATATGATTCTCAGTTTTCCTCGCCCAGGGAGGACCTCCCTCTGCCTTCACACTCTTTTCAAATGGTGATGTATCTTCCCCCACTTCAATCCATGGAGATGACATCACCCCCTCTGTTATTGCCTCTAGCATCTCCAAGTCCATGTTTAATGGACATGAAGTATCCAGTTTCACTAGTGGCTGTTATCGGGCAATGGCCTAGTGTAGGGTCGACTGCAGAGGTCGTCTTCGAGAAGGTGCAGAGTAGAATACAGACTTGTTCTTATTCCAAACATAGTGCATCAAGCTCACTGATCATGTCTCCTCCTTCCAAGGGAAGGATGTTTTGGGAAAAAACCATACACCCCTATTTTGTTGACTAGAGTTATCATCTATAACGGAAGAGGGCTAGGAGTGCTGGTGAAGACCGATTTCATCTTCAATGAACTAGTTAATAATTCAATATATTTGGTGGCTATTGTTGAACCAAAAAATTTCAAGAAAACTGGATCTTTTCGTGCAAAGCTTCATTGTAGAAGGATGTTTGCATGGAAATCCTCTTAACTCCTATATCTATCTATTCTGGAAGGACCATGTCTCAGTCGATTTGTTGAGTGTGTCAGATCAGTACCTTTCAACGAAGGTATCAGTAGGTGCTCGTGATTTCTTTTTCATTTTTGTATATGCTAAATGCAATGTTTGGGAGAGGGAGTTCCTGTCTCGCGACTTAAAGATATCATCAACGATACTACCCCTTAGATTTTCAGGGGAATTTTTAATATTATAGAATCTCTAGAGGAGATACTAGGGGTGATTTTTCAAGGAGTTCTAGTCAGGCCTTTGTTTCCATCCAAGACAGAACAAGTCTAATGGATGGGGGTCTAAGGGTGATCTCTTCACCTTGAGTAACAACCAAAGGTGTGCGAGGCACACCTTGTGTCATCTTGATCATTACTTGATGAATGAGGCCGTTGGCTCACTCTTTCTAAATGTAAAAGTCTCCCACATGGAAGGGTGATTATCTGATCACTCACTGCTTCAGCTTGACCTGAGCTACAGTGCAACAAGTGGTGATCACATTCAGTTTTCTAGGATGTGGGTGGATTAGGTGGGCCTCAATGATGTGTTTTGGGAATCTTGGATGTGTTCACTCCCTGGGAACCCATGGATTTCTCTTCATAATAAGATAAGGTGGCTCAACCATATGCTTTAATGGTGGAGGAATTCTATTCCCACTTGTGATTAAGATCTACTTGAGATCAGTAAGGAGGTCAATTTCATAAAGGCTAACCTGGAGCAAGAATGGGATGAAAACGTTTTTTAAGAACTCGAGACCAAAAAGGGCATCCTTGCATATATTATTTTTAGGAAGGAGAGGATTACTAGAGAGAGTGATTGTGTCTGATGGCTCTGTGAGGGTGACCGTAATACTGACTGCATCCATGCGTGCATAAAAAAGAGGCGGTGGATACACATGCCAAATATTCTTAGGTAATATGGTTCACATTCCAACGACCGGGACGTGGTTGGGGAAATGGAAAATGTAACTATCACAGATTTTCTTGTAGGCCCTAATTCCAATATGGAAAGTGGTTATCCTAGTGTGGAAATGGAACTCATTGAGTAAATGCTAAGAATCATTGCGAAGGAGATTGATCAGTGCTTGAGAAGGTATCCAGAAGAAGAGGAAGTGCATGAGGTGGTATGGACTCTGAATCCAGACAGTTCACTAGGGTCGGACAACATACCTGGTTTGTATTACAGTGTTCCATGGGACATGGTCAAAAAATATTTAGTGCTATCTGTTTGTAATTTATTCTAGGGAGGGCACCTTCCGTGTATATCCAGTGAAACCAATGTGGTCCTAACACCATAATTGGGAAACCCCACGACTGTTGAGTAGTAAAGGCCAACAACCATGTGAAACTTTCATTACAAGATTCTATCTCGCATTTTTAACAACATGTCAGCATCCCACTTGAATACATAGATAACAGTGGAGCATCATGTATTCATCAAAGGGAAATCAATTCAGGGTGCAATTGGAGTGGTGCAAGAAATATTTAGTGGGATTGACTATGAGATCTTTGGGAACAATCTTGTGATTAAACTAGACATGATAATATCCTATGATAGCATGGAATAGGGTTTTATATTAATGGTTTTGGGCTACATGGGTTTCTCAAATTGGACCTGTGACCTTCTATTTCGCTACTTCAGCTCGGCATGGATTTCCACCTCGTTTCGGGGTAATCAGTTTTAATTCTTCAAGGCTTGTCAGGGCTTCAGCAAGGGAACACTTTTTCTCCCACATTATTCATTCTATCTTAAAATGTTCTTAGTCACTGTATAATGAAGGGTATGTGTATAGGAAAAATCCATCCTATTCGGGATAGGCATGTTATTGAGGGAATATCTCATTTGGTATTTCCGGATGACACTATCCTATTCATTATTGGAAGTATAAGATCATTGGTTGGAATAAATGGGCTTCTTGAGGAATATTGTAAATGGAGTGGCCAGGTCATTAACAGGGAAAAATATTAAATTATAATTCTAAAGTACTCTCGGGCATGAGGGTGAGGGTCCGACGATACCTTAATTATGAGAGAGGATACATTCCCATGGAGTACCTTCGAGCGATGGTCAGTCCTTACTCACTTCACGTTCATTACTCTTACAAGATTGTGGGAGAGGTTA
Source organism: Viscum album (assembly GCA_963277665.1). Taxonomy (NCBI): domain Eukaryota; kingdom Viridiplantae; phylum Streptophyta; class Magnoliopsida; order Santalales; family Viscaceae; genus Viscum; species Viscum album. Next base: position 338,571,194 of record OY728140.1, read on the forward strand.
TGGGTTGTGTCTTCAATTTAAAAAATAGGATTCTTTCTTTTGGAGGGTGCATTACCCATGATAATTTATTCCTGGTTTCTATCCCCATGCATCTCCTTTCCACTGTGAAGACCCCCAAGAGTGTAGTTTATAACATTGAGAGGATCATGGTATCCTTCATATGGGATGGTCATCTGGAAAGAAAATATCACTAGGTAGCGGGGATGTGACTTTTAGTGCCTATAGAAAATGGTGGAATCAATATGTGGAGTTTCTCCTTGACCATGCAAGGGATGCATGATAAACTCACATGGGAGGCTATGGAAGGAATCTCTCTCTGGGGAATGATTATGCAAGAGAAATATAGTCTTGATGTGGTGTTGTAGAGGTCTCAACCATCGAGGATTTGGATTATTATTCACCTATATCCAGAGGTCATGCATCCTCATGCCAGGTGGCTAATGGGGAGAGGACATGTGAACTTCTAGCATCAGGATTGGGGGGAGGAAGGCTAGTGTTTCCTGGTTTCCACACACTGGATATGTCCTTCAGTGATATGTACGGTCGCCCAGGCTTCATTCAGGCCACTCCTGATGATAATCAATGCATTTTCTTCAATGATATTTTCCTCAATGATGTACCAGATAGACTTATATTCACAGACTCCTCCTCGGGTGAGTTCTCAATAAAGGCATATGCAATCATATGGAGGGACTCGATCATGGGTGATCAGTGTGGGGATACGCTGTGGTGTAGGGGTATTTCTCCCACATATAACTTTATGATGCGGTGTGTAAGGAATAATGTGATGCCCACTGATATTAATATCTAGTGTACGGGGGTGTCCATTTCCTCCACATGATGGTGTTTCAAAAAAACCCAAACAAGAAATGGTGATTCACCTATTCATTGACAAAAAATGGGCACGATGGTCATGGAAGGTGTATGTAGTTTTTTATTGGTGGAATGAACAAGATGGGATTCAGGGTGACTTTTCCAGTCGATGTTTTAATGGTGTTGGCAAGCAAGGTCCAGAGAGGAAAGGTCGGGCGATCATCCTTGTTTCAGGCTGTTGGATCATTTTTAAAGCCATGAATGACGTTAGACACATGAACATATGTGGTACTAGCCATAGTATTTGCTTCAAGATAAAGAACACCATGATGGATTTTTCTGGTGTGTGTACTATGTTCCATGGTGCTCCTTCAGTTAGGGATTTCAACCCAGGGGTGCATAAACAGACAGGGAGGAGAGGACAGGGGAATTGGGTATGCTGGCATCCCTAAAGAACTCGGTTAAAACTCAATAAAGACATCTCCCTCTGAAGGGGGAAATGATGGGTGGAGGTGTCATTAGGGACCAGAGGGGCTATGTAGTGACTACTTTATCATCATTTTAAGGTAGAGGTGATGTTATTTAGGCCTATGTAAAGGTGATGGTAATAGGGCTGGAGTTAAATGAGAAAAAAAATTAAATTTGAAGGCAGTGGAAATAGACTCTTTGATTCTCTATAAATCACTCACTGAAAGTGGTATTTTCCCTTAGAATATAGAATATTATGTTCCAAAGTGAAAACATCAGTTGGGAGTCCACATGAATATCACCAACACTTTGCGATAGGGGAATAAGGTTACAGATTTCTTGTCATCTAAAGCTTCTCAAAATCAAAACTTATCGTTCTTCCTTAACTTTGGTTTTTTTCCGTTAGGTGGCAATATTTTTGTTGTCAATGATGCGTTGGGGCTTCAATACTTTATACCTCCATGATGTTCTTTTTTTTATGTTTTTTTGATATGTTTTCAAAATCAATAAAAATGTTACTAATCATTGATTCATGTACTTATATGATTTATAGTCTATTAATATGGGAAATTCTGTCGTTTTATTTGAATATAAATCATCCAAAACATGTAAAACATGATTAATAGAGTAATAAACATAAAATTTAATAGATTATCCAATGATTAAATCTTTGTTGGTAATTTATAAATCAAAATTCAAGAAAGAACGAGTATTTATGAAGACAAAAATTGATAACATTTTTCACTTAATGATGTTCTAATTTGATCACAAGAACATTAAAATTAGATTTACAGTGAAATGTTGAGAGATACATATGGGAAATATACATTATAATGGTTTTCTAATATCTACAAAAGATACTTTAAGGGTATGGTAGTTAAGCTATAGGCCGTGAACAATCTATTCGACGATTTGAATATGTGCCCCAATGAATTTATTTAGGATATATTCAACTAAATTATTGTGATTTTTAGATATATTCATGGAATTGGTGAAGAAATAAAAGATTTAGAGATTTTAAAAAATATTCTATCAATATTTTCACTATATTTAAATCCAATGTTTTCAACACATGAAGAATGAAATTTTACATAGATTTTACTTCCAAACATGAAATGTATTATGGATTGTCGTGAAATTCATATGAAACTAAAAATAATAAGACGTTACTAATTAAAATATTTTTTTAAAAATTTATAGAGAATCTTTACCACAACAAAGATAAACAAAAATAATATTTATGTGTTTAATACCATTTTAATTTGGAGAGGAAGTTCAATCATAGGAAATTAAGGTTTTAGGGAAATATATAACTAGATTCTTTTTTTATTAAAGTGTATAGAGTATATAAGTAATGTGACTTATAAGAAAATTCAATTTTAGTAATGAATTAATTTTTTTTAAACCCAATCTTACAAATTTCAGTATATAATCATTATAAAATATATAAATTCATCAAAAAATTAATTTTTGATGGAAGATATTAGTACGAAAAAAATATGAAAATGATGATATTTTTCATTATGAAGGTGATGTGGAATTAAAACATAAATAGAGAATTCAATGATTGGAATTATTTGGATGGAAAAATATAAATGATCAGAAATATTAATTGAAAGGAGTATCTAATTTTAAATTTGATCTTAGATGTACACTATGGAAGTTATGTAATCAATTGATAAAAAATAATAAAATTAGTGCCCAGAAAACATTTTAAAAAACGAAGTTAAAATTTCATGTATATAGATATTTTTATATGATGATGTAAATATATAAGAAAAAATAAATTTTCAACTTTAAAATAAAGATTGAGGAATAGAATCAGGTTACCAATGACAATAATTCTTTTTTCAAGAGTGAGGAATGATGATTTAATGTATTAATAAAGATTTAATTACCTTAATGAAAATTTTAGAAGAAAAATTAAAACCCAAAGAATCCATGGAAAACTATAATTTTGGAGGTATTAAGATGAAATTGACATATATAGTTTTGAGATATGATTAAATATTAAAAATTTCATTAATATCCCGAAAAAAGGAATTTTATCTTACTATAAATCATCTAAAACTAGGGAAAATTGATAAATTGAGTAAGAAATGTAAACGATTAGTGATAACTATATGACTCAATCATTGAGGATAATTTATAAAAAATCAAAGAACTGTATAGATTCCAGAAACATATAGAGTAAACATGGTAAAATTTTTCACATAATTAAGTGATTAGTCTATCCAACTAATTATGAAATTACATTTAAATTAATGTGATTTTTGATTCCTGAAAATTTAAAAACAAAAAAAATTAAGGAAAAAATAAGGAATGGAAAAATATAGGAAGGTCATTTTGATTGTAGTTTGACAAAACACAATGGGACTCTTATGAACCCTACGGATTATCCCCAGAGGTTGATATTTTGATCTTGATCCTATGAGGATGAGACCACAACGTTGATCTTACATGATTTAGACAACAAGATAGAGTTTGTGAGGTTGATCCTTAAATGAATCACACCACATGGTATGAACATGATTTTTTAGGGAACCTTTTAGTGATGTTTTTCCTAGTAATGGCCCACAATTTCAAGGCATATTTTCTTCATAATTTTCATATTTACATAATTTTACATTAAAACCACATACTCTAATGATAAACTAACCTTGTCGTGCACTCCCATTTTGATCATCCACTAACTCTATATGTCTAAATGTTGTCATTACATGTCCACTTATTTCAAGAATTTAATCATATGGGGATGCCTATAAATGTCTTGATCTGACCCAACAGGGATCGATCCATGATTCTCCAAGCCTACTTCCAATATGCCAAGGGCTAGCGAATAGTGCGGAGTAAACTATCACATAAAATGTTGGCCTTATCCTATTGCCCCTGCGCAAATGCACCCACATGGTCCTACATTAAAGAGTGTAGATATATATATGAAATGAAATTAATTACATGAATATATCTATCTTAACCATATTAGAGAAAAATTATATAATAGAAAAATATAGGTCCCACCTAACTAAAACTGAAAAAGTGTCCAACCTGATCTGAAGGTTGGGAACACTGTTAAATACACCCACCTGAATGCTCCTCAGCCTAGCTCTGGTAAACACAGTGGTCATTTTAGATCACTAAGGTCTAACTTTTATAGGTCCTCCTAGGAATCCATTTAATGTAATTTGGTCTGCACAAGACACAAGTCATGTGCAGGAAAAGACCGTGTAGGGTGAGTATAAAGATACTCAATAGGTGATCCAAAACTCCACAAGAAAAGGATCAACTAAAAGGCATTAGTCTTCTCATATGAGCTAGAGGGAACCCAAATGAAAGAAAAACTTCATATTGATATCATCCTCAGCTAAAAAAGATTAGTAATCTCAAAACACTAGGTGTGTTAATGAATAAGTGACATCACAGTAAGGAAAACCTAGAAATCACCCAGATATACTCGTTTTGGGCACCAAGCCTCATGACGTTCTAACCTTATCACTGCTAAAATTTTCATAATTGATTCTATAAATAGAAACACCATAAGAACACTCCATGATATGAGTCATCCCTAATGACACTCATCAAATAGATACCACTCTTTCAGTAAAAACGAACTAATGGAACAACCTGACCAACCCTCGTGATAATTATTCATAAGGGAACAGATGATGGATATTGCCATGGAAGAAGTCATTGAGTGACTAAACTAACTCCCACTCCTCAAGTAGGGTATCCCATCTTGGGTCCTCTTGGGGGAAAATATAAATCATAACATGAACAATGAACTCAGAAAGGGTATCACACAACAGCCCAACTCTAGAACAACTAATTTATTAAAGGATCAATGCATGTGTAGTGTTGGTCACACTGATTCTGCAAACTCCACCTAGGAAAACATCATGACTGGCCCCCAATGGAAATACTACATCTCGATACACAGATAGGGAGTTTATGCCCAAGCCTAACTGGGGGATCCGTACACTATTGGAATATCCTGGGTAGAGGATTAGTGCCTGGGTAAATATTGGTCTTGATGAAACCAAAAAAACAATGAGGGAAACACGATGGTACATGAGGATCGAGTCAGGCCTCTTTGGTTGATACATTCTCTAAATCTATTTAGTCTTCTGTCAAAGCGCATTAAGACAAATCACTCCAGAATGCGGGAAAACCATATTGCACGTATGTAATGAAGGTGAAGAGGGGTCATAGTACATTGAAGAGGAAGTGATACATATAACCCTCATAGATAAAGGACCAGAGGCAGAATCAACCCAGGTGATTGAAACAAAAAAAATCAAGGACCATGGGGACCCATTCAACCCTACTGGTAAAGGAATCGCTGACCCAAGAGACCCACAAAACATCTCCTTCACACCATATATACTAGTCCCAAACAATGTCCACAATAACGTTTTATGAAGAACAAAATGTAGGATATACTATTTAAATGCCAAAAATGGATAATCGGTGAAAAAGTCACATTTCAACGTAAACACCCAGACCAGGACTCTTGGGGCCCACACCTCAGTTTCTGTTTAAGAACCAAAATTTGTCTTGAAATATCGACAATAAGTTTAATGCCGCAACACCATTGATAGCATTTCAATCGAACATTTGGTGTAGGAGATACATGTGATACAAAGAACTCCAAAAATAATTAATAAATTACTATTATTAATCATAAGAATTTGTTAAATCGAGTCATAAAAACAAGCCTTAAAATTTAAAAAATAGTATAGAATTATCCTTCTTGGTGAGAGGAATGTGTCACTATAGATGGTGCATCAATCAGGCTCCTAGATTTTGTGATAGAACCCTTTAAAGTCGTATTGACCTAACCCAAACTGGTCAGGCCCATTCTGGCTGGACCTCTCCACTTCGGCTGGCCTATTTTGACCTGCCCAACCTGTCTCGCTAGACTGCAGCTTCACTGTGCATATTGGTCCACCACTATGTGGCCAAGCCGCATGTGGCCCAAGCTCTGACTTTCCATGCCTTGCGCCACCCAACTGCCTCCACTTCCAACCGACACTATGTGCCGCCTTAGCCATTGGCCTCCACCAGACTCTATGGTCATTCACTCATCAAAGGACCAATGGGATCACCCCTGGTGCTCTAAAAATTAATCTGTGACAAGATCCGGGATCCTCGAGACTTGATCCACACTAAAACTATCTAAACACAAAGATCCATTGATGTTCTGAAAATAACGATGCATAAACAAGGGGTGACGAGATTTAAATGCAATGTTTCCTACCTTGGGGAGAAATTCAGAAGCTTCAAGGTGGAATTAGTGCTCTAGAGCTATAGATGCATGATCCAAGAGTGATCACCGTCAATATCCAAGTCTGACTACACTTCATTTGATCGATTTGGCTGGGTTGTTTTTTAGTGAATAAGAAGAGGGTGGGGGGATTCCAATGTTTTCACCCATGGTGGTGAAGGGGATTGATTTAATTTTTATGAAATCAATCCCCCAATTACACTCCCCACTAACATGCCTCTAAACTCGCACCTTGTGCCGACAATGTTTATGTCATGGATAATGTAAACACAATGTTCTGAACTCAATTTTAGTCTTATAAATATGACTTAAGGCTCCCTTCATGAGTTATTGTATGCAACAAATATATAAAATAATTCTATATAATTATTTTATTTATGGTAATTTCATCAATAAAAATTTCCAAGGAAGACCTATATCTAAAATATTTCTACCCCATCTAGGGTATACAGCATGCTCCAGACTCAACTCTGGACTTGGATTTCTAATTCGAGCTACTTTTTAGGAGATAACTCATTTCCACTACATGAATGGTGTAAAAAATACTGAATATTTTTATAAAATTTATTCTGGGAAGACCAACCCATGGAATCACCTCTTGTTATAGAAACTATATCTGGAAATATATACAGAAATATTCCACAGTCTGACATGGAAAAAACCCAAGTCAGTACAATAAAAACTCTCCCACTACTCCAAAAATATATATGTATAAACACCTAGTGATAAACACATGGATAATATATAGAATTCCATCCACTTATAGGAATTCATCTCATGAACTCATAGGTAACAATAGGAGGAAAACACCTTAAGGAAAGTAGGTAAGAAACACTGGGATATAGAAGGAAGAGTGTTTGAGATAGTTCTTAAGAAATGAAAATATATATAATTGAGTACACGAGTTCAATATTAATGAAGAATCTTATCACATTATGATATTCCATTAAATTACTCTTATATGTGATAATTCTCTTATAACATATGTCACTCAAAAATGACATTGTAGTTCCCCAATATGAATAGATGTAGAATATTTGATGACATCATTTAGGAATATTGTTTATATGGGTGGATTATATTCTCTCATTAGATATAGAAGATATAGCCTATTCGGGGTAGGAGGATCATAATAAATTGATACAGATTATCATCATGATAACTCGTAGTAGTCTCCCAAATAGGATGTCATGAGAACATGCCCAATAGAAGGAAGTACACATTTCCTTTTGTCATTAGATTTTCCTATTTATGGACATGTGTAATGATCAATAGAATCAAATATTATGGTAAATGGATATCATAACTCTTTACTGTCGATGTTTTGATGAAAAACAAAATGACATATTCGGATGGTTAGGTATGATACATTGGTTTTATCATGAGTGATATGGAATTAATGGATAAAGCATGAAAGGATTTATCCCTTATGTCCAGTGGTGAATGTTTATATATGAGGACCTTTGAGGAGAATGGGAAATCCTTGATAAATCTATGTCCATTGTGGTCAATGGGAAATTTCATTTCATGAAAAATAAATAAAAAAAGATCAAGGATATATATTGATGGAACCAACATGAAACATGATTTATTTGAGATATCATAATAAATAGAATATATTAAGTGTTAATGTTTTCTAATAGGTTAGATTTCACTGTTCCATGAACTTATTTTTATGTGGGATCCTTGATGTGGTTCTACATGCTAACCATGTACATCAGGTATTTTTTACTAAAACCATTTAAAAAGTGTTCTAGAAGGTCGCACAATAGATATATCTATAATCTAAGTAAAATTTATGTCTTGAATTTAACAAGTCAGAATAAATAATATTTATTCAAGTTTGGTCTATCATCATATTTTAATAAAAAGTTATTAAAAATAATAAGTGAGATAAATAATAAAATAAATATTTATTTATAGGTTATTAAAATTTAATATTTATCATATTTATAATAATTAATGTAGCTCTATTTATTTATTAAATATTCCTTATTCATGGATCTGTAAATATCAATGAAGAAGAGTGGAACTAACATAATGAAATAATTGGAAATATTATAAATGATGTTAATTTATATCCTTATTTTTATTCCCATTTCAATAAATTAAAAATAATATTATTATTATTAGAGTACATGGGGTCAACTATATATTATTAGGTTTGAAAGGGGATTTCTTGAGAATTTCCAACCCTAATAATTCCATAATAAATATATAATTATATCACTTTCCACAATCACATTTGGTGTGTAAAATGGAATGACAGAGACTCTATCAATCCATATAGAGAGATTTAGAGTTCACTCTCTCTTCCTCCACTCTCATTCCTTCAAGGAAGAATCATGATTTTTTCCACCTTTACAAGTATACTTCTATGATAAACCTTGAATAATGAAAGTGATCAAGATTATCCATGCTAGAATCTAGTGATTCAATGTTGAAAGTAAGATATTTTGGTACAAATATGGATCACCACATGATATATTTTATACAAGGATACTACAATGAAATGATGGTTTAAGGAGATCAAGTCCACCAGATCATTTTAAATAGAGAATTAAAAGCTACAGAAATCTTATATCTTCTCAATCATTAATTAAAAATTATATGTGAAGATCCTCATATTATGGTTCCATTATTTCAATCAAATCTTGTAATCTATAGTTTTCTTTGGACATGATGTGTCATTCTCTTTCCCACAATGATTACATATAAATTAAGACAAAACATCTAGTCTGTTATAACATAAATGGATGATTCCGAAGTGCTGGTAATCTATAATTGGTATCAGAGAAGTCACATGTTTAATTTATTAATATTTATTGTTCATTTATTGTATAAATTTGTTGATTTTTTCTTATTCCTTTATTAATTCATTTTAATATCGGATATCATCGAATTTTCCCTCTCTTCATTCCAAATAAAATAACTAGAAAAAGGATAAGATTTATAATGGAGAGGAATTTTTAGAATAACATCTTGAGGTGGAAATGGTTCTTCCTAAATAAAACCAGAACACAAAGCTTGTACTTACTAAAAACATTACATGTATTAGTGTTTTCACATCCGTATGTCATGATATAGTTAGATATATATGGTGAAAATAGATGTAAGATCAGAAAAAATAGATCTAAGATCTGAGAAATGCATATTAGCTTGTAGATTTGAAACGGTTGTCACACAAAATGATGAAATACACATCCTATAACCACTATCCATGATGTTCAGTATCCAGTTTCTCATGGATGAGAAAAAAGGTGTCCCATCATGTCTTGTATTTGATACATGACACATGGAATAAAGATCCATGAAACTCTTATTCCATACACTGTGTATTCAATGTACATAAAATGTACCTTAATAATTATATATGGAATGAAACACACCTAGTTCCATGGCACATGCTTCAGAAATGGGAACAAGATTGTACATGTTATGTACTATAGTACATGCTATGTAGTATTCTATAAACAATTTTCCTTGTTTTTATAAGAAAAAACTAAATATATATAATGAAACATATTCACATATGTTACCTCTGTCATTTAATTAACAGTTTATGCATTAATATAGAATTTATAAATATATTTAAAATAAATTTTTATGTAAAAATATTTTAAAATCACAAAATGTTTCTCCAAGTACACTTTTTTCTTCCATAATTTAAAATGAAATTATTTTATTGAAAATTATAGATTTTGGTGAGTTAAGGATGATATGATAGAATAAATTGAATAATTTGGAATCATTTATAGCACATTATATTATTTATTGATTGAATCAATGTATTTGATAACAGGATTTCAAATGTATGATCATTGCATATTGTGATGATGATCATGATCTTAGATATTCCATGTGTGTTTGATTAGTTTCATATAACTTATTAGGGTAAAATTATTTTTGATGGATGTGTTCCATCCCATCCTCCTAATTATAGAGGGGCTTGTATTCCCAAGGTTTCTTTTAGGTAAACCCCATTAACTAAATTCATTAGATCCCCTCAAGTGAATGTTAGTAAAACCTTAAGCATGGATGAACCTCCTAAGAAAGAGGAGGTAGTACATGATTAGGAGATGAGGAGAAACCAATTGAGGTGACACATAAGATTCAATGGTGGAATGAAACAACAAGAACCAAGTCATGGCTCAAGGTGTTTTCCCCCCATGGAAAAGAGTTGGTTCATTATCATCTAATCAAACTAACCCTTATATAATCTCAGTATCATTCCCATTATATATTATTTCATTTATTTAAATAGATAATTATTTATGTTTGAGAATATTAAACTATCTCATAACAAATTAATTAACCTAAATTACAGATGTAAAAAATATAACTAGGTTATTCATGAATGTTTTATCATTTATAGTTAAACACTAAAGTAAAATCCACTTCATATTAAAAAGGAATATAAAAATATAAATTGGGGTTGATATATATGGATAAAAATCCCTCAACAATAATATTATGTTTGTGTAGTGGCCCAATACATAAGTTAGAATTAGCTTCATAGTTAAAATTCAATGAACAACCAATGTTGGAGTGGATTCATTTATTTTGGATATTTTATCTTTATGTTCTATGTAGACTTATATTTTTTTTACATTAAGGGATAAACATACAAAAAGGAATTTTTGAAATTGGTAGACATATATTGGGGAAATCATTATATAGGATTTCAGTATTGGGGAGTCCACTCAACAGATCATGGAAGTATGAGTTATGGAATTTCAAATGTTAGACCTTCCAAAAATCATTCCAATAACTTCTGATGGCCATTTTTGGGTAATGATAATAGTAATATCAATCCAAAACACTAGAATATCTAGGATATATGATATCTTGGAACTATGAGTGAGGGATATTGGATTATGAAATATATTTAGAGATTAATAGAATTTAATTAAAATTTGAATTTAATTATTTTTTTGTAATAAATAAATATAATTATCTGCACTGAATTCTTAGAAATGGAAAATCTAAAAAACTAAATAATATCAAGATGATATATACTATAAAAGGAAAAAAAATTCTCACTAGTTAAAATTTCATTAAATTTTATTGGAGCTTGAACATTATACTATTCAATGAATGGAAAATATAATTGTAGCAAGCCCCCTCCCTGAATCTCATTCCAAAGAGGCTAATAAAGAAGATGTATCTCCCTATTTGAGATTTGGTAATGACATAATGGATGCCTAATTTTTAATTTTATCCCCTATGTCCAATGATATTCTAATGAAATATGTGTATTTGAATGTGTATATAAATGTTTCAACCCTTCAGGATATATATCATGAGAAGGAGAGATCATAGATACATGATATATTCAGTTCACTAATCACATATGTTCTTGGTGAATTAGTTCTAGCTTGTGAAGATCATTTTAGGATTATTGACTAAATTGATATCCTATAAATCATTCGCATTATATTTCCAATTGAGCTATGCACCTACCCCATTTTAGGATCATTACCCAAAAAATTATCTAGTATTAATTTGATTTATAATATGAGAAATAACAAGAATAAAATTTTATAACATGATACTCTTATTCACTATGTTTATAAAAAAACAGGTCATAAAAACCCCACTATCCTTTTGGTATATATGAAGATGAGGAATAAGAAAAAGGGGATCAAGACTCATTCTATGTCTAAGGATTTGGAGAACCATTATTGCATGAAGAAGAAGATCCATAGGTATGGAAGGGAACATGATGTGGTATGTTTTGAATATAGAAATAAGGGCTACTAAAAGTTGAATTGAACCATGCCAAAGAGGAATGTCAAGCTTCCAGTGTATTCATTATTGAGTGGAATCATTCCATATCTATATATTCAGTACTAGATAAAACCCATGGTTCTCAAATTTTTATAAAAATATAGGAACCATTTATATTATAGAATATTTAAAAAGATGAAGTGGATCTATGGGATTCCAATAGAGTGAAGATTACTACCCTAGACATTTGAGACTACCATCTCATATTTATAATAGGATTGATTTTGATTTTAATGAATTTTCAGTATGTTTCTTTGTTATAAAAATCTGAATTTACTATTACTTTTTATACATGGATGTATTTATTTTTATCTTTGTAAATAAGTTTTGATATTTTTATAATGATAGAATGTCTTATGATATGACATAGTTAAATTATAGTATTTGTGTCATAAATTATTGAAAACAAATACTGTAAATTGATTACAAATCAAATATTCACGAATAATATAACATTGAGTTGTACAATCACCATCGTGGCCACATAAATGTGAATTATTTTATACAGATATGGTAGGTAGGTTTCATAGACTAATTTGAGCCTATTCCACTTGAAATATTTCTCACTTGTATTGAAGGAAGAATGACCAAATCACCATTCAATGGTCATGTTTAAAGGGACACATAGCTTCTTGATTTGGTATACACTGATATGTGTATATATTTTTAAGTGGATGCTAGAGGCAAATTTTCACACCTTATTACTTTTACTGATAACCTATTTTGGTATGGTTTTATCTAATTGACGATGTATAAGTTTGAGTCCTTTGGGAAGTTCAGAAATCTCAATAATGAAGTTGGGAATTCGCATGGATAGAAGATAAATAAAAATTGGTTCGATTGACATGGGGAATATATTAAACAAGACATTATATGAATTCTATTAAAGTTAGGGTTTTTTTATTCTTACTACACTACATACAGCAATGTTTAATGGTTTTAGTGAATGGATGAACCATACACTATTGGACATGATGAATTCAATGATGAGTCACACAAACCTTCTATAAACCTTTCAGATACATTTTTTACAATCAACATCATGTATACTATATTTAATATAAAAAAAGTGGTAAATGTTATTCTATTCATGTTATAGAGTGTAAAAAAATTATCCCAGGAGTGTTCATTGATTTATGAGGAATTTGTCAAGGTTGTCTCAAGCAACAAACTACGATATTGACAAATGAAGGGTATCTTTATAAGGTATCAAAAGGAAGAAAGGGGATACTATCTATACAACAAACTAGTTGATAAAGTGAGTGTAAGAATACATTCCATTTTTTTGAGAGGTAGAAGATCCTCAAATAGTATAGTTGGAGCAAGACTGACTTTTAGGAAGTTGATCTTTAAGATACATAGTAGTGGGTTTAAATACATTTTTTACATATACCGATTGTAGAAGTTGTTCCTATACCACAAATGATACATAGATATGACAAAGAGGTAAGGGGACAAGATAAATGTTTTTTCTCTTCACCAATTATGGTGACTTATTATTAGTAGACAATAATGATCCTCCATCCAAAAAGGTGGAAGTATATAGCTCAAAAGATTCAATATTGAATGAAGCAACGAATTTTGAGAAGGATTCCATGTAAAAAAATAAATATTAGGTTCTTAATGATTCAATATACAATGTAATGAATGTTGGGATTAAATTTGTATTCTATACAAAAATAGACATAGAAGATAGTGTAAATACTTATAAATCATGGATATTGGATAAAGAGCATAAACAACATCAATGAATTGAATATGAGAAAACCTTTTATCCAATTTATTTGATTAAAGGAATAAAAATTTTCTTTTCCATTGTATTTCCCCATGACTAGGAGATTTCAAAATATTTGTTAAAAATTAGTTCCTTAATAGAAACATATAAGAGGATGTGTATACAAAATGATCAGATTGGATTGTCACTCTTAGAAATAAGGATAATATGTACAATTTGTGAAGAGTGGTTTATGGTTTAAAGAAAGCTTCTAGGTAACAGAATATTCAGTTTTATTTATCCATAATAGAATTTGGTTTCATTAATAATGAATGTAAGTCATTTGTATACATGAAATTTAGTGGGAGAATTTTTTTTTCATAGTAGTATATTTTCATGACATATTAATAATTGAAAATGATATTCTCACACTACAAGAGGATAAGACATAGTTGAGAAAGTGCCTCTCCATGATGGAATTTTTTGATGCCACCTACTTTTTAGGGATAAAGGAAATGTGTGATATATCCAAGAGGCCTCATAGTCTATGTCAAAGTATAGACACTGAAAACATGCTGAAGTGGTTCAGTATGGACCAAACAAAGAGGGGACTGGTTCCAGTTTCACAAAATATACATCTTCCCAATAAAATGTCTCCTCAAACTCAAGATGAAAGTGAATGGGTAAGATCCCATATACCTTTATGATAGGAACTATCATTTATGTCATGTTATGAATGAGGATATATGTTTCCTATTTATTGTGCATGGTATAAATATATCATGAAGATCATGGTAAAAAATATTAGAAAACTTTTAATTCTATCCTTTAATTTTTTAGGTTAACTAAGGATATGTTCATAGTGTGTGGTGGAGATGAAGACCATGTTATTAGGTTCTATAAAGATACTAGCATACAGATAGATCAACATGATATAGAGTTGTAGTCAGGATATATATTTTCTCCTAATGGAGGAGCTGTGAGTTAAAAGAGATCAATGTAGCTAGTCTTCTCCAATTATACATGTAATTAAATGGTTTTTGACTTTTATGACATTGAAATATATATATATATATATATATATAATTCTAGAGTTATGTGTTGTTATGAAGTTAGATTCCATGGCCTAGGGATCCTGATATATTTCTTAGAAAAATATTTAATATAGTTTATATTGTATGTTCATTGTTAACTAATAAAAGAGAGATAACTCTAAACGGTTGATTAGATCATAAATCTAAGACCAATGTCAGATCTGGAACATCATGTTCTCCCTAGGTTACACAAAAATTGAGTTAGTGTAGACATTAAAACCTCTCATTTGATTGCATTGGGTTTAAGAAATTTATTTAATTAATCAAATATTTGAAAAAAATTACCATTAAACTAATTAAAAGTAATATAATTAGGTCTTTTATGGGAATTTTCTATGGTTGGACTCCTAATTCCTATGATTCACCAGTGAGAGAATCATCCTCCTCTAGAGAATTCCTTTGATGAATGAAAAAACCCTAGATCAAGTCAGATTGAACATAATAGATCCTTTTATATTAAAAAATGTGTTATTCACTAGTTACTGGTTCAAAGAAGAGGTTGGAATCATATCTAGTGATTTTTACACCTTATATTAATCATTTGAGTGTATTGATAATTATTTATTCCATTTACACTCCTTGAAAATATTGTATGTTCTCGGGTAGAGGAATTTAACTTATTTATTGTTGTTCATGTAACCACAGTGCCACAATAATGTTCTTAATCCAAGAATGCTTGGCCAATGTTGTTTAAAAAATTATTTTGGTTTATTTTTCCCCTAATTCTTTGTGGTGTTCACTGTGGAATCCCAATGGATCCTAGTATGACAGTTATTGGGCAACCTGAGCCCGATTCGGTTCTTGAGCTTGTGGAAGATTGAAACAATTTTAGTGAAATCACATGCAGAGTGTAGATCATGAATCATTGTAATGAATTGAAGATAAATATGACATTTTGGAGCAGGATTATCTAGTGTTGAAGCCTCAGGTTAAATACAAATGAAGAACGGAACCCTCAATCCTTCTTAAAATTGATTGCTGATGAACATAGGGTTGGAATCATGATTCACATCTAGATCCACATTTTTTTATGTAGAACCATGTTAGTGTGCAAGATAGTTAAATCTGATTTGAAACACAAGAAAAGATCCAAAAAAATTTGACTGATCAGAAGAAGTACAAACTACAAGTCGTGTTTAATAAATAGGACACAGTGTGTATCCTCCCTCACCAGTGACGCTAGGGGTTGGGATAAGGTAAGGATGACACATGGGTTGGACACACTGTTGGAATCCCTTGTGGAATAACACATAGTGTACCAAAATACATGGACATGAGGACCGATTACACAGACATGAATGAGATACATGACATGATCCCTAGATTAGTGGGACATGCTGTGTAGTCCACCTACACGGTGTGTACCCCTTCATGGACATGACTCCCTTACTGACTAGAGATATGCGCAGGCAGGAAAGAGGGAACAAACACTATGTGGTACCCCTCAAATTCCTTGTTATACTTCATCTCTTTTAAGGGAACCTTAAATGCATATATATCCTTCGTTTCAACTTGGATCCCAACTTGTGATATTCCTATCTTAAGATTTTTTCCTCATTGAACTCAATAGTGACCCCAAAAGTGACTTTTGAAATATGATTTGAATGTTATGGGTTGGTAGACATAGAGGTCAAACCCTATGGTGACATCGGTCATACTGAATCACCAGAGCAATACCCTACTTACCCTCTAACTGAGATAGGTAGTGTAATTACTCAATGGAGGTTTTGTGATTACACTTTATTAGTACTGGGAAGAGATATTCCCCGATGATCTTTTCACGTAACCCCCTAGTAGGACATGGAAGAGGAGTTCCTAGACATTCTAGTCTTACCATCCAGTTGGTCTGGTTAGTGTTATTCCCTGATAACATCTTCCAGGCATAACCCTCCAACTGGACTGGGTAGTGGCATTTCCCAAATAACTCATCAGGCTTACCCTCTAGTGGGGCTAGGAAGTGGTGTTCCCTACTGACCTTCCTAAGTTGTACCCTCTAGAAGGGATGTTCATTGTCTTTCCCTAGTGAATACTAGAGTAGGAACCTCCTATCATACTAGGGAACAAGATCCTTTCCTCAACTGGTGACCCCTCGACGGTGAAACATATTTATGAGGAATAGATTGACATGCCATTGGACTCATGCAAAAGTGGTATAATTTCCCCAAAAATACGTACTCTTGAGATGAGACCTAAAACCATGCTGGCAAGTCACTACTGAAAAAAAGCAGTTATTATCATGGTGTGGTGATTGAGTCCCTTTAACCTCTGTATTCTAGGATGACACATGAGGTTTTTGGCATCATGGTTGTACATACTTTGGAACTTCTGGCTACTCATATTCTTGGGATGATCATTGAGATGGAGATTACCTTACTCTCTCATTTGGGATTCGTTGACTGATATATATATATATATATATCTTGTTTTAGTACTCACTCCTCTGGTTTTTGTTACTCTGCTTATAGGAGAGGCGATTATATGAAAGGAATGAAATGTTCTTTCGATGTCTTTCTTATCATAGTTGGACGAGTTTACTCTCCAGAAATAGTAAGAGAAATCTCAATGAGAAGTTCACCTTCTCGCCATTTTCGGATCCTTATTTTTGGATGAGTCTACTTTCTATTGTTTTTCTTGTTGAGTTATACTATTTTATTGTACCTTGTTCTATATACTACTTTTCTTCATTAGTTATATCTCTTACTGTTATCCCTTCACCTTATTGGGGAATCCTAATGGGTATGTATATACTAACCCCTTCATAGAATATTCCAAAAACGTGCTGTGTCATTTGAAAATGGAAGAAAAGTTGATCATGACTTCATATGAGCTTAGTGATACAAATTTCTTGGACCACATACGATGTTCATATCTTGGGATATAGGATTCGGCCACTTAGTTTCTCTACACTTATCCAGTTTATTAGGTTGAGACATATTTTTGTGTGGGCGTATACTTTACCCTTCTATTTTCATTTTACACAACCATACTTCGTTATCTTTAGTGGTCCCTATATCTTATGGTTTTTATATCATTATTGTATATTTTATTCATTTTCCTATGCACTTTTTCATTGAGTTGGTTGTGTGTGTGTACAGTTACTTAGGAAAAGTCATCTTAGATTTTAGCATGCCTTCAAAACCCATCACCACCCCTGGTATATGGAGGCTAGATTGGGGTAGTTGTAGATCGATCCTCATCTTGGGATGGGTCGTGACATATTGTTGTCAGAGAATTTTCATTCCTTGGTATATTGTTCATACATTTACCCTTAAAAGTATTTATTGGGTTTGGGTAAATAGTTTCAATGTTTCTCAAGAGTGACTCTCAGGGTAAGGATTCCATTTATAGAGTGATAGGCTAGTGTATCCATTCACTAGGTCCTTAGTAACTAGATTTTTAAGATAGTACCCTGAGAAATTTATTGTAGGAAAAATGGTACATGAATCACATAATATTGATTATTTGAGTAGCCTTCCTGATTAAGCCCCCTACTGTCATTAATATGTATATATATATATATATGATCATCTGCCTATGGTACTCCCTGCTAACTTTCAGGATGCCTCCTTGATGATATCCCACAAAGATAGCAACCCCGGTTTGTGTTGGTGACCATATGAGTGATGAGGACTTAGTTCAGGGTCCATCATCGTATCCCCTTCATTTAGGTGGGAAGTGAGTATCACCTCCACCTAATGAGAAGTAAATAGTTCCATAATTATAGGTTGAGTAGGTGTCCAGGCTTAGTGAACTCCATATATTCCAGCATCAGAGACCATTGAGGTTTTGCGGTGAGCCATATCCCCATGTAGTAAAGGATTGGCTAGATTTGGTGGTCTGCATATTGAGGCTTGTTTTCACACTGACCGATCAGATAGTGGCTTTGGAAGCTAGTCTTTTCCATGGATTAGTATGTAATTAGTGGATCTTAGTTACCTAAATGCGTGATGAGACTATACTCTCATGAGACGACTTCATGTATCTATTTCTTGAGGTGTACTACTCATACATGTTATGCTTAATCCATATTTAAGAGCTTCTGGAGCTTTAGGAGGGAGGGATGATAGTGGAAGAGTAAATGGTGAGGTTTACAGACCATACATGCTACTCTATTGACATGATCATAGATGGGATGTTTTAAACAAGGATGTTTGAGTAGAGACTCTGCAGAGAGATCTGAGATTGCATAGTACCCTTGTGCATTTCCACCTACTGCAAGCTTCTGGAGTGGCCACCTGTGAAAGAGAGATTTATAACAAAGGGGTTCCAGATAGATGGAGCTTGAATTGGACATGATAGGGTTGAGTCATCTATTGCAATGGGAAGGTTCCATAGGTCATGGAACATGAGACCCTTCCGTGAGATGGAACAGGGATGTGTTCGTACAGTACAATGGTAGCATGAAGCACTAGGGTGGTCTAGTGAGGGCTGGTGCTATGCTTGTGATGGTTGAGGTCACAAGGAATGGGAATGCATAACCAGATGTGTCGAGCATACATGGAATATAGTTGATGGACTTCCATGGAAGAGACATCACCATGATCAAGGCTCTCGCTGGTAGGGGTAGGGTGGTCCTCAGGGAGGTAGTGTTCCTAGAGGAGTATGAGGAGCTACAAGTGTGGGATGACAGTATGAGATTCTTCAGCCACTCGCACCAGATGACCCATATCAGGCTTAGGGGTTCGCAGTCTGGGATACAGATTTCTATAGGTTTAGGTTGTCTTCAATATGGCATCACGCAAGATTATTCGAGGTATAATCTATGTTTATTATACTCTTGCTTTAGTATTTGTAGAAACATATTCCAGTTATTCTTTTATCTCTTGACTCCTATAGTGTGAGATTTAGAGATCCCAATAGAGACACTAGCACAACATAATTGTCTCGAGGTTCATAAAAGGAATGATTCTTTTATGTCATTCATCTGCCGATAGATCAAGATATCGAAAGGATGAGAGAGGTTCATACATGACCTATTGGTCATCACAATTGGACCTTATGTCATCATCATGGGAATAGATTAGCTTTCCATGATTTGAACCCAGAATGAATATCACCATAGGCTAGTTAGATTTCTACATCCTGATTGGATGATGTTTTCATTATTTAGTGAGAGAGACCTCAAAACAGGAAAAGAAAGATCTGTGAGCAAGATGTTACAACCTATTACCCATCAGTTAGCGAGTGCAATCTATGGTGGAATAGAATCCTCCATTATCTATATTCCTTCAGTTTTGGTCGATTATATGGACATATTCCCTAAATATGATCCTGGAATACCTCTAATAACAAAGTTAGATATTTACATCAACTAAAAACTAAGGACTTCCCTAATATATTATGTGGCATATCTGATGGAACCCACCGAGCTTTGGGAGCTGCGGTGGTAGTTAGTGGACCTTCGTGAGAAAGTTTTCATCAGAACTAGTGTGTATCTCATGGTAATCTCTAGTTCTGTTTATAAATAAGGCAGACATGATCTTATGACTTCACTTGGATTATTATCACCAGAACCAGGACATATTTATGTACCAGTACCACTTAATGAGGAATGATGACCACTTTGATCAGTTCTGAGGTGATATATTTTTCTCCAAGATCGATCTTAGTTCTGGATTTTCCCAGTTGCGGGTTTGTGATGCTGATTTTCGAAATATGTATTTCTAATTACTGTACAGACATTAAGTGCTTATAGTTATTAGGTTTGGTGTGAAAATTACCCTACTATGTTTGTGGATTTGATGAATTGGATCATTCAGCCTTATACCGTATTGTTGTTATCTTTATTGATTTCATACTCATTTACTATGTAATGGAGGAGGAGCATGTAGAGAACTTGAGGACGGTTCTTGATTTACTTCTATAGCACTAGATTAATGGAATTCTCTCGATGTAACAATTATGCATACACGAGGTTCACTCTCTAGGGCATGTCATTTCTGAAAATGGTTTAGCCATCAATCTAGTAAAGATCGAAGCTATGATTTCTTGGGAGGCACCCAGGAATGTGTTAGAGGTGTGACATTTTCTTTGTCTGGTGGGGTATTACAGGGGTTTTTTGGTAGACTTATCCCGGATCATATCCCCTTTGACCATGATGACATGGAAGGGACAACTAATTATTTGGTCTGAGTATTTCTAGAAGGTCCTTGAGGATTTTAGTCAAAGGATGATTAGAGCTCTCATTTTGAGACTACCAAAAGAAGGCATTGAGTTCATAATATATTGTGATGCCTCAAGAGATGGGCTCAATTGAGTGTTGATGAAACAAAAATTAGTCATTGACCATGTTTCAAGGTAGTTTTACCCAATGAGTAAAACTATGCACCCCATGATATATAGATAGAAGCGTTAGTCATATCATTGATGATGTGGTGGAACTTCCTTCTGGGAGTGTTCTAGTTGGTTTACTCGGGCCATCAGAGGCTTAGTTTCATCTTCACTCAGATAGAACTGAACCAAAGAAAATGAAAATGATTGATGTAACTATATGAATACGAATTTGAGATAGTCTAGAATAAAGAAAAATATAGTGTTGTAGTAGATTACCTTAGTAGGAAGTCACAGTCTCACCTAGTGCGGGAGGCTTCAGAGTAGCTAGGTTACCTATAACTGACCCTGGTGGAGTAGGAGGGTTTAGTATTTCTACAGTCGATGGTGTTGATTCCCCTATTCCATGAGCGTGTGAAAGAGTCACAGATGGGAGACATCAACTGTGATGTTCTTTATGATAATATATCCACATGTTATGCACCAGATGGATATACTAAAGGGTGGAATGAAGAGATCTTATTCCAAGGACAGTGCTTCCAGCCATGGTGTGGGAAGATGTGATGTTGGAGTTCCAAACTTCTTCCTTATATGTGCATCTCAGTGTACATAATATGTACAAAGATCGTGATCTATAGTTTTTGTGGTCGGGGATGATATGATGAGTAGCTAAGTTCATCTCTCGATACCTCTCCTCTTAGAAGGTAAGAGCTTAACACCAGGTTTCAGTTGGTTTGTTGCAACCTCTTGAGATCCCAGAGTGGAAGTGGGGTGGCATATTCATGGACTTCAACATAGGGATTCCACACATATTGATGGGCCATGATTCTATCTAGGTGATAGTAGAATTACTCGTAATGTCAACACACTTCCTTACAATCAGAGATCAGAGTTCGTTGGAGAGTTTAGGGTAGTTGTATGTATGGGCGATCATCTTCCTTCACTGGGTACCATCAATGATTGTTAATAATAAAGGAGTGAATTTTATTTCATGATGTGGAGAGGTATACATAAGGTATTCATGACCCAACTACAGATGAGTATAACCTTTCAACCATAGACCAACTCATAGACTAAGCACACTATCCAGGTGTTGAAGGATATGATAAGGGCCTAAGTGTTGGATTTGGTCCAAAGCTGGGAGGATCAGCAGCACATGGTAGAGTTTGTTTACAACAACAACTACCACTCTACCATCATTAATGAATATTTTTGAGACCTGTTATGGTAGACCCATTATGTCACCCTTGTTTTGAACAGAGGTTTGAGAGTCAACCCTCGTGGCCCCACATTTGGTGCAGGTGACCATGGAGAAAGTGCAGGTCATCTCCAAGTGGAAGAAGATGGCCCGGATAAGATATAAATCTTTGGAAAATCACCATCATAGGCCCTTGGAGTTCAATAAAGGAGAAAAAACCTTCTTGATAGTCTCACCATGATATGGAATGTGGGGATTTGTCTGGTGAGTCAAGATATCCTTGAGGTTCATCAGGACATTCGAGCTCCTTCACAGGGTTATCTAGTCTTCCTACTACCCCACCCTACCCCCATAACTAGAGTGGGTTCATTAAGTCTTCCACATGTCATAAATGAGAAGATATATAAATTACACCACACAAGTAATTGGCTAGGGTAAGCTAGAAATCGATATTGGATCCACCTTTGTGGAAATCCCAGGGACAATCAGGGACTGACAGGAGTGGACGTTACACGGATGGACCATCCCTTGGGTTCACATGCTATAGCAGCACAGAAATGGGTAGGAGAGTTCATGGGAACCGGAGATACAATTGCGGGCTCATTATCCCTAGCTGTTTTTCATGTTTTTCTTTTCTGGGATGAAATGTTTGAATGTGGGAATGATGTGGAGACCCAATTTTTCCCTTGTATGCCTTTGATATATATATATATATATATATATATATATATATATATATATATTTCTAGAGTTTGTCACTAAGGTGACTTGCGATTCAAAGGCCCGATGATCCCAGAAATAACTATAGAGAAATATTATATATATTTTATATTGTGTATGTAGAGTTAAATAAATAAATTGAGATAACTCTTAAATGGTTTATTAGATAAAAAATCTGAGACCATGAATGGGTCTGTAATGAGGTATTTACCCTAGGGTTGACTTCAATTGAGTTAGTGTGGGACGTTTAGACCTCTCAGTCATTGGCGGCGTGTTTAAGAAATTTAATTATTTAATTAGTTAATTTATTAATTTATCGTTAACCTAATTAAAATGACTATGTGTAGATAATTAGTGTGATTTTGTTAGGGTTGGACTCATGTTTCATGTGATTCTCCAATGAGAGCATCTTCCCTATCTAGAGAATTATTTCAACAAATGACAAACACTTGGATCAAGGCATACCGAACGAAATAGATCCTTCCCTGTTGGTGAACACGTTCTTCCCTAGGGACCAATCCAAACAAGTGGTAGGACTCAACTTTGGTAATTTTTACACCTTATATTATACCTTTGAGTAGATGGATAATTATTTCTTCGATCTTCACTCCATGAATCCTTTTCATGTACCCAAGTGTTGGAATTTAACTTATTTATTATTGTTCATTGAACCATGGTGCCCTGATCTTGTTCTCCACCCACGAACACTTCTCTAGTCATGTTTAAAACCATGTTTTGGTTACTTTCACCCTGGATTCTTCTTGTTCTTCACTGTGGAATCCCTATGGACCCCGATTCGATAGTTTCTAGGCAACATGGACCCGTTCAGGTGCCCTGACATATGGAAGATATTTGAAACAATGAAGAAATTATAGGTTGAGTGTAGATATGGAATTATTTCAATGATTGGATGGTAAATTAATTCTTTTGGATCCAAATTATTGAATGTATAAGCCTCAAGTAAAATTGTAATGAAGAACAGAAACATCATTGCTTCTAACAATCGATTCCCAATGAGCAACATTTTGGAACAATGATTTGTGGCTAGATTCGCGTTTTCAAGCAAAACTGAGGCAGAATCTGAGATAGTTGAAGCTGATTCAATGAATGATCAATGATCAGTGAAAATTTTAATGATGTGGAAAAATCCTAACTACATTCCATGTTCAATGAAGAATAGATGGAATGTAGCCTCTCTCAGTGGTAGTGCTAGGGTTTGGGATAAGATAATGAAAAAACAATGTGTTGTCCTCCCTTAAACACATTGTACCCTTCCCCTGGTTGGATAACATATTTGATGGGTCTCATAAGAGGGGAATCCATGTAAGGAAAACATGAACACATGTTGGCCACACATGTGACATCTTGTGTGGACTAACTAGTCGTGTACCAAAATACATAGACACATGGTCGAAGTACACAGACAAGGCTAGGAGGCATGATCCGGTCCCCATATAGGTGTGGAATGATATGTAGTCCACCTACATGTAGTGTAACCCAACATTGACAGGACCCGTGTACTGACCAGAGACATGGACTGGAATAGAAGAGGGACCACACGTCATGTGGTCCCCCTCACATGTTGTGTTCTACTTGAGCTCTTTTGAGTGGCAATTATTTCTCCATATCTCCTTCATTTGAAGACGGATTTCAACAAGTGAGATGCCTATCCTGAGTGTTTTTTCAAATAGAACAAGTTGGTTCCACTGTACATTATTTTGGATATGTGATTTAAATGTTCTAGGTTAGTACACACATAAGTGACACCTTACGACATCAACAATTATATAGAATCACGAGATCAGTACCTAGATTACCCTCTAGATGGGTTGTGCAATGGAATTCCCCAATGACAGTTTCATGCTTACCCACTAGTAGGACTATTTAGTGGAGTTCCATAGTGTTCATTTTGAGTTACCCTCCAATAGGACTGGGTAAAGGAGTTCCTTGACATTTTGGGCTTACCCTCTAGATGGGCTCTGTAGTGGTGTTCCTTAGTGACTACTAGAGTAGGACCCTCTTAGCGTACCGTGGCACGAGATCATTTCCTAAATAGGCGACACCTCAATTGGGTGACACAATTATGAGGCATGGTTTGATGTACCCTTAGACTCAATAGAAAGGGGGAAACCTTCCCCACTGAGAGGCATTCTTAAGAGTTGACCTAAATCTATGTCAGTAAGTCAATTCTTCCCAAAATGGATATAATCAAGGTTTAGTGATTGAGCCCCATTAAATCATTTAATCTAAGAAGACACATGAGGTTCTTTTCATCACGGTTGTACTTACATTGGATGTATTGGCTACCAACTTTTTGGGATGTGAAGTGAGATGGGCATCCCTATACCCTCTCATTTTGGCTTCCTTGACTGAGAATATATATATATATATTTATTTATTTATATTTATATATCATGTTTTAGTAAACACTCCTCAGGTTTTGGTTACTCAACTTCGAGGAGAGGTGAAGACGTGTGGGGTGTTCCACATGATTTTCGTGTATATATTCTCATGGTTAGATGAGTCTACTCTCCTACTATAGGTATCGAATAATCAATGAGAAGTTCACATTCTCATGGTTTTTGGATCCTTGTGTTTGGATGAGTCTACATTCACTCTATTGTTTGGTTGTGATGTACTCTTTTACCTTACCTTATTCCATGTATTGTTTTCCTCTTTCGTTGTATCTCTTAATGACCCCCTACACCTTTTTGGGGCATTCTACTGGGTATGTATATTCTCACCCCTACATGGTATTTTCCAACCACGTGTTGTGACTTTTGTAGAATGGTAGATAGGACAATCCTGACTTTAAGGGAGATTTGGGATACAGACAACTTGGACTGCGTATGGTGGTCATATCTTGAGATTCTGGTTCTAGGCTCTCCGTTTCATTTCAATTTTCCAATTTTTCAGGCCAGAAATTATTTCTAGGTGGGTGTTTAATTTACCCTTTTAATTTTAGGTTATACTACCATTATTTTTTCTATTTTGTGGTCCATGCATCTTTTCATTTATTTATTTCTCAATTTCTTCTATTATTTATTTTCCTCTACACTTTTTCATTGAGTTGAATATGTGCATGAACATGTACTTAGGTAAAGGCCTCTCCATTTTTTGTGTGCCTTCTGTGATTACTGCCACCCCTATCCTATGGAGGCAGTCTTGGGGTTGTTGCCTCTCGAGCCTCATCTTGGGTCGGGTCGTGACACAACAGAAGAGTCCGAGTATACTTTGGGAACTGATGTGGACAAGGAATTAGTTTAGATTCAAAAAAATTTCTAAGTGATTAATTTGGTTCCATGTTATAAAGAATATTTCATAGTGTATTTTCCTAACACCCTAGCAGTGTCTCTATCTAGATATCCTAAATGACACCAAAGGGAGAAGCCCAAACTTCATAAGTTTCATCCTTTGAGGTATTTTTTCTCAATGAAGTAAAGTTGTTTTGAGAACAATATATATTAATGAAAATGTATTGGACCCCTTGATTTAGTCCTTTTCTCATATGAATCATAAATATATATGTAGAGCTAGTAGAATGATATTTCATGTTAGATGGTTGTAGTAAATGGGGGATTCTATTGATGTTCGTTTTCTAGATACAACATTCTTCAAAATTCATTACAAGTTTGCGTTATTAATAATTTTTCATATCACATTAATATAGGTAAATTTCAGGACCCTTATTTGTGATAATGTATTAATAATATATGTGTTACTGAAAGTTTATAGCAGTTCCCCATTGTGATAATAACCAAGAAGTTCCACGACATCATTCATGAATATTTTTCATATCACTAGATAATATTGTCCGATGGGACACAAAAATATAGGATACCATGTGTAGTTGTCTCAAAATATAGTGAGTCAACTTCTCAGGATTTCCAACCTTGTTAAATCATAATTATTGGTGGTTATGAGAACATATGATTCAATAAGAAATAAAAATTTATATGTTTCATTGGATGTTCTTCATTGCTGACATTTGTATTGATCCATAGAATTTAATGTTATCATTAATGTATGTCACGAATCATGTAAGTTGATGTAATGATGAAATAAATTATTGCATATCCTCATGGAAGGTAGGATATATTAGGTGAATCATGAGTGGTATTTCATTAATGGATAAAGAGAGAATGTATTTATCCCTTATATCCATTGATAGATATTGATATCTCAGACAAATTGATGGGAATGTAAATACCATATGAAATCACTGGATAAGTTCATTTTTAAAAATTAAAACCTAAGAGACATCAAGAATATTGGATAAGGGAACTTGTATTCAACCTTTTGGATTTGAGATATTGTGATAAATGGATTATATTACATGTTATATGTTTGTAGGAGGATAGCTGTTGTTGTGAAATTAACATCATTTTCAATGGGAGACAAGGTGTGTTGTTTGCTGTTAACATTTTACATTAGGTGGTCATTCCATATTCCAATGGTAATGTTCTATAGAGGGACACATAGTATTTATATCTTTAATCGTAGATTCAATTATTAAATTTAACATGTTTGAAAAAATAATATTTATTGTTTTTGGTTGATCATTATAATTTAATCACTTATTATTCGATTGAATAAGTGTGTTAAATAATAATATAAATACATATTTGTATGTTTATTGAATAAAATATTTTTTATATTTTTTATAGAATATTATAGTGTCATTTAGTTATTCGATATTCATTATTATAGGACCAGTAAATATCAAAGAAGGAAAGAGGACAAATCTTAATAGTCCAATTAGAAATAGTATAAATGATATTTATTTATATTTTAATTGTTGTTCACTTTTAAAGTGGTTAAAAATAATAATATTAATATAATAGGAAATGGGGTCAACTAAGAATTATTAAGTTTCAATGGGGCTTGTGTTCTCTTTTCCTACCCAAAACCTACCATAATAAATAACTAATTATATCACCCTCCCTAATCAAATTTTTTGTGAACAATGGATAGAGAGAGACTATATAAATACATAGAGAGAGAGAGAGAGATTTATACATATAGATATCCAGAGCACACAATCTCTTCCTCAGCTCTCAAGCCTTGAAGAAAGCAGCAAGTGTTATTCCTCCTTCTATAATAATTATGTTTCCATCAACCAAAAACAATTCAATAAATCTGATTCATCCATGATATCACCGAATGAGTCAATGGGGGACATTCATAAACTGTGGTATATGTGTGTATTATCTCTAGAGGGATTTATCACATGGATCATCTAGTGAAACACTGGTCAAAAGAGATCTAGTCCAGTAGATAATTATTGAAATAGATAATTATTAATATAGGTAATTCAATACCATCCCATAAATTAATTATAAATTACATGTCAATATCCCCAACATTGGGGTCTAGTGTTATAATCAGTGATGTAATATTGTATTATGATTGTAAATGACATTTTAATCATGTACGAAAATGATTACTTGAAATTTATTTCTAAAATAAAATTTTCTTATACCATCAATGGATGCTATCACTATTCTTGGATCATACATCAATACTAAATAACAAACCTATTGAGGTCAATCTCATGAGGCAATCATGTGATGAGAACACACAAAAGATAATATCTCATGGTGACCTCATAGAATCTAGCCTATCCTCATATATCCTTGACTATTTTATCTCATTTTCAAAATGGGTATCCCACCTATAAAACTATCCCTTATTTCGTTGTATCCATTTGAAGTAGGAATTACATCACTCAAATTTCCCATTTGGGCCATGATAATTCAAATAAACTATTTGGATTCCTCACAATGTTGTCAAAATCCTATGATTTATTATTGGAACAAACTCCAATGCCGCCCAATTATTATGATTTGGTCTTGAACATTAGAATTCACCCATTTGACAATGAATTACTTTTATAAATGTTTTCTCTATATTCTCCTCCCTAACTAGTATGTCCTTCAAGAGGATTCCAATGTATTATAATGATAATGAGTGTCTTGATTTTTTGGGACAATGATCATCCCATTCTTCGTTCATAGAGTCTAATATGATTTATAGCGACCCGACCTTTTATTACATTACTATTACATAATTTAAAAGATAAAAAACATAATAGTATTACACATGGTGGATCAAAAGGATTAGTTTCTTGGGCAAACTAGGACCACACATAACAAATACAACATCAACCATAACCATTTATTTAATTTCTTCTTCACTAGATTCTTAGTGGAACTTGTCCTCTCCTTAGTACACATAGCCACCTGAGGATATAAATCAAAAGGGGTGAGCTAGAATCCCAGTAAGAGGATAGATAAGAACAATATATAATGGGTTGAGCATAACCATAACATAGGCAAAAGATCATGAACATGAGAGGAGCATAAATAAAAGACTTGAAATGTGGAAATGCATAAAAATGAAACATCATGTCTTAGTGGTTAACTACCACACATACTTGTGAACCAAGCTAGAATCTTGTTCAAACATAATTTCACATTTACTCATGAGATTCATCACGTTACCCAATGAATTATAGTGATATATAATTCTGGGCGCACCTGTCACATTTAAACATTCATATTGCGCTATATAATTCCGGGCGCAGCCGTCACATCATAACATTATCATTATCTTGCTTGACACATAGAAAACATATCAAACATGTACATAAATAACCCCTGTAAAGGAATGGGTTTCAACTCATAATAACACATTCATAAGCTTTGGGTTCACAAAAGAAAGAGGGAACATCATACTTGATACATGCACCATCAACCTTGAATGAGAGGTAAAAGGTGAGATCTTGAAAGAAGAGTTATTTTGGAAAACATTTTGATGGGCATAAAACCCAGTGACAAACATTTATATCCTAGGAATGTAAATGTAATTATGAAGAAATGATATTTTGAGGAGTAACCATATCAAAAATGGAGTGAAAGAGGGAGAACCCGAAGGAAGAAAATTGGGTTCGAGATTTCCCCTTACCTTGTACCCGAATGCTTCCTTCTCTTTAATGTCATGTATAATGACATTATATTAATTAATTAGAAATCCAGAACCTTCTGTACATTAATATGGTTCATTCTGGTTTCATTATGTTATATTATGTTCCTTTGGATGACTTATAGAGTTTAAAAACATTGTTCGCGGGATGTTCCTTTTTATGGTTTTCTTGAGTTGTTCACTTGTATTATTAAATTGATGTTTGGGTAGATCATGGGTAAACATCAAGAAATGATATTACATGTTATTAGTGATATTACAGTAGATTTAATAATTTTATAATGAATTATATTAGATCCATGTGGACGAATCATTAGATAACAATTTAATGATGGTTATTTCGGTTAACTTGAGCGGTTTTTGGATCACAACGAACTTGTTTTAACTATTAACTTAGTAATTTGGCCACAGGTTATATCCAGAACTTAAAATATAACATAATACATATAAAATATTCTGTTTCAACCATAAAAATGGTTTCATGACCAGATCTGAAGGTATAAATGGAAGAAGAGAGCATGTCGTTTATGAAGGTGATAAATTAACACCTCAGGAACAACGTTCCCTTTAATAAAATAAAAGGAAGAAGGAAAGGGTGTGAGGTGATATTAGAATCATAAATATTACAGTATTTGTATAATACTGGATTTAAAAAACAATTTGGTTGAATATAGGTGGGGAGATATCAAGAAAGGAACTTGAACTTGAAAGGAAATTAGAGGAGAAGAGGGAGAGAAATTACCTCTAGAATCTTCCTCTTGAGATCATCCTTAAGGAAGCTAGGTTTGGTCTTTTAATGAGACCAGAAGATTTTAGACGTGGGGGAGGGGCTAGGGAAGAGGTTTGGGCAGATTTTAGATAATTCTTGGAGCTTGAGAGGTGTGAGGAAAAAAGGGAGTGAAGGGTGGCTTTTATAGTGGAGGGGAGAGGGGTTTCCTTAATATAAAATTCATTAGTTTATTATTTTCCCCTAAGAAAATGAATAGTGAGTCATGGATGACCAAGAATAGTAAACATGGCATGTGATTTCTGGATTTGGGTTCTTACATCACTTGTGATGTTAGGAATAGTGGGTTTTAATTAAAATTTATTTATATGGTAAATTAATGTATTCTACCATTCACCAAAAATTCAAGTATCTCAGAAAAATCCCAAAGCTTTACCCCAACCATTTTTTGATGTGTAGAATCCAAAAATGAATTCCATTTTTGAAAAATAATTTTCTAAATATTATTAATTTAATATTTAAATAAAATCACAATTTACTAAAAAATCATTTTTTGAGATTAAAACTGATTTTATTGTTCGTTCAAAAATTATGTGGGGTCTTATAAAATTATCTAAAAACTATTAGGAATTGATTCAATAATTTATGAATACATTTCAGGGAAATAAATATTCTTTTAAATTAATTAATTAATTATAATTAATTATTTATGACTTATAAAATAGCAAAAATGTTTACTAAGGTCAAATTGTCACTTTTTAAGATGTCTAAATTTTATTTTATTATTCATAGGTAATACTACTCTTATTTACTATTCATAAGGGTCATATTACTATTCATAAGGGTAGGTTACTATTAATAAGGGTAGGTTACTATTCACCAAAAATTATTTTTGTTTCATTAGACTCCAAAAACCATCTTGAACACAATCGTGTATGTCGGATTTTCAAAATTCCAAACATAGAAGTGACAAAATTATGTTTAAAGGTTACTTATCACTTAGTACTTCAATTTGTAGTGTTTTCATGTTATTTTATGAAATATTTATAAGAAGGGGATTTCCATTGAAAAAATTTGGGTCGTTACATTCTTCCCCCTTTAAAAAATTTTGCCCCCGAAATTTTACTTTACACAAATAGGTGAGGGTACTTATCCTTCATTGCCTCTTCTGGTTCCCATGTTCCTTCCTCAAACTTATGGTTCCTCCACAAAACATTGATAAGGAGGGTTGTCTTGTTGCGTAGAACCTTATCACTTCGGTCCAGAATTTTTACCGGCTTCTCCTCATATGAGAGATCATCTTCGAGCTGCACCACCTCTGAGTTTAGTACATGTGAGGGTTCTGGTATGTACTTCCTCAGTAATGATAGATGAAACACATCATGAACTTGAGCCATATTCGGTGGAAGTGCCAGACGTTAGGCCACAACTCTGATACGGTCAAGGATCTCAAAGGGACCAATGTACCTAGGGCTTAGCTTCCCTTTCTTCCCGAATCGCATGACTCTTTTCCATGGAGATATTCGAAGGAAGACTTTATCTCCAACGTCGAACTCCAAGTCCCTTTGACGGTTGTCAGCATAGCTCTTTTGCCGACTTGGAGCAGCTTTGATGTGTTTCTGGATGATTTTAACCTTCTCAGTCATCTCTTGAACAAGATTGGGACCAAGTAGCTTTCGTTATCCAACTTCATCCCAACGGGTTGGAGTTCTACATCGCTTCCCATAAAGAGCATCATACGGAGCCATCTGAATACTCGAGTGGAAACTATTGTTGTATGAGAACTCAACCAATTGGAGATGCTGATCCCAACCACCCTTGAATTCAAGAGAGCAGACTCTTAGCATATCTTCAAGTGTCTGAATAGTCCTTTCAGAATAGCCATCAGTTTGGAGGTGATAGGCCGTGCTGAAATTTAATTCTGTACTCGAAGCATGTTGGAGGCTCCTCCAGAACATAGATGTGAACCTTGGATCACGGTCAGAGACAATTGAGAGTGTAATACTATGCAGTATCACCACATCCCTCACATATATCCTTGAAAGTTGTTCACGCGATAGGTCTTCCCGAATAGTGATAAAATGGGCAGTCTTGGTGAGTCGGTCAAACACAACCCATATCGTATTATTACCCTTTGACATCTTCAGGAGACCCGTGACAAAGTCCATAGTAACATTTGCCCATTTCCAGATGGGTATAGGCAATGGCTTCATCATACCCTTGTACTTTTATCGCTCAGCTTTAACTTGCTGACATACCATGCACCTTGATATATATTCTGCAATCTCCTTCTTTATGTTATCCCAACAGAAGTGTTCTCGGAGATCACGATACATATTGGTACTCCCAGGATGGATAGGGAAAGTTGAGCTATGTCCATTATCCAATATCTCCTTCTTTATCATGGGTGATGAAGGCACACAAAGCCGCGTTCCAAACCGAATCACACCATCATGGTCGATATGGAAATATTGCAGCTTCGCTTCTTTTACTGCATTCACCCTCTTTTTTATCTCCACATCATCCCTTTGTGCTTCCTTAATCTTGTCTTGAATGGATGGTTGCACAATCATTTGGGAAAGGTAGGATGTATCCCCTGCCCTTATGATTTCCAAATCCATCCATTGCATAACCAAGAAGATAGGGTCTTTCTCAATCCACAACATGGATAGAGTAGGAGGTTCTTTTCTTCTTAGAGCATCAGCTACCTTGTTCGCCTTTCCAGGATGATAGTGAAAAGAGAAATCGTAATCCTTGATTAGATCTAACCATCTCCTTTGAAGCATGTTGAGCTCCTTTTGTGTGAATATATACTTTATTCTCTTGTAGTCGGTGTATATGTCACACTTCTCGCCATAAAGGTAGTGTCGCCAGATTTTCAATGAAAAAATCATGGTTTCCAGCTCTAGATCATGCGTCGGGTAGTTATGCTCATGGATCTTCAACTGTCGTGAGGCGTAGGCTGTCACATTATCATTTTGCATGAGTACACAACTGAATCATTTCTTTGAAGAATCACTGTATATCACAAAACTTTCTCCACTTTTCAGTAGTGTGAGTACTGGTGTAGTGATCAGCCTTCTATTTAGCTCCTTGAAGCATCCCTCAAATTCATCCATCCAGACATACTTTACCCCATTCCTAGTTAACTTAGTTAGCGGGCTTGACAATCGTGAGAATTTTGTCACAAAACGTCGGTAGTACCCCGCTAATACAAGAAAACTACGGATTTATGTGACACTAGAGGGCTTGGGCCATTCGTCAATCACCTTTTTTAAGGATCCACAGAAGTTCCCTCACTTGTGATCACATGTCCCAAGAACGTGACTTGATTCATCCAAAAGTCGCACTTGCTGAACTGGGCGTACAACTTCTCCTTTATCAATGTTTCCAACACAAGTCTTAGATGTTCTTCATGTTCCTCCTTGATCTTGGAGTAGATGAGAATATCATCAATAAAAAATACCACAAATTTGTCGAGGTAATGTCTAAAGACTCTATTCATCAAATCCATGAAGATTTCAGGGGCATTAGTAAGTTCAAAGGGCATCACCAAAAACTCATAGTCCTCATACCTTGTACGGAAGGAAGTATTCTGTATATCTTCCTTCTTCACCTTTACTTGATGATATCCAAAACGAAGATACACCTTTGAGAAGTATTTATCTCCTCTTAACTGGTCAAACAACTCATCAATCCTTGGAAGAGGATACTTGTACTTTATGGTGATCTTGTTGAGTTCCCGATAATCGATCACAGCCACATGGTTCCATCCTTCATCTTCACAAAGAGAACTGGCGCACCCCTTGGTGATGCACTAGGGCGTATGAACCCTTTGTTAAGATGCTCTTGCAGCTGCTTCTTTAACTCCTCCAGTTCGATAGGAGCCATCCTATAGGGGCACATCGAGATAGGAGTAGCTCCGGGTATAAGTTCAATTGAGAACTCTACCTCACGATCTGGGGGAATTCTGGGTAACTCTTCGGGAAATACATCGATGTATTCCCTTGATGGGCACTTCCTCAAGGTTGGAACTTTCCTTCGACTCAACCATTTGGGTGAGGTATGCTTCTTCATAGGGAATCAACACCCAATCCATTGAAGGATTTTTCAAAGGAGATTCATGATCTTCCTTGCATTTGTAGAGGATCATGGGATAGTTCGGAATATGAAAATATATTTCCCTTTCCCGACAGTTGATATGTGCTCTATATAACGAGAGCCAGTCCATTCCCATTATAGCATCGAATTCCACCAAGGGAAGTATTACGATATTTTCCGGAAGAATTTTCCCACATATGTCAACAGGAGAAGAGTCAAACACTTGGGTTTCAATGATTGCACCACTTGGTGTTTTTACTGATATCTCTACTTCAAGGTTTCGGGTCTTCGATTCTATAGTTCTAGAAAACATGCAAGATATAAAGGAATGCGTAGAACCAGAATCAAATAAGACTTTTTCCATTCTTGAGTGAATAGGAAATGTACCTTGTACGACTTCATTATCATGCTCCACCTCCGCAGTAGTGAGGGAATAAGACTTACCTTGTTCTATTGGCTTTGGTGGTTGTTGGCGCTGATTTCCCTTGAGACCATGAGTTTTAGTGCACTGGTTTGAATAGTGCCCATGCTCCCTACAGTTATAGCATTGAACCACGAGTGGTTCTCTCTGTTCATCGGCTACATTATCCTTACTTTTCATGTCTTTTCGACACTCTTGAGCATGGTGTCCTTATTTCCCACACTTAAAGCATTTCCCTATCCCTTTGAGGCAGTTCCCATGGTGCAACTTCCCACATTTTTGGCATGTGGTTCGTTGATTTTTCTTCCCACCATTGTCATTAGATCCACCGGCTTGAAACTCTATCTTTCTTTTCTTATCCCCATAGCCATGGGAACATTTTCCAAAATCCATCTCTACTTTGCGATCACATCGATCAACTTCTTCATAACTCCCAAAGTCGTGAATAGCAAGAGCCTTTCAAAGGTGTGGTTTTAATCCACTAAAGAATCTATCAATTTTTCTATCATTGTTGATAACAAAACCCGAATCATACCTTGAGAGCCTTGTGAAATTTGCTTCATAGGTTGTGATAGATTCACCTTCTTTTTTCTTAAGCTCTAGGAATTCCCTCTCCATCTTCATGCAAAGATTTTGTGGGAAGTACTTATTAAGAAACATTATCTTAAAGTCTTCCCATTCCATTTATTCAATTTCCTTACTTGGCTTGGTGTTCTTAATCAAATCCCACCATTGATCGGCTTCTAAATCTAGACGATAAACGGCTAGAGTCACATTCTCCATCTCAGAACACTGAAGCACAGAAAATATATTCTTCTTGGAGTTGACCCATTGTTCCACAACTATTGGATCAGAAGATCCACTAAACATCGGTGGTCGTTGCCGCATAAAACATTCAATATCTTGTTTCTCCCTCTTCGATGAAGGAGGAAGTTCCCCATTATTATGGAAATTATTCATAACCTATGATAATTGGATAAGCATCACAATGAAGTTTTGAACTCCACCTCCCAAATCATTGAGGATGTCATTCGGGAAATCATTGCATGGGCTCTCACATGAGTTGTTGGCCTGATTTCTCCTAGTTCCCAACATTTTCTAAAATAGAAAAGGTTAGAAAAAAACATAAGTAAACAGGTCATGAATAACTTATTAATTTAAACAATTTATTCCAAAAACATAACATATGGGATCCCTACGTAAATACTCTTGTGTGCATATTTTTTACTTAGTCTCATACTAGAGGTTTTCTCTAGGGTTCACTAATCCTAATTCCCATATTAACTAAACCTTTCATCTGATACTAACTATAGCGACCCGGCCTTTTCTTACATTACTATTACATCATTTCAAAGATAAACAACATAATAGTATTACACATGGAGGATCCAAAGTTTTAGTGTCTTGGGCAAACTAGGACCACACATAACAAATACAACATCAACCATAACCATTTATTTAATTTCTTCTTCACTAGCTTCTTAGTGGAACTTGTCCTCTCCTTAGTACACGTAGACACCGGAGGATATACATCAAAAGGGGTTATATAGAATCCCAGTAATAGGATAGATAATAACAATATAGAATGGGGTGAGCATAATCATAACATAGGCAAAATATCATGAACATGAGAGTTGCATAAATAAAAGACTTCAAATGTGGCAATGCATAAAAATGAAACATCATGTCTTAGTGGTTAACTACCACACAATCTTGTGAACCAAGATAGAATATTGTTCACACATAATTTCACATTTACTCATGAGATTCATCACATTACCCAATGCATTGGAGCGCTATATAATTCCGGGCGCACCCGTCACATTTAAAGATTCATATTGCGCTATATAATTCCGGGTGCACCCGTCACATCATAACATCATCATTATCATGCTTGCTGCATAGAACACATATCAAACATGTACATAAATAACCCATGGAAAGGAATGGGTTTCATCTCATAATAACACATTCATAAGCTTTGGGTTCCCAAAAGAAAGAGGGAACAACATACTTGATACAAGAACCATCAACCGTGAATGAGAGGTAAAAGGTGAGATCTTGAAACAAGAGTTATTTTGCAAAACATTTTGATGGGCATAAAAACCAGTGAAAAACATTTATATCCAAGAAAAGTAAAGGAAATTATTAAAATACGTCCTTTTGAGGAGTAACCATATCAAAAATGGAGTGAAAGATGGAGAACCCGAAGGAAGAAAATTGGGTTCGAGATTTCCCCTTACCTTGTACCCGAATACTTCCTTATATTTAATGTCCTGTATAATGAAATTATATTAATTAATCAGAAATCCAGAACCATGTGTACATTAATAACGTTAATTCTGGTTTCATTATTTTTATTATGTTCCTTTGGATGACTTATAGAGTTTAAAAACATTGTTCGGGGGTGTCCGTTTTTATGGTTTTCTTGAGTGGTTCACTTGTATTATTGAATTGATGTTTGGGTAGATCATGGGTAAACATAAAGAAATTATATTAAATGTTATTAGTGATATTACAGTATATTTAATAATTTTAAAATGAATTATATTAGATCCATGTGGATGAATCATTAGATAATAATTTAATGATGGTTATTTCGGTTAACTTGAGCGATTTTTGGATCACAATGAACTTGTTTTAAATTTTAACCTAGTAATTTGGCCACAAGTTATTTCCAGAACATAAAATAGAACATAATACATATAACATACTCTGGTTCAACCATAAAAATGGTTTCATTACCAGATATAAAAGTACAAACGGAAAAAGAGAGCATGTCGTTTTTGAAGGTGATAAATTAACACCTCATGAACAACGTTCTCTTTAATAAAATAAAAGGAAGAGGGAAAGGGTGTGGGGTGACATTAGAATCATAAAAATTAAAGTATATGTATAATGATGGAGTTACAAAAAAATTTGGTTGAATATAGGTGGGGAGAGATCAAGAAAAGAACATGAACTTGAATGGAAATTAAAGGAGAAGAGGGAGAGAAATTACCTCTAGAATCATCCTCTTGAGATCCTCTTTAAGAAAGCTATTCTTGGTCTTTTGATGAGACTAGAAGCTTTTGGAAGTGGGGGAGGGTCTAGGGAAGATGTTTGGGAAGATGTTAGAGAAGTCTTGGAGCTTGAGAGGTGTGGGGAAAAGAGGGAGTGAAGGGTGGCTTTTATAGTAGAGGGGAGAGGGGTTTCTTTAATATAAAATTAATTAGTTTATTATTTTCCCCTAAGACAGGGAATAGTGAGTCATGGATGACCAAGAATATTAAAAAAGGTATTTGAGTTCGGGATTTTGGTGCTTACATCACTTGTGATGTCATGAATAGTGGGTTTTAATTAAAATGTATTTATATGGTAAATTAATGTATTCTACTATTCACCAAAAATTAATGTAACTCAGAAAAATCCCAAAGCTTTACCCCAACCATTTTTCGACGTGTATAATCCAAAAATGAAGTCCATTTTTGAAAAATAATTTTCAATATATTATTAAATTAATATTCAAATAAAATCACAATTTACATAAAAAACAGTTTTTGAGATTAAAACTGATTTTATTGCTCTTTCAAAAAAAAACATGGGGTCTTAAAAAATTATCTAAAAAATATTAGGCATTGACTAAATAATTTATGAATACATTTAAGTAAAATGAATATTCTTTTAAATTAACTAATTAATTATAATTAATTATTTATGGCTTATAAAATACAAAAAATGTTTACTAAGGTCAAATTTTCACTTTCTAAGATGTCTAAATTTTATTTTATTATTCATAGGTAATGCTACTATTATTTAAAATTCATAAGGGTCATATTACTATTCATAAGGGTAGGTTACTATTCACCAAAAATTATTTGTGTTTCATTAGACTCCAAAAACCATCTTGAACATAACAATGTATGTCGGATTTTCAAAATTCCAAACATAGAAGTGACAAACTTATGTTTAAAGGTTACTTATCACTTAGTACTTCAATTTGATATGTTTTCATGTTATTTTATCATATATTTATAAGAAGGGAATTTCCATTGAAAAACTTCGGGTCGTTACATGGTTGGTCCCAACCAAAATTTGATCAGCCTTGGTACATGGTGGAGGACTGTGTCCATTCAATGAGTGAGGCATCCAAATATAACTTAATACTTTCATATAACCATAAAATTAACTAATTGAGTGGAGGATTCCATTATCTCTCTCCAACCACCAAAAATAAATAAGTTGTGAGTATGATCCTCCTACATGTTGTAATCCCAAATTCTATATTCATTCACTAAATTCAAAATGTTGTTTTCTCATTTTTGGGTAGCTTTAGTGAATAATATCCATTTAAATGTAATTATGAACTCACATGGATTAGGATTATTCTTATTTTATCACTTACTTTTCACGGTGATTTTATCTCATGTGGGCGTATATATTTGAGAACATAATTTCATTTGAATAATTAAAATGTTTCAAATATGAATCACCTCGTTCGTTATGAGACCAAAAAAATCAGTGCCTTGTTAATGACTTCATTATGAGGGTTTATTAGTAAGCCACATAAGGAAAAATCATTTACATAATCCTGATTAATTACCCTATATAATATATATTTTTATATAGAAATCATTAAGTCATTGAATTAATCTATGTGTCCAAAATCATTATCTCATGAAATTAAGATTCACCACAACATTTGAGTCACATTAGTTAATCCTGGACATATACATGTTATTGAATGTTGTTAAATTGCATTGTATGGTCCTATAAAAATACATTAAACTATGAAAGTTAAAATACAAGGGTATCCTTTCCTGGAAAGAAATATTTAATGATAACTTTCATGATATTCAAAACAAACATCATCAATCATGTATAATCTATCATCATTGGGACATATTCATTCTGAATTAACTAACATCTTTTCACCATGATTTATATCCTTTGTGATCTTAAATGGTCCTTCTCATTAGTTCCATATCGCTTGTGTATTAACATCATTGGTCCATTTTACAAATGAAATAATCTCCCATAAATAAGTAGGAATTAATTCTATGTATCTCCATATTTCCTTAATTAAGAAATACTCATGCGTAAACCTCATTATAATAAGCTAACCATACTAATTCTAATAAAAACTGTTTTCCCCATTGAACCATATTTTCCTTAATATCATTTTAATGGGTAGACCATGCATATGTCATACCCTAGTAATCATATAGAATATTTCACAAAATCATCCATTTAACACTACATTAAACCACATGGATTATCCTTTTTCATAGGACATTATATGGTACAGTAATTCCCATAAAGTAACATAAACTACATGGGTTATGATTCTCTTAACAAGAATATATAGTATGCTAAAATCAAATGTGTGATCACTATACCAAAAACCCCAAATGCCTCCCTAGATTATGATAATGTCCAAAGTGCCTA
Organism: Viscum album; assembly: GCA_963277665.1. Lineage (NCBI taxonomy): Eukaryota > Viridiplantae > Streptophyta > Magnoliopsida > Santalales > Viscaceae > Viscum > Viscum album. The sequence continues at coordinate 338,612,205 of OY728140.1, forward strand.
TATATTTAGATTTTGTGTAATGTTTCAAGAACTATTAAAGAAAAATGAGTAATTTTTAATATATATATATATATATGTTTGTATCAAATCATTTTTGAGATTAATCATTATATAGAGGTAAACAATATGATATTGGAATTTGTGAAGGATTCATGAATTCAACAGAAATATTTATGATATTCCAATGGTAGGAAATAAGTCCCCAATAAAAGGGTCGATGTGGCCAACCTTCCAATCACTGAACTAATATGCAAATCTTTGAAGTGTTAGTCAAAATCATAACTGATCAATAATCATTCAAATGAATGAATGTGAATATGTTTTTAGTGAAACCACATGGATGTATAATATTTTTGAAGTTTCAAAACATCTAATAATTCTATGTTTGTCTAGAATAAAAATTGTAAAGAAACTAAAATATATCAATAACCAAAATAAACTAGGTTTTCCACTTTCTAGGTCATTTTTTAATGTGTCTCAAAAAATTAGAAAACATGACTTGAATTTTTCACTAACTGATAATAAAATTGTTTTCTAACTCATTGAGACATATGTATCACATCTTCCATACAAAAAATGGATAACCTAATATGATTCAATAAAAATATGAAAATTATTGTTCCAAAATGAACATAACCTTGATGCAACAATTATTGGGGATCTTGTTTTTGGAATTATTTTATTACTAGTACCCCTATTAGGATATCTGTTCAACAATAAATGATATATTAATCATTTAGAAGAAACTCTAATTCTTCAATCATCATGAAGTCCTTGACCCCAAAACCGAAATCATGAAATCCCATATCCAGTGCTTCCACGAACAAGTGGAATTATATTAGTAAGAGAGTAACATTGACCTATAACTATTCTTACATTAGTGGCCACACATGATATCATATGGGAACTAAAACATGTAGACCATAAATCCAAAAAAATATGTTAAGAATCTAGTTGTTCACCTTTCCACATGAACACATTAGGAGATTCTCCCCTACAAAAAATAATTTGTACCTCCCCTATCTTGAGGATGTGGATGAAGTGGTAAATCAAGATATACAATTGCACAAGAGTCACCTTGGTGGGTACATTGCACTAATCACCACAAATAATATTTTCATATAGCTCGATATCCTCTAATATGAATGATGGAGGATACATACAAGATATTATCCATAGAAACTTGAGTCGGACATCATAGACGACACATCACTGAGTAATATTGACCCAATGAAATCCAAAGTAGGTATATGTTCCTATTTCTCCAAAGATAAATCTATATGAACATATCAGTGGGAAATTATGCCCACATCCCTACTCATGTCATCATAGCCTACCAAGGTACAATGGAAGTATAATTAGGAATATTCTAGAAAATACCATTAGTAACCAAGGGGTATAAATATCTTAGCCCCGTTGCATGAAGTCTATTAGACTATCCTAGTAGAAACTAGACGATATGAGTTGGCAGAAATTCCCATCCCCACCGATAAATAAACTTATTATCAAAATCATTTTACAAAATATCATCAAAAAATGTTTGAATAAATAGATGTGCATGCCTATATCCCTTACCATAACCTATAAATATATCATCACATCATAGAGGAAACAACATAAGGTGATACTCTATAATTTACAATAATCATCAAGGAGTTGTCTCATTTCTAGTATTTACCACCATTTTAAAAAGATATCTAGGAGATCCCATCAAATAATCATGAGTGGTCTCACATACAAACTCTCTTTTGACATGAAATATGATTTATTTTGATGAAAACATTAGAGTGGGATCATATTCACACAACTATAAAAGATGTCCCCTAGTTTATCATAGAATAAAAAAAAATTACAAACATATTTCTACTAATCTTTATTCTAAAGATAACTAATAATAAATCTAATCTATAATTGAAAGGAATTCATATATTACCGGTCAGTCCAAATGGATCAATCAGTATAATCCATTTGGAAATAATGGATATGGAAACATTCACACAAAATTACATGTTGCTCATTAGTCAACTCTATCAAAAACACATGAGTCACCCCATAAGAATCTTATCAAAGGAGGTAACTTTTACCTAGTAAGAAAATAAAAAAGAGGTCTTATTAATTTAAAAAATGACCTTATAGATGGCACATACTCCTGAACTAATTATCGTTGTTGTTCTCAAGGCCAAAAAACACAAACTTGCGGAGGCTTGAGATTATAATGAATCACTATAAGAAAGGGAGAGAAACCTTATCCATGGAGGTCATCTGTATGATACTTTGATCAATTTCTCTAGTGGTCCTTACTAGAAAACATGTTAATAAGTTCCATACATTTTTGGACATAATTCATTAAAACCCACATACTAAGTGGAACATGCTTCATCAAGGATGATCCTAACCACAAAATTGATTCCCATAAATTTATTTTGTTTATATCAACATATTATTTATGCTAGAAATCAATGTTATCACATACCTAAAACTACCTATATAACATCTGAATGATTTCTTTTTGAAAATATAACCTCATTGATAAGACACTATGAGAACAACCATGGTGATCAGTATAGTCATAAGAGATCCCCTCTAAAGGTTAAGTGGAAAAAATTAACATGTGGAAGGATTTATATAGGGATGACCTACAAGTTATGTTCCTTCCCATTTATACTCCCTTTTATAAAATATTGGATTTTCTTAAAGAGTATTGTATGTGTTTCTATTAACAAAATTTATTGACGTCTCATAATTAGTTAAAAGTTATGAACATATCCAATCATGTGACTGAAAATGATCTCTATGCTATAAGAAATATTATCCATCTAGTTGGATTTACTACTATCCAACCAGACCAAGAAGATTATATTGAAGAATCTCTAGGAGATCCTGTGAAAATATTTTCTTAACTATATAAAGGTACTCTGATAGATAATAACTGAAACTCCATCCAAAGTACATATAAAATCATTGGTAGAATACATAGAATTCCATTTTAACATATTACTTAGATAGTAGAGTCACACATGTAATGAATTTCATAAATTATTATAAAAAAGAGATTTCTGGATTACACATTGTATATGCCAATTGGTCTTTCATAAGAAATCCTACTATCTCTATGACACATAAGTGGCATAACCAATAGGAATATTCCATTTATAGGGAATATTATAAATCCCCTAATAACCTCATTAAGTTTACTATATGTGATTGGAAACTCCCTCAATTAGAAGACAAACTCTGGTAGTGAGTATCACACTCAATGAGCAATAATTAATCATAGATCATGGTCGAGTGAAAATATTCACAATCAAGAAGACTGAATTGAAATTCACTATATAATCCATTCAAGAGTATCCCTATCTCACATAAGTAGATGCTTTTTTACCACCAACACCATCAAAGGGATCGTAAAATCCCCAATTGGTTTAGCACGTGCTGGTAGATGAACCAATCTACCCCTACCCATAGGAATATAAGTCATACCCCTCTCATTAAATGATCAAATGAATATGGTATTTTCGGACTCCCTCGTGATAACTATAAAAAAATAAATTATAAGGGAATATCTAATAATGAATATATATCCCTTTAGTGTTCATAATCCTCACTGAACATAAAATAATGTATACCTAAATGAATACCTAGTTATACAATTCAAATCTTGTATATAGAATGATGGTTCACCATTTTATATAGATGATAATGAAATGATTTCAACTTCCCAATATGTATCAGTGACCATTGACAATACTAATATAGTAGAGGATGTAGACTAAGGCCTGAATATAGAGATATTCAATGAAGAAACATTTTCCTATGATGTATTTCACACCAAATAATATATTGAATGTGTCCAAACATGACATCAAAGGAAGGCCATGATCATGAAAAATAAAAAATATTATATTTCACTACCTTAACACTATTATGATACATATATACTGAAAAGAGTAGATATATCCCATTCAACACCCAAATATGAATATATCCTTTATTATAAATAAAATGAAGTATAATACAACCCGATACATATAATCTTTGATGACTTAATGATGAATCTATTAGAGAAATTATTCTAAATATATATAGTGTTAAATTTTGAGTGAATGAATCCCCTCCCAACTCCATGGGAAGAAGTTACCAAGGCCCTGATAGTAGTGTCTGATCATTAGGATGACGCTGGATCTGTAATACTAGTTTACCTAAACCTAACAATGTAGGAGAATCATGATTTTACTTTTACGAGACATAAGGCTACCTCATTTTAAGAAATTTCCCCTGGACCAACTAGAACATGGATCCAAAAGACAATATATTCAAGGACCCCCCCCCCCTCAAAATTCATTTGATACTCATGTTTAGTGCTCAATTCAAACTATATTTCCTAAAAAACCCCTTCATTACATTATTTCTCAGAGTACATGAAAAGAAGAAATTAAAGGTTTCCAACATAATTTTATGATAAATCAAATACTTACTCAAAATAGGTGGATACCACTTACTTTTTCCAACATCCTAAATCCCATATTTTCAACCATTAATGGCCTGATAGATTCATGATATCACTATTCACAGTTTATCCCCTTGTGTAACCATATGATGGCCACACTCGATCAGCAGGAGGGAAAAATCTGATATTTTATATATAAATTTATGGGAGAAGCCTTTTATGGTTTAATATTTTCCAATTAAATCTATCATATGTTGGGATGGTGTTCATTTTTTATTCCTTTTCTAATTCATCTCTACACTAATGATGATGATAGCCATTGACCTCTCAAATTTCATGTGGTGTGAAAAAGATAGTTTCTTTGACTTCATCACTAGATGAAATTCTCTTACATAATCTCTCAATTTTCAACTTCCATCAGAGAATCTACTTTATAGATTCATATAGAATATTCATGTTGAGTTTAAAAAATGTTAAATCCACTAGGGTAGGGAATAAGATTGCAAGAGTATTTGGATACAACACAATGTCTATAATATACCATTAAATGAACTAATGTCAAATATCAGCCTCCATATACCTCTCAATGAAAATGTTATATCAAGGAAGAAGCGAGATATTTCATATTTATCTAGGATTGAAAACTATTTAGACACCTAGACAAGAACCATATCCCCTGTCTCCTACTATAGATTGATATTAATAAAAAACTGTCACTCGCCTAGAGGTAAAAAATAACCAGGGCATCCAATGATTTGTGTACTAATGAAATAAAAATTGAACTTCTCAGAAAGAATAGATACCTTCCTACTTAATAAAATCCATGTAAAACATTATCCTCATGATTTATCAGATAAGGATACTTGATCAAGTCTGTCTTATTTAACATCCTGACTATTTCCCTTTCCCTCAAGAATTAGGTCATAACATTCATGATTTATTTTATTTAAGGATACCCACATGAAAATAGGTGATTCAAGAGAGGTGAAAAATGAAAATCATCTATTCAAGAATTCATATATATTTATAACCAATACATAGAAAAAAAAGATAACTTGTAAGAAGTCATAGACATGCGTGAACAAATGTTCAATGATTGGATAAATCTAATGATAGTCGACTATGATCATTCCATCCTTTGGGAACAAATCGTTAAATTAGTTATGGTCCCATTTCATATAGTATCATACAATATTCACCCATGAATTCATCCCTGTGATCTAGGAATAATCAATAGAAGAATAGTATGTTTCAATAAGAGGATCTTTTAACAACTATAAAAAATTCTAGGATCTCATGGATTTTCTAACACCACTATTAAGGATTTGGGAACTACCCTACCAAACTGAATTGTCATCATATAATGATTTTAAATACTAGTCAGTCAATGTCACACACTTGGTAGTCCGATTTTATAATGAAGAGAAATCATGTGAACCTGAATACTCTAATTAGAATTAGAGGTTGCAAGTTAGGGTCCACTGTGGATGATATAGTTGGGTGAGACATAACCGAAATTGAACATAGAAATCTGTACAAAAACTCATTGAATCCATATTTTCATCCAAAAACTATAGGTAAAGAACATAGGAAGGACAAAAAGATGAATTAAGGCACCACATAGTCCTCCTAGGTTCTTATGAATTCAATTGTATTTGATGACCAGATCGTAAGTGTAGAACTATCTAACCAATCAGGAATGTGGGTAGACTAACTTAACAAAACAAATCAAAAGAAAACCTACACTTATTTTTTCACTAGGAGAAATGATAATCAAAATAAAATTCCTTGATCTTATAGCATTATGATAAAGAATAAACTAATTTTATCAATCAGTAACCCATAGTTTAGATGCATGAAATTTTGAAATAGTTGGTTGTTAATCATGTAGCGATTAAGTATTCATTTCCTCCCCTATACAACTGTGTTAAACTTTATTTGTATCAAAAATTAAAATTATTATAAGTAATTTATCTACATATACAATTCAATTATTTAATTATTATCACTATTAAAGAGGGACACTATACTTGTTTTGATGATTTCATTGTAGGAGGTGGTGATTAGAGGGTAAGAGATTATGCAAAAGGAAAATGGGAAAAACTTCATGGAATCCCATGAACATATGTCCACAGTATGACATGTTTCGTGATCTCCATGCATACAAATGGGATGAAATTTTCCAATACAATTTAGTGATGCATGTTATACAACTCATCTCATTAATCCCATTCCCATTTAGTCCATTTTTGTTCCCATATGATCCAATCTTTCTAGGGCACCGAATCTACATGAGTTCAAAAGTTAGGCTTAGTATTCTGACTATATCTAAAATTCTAAAAGTCCAATGGATACCAAATTTTACATGGGTTTACTAATGATTCAATAAAAAACTCCTCTTTATTATCCAAGTCTATATAATACCATTTACCAAAAAAACAGAGACATAATTTGTATCTTGAAACCTGGGTGCCCAAAACAAATTACCATTTTCACTATAAAAGGGCACCATGTGTACCAAATTTGAATGTTCATAAATGGTATTAAAGTGCTTCCAATTTTCAGTTCTTGTGGATTCCTATAATCACTTTTGTGGTTATGGATCACCCTACCCTTATTGAGAGGTCTGAAATAGAGAAGGGGAACCACTCGAGCTTCCTTCTCCTCCCGATGTCAAGCAATGAGGTGGGAGATCATTGCAAGGGAGATAGACACATGAAGAGGGTGTTCCGAAACATAATTATTTTCTATTTTAAAGTATATTATGGTTTTAAATTTTTCTTCCATATGTATCATAACTTGTTTTTATTCATTAAATTGAATAAATTTTTATTAAATAACAGATCGGTGAGTATTATTATGTGCCTAAATTCTGGTACTCCGATTAGACAAGAAAAGAATCCTATATTTTCCCAAACATTTGAGATTTATGTGTTCATAAACACACCTTAAATCATGCTACGAGGATAGATGTAGACTATATGATTATTATGTGAATATTTAGTGATATTTACATCATTTTATGTGGCTTGTGGGTAACCAAGATCTTGGTTAACCCTCAACCAAATGATTACATGGAAACCTAGTAATCAATTAAGAACAAGGAAATTTTCATGTGGTGTAGTATATTTTAAGGGATCCCATACTTTTCATATATTCTTCAAAATACAATTGTTTTTTACCTATTAAACTCCTTAATTTATGTAGTTTTATTCCTTTGAAAAAAATTTCAAAACCACCCCCATTTTTAGTAACTTTTATTAAAAATAAACACTTTAAACCAATCAATGATCCTTGGGATATGAACTATGGTATTACCTAGTTAATAAAGTCATCATCAATTCATAATCAATTTGAAATATCATGACAATGTAATTAAATTGTTTTGCGGTTTCTTGGGAGCGCTTTGATTTTTAGTGTGTGTTTTATTATGATATTTTTAAATTTTGTGATTATTTATTTGTTTTATCATTTACCTATTCATATCTTGTTGTGTTCAGATTTATTTTTTGTTTAGGTTCTATTCATGATGCGTCCTACTTTGGTAGATTTTCCTCCATTCTAGCCATAACCAGAGATGATCCTCCATCAGCAACACCAAGACACACATGGAAACCCTTTGAAGGAGGAAACACCACAACTTGAGACTTTTTTATGTCCCTCTTCTACAAGAAAAAAATTATAAACTGAAATTAACATGTAAAACATGTCTGAAAAAAAATAAAACATTATAGGAACTGAACATTCATGATGTTGATATCCAACCCATATATATTCAAAAGCACGGAGACACACCAAATTTTGAACTAAAATCCAGTCTAATTATCTAATTGGAAAGAGTTCATGGACTCATTAGAGAAGACCCACATAAGAATTTAAAATAATTTCACATTATGTGTTAAACCATAAAATCCAAAAATGCAGATGAATAATGAGTAAAGCATAGGTAATTCCCTTTCTCATTATAAGATACTGAAGAAGATTGGATTTTCTATGTTAACTAACCAATTAGGGTCTGGGTAGGTATGAAACACATTTTTCTTGAAAAATAATTTCCAACCTCTAGAACTGAAATGATAAGGAAAGAAATATATGGTATAAGAAAATCACAATGGGAAATACTTCATCAATAGTGTGAGTGTTTTAAAAGGATTTATTCAAGATATCCATAATACTAAATCAGTGTTCAACTTTCAATAAATAATTTTTATAATGGTTTACTTCCTATTGATCATATCATGATTAATGCTACTGTAGGTGGTGTACTAGTTGAAAAACCCCAATTCTTAAAAGGACCATGATTGAGAACATGGTGAATAACACTTAACAATTTGGTTCAAGGTCATATGTACCCATTCAAGGTTTTGATGAGGTAAAATGTACTGAATTCAAGAAGATAGTAGACATAAATTTTGAAGTGGTAAGTGCCCTTATTCAACAACATTCCCTTTCGCATGGGAAATCCAAATCTCCTCCTCCAATTTGTTATAGTATCTATTTACCAGCACCCATTATTTTGACCAATTCCGTAAATTTTTAGAAAATTATGAGAGTTTTGATGCCATTCTTCAAGGATTCCTATATAACCAACCAATTATCAATGAACCATAATATCCATCCAACCATGGGTGGAATTAAAACCACGAGGTTAGATAGTGTTATTCAAACCAAACTCATCAACCATGGAACCAACTGGTGTAGAGTAATCAGCCACCACCACCATCCAAAAATACTCAACAACCCAAAAGGCCTTTCCAAAAACCACATCCAAAAGAGGATCATATCATAAAAGATATGATAAAATTAATGGATTCCAACAATCATAAATTTCAAAATACCACCAAAGCTTCCATATAAGATCTAAAAAACCAATTAGTAATACTCTCCAACTCAGTGGGGGGGGATCCATAGTCAGGGGTCGGTTAAAATATCCCCTCAACCAGTAGTTTACTATAGGGTTAGGAGAAATTATAGTTTCATAAGCCATTGGAGTAGAACTGAACAAAATATCCAAATAACCCGTCAGATAGAGTCATCCCCTCCTAAGGAAACATCCATTCCAACCATATGTAATGAACCAAATCAAAAAAATTGGTGTCCTAAGAAAAATCCTACAAATGTAAAGTGTGTGTTTGTCGATTAGATATATAGCCCAAAAATTCTCCTTCTATTTCCCCAAAAGACCACCCATAAAATAAAAAAATATAACTTCATAAAGGAATATTAAAAACATTAAAGAAAGTGTATGTCAACATTCCATTGATTGATTCGATGAGGAATATTCCATGATCTTCCATGTTTTATAAGGACATGTATACACACTAAAGATACATCACGGAGATGAAAAAGTGAGCATAGAGGGGAATGCATTAGCATTGATAGATCCATAACCTACTAAAAAATGTAATTATCCGATAAAATTATCAATTCCATAAACCATAGTGGTGTATTACTTTTCCAATTTTGTACATGATTTGGGTACTTCTATAAATGCTATGCCTCACTCCATTTATTCTTTATTCTAGGTTGGGGAATTGAATGCCCAATGAATTTTTGTTCAATTAGAAAATCATAGTACTGCACTACCCAAAAGTGTGTTAAAGGATGTTCTTGTGAGAGTGAAAAATTAAATTTTTCATACTAATTTTATGTGTTTAAAATGAAATATGATATGATGAATGGACATGACCCCGATTTTATTGGGGTGACCTATCCTGAAAACTACCAAAACCATAATTAATGTCCACAATGATACATCATATATGGATTTCTGTAGTGACATTATCCAATTTAACATCCCTGATTCCATGAAGCACCCCTCAAAAGAACATTACTCTCTCTATGATAACTCTATAGATGTACTCCCTTCCCTGAAAAGCACTTATTTTCCTTCCCCTAATTCCCTTTATGAATTTTCAACCCAAATTAAAATTCAAGGAAATGAATCTTTCCTATATTGTTGTACTAATCTAGAAATATTTCATGCATGTTTGTTAATTGATAATTTCCTAAACACTGAATATCCCATGAACATTAATGGTATAAATAATCTTGTAAAATTTAATTCCTAATATTTATATGTTACCATTGAGAAGTTAGATGATATCATTAACCTCCCACTATTTCATTCACTCCCATCAATCTAAAACCCACCTGAATTGGAACATAAACAAGTACCTAAAAATTTAAAATATTTCTCTCTCATGAATTGGAATAGTGTGGCTAGTATCATTTCTAGTTCACTCTTTCCATAGAATGAATTGAGACAGCTTGATCTTTTGTGTGAGTATGAAGAAGCTTCGGGATGGATTCTTGTTGACATTCTTGGTATTAAATCTTAAATTTTCACATATCATATATTGTAAAATGATGAGTCTATACTAGTGAGGCAGGTGCAACATAAACTAAACTCAAAATTCATAGATGTAGTTAAAAACAAGGTTACAAGATTATTGGATATTGGATTCATATACCCCATCATTGAAAATAAATGGGTTAGTCCAGTTCAATTAGTACCTAAAAACCTATTTTTACAATAATTGAAAATGAAGAAAATGAATCGGTTCCAAACCATGTTTATAATTCTTGTCATGTCTACATAGAATATCAACAAAAAAACATGAACACTAGGAATTACAATTTCACATTGACATTCGTTGACCAAATTCTTGAAAGGCTGGATGGGAAGTCCCACTACTATTTCCTTGATGGGTATTCTGTATATTTTAAAATCCATATTTCTCCCAAGGATCAAGAAAAGACAACCTTCACTTTCCCCTTTGGTATATATTCATAACGGAGGATTCCATTTTGTTTGTGAAATGATCGTGCACATTCCAATGATGCATGGTTAGTATTTTGTTGGGTTACCTATAGAAGTGTATGGATTTATTCACAAATGATTTTATTTTTTTATCCTCTTTTTATTAATGTTTTAATAGTCTTGGTTCATTAATACATTACTGTATTGAAAATATTCTCATATTAAATTAATATAAATTCTATTTCATGGTTCAAAAAGGTATTATACTGGGATCTGTCACTTCTGGAACATGATTGTATGATTTTTATGTCCAGGTTTTGTCCTATTTTCATTTTCTAAGAGGCTTGTGGGAACCAAAGGTCATGGTTAACCCTCAACTTGGTGAATACAACAAAACCAAATAATCAATTAAGAACAAGGAACATTTCAAGTGGTGTAGTAATTTATAACTGATCATGTACTTTTCATATATTATTCAAAATAAAATTCTTTTTCAACTATTAGACTTTTTAAATAAAGATATTTTATTTTTAAAAAAACATTTTTGAAAACCACTACTAATTTTAGATCTTTTTCATAAAAAAACAAAATCCAAACCTATCAAACCTCTTTGAGAGATGACATTTGGTCTTCCATAGGCTATAAAATCGTCATTAAATCATAATCAATTTGATATTTCTGGACAAAATAGTCAGCTATCATTCCAAATAAACTTTTAATCTCAGATTAATTTCAAATCAAAAAATATCTTAGTTAAGAACTTGTTGAGGCTCATTATTGAACCCAAGAATAGGATATTTATTTCTCTACAACTCAGGTGTATCATGTAGAGGTTGTCCTACTAGAATGACATCTATTCATCTCATTTATATTATCGTATTGAGTGGATATTGTTTAGTGATAAAATAGAACCATGGTAGTCTCATTCATTATTATCAATGTTAAAATTCAAAGAGATTTGATTGATAATGGATTTGGGATAAATCGATTCCCAATAATTACACATTGACTCATGGTCAAAGTTGATAATGGATTTTCTACCCTTTTTTATCATTCATAGGAAAAAATTAAACAAATTCCCCTTTGTTGAATCCAATTCAATTCCTAGTTTTGAGATCTTATATCTAACTCTGGTTTTTTGGTAACCTAATAAGACACTATATTTAATGTTCTATTGGGAAAACCTTAACTTCAAAAATATGTTATATTATCACCATCATAACAATAATATATAAAACAAGATATCAATTGAATGGTTTAATTAAAATGGAGATATGATATCCCCTTTGAAACATGTGAAAATCAATATGCTAAATAAGCTTACTAAACTAGGGAAGGAAATAAAATAATGGAAGAAGGTGATGAATAGGTTTATAGACCCAAATAATTGTGAACATCCCTAGTAAAACCCTAAAACCCACTTGGAGATGATTATCTAGTTCCCATAAATATGATAATAAATTTTTTTTCATTATCTATGACCTTCACATGACTAACAGTGATAGTAGGAGTGTATTATAGAAATAACACACCATATACAAATGTCAAAAATCAATATGAAAATTCGTGTATTCAAACAATATGAAAGTTCATAATTATATATTCAAAATGAATTTTAGTTGGCATTTTCTAAAGAATAATTTACAATAGGAGAAGAGAATATATCCAATAATAATACATCAAATCAAGTGATTCATGTTTCAGAATAAATTGATACAATTTGAAACACTATTAGGTCGTCTGCTAGCCATATTGGCATATGGATAATAACAAATGTATAATCCTCCCAAGAAACACCTAACTCCATACTCACAGATTCGAGTCCAATATAGTCCTCCACTAAAGGAAAATGGCTAGTATGATATTGATAATCAGGCACTATAAGGTCAAGATTCCATACAATATTTTATTCATTCATTGTTTCAATAGAAATAGCGACTAAGGATTCTATAAAGTCATACATTGGAATTATGTATTAGGATAAAATAAATAATTGTTTCGGTGAAGAATTTAATCTAATTTCCCATGAAATTTAATAGTCAAAGTAAAAAATAGAACTCCATATCGAAGGTTTGAAGGAGGTTCGCATTCAAAATTACAATGTTCTTGTGCTCATGAGATCATATAACATCACTAGTAATATCATCAATGTTTCATTAAAATATAATAAGTGGTGTTAAAAATTAATTATGAGTCAATGGATTATCACTCATCTTCCCTAAAACTATACAGTTATCATATATACTATCCCTAATTCATTTTCTCACACACCAAGGGATAAATCTATCGGTGGGGTAATCAAAATTGGAACTAAAGAACATACAAAAATAAGGCAGAATTTATCAATTTTTTTGATATGTTGGGAGAACCTCTTTCCTCAATAATTTCTCATGTATAAACCCTAATACTGATCACCATGCCCCCCGATTGAGTACTCTGGATAAGGAAAATAAAATAATTCCATAATGGAATCTTTAAATAGCCAATAAATGCTTATTGAATAGAAAAATTATTTTTATTAGAAGAAAAGGTAAAGAATTAAATTACTTATTATTTACGAGTACCCTTTAGAGTTACCAAATTTTTATATGGCCCACTCAGGATGTCATTATCATAACCGTTCACATTGAATTATGAGATATGTATTAAAAATATTAAATTATATCCTTGACGTCTTAAATATGATCATATATATCCTCAAAATGATCTCTCTAAATGATGATGTCAGGTGTAGAAAAAACCATGTGAATTGTGATATTACATTCTGTCTTTTTAGAAGAATCTATGAAATCTATTAAAGAAAGACCATCCGACTAGGAGTTTCATTCAATAGATCAAATTATGTAGGATGGGTATACACCAATATATTATTGGGGAGTCACCGTAAGCTATGTAATCTTACTTATTTTCTTGGGGGGAATTTCAGAATTTTTTTACCATTATATCACACATTCAAGGAACATTTCTTGGGAACAGAGGAAAAAAGAGGCTCTCTTAGGAAAATCCCATTCTAGGTCGCATTGCCACTAAAAAATGTCTAATATTGTTAAAATCTACACTACTTCTGACCTCTCTACTACAGTTGGGATCTCTATTACTATATGTTCTTCTCCATCTTCCCTAGTCTTAGATATGTGTAGTCCCTTTATAAGGGTTCTATGAGTAGATAGTTTCCCACTTGGATAATACTATATCTTTGTCTGTGATGAATAATCCACAAATATAATGTCAGAATAATTAGTAAGTTGAACAAACAGAACACCAATAACCTCACATGTGACCACTATACAAAATTCTCAAGAAATCATGATATTCATTTCTCCTCACACATTTCCTGGAGGAGAAATGCATCACATTTTGAAATAGTATAAGTTATAGCTATACCAATAGGGATCATATCCTGTAAATGTTATCTCATGATCTATTATCATAGCGTACAAAATATCCATTAATGCTACTAGGTATACCTTTTCATCAAGGATGTTCATTTTATTATCTAAAATTACTCAAACATGAACAAGGAATGGAATTTAGGAGAACCATTGATAACGGTTCAATGTTTATTTTTCTTCATTATCATTAAATTTGGAAGGCCCGACTCAATCCATTCCATAACGATAGGGGATAAATCACATGTGGGATAACTTGTGAATTGAAAAATTGATAGCCTCTTGTATTTATCTTTATTCATCCCCATGGGATTTAGAATGGACCAAAAATAATAAAAAGATCCTTCTACAAGTAAATATGTCCAATGAGATGCTATACCATTTCTAATAATGTCACAATAGAGTTAATAAAACTTAATATAGTGAATTGGGCTACCATCATTAATGTTACAACTTTATCTCCAATGTGACATTATGTTACCATAAAAATATATCTATTAATGATAATAGAAAGAGACGATACCTGGTGAAGAAGTCAATTGTCCTCTGTGAAGAATTCCCAACCCCAATTTGTTTAATTCACATCCTCTATAAGTGGTCAATATGTGCCTAGTATACCAAGAGAAATATGGGAAGGGAATGTCCTTAGTGCCTTAACCTTCACTGCTTAACAAGTGGTATTGATAATATTTATAGTCTCTGAACGAAATATGGCATCAATATTTGATTAAAATTTTTTCTTCAGGATTTTCTATGTCATTTGGACAATTATTTTTCAAAAAATTGGACCCTGTGGAATTTTATACCATCAAAAATTAAAAGGGAAGAAGTCACCATATTTGATTCATAAGATCAGTGATCTACAAATCCTAAAGGATTATCTAATACTCTTAATGAATCTGGTTGAGTGTTTTTTTTTTCAAAATCTAATTGTCAAACATGTTTGGAATTATATTATTATTTGAACGAAAAATGAATCTGAGATCAAAACTGCCTCATATTTTCCAACAATTCTTAGCTATATAAATAAAAAATAACTCTAATGTACCTAAAATCAATATCCCCAATCCATTATTAACAAAATAACATATCTGAAGTGAAAATAGTATTCCTATCCCATTAAATGACCAGTCACCATACTCTTCATAAAATAAAAATAGTTATGTGTGTCATAATATAGCGCATGTCTCTCCCATGATAACTCTAAGGCATAATATTCTAGAGTGTACCCATTGGAGTGATTCATTTCCTATATCAAATGTCCTTTCATATATTTTTTTCTCATATAATTTCATGATGAAGGATCAATCATCTAATGGGAAGAGTCATGGGTTATGATGTTGGAATCAACACATCATATAAAAATCCAAACCCATAAATGTTTAGCCTTATCGACACCATATATACTTGTTGTGCCACCCCAATGAAATCTGACAGAAGGATATGTTGTGGTATTAGAATTTGATACTATGAGGCATCGATTTTTTCGACCATCTTATCCATCCCTGCATTGGAATCATAGGAAATTTTTTTTTGGAGTCATGTACTAAAAAAGAGTGAAAATGTTTGACAAATTCAAAGAATTCCATAAAATTTAGATTTTACATAGGGTAATAAGTGATCAAATTCCATAATGGAATGATCTCACAAGGCTGAACTAATCAACTCTTTGGTTGAAAATATGATCCATAAGGTTGGAAATAGGTTCTTAAAAGTGAACCATGCAAGAAATGTGCATTAGTGTGTCCAGAGTGATGAAAACATGAACCGTGAGGTTGAACACATGATCCACACATAGACTATAGAGATCTGAGTTTTCAGATTAATTCATAGATAGTTCATGAAGTGTATGAGTGTGCTGGATGACATAATTCACCAGCTCTCACAACATTGAATGTTGAGAAATGGTGAAATTTGAGGGCCCATGTCAACATGTTTATGTGAAGCCACCATATAGTAAAATGCATTAGAACTGAGTTATATTTTCTAATTCAATGGTATTTCATCATTATTTATAATACCCATAGATTTTATTAATTTTTTCATTTCATTTTATTGTTTTTGGTATTTTGAAATACATGTAACATAATGTTAAGTTTTCATTATATTCTACACTGAGTTTAGACTCTGTTATACAAAATAATGAGTTTGGCATGAATTACATGTAACACCAATATTAGAATTCATTACACACAATAAAATGTTTAAAATAAATTTGACATATTATTAATATATTATAATTTAATATGGTAGTTACCAAATATCTGTTGGAATTGTAGGTATAAATAGGATTAACTATGTTATGAAAATATACGGCTTACAATTTTAAGTAAAATTAATTCTTTATTGAGTAATTAATCAAAAATTAATATAAAATCTATTTCAAATTAATGGAAATATTTTTCTAAATAAATTATTTTATTAAAAAATCATATTTCAAATCAATAAATTAATCTATCCACTTTGATGATTTATTTTAATGAAAGTTTTGTAGTAAATATTACATAAAAATTTTAACAATAATTATTTCTGATTTATAGATAATAGATAAGAATAAATCCACTTTTAGGTTTTAAAACTATATATTTTTTAAAAACATTTTTTTTGTTTTTTTTTCAAATTTATTTTAAAAATATTTTTTGAAACATTTTGAAACATTTTTGAAAAATATAAAATTCAATTCATAATATAAAATAAAAATTGAGTTAATTTCTCAAAATTTTCTAAAAAGATTATTTTTAGATGGATATTGAACAATAATGAATTTAAATTGAAAACAACGTTTTCATTAAAGTCATTTATAAAGATAAATTATTTTTTAATTGGTTTTACTGTAATATTATATCAATTATACATATTATCATCCAAGTTAGCTCATTGGAATCAATTTTATATATAATTACCATATAAATTTTTTTAAACTTTTGATAATTTTATGTTTAAAATGATGCTTTCTGGCCGTGTCTACGAGATTAATTTTAAAATTATTTTTTCCCACTTCTATGAATGGAATTTGGAAAAAATAGATTCTATATTAGGAATTTGAGTAAATTATATTATCTAATAAGTTTAATTAATTTTTTTACTAAAAAATAATAAAAAAATAAAAAATATATATCACGATAAAGATAAACATTGGTTTATAAGGGGGTGGGGTTAAACATAAAAGAAAAAGGGTAAAAAAATAACACAAAACATCTCCAAAACCCATTATATGGCCATATTTCTACCTTATAACATCTGGGCTCATGAAAGGTCAATTATTGGTGACTTGTGGCATGAAAAATATGTGAATGGAAATCATTCTTTCATAAAATTAAAATTATTCCACTCACCACATATATAAAATCCCACCCATTCTCCTCAATTATTCACACTATAAAACCCATTTGGTTCAGCAATTTCCTACCCAAATCCCTTACCAAAATCCATCATATCAATCGAAAAGCCTTATATTAGATAAATAGGAGTCTAATGAAGGATTTTTCTACAAACTTGTATAGTATAACCAAAGAATAGGAGGGTCAAACGAGTATAGAGGTAGAGACATAGGGTAAGTGATTTCTATTTGAATTTAATTTTTTCTTAGGAAAAGTGCATATTACATATGTTTTTATTTAATGTGGTGTATATATATCATATGAATGTATTTTATGATTTATTTCATTAAAATTATGGTTATTTATAAATTCATTATGGATCTCTCATTAATTGGGTTAACGTTTTCAATGTTATCATTGTGGTAAGGATTTCTAGTCTCTCTTTTATTATTGGGAGACATATGTAAATTGAACAAATGTTTACTTTTTATAGTGTATGTACTTCCCATTTTAAATTTTATATAATGAATATCACTCTTTTCATGATATTTAATATTTTATTTTATGTTATTGTTTATATGGTCTTACGTTTCAAAATCAACCAAATATGTATCAGAGTTCTTTTCAAAATTTTCCTTCCGTGGGAATTATGTCATATTATGAACCTATGTTTCTTATGAGGTGTATACATAGCCCCCTTGACATTCAATATCATTAACTAATGTATCCTCATGATATTTTATATTTCATTTAATGTTATCTATCATAGGGAATATATTTCAATGTTACCATAATCTCATCATTTATCATTGTTGTTTATGATAATTATATAATGAAAAACTATTATCATATATCTCTCTATAAACTAATAAATTTTATTCTCTTATGGTTATGTTAGGAGGATACAGGTATCCATTCATTTTCCTCTGTTTTTGTTCTCAAGAGTTCACAAATATTGTTTTTAAGAAAAATCACATTTTCATTTGAAAACACATTTTCTTACAAAACCATATTTTCTAAAAGTAGCATAAAAATGTTTTTTACACTAATATAAAATTAGTTATTAACGGAATTTTTACTTTTTCAAAAATATTTTAAATGGAATCTTCATGTTGTATTAAAAAACAATTCTTATATGGCTGTTATAGAAAATGTGAATGAAATATTTATTTTAATGTTAACTACATGAATTTTATTTGACACCGTCATCAACATTATTTTCTTTGAAGATTACTTTATAATTTTTAAAGGTTATTTTCCATGAAAAGGGTTTCAAAAATGTTTTACGATTAATTTGTTTCAATATTTAATGGATATTTACCTCACAAAAGTTTTGAAATTATTTTTAGAGAATCCATTATAATTTTTCGATGTTATTTTCAAATAAATGGACTTTGAAAATGTTTTGATATTTATGAATTTATTTTTAAGGAAATGTTATTTTCATTAAGAAATGTTCTGTGTGGTCATTAAAAATCCTTCTCCATATAAGATGATATATTTTCATGTTTCTTATGCCTTTATTGGGATATAAACCAAGGATAACATTATTATCCTTTCTCTAAGTGGATTATAAATTCAATATGTTTATGTGACAAGATTTTATTCCATTTGTTATACCATTGTATAATTCTTATGAACCCCACTTCTTTGTCAATGAGATATGATATGATAAAATGATGAAATGATTATTAAACATGTCTCTATTCCATTGTTTAAGATGCGATGAAATGTTATGAAATCAATTTAATTTCATCAATTATGATATGATTATTGTTTTAGGATCTTGTGGATCATATATATATATATATATATATATATATTATTTTCAATATGTGATAATGGTTGCTTTATAACCATAGACAACGGTTTTGTTATAACCAAATACGGGTGTTACTTATATCTCCCTCCAATGGCTTGGGTAATGATTATTTTATGGTCCCAAAGGTTACATTGGAGTTAATCCCAAGCTTGAAATATGGTACATGGAAGGTTATCCCAAGACCAAAAGAGGGTACAAAGGATGACATCCCAATCCAAAAGTAGTTACATAGGTGTTTATCCCAAGCATAATAAATTATGAATTTTTCAGTGGGTATCATTTAAAGAAGATTGTAAATGCTTATGTGTATGCCCCAAATCTATGTCTGATGATAACCTTATAGTATCATGGATAATTTTAATTGATTCCCTTATGATTCAAGTATTATGTTTCTACAATCTTTATTCCTTGGCTCAAGATTATGTTCTTTTAGATGCATGGTATGGTTTTCAAATGTTATTCTCAAGTTCTCATACTATTTTGATAAAGTTATTCTTACATATATCCCTTTTTATTTACCTTGATAAGAATCTAACCTCAAAATTTCTTATGTTTCCCATCACTATGTTATGAACAATTTTTTCAAGTAGGAGTGCTAAATGGGAAGGTATTTACGTGAGACATTGAATATCTTTCATCAATTAAGAATGTTTTGTTCTATGTGTCCAAAGCTACTGAACTATTATTGTCCATGGTCATGTATGTGGGTATTGTAATGGATATTTATCTAAAATATGTAATATCCATTTATCAGAAGCATGGTTCACTATATTATCACATCGAATGGAACCAATTTTGAGTGGTTCATTTTCTAAATCCCAAAAAATCAAAACCAAAATTGATTTAATGTAGAAATAATTAAATGAAAAAATATGAAACATTTTCTATGAAAAACAATGGGACTCTATTGTTCCATGAGGTTTATCACAAGAGGTTGAGCTCATGAGGTTGAATATATGTGGTTGAGAACACATGTATTATCTTGAGTGGTTGACCCCAAGTGTTTAAGCCTATGGGATGGAGCCTGTTTCGTTGAGCCATGAATCCATCATGCTTCATAATATGAAATCATGTCCTGACAGTTTATTTTTTTGATTCTCCACATAGGTAAATTACAATGTGTCATTACTGTGTACCTTTCCTCATCATTCACTTCCTTTATAACCATCCACTGATTTTATATACATACAAGTCATATTCAGAAGTTCATATTTTTTGGCAACCACTCACCTAGGGATACTTATAAAAACCACATAACTATTCTAAAAATAATAATTAAGAGAGGGAATGGTAGATAAAAGATCCAGTTCCTTATAATTTTGGAAATTCCACTAATAAGCCAACATGAAATAAGAGAGGGTACCCCTTACAAGAAAAAAAATATAGTAAACAATAGAATAATTGTGGCTGAGACCACAAGGTGACCTTATACAGATTAAGATCATGAGGTGGCCCCATGATGTCTAATATCAAAAGGTTACCTCACATAAGAATCTTCTTGAATTCAATCTCACAATACTTAATCCCCCCTTGTTCGAATGGTTTCTCCCTCTATGGAAATTGGAATCACTTACATGAAATCCATTTGAAATTATAATTATGTCACCCCAAATTTACCTTAGCTCCATGAGAGTTCAAAAAACATATATATATTTGCTTCATAAAGGTATAAATCACCAATTTTCCAATCATAGACCCCTATAAAGACCATTAATCTATATGATCAAGGTATGTGATTAATAAAAAACCATTTTAGTCATAATTTCAATGAAAAAAAAGGATGGACCTGATTTTCCTCCCTAATCGGTAGGGCCCTTAGGAAAATTTCAACCATGAATTCCCCAAATTATAAGGGTCCCCATAATGTGGACATCAATTAAACTATTCTTCATTCATATAATATAATAAAGCTATATCATACACAAATTCATTTGTATTAATCACTTGGTGGATTCATGAATCCATTTAGTGTTTTATTCTACCAAATACGGATTAATAATAGAATATAACTTTCCAGTTCATTAAATTGGAGTTGACCTCTATTCTCTATAATCACCCACAAATTGGAAATAAGACATGTGGATGACCCTATTTCTAAGAATAAGATACAAATCAAAATACCTTCAAATAACCTACTAATTTCATTATGAATCTCCAAGTAGCCTCTTTGAGTAAGCCCCTTTAAAATATAATTAATAGTCTCATGCATCAATATTTTGATATTCTTTTATATCCTATTTATCACACTGAACTTTTCTCTTATGTTCTTAGAGATTTGAGTTTATCTTGAAATTAACATAATTTAAATTATTATAGTTTATTCATCCTCCATAGGTATGAGAACCTAACCTGTATTACCCACATTTATTACTTCATTCTAATTGGTTTTTAGTATGACATATAAGGAAAGTCCCAATGCATAAGCCCCACTAAATTTTTTTGTCACTCCTTTCATTAATAAGATTTATTAACAATATGATGTCAAACAGAATGACCAACATTCAAGTCAGATGATGTAAAATTGATTGAGCATTTCGTAGTCACATAACATAAAATTCCATGGAAACATCATTACCACATGAAATTAAACATTATATTATGGTCATGATACATGTTTTAAACTAAAAACATAGAAATTAGTTGAATTAGTTTTATGTTACATACGATACAATTTATTCCTACTATAGGTTTAAATTAAACATCATGAATCATTTATTATATATCTTCATGGGTCCATGATCATCATGAATCGAGTAATATCCTTTTTCACAGGGATATATACTCCATCATCTTAGATGTCTCCTTTTCACCATGGTGATATATATTGGTAATTATCCTTATTAGGTTATATTATTGATGAAATAATGTCCAAAATATAAGGAAACATTATGTGTAGGTATCACAATAACATTCTAATTATTCCATATTCACGAAAAAAATCACTCTTCTTAGTGGTCCATACCTCAGAAAATTACCTCCATAGATAGTGGTAAAATCTAGAGCACTTAAATATTCATTTTAAAATTAAATAATGTTGAAATAATATGGGAAAATTAAATAATTTGAAAGATATATATTAATTTTCATAGATTCCTGGTAGAAAGAAAGTATTAACAGAAGGAAAACTAGTCCCATCATGGGATTTGGGAAGGACTTATGAATATGACCTAAATTTATAAGAGATCTTCAATATAGGAAATAATTATCCCCTAAAGTGTGTGATGATTCAAACCTTATATACTATTAAAAACTATCATTCCTCAACATCTATAGTCTCAAACCCCAATGATTATATGCAATTGGAATGAAGGGCCACAAATATGTTCACATTAAACTATCTCAGATGGGAAATCCATTGGAAATTTATTAACTCCCACCCATTCTATGTTCCATAAGAAATAGTGATTAGAAAATCATATATAAAATATCTATGAGGAAAATTATTTAATATTTTTTAATGATATAAAAATGTTTATTCCGAGAATCTATATGTCTTGAAAATTAGTTTGGTGATTTTAAAATTCCCCCCCCCAATGAACATATTCATTGTTTCATTGAAAAAATCATTGAGGTTGTTAAAATTATTCATAAATTTGTGGATAAAATGAAATATTTAATGATTTGGTAATCATTTTTAAAACTATTTTGAATATTATATAATCTAATGGTAAACAAATGGAAGAAATAAATTTCAAAAAGATCGTGATTGATGGAATGAAATTTAGTTCGGTTTCATAGGATGTAATTGAAAATTTTGAAGGATAAAAAATTCACTCCTTAAGAGAAATTAAATTCAATGCCAAAATGAATCTTGAAATAAAATATCAGGAAGATGATGAAGATCTAACTATTTAATTCTTCTCGCATTTAGAATTCATGTTCAAACATATAAAATTATGGTTTAAGGTCATGATACCATTGTCTTGTTTCAGTTATGTAATGGTACATAATATATAATAATAGTATTTGGGACGTAAATATTTTGATGATAGTGAGTGTAATTTTTTCAACAAATAAATGTACAATGTTCATTGTAGACTGAAAATAAAATAATGAAAAAATATATAAATATGTTTCAATGGAAAAATTTAGTGAGCATGTGTGATAACAATGATGATATTTTTCACTAATATGGTTATATGGAATTAAAATCATATATAGAGGAATCTATGATGAAAATAACTAATATATACCAATCCAAAATAAAAGAGTAAAATAAAATGGAAGAGGTAGTGGATCTTGAATTAGTGCTTGATGGTACACTAGGGGAGCCATGCCTTGAAAGGAAGAAAAATATGTATATTGGTGGACTATTGGAATATTCCGTACATTATGTGGAAAAAGATGAACAAAAAACACATTCCTATAGAATGTTAAATAATATTATATTTATTAAAATAACCCCCCCCCCCCAAAAAAAATTAACCTTAAGATAAACATGAAATAATAGACATTTGTGATCATTTATAACATAATTCATCCAATTGAGACCCCACCTGGGCTAGTAGTGTTCTGTGAGTCCCACCTCAAGCCCATATTCAATAGTTAATGGGTTATTGGCTAGACACTAGTAGGTATTTCACATATGATGGGAGGCGGTATCATAACAAACCATTAAAAAAATATTTCCAAAAAGGATTAAAAATAGTGTAATCTAGACATGAAAAAATACTATAATATATAATCCATTTGAAAACAACAATGATCTAAAATTTTATAACTGTGCCTAAAAAATATATAAGAATGGGAAAATATATTTCCAAAAAATGCAGTGGAAACTGACCTAGAATAGATTTGGTGAAGGGATCCCTACATTGATTCAAAAACACAGATGAACCTATTATAGTAACCTCAACTCCAGGTACCATTGAGCTCCCACTTGAGTAATATCATGTGAAACAATTTCTGCACTAAACTACTTGTCATATACATAAGACACGAAATGTGTTTCTAAACTACCAATGAATCATTGAGTATATAAATACCTTGTAGGATGCCACAAATTAGAAAATTGTATTCAAAAAGGACTTGTCACCTCAAAACCACTAAGTTGTAGTGCAACTGACTTATGGAAGAATAAGAAATATGTAATAACCGGATATTCTTTATAATAAAGAACTCGAGACACAATGTGTAACAAAATAATTATTTATCTACATAAAGTATTTTTTTCAACATGATTATCCATAGAATCCATTATACTCATATAATCCATAGAAACACAATATAAACAACCATTCTCAGGGACCTACACCATACCAAGACACGTGTCCATCGAAGTAGAACCAAACCCCTAATAAAGTAGTCTCTCCTATCCCATAAAATGGCATCAAATGTGGTGATTCATGACTCCATAAATTCAGTACTTTTTCAATGATGATCCCTTGAACACCAATTAGGGGAGTACTAAAATCTATTATTCATTTTGCAGGAACATTCATTTTGTAGTATGTGGGACTAAAAAATCGACACTCAATTTATAGAGGAATCATGACCCATGAATGTGAGAGAGTTAAAATTGTAAATACATATGAGGTATCTACAGTCTGTCCTCAAACATTGATAGGGGTTTAATTAACTTTGAGTCTCTCTCCACTTATCGCACGTAGGGCCATCATAATCTATATATAGATAAAGCCTAAAACCACAAAAATATTATATAAAAGTCTTTAGGATATATACAATGTACCACACCATTGTTCATTGTGTGATAAAATATTATGAAATTCAATTACCAAACTGTTAATAATTAAACAGATTAAAATATACATATAATCTATTAAGGGATATAGTGAGGTCATTCTCTATAGGCTAAACCACAGTCACGATTTAAGGAACCCTACCATGCTGCAAGTGCATGACCCATTAGTTACATGATCAAGGTGATACTCCAAAAGTTATAACTGGTTACTACTAACATCTTACTATAAGGATAATTCATATATACCTGATAAACAATCCTATTCACATTATATTCAAAAACATTACATCATAGCACACCTCCTGTAAGATTAACTCCAAATAAATTATCTCCATATAACCCTTCTGTTCTTAAATATCATTGTGAATAATGGTGTCAATTTCAAAATAACTAATGTTTTAGCATGAATCTCCCATCAGGGATATTGGAAAATTCATAAAACTACATACTGTGGAATAATGGGGGTTTTCATGGCATAATGTGGCCTACATAACATATGCTTGATGCAATCATTATTTCTATCCTATACCATACCTTCCATTTGATGCCTCGACTTCTATACACTCACACCATACTCCACACACATAAGGGATAATGTAATTTTTTGAATCAACCCCTAAGACTAATATAGGGTTCAATATTAATATTTTAAAATATAATATGAAATATATAATAATCATTCAATATGTTTTCATTTTTAGTGTAAATAGAAATTCCCATTAAAATTAAATGGGGCTTCAAATTTGTAATATAATATATCAAATTATGAACACTATTATAGAGATTAAGAATAAAAATAATATAATAACACTACGTGATATGAAAAAAAGTCCTACCATATATATCATTTATCGATGTTTCACAAATCCATACTTCATAAGAGATGATGGATCCCCACATGATCATTTTTAGTGAAAGGACCATCAACTATATCTATATATCTAAAATGTACCTCAAAGAAAAATAGAGTTTGTGAATGGATAAAAAATATGGGATATAGGTTTTGACTAATATTTATAATCAAACCCCATGCCAACCCAATCATGGTGAAACACTACATATTGTGCTACAAAAATTTCAATTCTTAAAAAAACAAAATTGAAATATGCACCGTCACTCTATAGTGAAACATGGAAAATAAATGATTGAAAGATATAGAAATTTTAAAAAAAATATTATCTCCATAGATTAATCAAACAAACATCATAACTCTATGTTTCATGATCCCTATTGAATCTCAACACTTTTTTCCATGGTGTAACACACACACATAAGATAAAATAATTGTCACCACACATATCTGACCTCTTACATGAGATTAAATATTGGTAATAAGATATTTATCACAAAAACCTAAAAAAATTATAATGTATATATCACAATTCAAATAAAATACCATGTTGTAAAGAGTCTCTTTAACAAAAAAAAGTTACAAATGGTTGATGGGAAAGAATATTCAGGCACTTACACCCTCCCAACCTTTAAGGATTCACGTCCATGAAAAGAAATAGTCACTCATATTATCAATAGTACATAGTCCTCATCCAATTATCATTCTCATGTGATCTCTCCTAAATATTTTAGAGCATCCACAAAACCTGTTCCAAAGGTATCACCCATCCTAAAATGTTCCTCTTATATAGACCCTCAATATTCGATTGGTAATATGAGAATGTAAAATCATACTCAATATTTAGCATGCCCTATTTGATGATGTGTGATATTTCATGGACATATATCATCATTTTTTATAAAACACCATAAATTTATAACGTATCATAAATTTTAAATAAGTCATTATGTTTTATAGCTTTCTCCACACACAACACCTAACATAAACAAAACAATGATATATTGAGTAAAAATATAAATAATGAATAATGAATCTTTATAACTAGCTATTGAATTTATTGAAATGAATAAGAGTAACCACTTTACAATATTTATGGAAAATAAAAATAAATACTCTTTTTAATATGAATGAAATTCAATGAGTTTACCTAAAATTTAAGATCAGATCATGTGTTTATTAGATAAGTATTTTTCTAAAAAATGGCCTTTCAAGTGATGAAAATTTATATCTTAAGAGAGAAATTATAAATGATAAAATATGTTTGATATTTATAATTTTTATTACCAATTTAATTAGTTACCAATATTAAATAATAATAAAAATTTGTAATCTTTTAAACTGACATTTGACAAAAAAATAGTTTTCATTACATTTTAGTTTTTTATTCCAAAACCAAATTGATGTTATTTTTTATTTGAAATCAATATAAATTAACTTGATTTCTAAATTAATCATATCAAAATATACTTAATATCAATTTTTTGTGTAATTTCAAAAATATAGTATTTCATTTCAAAAAGGATAGATTTATAAAAGATAGAATTTCCTTGATTTTCCCTATGTTTTCAGAAAAAAAATATTTAAAACCATTTAAATAATTAAATATTAATTTTAGGAAAAAAATAATTTTAAATTATTCATTTGATTTTGAATAATGGTGAAAACTATTTTTATAACTAGTTAAACTATTACCTTATCCCAAAAAATGTTTACGTACTTTTCTTAAAATAAGTATTTTCAATGGGTGGTTCAGTTTTGGATTTCCTTGGAAGACTCATACATATAATTAAATTCATTATAAAAAAATTTATGTCACTAAAATTAGTAACCTTATTAAAATTATATTATATATATATTTTAAACATAAAAGATTATATTTCAAAAACTATTTTTATAAGGATTAGAGTTTTTATTTTTAAATTAACATATAAAAATTATAAAAATTATATTGGAAAAAATTATTTACAGATTTGAAATAATAAGTATCAAATTTTTTAAATGGTTCGATATAAATCATTTTCATTTAAATTAATTATTATGGTTAGAAATTAATTACCAAGGTCATAATAAAAGGTGTAAATTGACTTTATACTTGTTTCAAAGATAAAAAAAATTTATAACTAATGCATATAAAGTAATTTTTTAGATTTATATTGACTAATAAATGTGCAACCAATACATTTTCCACTACTTGAGAAATTTTCCACTACATAGCGTCACTGAATTGCTGCAAAATGTAAAGGAGTTCCCAACACGTCCCTTCTTTCACTTATAAAAAGGTAATATATTAACCACTTAAATATAAATAATTCTATTATATTAATCCTTGAAACTATTAAAATTTACTCTCCCTATAACTATTACCCATTAAGATAATCCTTTATTCACTCAAAATTATCATATGACTTCAAATTCAAGGAGACTTTTAGGGAAAATAAAAGTCCCTAATGTGATTATTGTGAGCTAAATTATTTTTCTTATTTATTTTATTCATTTAAACATGTTATATAAAAAAAATAAAATGAAATAAGTATTATTTATATACTATTATGTTACTATATTATGGATATTTTGATTTTTTATTCGTATACCCCATTCATTAAAAAATTAAACTATTATTCATTTTTTGTGTGGGCTACCACATCCATGATGTAAAATGTTTTTCTTTACTTCCCCGCATTAAAAGACTTGTTAAAATTATTATCGTAAATGATAAAATTGATTTTTATAATATTATTTTGTATTTGGTATGGATAATTTGTGAACTTATTAAGGATAAGATCGAAAAACAATAATTAATAACATAAATCGTTAAAATGACCAAACTAATGTGAAAATGATCAATTATTCCACGTAGTGACTTTTTGTAAATTATCTCCCCTTTATAAATCTTCCTAATGATGTTATATCACAATAAAAATACTAAATATGATCATTTTGTGTCATATATAATTATATTATAATTAAAATATCTCCTAATCATTCATCAAATTTGGATATGTTCAAGTTTGAGCATTTTTAACCTCCTAAACAAACAATGAAATAAATTTAAGTCATCGATGTCTATGAGAGAATATTTAATGGAATTATATTATATCAATTGTTAAATAATGTTTTTTATTGAAAGGTTATACAAAATTTGTGTATTAATTATTAAAACACATTTTGTTCATTAAGAATCACTCAAACATGATCATCGTCTATTTAATTTTCATGGTTTATAACTAAAACTAATGTGAAATGAAATTAATAATTTTGAATATATAATAAAACATGTATTCTATTAGACTATATGATCCAATAATAATGATTACATAAATAATAATAAATATGTAAATTGTTATAATGAAATAAAAAATGGGAAAACTATAAACACCAATCATGGAAAATCAGAAGATTTCATAAAGAGATATAATAATTATGATGAGTACAAAAAAAATATATACAATTAGGTTTTTTAATTTAGTTAAGATGAAAAATATATTTTTTATACTTTTTGTTAAATTAAATTTATGGAATTCATTAAACGTTGTAATGGGTTTCATCTCAATTTTCCTTTATTGAGACATGTATTGTAATTATATACCAAATGTCATTTATGTGGTGTATATATGTCTTTCTTTATATTTCATATCATGAATTACATTTTAATCATTTAATTTTAAATCAATTTAATTTCCTCTATTTCATGGGGTTATATACAATAATTTATAATACATATGGAATTTTTTTGTCTCAATTCTCATTTTTTGAGACATAATATATTTTGTACATCATGTTCCCATTGTATGCTGTTTTATTGGTTTACTATCCCATTAATTTTTCAACACTTCTAATTATATAGGATTTTCTAGGAAAATTACTTTTCCCTTATACAAGTATCCCATTATTCAGTTTCATATTTATTTGATAGGATTTTTTGTAATACAATTTCACTTCATTGAGTTATGAATGTTCTTTTAACTTATATCATATACATTAGGTACATTACTCATTTTATTATATTATTTGGTAATCTTAAAAAAATTACTGATATAAATGTCTAAGAAATAAAAAATTTTAAAAATGTTTTACATGTCTTCAAATATATTTTATTTATGCAATCCACTTTCATTATCTAGTTGACTTAAGATCATGTTATTCTAGTATTATATTAGCTATATACCCATTACACTATATTGTGTGAAAATATTTTTTTTTATAACATAGACTATATGAGTTTCACCTATAATATATGATTCTCTTTAAACGTGGTTAAACTATTTTCATTCCAATATAGATTATTATTAGAATGTTTACAATGTATTATTTATCCATCCACCTTATACCATTGCATGGGTTATGATAAGGTTATCCCTTTTATTGACATCAGGATACTTATTGGAATTCAATTTGTTTTTTTAATATAGAGGATTATTTCAGAGGTTGATTATATATTTTTAATTAAATTTCTATTATTTTAAAATTATTGGACATAAAATTTTTTTGGGTGGGGCCCAATATTATATGACACATTTATGAATCAATAGGTGTCATGAAACAAAACATGTTTTTTCCTTGGGGTACCCTTTTCCAATAAAATGATATTTCATTATCACAATTCCATGAAATCATGATTTCTTGAAAGTGGTCTTATTGAAAATTAAAGTGTATAAGTCAAGGGCCTTGACTAATGGTTGTTTATTTCAAGCATTATACACTCCATTTTTTTGAGTTAATTATTTTTGATATCTTGTTTTTCATTTATTTTCATGGTTATATAAATCTTTCAGAATACTGTTTGTTATGAAATTGTGTTGATAGTATATTCCTTTAATAATATTTATTTAATGTTTATGAACTGATTATTTGATTTATATATATCCAATTTTGAGTATTTGAGTTCACCCCTTCATATGTATTAATTTACCTAGTTTAAAGAGAAAAGTAGTATGTCGGATACATTTAGACGAACAACAGATGTGAAATAATTTTCTAGATACATTAATGACATTTAATGGATTAATTACTTTTAAATATAATGGGTAAATTATCTATTTGATACAATGAACAGATGATTGAATATTTTATGTTGTGTCTTAATTATTAAAATATCTAAACATTAAAATATTCCTCATATATAAGAGAGGAAAAAAATATTTTTTAGTTATGATTTATTATATAAATGTTTTTACAAATGGTGTAAATAATTTAATGTAATGAATTTGTTTATGATAACCAAATGCAATAGTGTATTTCTAGTTTAATAGCCCTAATCCCCCACTCACAGATCTAATGCTCAAAAAAAGAATTTTATATGTCTTGAATTTATGTCGACGATGGTAACAATGTTTTTTCCATCCAAACCTATGAACATGAAAAGGAAATACTAGATCACTAATATTATAAAGGACATTGTAGATCTAGTATTTTAGATAATAAGGGAAAACCCTTACATAAACAACAATGATATCTTTAAATGATAATATCTCATAACTAACATAGATGTTATTATTTCACAATAAGTCATCATCATAATGAATATGAAATCAATTGATGAAATAATTCCCTCAAAACAATTCTTTATAACCTAGGGAAAATGATGCATAATATTGGTGAGATAAAATACTTAGTAAGGGTAAACATAAGAATTAAAAAATAAATGTCTCCTAGGAGCATAGTGTATGGTTATGATGACACAATTAAAGTGAATGAGTGGATGAACCGCTCCTTCTCCTTCGCGATGTTGAACCCTAGCTGATGCTCACTCATGGATATCGCCCCTTCCTAGTGGAGGGAGGGGGGAAGTGATTTAACTCCACCACCATTGACATCGTGGGTGGGGTTTGTTCTATTCTCAAACACTAATTACCTTCCAGAAATTCCGTCGATTTCCCTAAGCCCAAAAGTTCTAGAGCTTCATCATGGGGCCCCTCAGCTTCTGATTTCTTCATCAGAATTTACTACAGCATAGAGATTCCTATATTTGACACTAGTTTCTCATTTTTCTCTAAGAAGTCCCTACATTGATTTGTTTGATCACTTTTTTTTAGTTATTGGGATCTCAAGGAACGTGTTGTTATAGGGCTTCTTGATAATCTCCATCTGATGATTCGATTTGGCTCAGAGGAATACTTGATAAGTGGATGGTCTAAAGCTCCTCGCCAGTGCAATGGATGAAAATTCCTCCTGCTTCTCTAGTTGTTGGACCTCTGTATGAATCGGGATCTTCCTTTAGTTGTGACCTGGGTTAGTCTGCCTAATCTTCCCTTACCTTTTCAAAATCATGCGATAATTTGTATGCTATGGAATTTGGTCAGCCGTTTCCTTTGTTCGGATGCTCGCACATATTCTATGAGTCATCCAGTGAACCCTCGTATTTGTGTTGAGGTGGATACCTCGAAGCCACTAGTAGACTGGATTTGGATTGCTATTGGTGAGGAGTTCCACTGGAGGCAAGCTGTTGTGTTTGAAAATTGGGTTGATTACTGCTTGAGTTTTTGTCATCTAGGTCACTTCGCCGGTCAATATCATTGTGGAGTCAGAAGAAAAAGTTCGACTACTTCAGTGAAGAGGCCTGGTAGTGTTTCTGGTCAAGGATAGTCGGGGCCTAATGCAGCTAAGCATGACAATGCTATACATTTGGATGAGACATCTATGGGGAGGCAGGAACGGTCTTCACATAATCCGTCTATTGCTATGGTGTTTGATATATTGACACATCATCTCTCTCTACATAGTGGTGTGGATCAGATAGAAAAGGATGAGGCTAGCCCTGGTTCTGGAGTTGGAGGCAAGCTGGGAGCGCCTGCTTTTTCAGGGGAGATGTTACATCATGATCAAAGCCTTTTTGGTTAGTGTGTTGTAGGAAAGGTTGTTAGTGAGCTTATCAACATCGAGAATACTGAACAGAAGGGGAGGAGCTGGCATTGTGCCCAGTTGATGGGCAAGCACATGGTGCACTTCCTGTTGGTATGCCCCTCAACATGTGGGCTGGTACTAGTTCTGGTAATGGGGGAGTGCTGGAAGCTTCTGGTAATGTAGGGCATGTATCGCAGCATGGGAAAACTCTTGCTGGTCAGGATGATGCAGAAAGTGATGTTTGTGGAAGGATCAAAGCTGGTGAAGTTGGACAGAAGGAGGGAGAGCTGGCTTGGAGTTCAGCTGATATGCAGGTTTCTATTGCACCCCCAGTTTGTTCAGCTGGTAATGACTCTCAGTTACAGCTGGCTTCTGATTTTGGTCTGCAGATCACATTGGACACTTGAAACTGATTTCAGGAATTGGGTCCTGATGAGATGTATGGGTGCACTCCAATGAAGGATGGGCACAATATGTAGTTTGGCAAAGAGAATGTGTTGGGGAAGGAGGTAGATGTCGGTACTGTTTGTGTGGAGTCCCCTCGTTGTTTGGATATGATTGATATCAATGGGAAATATGAGGAGAGTCAGACCCTGAGTGATGTTTGTCAAGAGGCGGTAATTTCTGGAAATTGGGGGGATATCTTGGATAGTGAAAAAGAAAATATGTGTGGTTTGGCCAGGCCTTCCTTTTGTGGTGTTGTTAAGGATGGGAAGAAAAATTCTGGAAATGAGGGAAATCCCCTAGTTAAAAGAAGAACGAGGAAGGCTTACTCTGACTTTCCAAAGCCGGTGTCAACTAAGTCCGTTGTCAGGAAAATCCTCTAAGGAGTTATTATCCTTAGAGAAGTTGAATCTCAGATGGAAATATGTGAAGGTCCTAAAGCACTATGACAACTCTGAATGGGAATCAGCTACTACGGACGAAGTCATATATCATGGGTGTGGCGAGGGGTATGAATTCTATGACATGTAACTGGTTTTCTTGTGTATTTTCTTGTTCAACGTACTTTTCTATTCTTAATAAATGGTCAGAGGCTTTACCTCTGACTGAGATTTCCTAGTAATTAAATTGAATGAGTATTAAATATGAATATTCAAACCCATCCATACCTGGATCATGACACATGAAAACATGGAGTAAGTCTTTAACAAAGGAAAGAGTCATCAGAATAAATAATCATGGTCTATGTGATATTAATCTTGATTATACGAAATATTATAAACCCATAAAATGAGTCGATAAATGTTATTAATAACATGGAAAGATTATCATAAAATAAATATTATAAAGGGAATATCCAATATGGCTGACATCCATCTCTAGAGTACCCAATGCTTTGGAGGTCTATCAGAGACCAACCAATCCTTGATTTATCATAGAAAAAACTATCTTTGTATAATTACATAACCACTCATCCATGGTTTATAACAAAACCACCCTTCCATGGCTTATAAATGAACCACCCATAATTGTAAAAAAATTCCATGAACTATATCGTAAATATTTTATATAGAGTAACAAATTTACTACAAACACTTTGGAATAAACATTATTTTTTATAGAGCCTAATTAAAACTTGGAAATAAAATAGGTTCCACAATAATCTTTTTGAAAAAATCTATATCCATATAGAGAAATAAAAAAAATGGAATAATTATAAAATATCCCCATTAGAGCATAAGTAACAACATGTGTTGTTTATGTTGATGAATGGAAATATCATTAAATTAGTATAAAAAATGTTTAAAATTCCCTTATCATTTTGAAAATTTATATTTAAAAAAATCAAAAAATAATCAAAAATAATTTTTATTGAAAAAAAACCCTAGAAATATATAAAGGAAAACAAAAGGAAAATAATAGACAATACTGCAGGAAATTATGTTCATGTAATAAATTTCAAAAAGAGACATTTTTTAAAAAAATAAAAAAATGGAGTCAAAGTAAAACATTTGGAAAAAAATTATGAAATTTCATTTTAAAATCTTTTAAAATTAGGTAAATGATTATGTTAAAAGGATTTATGAAAACATGTATTTTTAAAAAGACCATTTCTGAAAACATTTTAGAAAACATGGATATGGAAGAGAATGATACATGATCTAAAAGAAGATATATGGTCGATATCACTTACCGATAACTATATTGATAATTATTCATTCAATAATGGAGGAAATTAAAATAAAGCTTTTTAACCATAATCATAAATATAGAAGAATAAAAGAGATTTGGTTCCAGAAAATAATATCACATTATTTTCTCCAAATGAAACATGATCATTAATAATCGCGAAATAAAGTAGACTATAATATAAAGTATTTTCCAAATTAGTAAATCTTCAATTGTAAGCCCCATGAAAGAAAAATTCAAAATATACATTAAAAATAATTAAAATTAAGTGATTCATGATTTTAGAATTCAATGGTTAATTATACACACCTCATAAAAGGAGTTAGGTGCAAAAAATCAATATTTTCATAATGAAAGAAAATTCATAATGAATAAATCATAAAAATATTATTTACATGAACTGAGAATTAATAAATGGATTGTTTTTGTGTCATAACTGTTAATACAAAAAAAAGTTGAAATAAAGAATAAAAAAACATATATATCAATTCACAAAAAAATCATATCAAAATAGTTTTAAGGGAAATAAGTTTTAACTCCTCAAAAAAAATTCAATTATGAATATCCTCACCACTTCGTAAGATTTAATTCAATCCCTTTAGATGGAATAATTCAAATTGAAAATTAAAATACCATGATTATTATGTATTCATGATATTAAATTAAAAATGGACAATATATAGAGAACACAATAAAAACTACTTGTGAATATGACATATGTCTCATAAAAAAAAGTTATATGAGAAACCATTACCGTAAGTCCAATCATTCCATGCATGTACTTTGAATATTGTATAATAATGATATATAATATATTTGATTTCTAAAGAAAATTTTCATATTTAATACTCAATACATATACAATTTATTGTATTTACTTCTATCGATATATATTAATATTTAATCTGTTAATTCTATATCTGATGTTTTGAGTATGCAACGTTTATTATTTAAAAATAGCTTTAGTGTATCAACCATGGTCAAAGAGGTCATTATTTATAATTATCTAGAACAATAACCATGAAAAAATAATCATATTCATTCATAAATTATTCCTTTTAAACCATTCATAAAAAATTGTTATGATAAATTTAATATATTACAATCTTTGAAATGGTAGGATGCACATATGCATGACTAAGGTTTCAATTTTTCAATGATCATTATGGAAAACACATATGTATTATTTTATATTTACATAATTCTAATAAGATAATAAATATGATATTATTTATTTAAATATATATATATATATATCATTCTTTCAATGTGGTGATGAAAAATGAATCACATCATGTTGTGGAGGTAGTTTTCTACACGTATACAAACGAAACCATAATTTTCAGTATAAAAAACTAAGAGAAACATGATATTTCATGAATGATAAAGTATTAATTAATATAATTATTATGTCATTTATATAACATATATTTGTTAAAATTATCCCTAGTACCATCCATGTAAATCATTAACGAAAAAAGAATCACATTGCTTCGTGACACAATAGTCTACCATGCACACAAGTGGCATTATCGTATGACCCATGGAATGGAATGAAAAAATAATATGTCATATCATAACCCCATAAGTATAATTTTTTTATAAATATATTATATATAAATTAAATTAATTATTAAAATAATATTTTGTAGGCGATGATTGAAAACAAATAACATCGGTTCGTGAGGTGGTAGTCCACTACACACATGAATAATGATTTCATATCTTATTTGATTAAAGAGGAGATGAATTCAGGTAAATATGTTAATATAATAATATATAAATATATATGAGATATTTTATTTATCATATAAGAATAGGTGGAGAAGACTTTAAGGTGGTGAAATAAGAAATAAAACAAAAACACATATTTATTAATTTTAACTCATGTTAGACCACCTCTTAAGGATTATACATAAAGTATTTCTTGAATGGAATTTTTTAAAAAACCAAGGATTATAGGATAAGGGTATGGATGTTGGTTAGATAATTAGGCTACTCTTGGGAAATCAAAAAAGGTATGAATGTGTGATGAATAGAAGAGAAGTGGTGGGAATTTATGAGTGAGGTGAGTGGAACTCATGTAATATTTGAGAAGAAAAAGGTTTACCCACATTTTAAAAAAGATAAAAGGGCCATAAATACAGTATTATAGGTAATTATACATTATAAGACTGATATATTTCCAAAAAATAGTTTTATATTAGAAGATATGTAGTTTTTAACCTAATTCCCTCAGTTTAACCCTCGATAAACATGTTTTCACCATAACTATAATAATTTATTTTTACTGTTTCCACTATTTAATATGGTTAAAAAATTAGTTTAACATATCAAATAGTATATATCATTCATATTTATACAATGTAGTCCATTTTATTAAATTAAATTCACATATGTGGAAAATATAAATAAAAACAAAACCTATAGATGCAACAAGAAAGGAGGTTTTCCAAAAAGGTATTCATAATGAAAAATATGATTTTATATTAACTCAATGACTAATAATAACAATTATATGAATCCCAAATAATATTTATTGATATATAATATAATAATTTCATTAAAAGAAACCATTATTAGGGATTATATTAGTTAAATATATTTATAACATTATGAACTTTTAAACTTTTTTTAGAAGTATACTTATTTTAAAACCAAATACATTCTTATACTAAAATAAAATAATAAGTTGGTTAAAAATAAATTAAGTTTGATAAATATAAATAAATAATACTTATGTCACTTTAAATAATATTAAAACATAATGGTACCGTTAAATTTCTTAATTTATTGAAAATAAATGAATGTTCTGGAAAACCATGTATTTTCTACTATTCAGAAAAATATTTTACGAAAACAAAATCACCGAAAGTAAATTTTGATATTATAATTTATGAAATGATGTTAATTTTAATAAAAAAAATAAATTCTTCCAAAAATTAAAAGTTATATTATTCTTCCATGAGAAATCAATAAATATCATTTCTGAAGAAAACATAATTTGTTTGGATAAAATCACCTTATTATTAAATGTTAGATTATTTGAAAAATATTTATAAAAAATTTATATTGATTTGTTAATTTATATATATATAAAATCAGATAATAATATTCATCCCCATCAATTTAATTAATTGGTTATATATGTCATATTTAGATTAATATTGTTTCATAGTGTGTAAAAACATGGTGTTTCGGGTCTTGTATGCTATCGAACATAAAAATACATGGGTTGAATTTACCAAAAATCAGTTAAAGAGATTAAATATATTAAACAATAATCAAATCTTAATATATTGGGGTGTCACATTCTTGTATAAGAATGGTGTTTTTTGTCGTATATGTTATCAAACATAGTTTTCTTCTTTCAAATTCTTATGATGTTGCATACTCCACCAATTAGTCAATTTCATCCTGAAAACATGAAATTAATTTTTTTAATTAAATATTGGATATTTGATAATACATATTTTGGGAAACCACATCATAAAAATAGTTAATAAATCATCCTCTTGGTATGAAAGAAAAGGGAATTAAAAATTTAATATGGAGTAACACATACTTTATTTCCAAAAGTGAGAACATAGTCTGGATGTGATGATATGGACTTGTATGAAATTGTTAATTTCAATATATTATTGGATAATTATATAATTAAATGATTAAAACAAAGTAAATGATCAATAGGCTCTTATGGACCTCAAAACCATAAACAATATAGGTGTGAAAATGGTCATTTCATCAAAAATATATAGTAATAGGAAAACATATTGTTTCAAGAACCTTTTCAAAGAGTTGAGAAATTCCATTACCATTTAGATGAAGGACATAAGGGAATATACTTACATGAGGATTATAATTTTGTCCGTTTATCAATTTCAACCACATTCTCATCTTTTTCTCCAAACGATGAGTATTCATGATGAATTTTCTATTCCCACATCAGTAAAATCCACTTTTAATGAACACATCACCATAAAATGGAAAATCAAGATATTAAACTTGTATTAAAACATTACCAAAAAATAAAATGGTTACCACAAGGTAATATGTTTACCATAAATGAGTAAAAAACATATAGTGAAATAATACATTAATATCCAAAATTCAACAATAATACCAAAATTTGAAACTAATTCATTCTTTAATAACCTCAATATTAATGAGGGGTTCAACATAAAATGTTATCACGTGAATTTAATATTTTATTCCAAAAAATTTATTGATATATTTTTTTTAAATAACAATAATCACTTAGTCACCAAATCACTTTTCAATATCACAGTTATCTAAATGATAAAACAAGTTTTCCAATAATTACCTCAATATACAAAATCATATAAACCCTAAAGGTTATCAACAATATAAATGTTATTTATAGAAAATTTAAATACATAATTCACATTAGAAAATACATTTACATATACT
This sequence comes from Viscum album, assembly GCA_963277665.1. NCBI lineage: Eukaryota > Viridiplantae > Streptophyta > Magnoliopsida > Santalales > Viscaceae > Viscum > Viscum album. Next base: position 338,651,904 of record OY728140.1, read on the forward strand.
TCAACATAATAAAACCTCTCCTAAAATATCTATAATCACTTTATGACCTCATTTCTTAAAACATCAATGGGGTGTCTATGATTTTTAACTAATGACCATCCTAAATGTTATAGACCTATGATGTTATATGTAAATCCTACAACAGCATCACATGAAAAAACATACTCTACAATGTTATATAATCCATTCCTATGATACCAAATATAACAGCTCTGATCCCTCACTTTTTGATCCACTCCTAAAAATATAAAAATTACATTTCCATCTTTGACATCAAAAAAGGTGACCTGGTTTTATCCACCCAACCCGCACAACATGATAATGAACAATTGGATAAATTATATTCTCAATTTCCTCTTAGGATTAGTGTTTTCAGTAATTAGGAAAATATTTTATAGAAATAACACCCATGTCTTTAAATTAACATATCTCCCACCTAACTCAACATTAATTAATCACATTTTGTCATCATCATCTATATGAAATACCTTATAGACATAACTCATTCAATCTCATTATTTACGTCCTTGGGAAAATGAACCACAATAAGGGTGAGTTTAAATGATTAGTAAAGGTAAAATTAATCATTAACAATTAATTTCATTAGGGAGGAAAAGAATATTATAAGGGTCTGATGACATAATCAATGTGAATGAGTATAAGATACGATTATTCATACCCATCAATACATAGATCATCAAAAATTTAAAAATGGATTAATATTTAAAAAAGTAAAGATTCATGAGAATCAATAATCATTAGCTATGTGATATTAATAATTAGAATAAAACACATTATAGACCCATAGAAGCATTGATAAAATTTAATGTTATCTTGGAAACATTATCATCATATTAGTCATACAAATGGAATAGCTAATATGTTTGACTTCCATATCTTTAGTACCCAATTATTTGGATGATTATAATAGTCCCACTCATCATTGGTTTATCAAAAAACCACCTCTCATTGGTTAATAACATTACAACCCATCCATGGTTTATAAAGGAACCGCCCATCCTTAGTTTATCATATAATTTCCCATCATTATAAACAATTTACCAAAACTATATCATGAATAATGTACATAGAGAATTAATTTCATAATAAATTAATTAAAAAAATTATTATTTTTAGAACATGATTTTTTAATGTAAAATAAACTGGTTAGATAATAATTTGTTTGAAATATGAATATCCCATGGCAAATAATGGGGTTCGATAACAAAATAATTGAAAAAATATTAGTCTATATAGAGAATGAAGGAGGATGGAATAATGAAAAAATAACCTCAATGGAAAATAGTTAATAATATGGTTTTTATGCTAATTAATGGTAATACCATTAAAAATTATAAAAAATTAAGGAAAATAACCTTTTAATTTTGAAAATCATTTTAAGAAACTAAAAATTAAAAAAAATTATAATTTTTTCCCTTGAAAACATCATTATAACCATATAAATTAATCTTTAAGGAAAAAAATTCACAAAATGGTGGGATGGTGTGTTCATGTCATAAATGATAAAAATAAAATTCTTTTCAAAATATTTTAAAAAAGGTAGTCAAAGTGACCCATTTGGAAAATGTTAGGAAATTTCTATTTAAAACCTATTAAAATAATGTAAATGATCATTTATAGTTTATTTTGGGAATAAAATATTTTTAAAAGATATTTTTATAAAACATTTTACAAGACCTTGATATGGAAGAGAAATGTACCCGATCTAAGAAGATATATGATTAGTATCACTTAAAAATAACTATTTTGATATTTATTCAATAAAAATTAGAGGAAATGGAAATAATAAAAAATGAACCACATTAAAAACTAGATTAGAATATATTATATATGGATTAAGCAAATAACATCACATTATTTCTTCCAAAATACACTTTAATCATTCCAAAAATAAATATGATTGTATCATAAATCCTTTCAAATAGTATCCTTTGTATAAAAATCCCAATGAAAGAATAACACCAAATTATATATTAAATATCATTAACATAAAGTAATTCATGATATTTCATGTTAGAGGGGAAGTATAAAAACATCAAAAAATGTGATAGGTGCATAACATCAACATTTGTCTCAAAGAAAGAGAATTTGAGATGAATAACCCTTACAAAGATATTATCATTGAATTTAGAATTAATAAATGTTGGGATTATGTGTAATAAATTTAAAACAAAATAAAATAATTTGATATACATAATAAAAAAAATTATATATCAATTCACACATAATCATATAATTACAATGTTAATGGAATGGTATTATAACCCAATGAATGGAAATTGAGTTATTAAGTCCTTTACCAATTGGTAACATTCAAGTAAAATCCATTTAGTTTCAATAATACAAATAGAATCATAAAATATAATCATATAAGAAGGATTCATTATATTACATAAAAAATGGACAATATATTCACCACACAATAAAAACTAAAGGTGAATATGGAATATGTCTCACATAAGTATAAGAGAGATGTGAAAGCATTACCATGAGTCCACACATTCCTTTTATGTACATCAACTCCCTTATAATAATCATACGTCCATTATTTTATTTCTCAATAACATTATACATTTTTAATAAAAATGTCTCAAATCATTTAGTTTATTTACATTAATTACATATTAATATATTTAATAATTTAAGACTAAATAAGGTGTTTTAAGGATGTTCGATTCATTGTTTCAAAAAATATTTGATGTGTTGACTAGTCTCAATGAGGTAATTATTTAAAAATCACTAGGCTAATAATCATGAAATAATTTTCTGATTTATTCTTAAATTATTCATTTAAAACCAATAATTAATAATGTTATGAAAGATGAACTATATTATAATCATGGATATGGTAAGCCGTATATATGCTTGAGTAATGTTTTCCTTTAACAATGTTCATCATCGAATAAAGGTATGTATTTTTTTCCTTCCAATAATGATACTAATATAATATAAACCACATTAGTTTTTCAAATATACTTATATATATATATCATTATTATGTTTTCAAAAGGAAAAAAATAAACACATCACTTGATGTAGGTAGTAGTCCACTCGTACACAAACAACATTAGCATTTTTAGTGCAAGAAATAATGTGATACATTATATTTTAAAAATGATTAATATTTCATTAATATAATTATAATTTCATTCATATGTCATATATTCAATTACAATAACCTTATTAAATTCCATATAATGAGTTAGTTAAAAATGAATCACAACTGTTCACAACACAGTATTCCGCTATTCACATGGGAGACATTTCTGTATCCCCCATGAAATGGATTGTAAAAAGGTATTTGTGATATCATAATTGTATAAGTATAAATATTTTAAAAATATCATATATATATATACTTTAAATATCACACCAAAACCTTTTTAATTATTTTATTTTATTCTTTTCATTGCTTTGGATCTTTTTAGTTGCGGTTCATGTTGAGCCCCGGTTTAGATTTTTTAATTTTGAATGTTTTCGGTGATTTTTTGACCAACACATGATTTTCAGATTGTTAGAGGAAACCATGTTCCTTTCCCATGACACTATGTAACATGGTTTCTTTTTTAGACATTGGCATTTGGAACGTTTGGCGCACTGTTTGTAAATCGTGTGACCAAACCATGCGATCAGACAAAATTTTAAAAATGTTTATATCATTAATCTACCCTCATTATATTTTATCCTAACTCGATCCCTCATCCCTCTTTGTCAATTTTGGCACATTAAGGGGTACTAAAATCCCCCTCTACTTGGCTCCTCCTCCTCTGTGGGTTCTCCTCCAATGTTTTATGGTGATTTTTAGGGTTTTTGGCCTCCTTTTCCCCTCATCATCTACCAATATATCTATTTTTGGTTATTAATTTGTGGGATCTCTATTGGATGAACCCTAGATGTTATGTTTGATGTGTAGTTCTATTTTGTTTGATGTTTAGGGTGTTTGGTTTGATCTTCAGGGTGTATTCTTCCTTCTCCATTTTTTTTGACAGTCATATTCTATTGAGGTAGTTGTTTCCATTGTTTTACTTTCTGGAATATCCATTGATTCTTGTGTGTTCCCAATTAATTTATAAATATGATTCTCATGTCTCTGATGCACTTGGTAAGCTTATTGTGGTATTTTCTTACTTTCATAATTTGAGAAAAAAAGGTTTTTGGGGTGATACATCATATACGCCTATGGGTATATGCACCAAATGTGTTTTATAAAATATAAATTTATCCTTACATATAAAATTGGAAAATATGAGTTGTTTTTTCCAATTAAAAATGTTTTATTAAATTGGGGAGAGTTTGAAGTTGGGTTTTTATATGGACTAAGGTAGATTTTTTATTTATTTTTTGTTTTTTTGGTTTGAAATCAAGTGGATATTTGGGATATGAAAAGGGTTTTGGGTTCTTCCATGGAGATTTAGGGTGTTCAATTTGATATTGGAACATCCGTGTGTCTATATGGTGCACACATGGATGGGAATTCAAATATATATGGCACATTAAAGTAATGTTTTTTTATGAATCCTTGGTTTCATAAATTTTCCCTTGATTTCCAAATGGTATGATGGTATGTAATGTGGATTTAAACTAGTTTTAAAGGTGCTTTAAAACATAGACTGTTTGGTATTTTGAAATAGAGAGGATTTCAAAATGTTGGGAAAGTCAATTTGGTATCTTTTGTTAACATGCATGTTTTTATCCTAGCTTTGAAAAGATGTTGGGAGTGAAATTGTTTTTGGAACCCACGAGACCATTTATCATTGTGAATATAAAGGTGGAGTTAAACGTCATTTTAGGAAATGGTTTGGAAATTTTTTGCTAAATTTTTTTTGATGTGTAAAGTGAAAGGCCTATTTGGCATATTAGTATGTTTTTAAAAAATGGTTGAATGTTTATATTATGTGATTGCCCATTTGAACACTTTTTTAATGTGATTTGTAGTTAGTACCCATAGAGAGGATCTCTCTATATTGGTTATTATATAGGTGGTGTCAGTGTTTATGGTAGGCTAATGTGGTGATGGTTAGTAAGGTGAGCCACACATGTGAGGGCCTCTTACTTATACAATATACTATTTCCATGGTTTCCTAAGTGACTTTTAGAGGGTTGGTTGATGGTTTCTTATCAACCCTGATGAGATAGGTTGGTCCCCCTTAACATGATAGGGATTGGATGGATGTTCCATTGGATTGGTCATTTTAGGGTGGCATGTTGGTTATAGATTATGGAGTTGCGCCGTAGGCCGACCAGTGAGTCGAATGAAGTACATCCAATGATCTCTATAGAGATGTTTTGGAAATTCCCATGGTATATCATCTATTTTGACTTGTTTACAATATTTAGCTCTAGGTTTTCTATTCACACTAAATTTTTATATTTAGTATATCCTGAGAGTTCTTTCATAGTTTTTGGCATGGCTTTGGGTTTTGGTTTTATAATGGTAATACTTTTGGAAAAGGGAAATGTAATGTGAGTTGTTTTGAAAGAGGGAAAGCTGTATGAGTTTATTCAAAATGAGAAAAACCTATTTTATATAATTATTAAAAACTAGGGTTAATGGATAGTTATTGGTAATGAAAATTATAGAATCTATGGTGATTTCATAATCAGGTGTTAATCTCAAAACATACTTGTACAATTCAATGCCGGTAGACACGAGCTATTTTGTAGGTTGGGTTTTTCTTGTTTTAATACTCATTGTTGGATCAGGTTAGCCATGTGGATGATCATTTGGTGGATGGTGGAAACCATGAGGTCACAGGGAGATTTTTTCAGTGGTAGTTTTGTTGGGTTTTATATTTAGTTTTTGTATTGTTCAATTGTATATTATTTTTGAATGTATTTGTATATTTTTTGATATTTGATTATTTTTATTTTTTCTTCGGGTTATGTTATTTTATTTGGTCCTGGTTTTTTGGGATGAAATCATTCCAACATGGTTCATATTTGATTCCTGACACTAGCCACCATCCTTTTGGAATCTTGAATTCCCTTTGAGACATATCTCAAACTAGCTCAGATGTCTAGTTAGATGACATCCCATCTTGGTTCATGAATCAATTGTATCAAAGAATTTCCATTGTTATTTTGGGTGTTTGGTAGAACATAGTCTAGGATTTTTGGGGCTCAAGAGGTAGGTCATGGGTTGGTTCCTAATTACTAATGCTCATGATGAGTCCTGAGTTTCCTATGGTAGTTTTGGAATTGAGTCCTTGTATTTCCATTGTTTCTTTTTGATTGAGGGATGATAATTGAGGTGGTCGAGTGTCAAATTGTGACCTCAAATGGAGTAATTAACCATATAGAGTCGATGTTCATAGTTTAAGGTCCTCTATGTTCATATTTCATACATGGTTCAAGGCCCACTACCTTGTAGTCGGGTTAGGCATGGCCACTCGTCCCTCATTCAAGTAGTTTAGGTATGTTATGTTGTTTTGTTCTTATTTCTGTGATTTTCCGTACAAAATGAAAATGTTTTCTGAATTGTAAATGATTTATACTTGGAGGTTTTGAAATTGGAAAGAATTATTTTTAAAACAAGGGTTTTTTATTGAGAATTTTTAAATTCATGGGTTTGATGTTGATTTTATTTTTCTACTCCATGTGTTGTCCAAAATATCCACCCAGAAAGATCCCAAAAGTTTATAATGATTCCTAAAAAATTTATGATATTTATCGAGTATTTATAATTCTTCTTGATTATAGAGGTTTGTTAGAGGTATTGGAGTGTCTTTACGAGGTCAATAATATCTTCATATTATTGGGAACTCCTGAAACCGTTAGAGTTTGTTATGTTCTAGGGTTGTTTGGGGGATCATATTTGGAGTAATGGGATTTTTTCACATTCCATTAATGTATGTTTAGGTGAAATGGGATGTTTTTATGTCTATATTTATCTGATAGTTTTTAATTGAGGATATGAAGATGAAGAAAAGGGAAGATCTCATGCATATTCAGTAAGGCCAGCAGATGTTGAAGGTGTATATTGAACACTTCAATGAGCTTATTTCATATTCTATGAAGGTAGTGTCTCACGATTTTTTAAATAATTATCTTTTAATTAGGGGTATTCATCCTGATATCAAGGAGAAAGTCATAACCTCCATGGACCATCAATTTGAGAATTTTTTTATGAATCATTTTTAGCTGAGTTAGTTTCTGGAGCATAGAAAGTTGGAAATCTGGTGTCTCTTGTTGCTCATAAAGGTTCCCTATTTAGCGAAGAGTGAATGATAGGGGATTATATTTATATATAGTCTAATCCATTGGATCAACATTCACATTTATAAGATCATTCAATTTTGTTCCACCATAATGACCGGTTCGAGTATTTGAATTCGTCCTAACACAATCCTATAATGAATTTCCATCATTAAGGATGTCTGGTTATTCTAAAGACGTTTTGTAGGAAACATCATCTGAATAAGATGTTGTGATTAGAAAATTCAAGTGTCTAACTGTGAGGTAGTATATTCTTCAGTCATTAGGTATCCATCCACAAGCCTCGTATTAATGCTCACCCATAGTCAGGGAATTTTTGGGGGTGTACAAGGCCTTGGAAAGTTTGTATCTCCAGTTTTGGGGTGTATATTTTTGAAGTTTTCTATATTAATTCTTGTTTTTATTCTAATTATTTCATTTTTGGTAATAGGATTTGTGGTTTTGGTTATTGAATGTAGCTCTTTGGGTAATTTTTACTTCTATGATTTTGTTTATCCCCAATGTGGGTTGGGTTTAGTGTTAGAAGTTCTAATTTGGAGATGCTTTAGATCTATGGAATTGATGTAGTGCATTTTGATTTTATGATTGATTTATTCTTTTTCCATGGGTTTTCCTTATATTTAGGACTCATGGTTTATGTTGGAGAATTCTGGTGCTTATAGGGAGTTCCCTCATTCCCGACACCAGTGGTCTAAGGTGTTTTGAACCTCCCATTCCAGTTGAGTTCTTGTAGTGGGGAGAACCCTTTTGAGTGCTCTGATTTCTCTTTCATTGGGGTTTCTTCATGATGGGATAGGTGTGACTTGTGAGAGTGAAAGGTTACCCCGATGTTCATGGTTTATTTTGGTTTTGATTAGGCATGGATTTTAGTTTTAGTAATCATTCGGCTGGGTGACTTTCTTGGGAAAGAAAGTGTATTTTTTGTGGAGAATTGTCAAAGACTGACATTTGGAATGATTTAATTTTATTCTTTTATTTTACTTTATCATTTTGGTGGATGTCCATTTTTACCCCTTGTTTATGTTTTTTAATTTTGAATGTTTTGGGCGACTTGTTTTCTTTCACACTGTTTGTGCATCGTTGGATGAAACTGTGTATATTGCTAAGTAAACCATGCAATTTTCTGTCATTTTTAGACAGAGGCATTTGGCACAGTTGGCACACAGCTTGTAAATCGGGCATCCAAACCATTTGATCAACCCTCATGTTTAAAACGTTAAAATTAGTAATCTAATATATACATATTTTACCCTAACTCTATCCCCCTCACTTTTGGTCAATTTTGGTGCATGAAGGGGTCCCAAAACCCCCTTTCCTTAGCTCCTCCTCCTCCAGGGGTGATCCTTAAAATATCTGGGGTTTGTATTTAGGGGTTTTGGCCTCCTTTTTCACATGTCATCACATCCTCTATATATTTATTGGTTCATTATTAGTGGGTTCTCTATTAGAAAAACCATAGGTATTGGGTGATGTGTAGTATTATTTTCTTGATGATTATGGTTTGAGGTTTGATCTTTAGGGTGTATTCTTCCTTCTCTGAGAGTTTCATCACATTCACACGCCATTGAAGTATGTTCTTCCATAAATTTCTTTTCCTACACAATCCACAAATTCTTGTGTGTTTCCAATTAATTTATAAATATTATTCTCATGTTTGTGATACACTTGATTAGTTTATTATGGTGTTTTCTTGTAGGTTGAATTTGATAAAAATGTTTTTTGGGTGATTCTTCATATATTCCTATGTTTATATGCACCAAATGTGTTTGATAAAATATAAATTGAGACTTAAAAGTAAAATTAGATAATTTTACTAATGTTTTCCCATAGAAATGTTTTATAAAATATTTTATATTGTGATTCTGGTTTTATATGTGGAATGATGTATCTATTTTAGGCTGGATTGTGGCTTTGGTTTTAAATAATGTGGTTATTTTTTTAAATTAAAAGGGTTTTGGGTGCTTCCAAGGATTTTTAGGGTGTTCTATCGGACATTGTAACATCCATGTGTGCAAAAGGTTCAGACAAGTATATGAATTCAAATGAATATTGAACATAAAAATAATGTTTTCTATGAACCTTGTTTTCATAAATGGTCCCTTGATTTCAAAATATAAAGATGGTAAATCATGAGGCTTGAAATTCGTTTCAAATGTATTCTGAAAAAATATCTCATTTAGTATTTTAGAACATGGCTGGTTTAAATATGGAGTTAAATATCATTCGGCATCTGTGGTTAATTTCAGTGTGTTTTCATCCTATCTTTGAAATGATGTTGGGATTGAAATTGTGTTTGGAACCTAAGGTCATGTTTGGCATTGTGAATATCAAGGAGGCGTTAAATTCCATTTTGGGAAATGGTTTGGAAATGTCTTTTTTAATTAATTTGGATGTCTAAATTCAATGTCACTTCTAGAAAATTTGTAATTTTTTAAAGAAATTGATTAATATTTATATCAAGTTATAGTCTGGTGGGAACCTTCTTTAATGTGATGTGTATTGGGAACCCCCGTAGAGGATCGCTCTATATAGGTTATCATATACGTGGTTTAATTTTTTGGGGTAGGCCGGTGTAATGATGGAACGTAAGGTGAGTATTGTATGGAGGGACTCCTACATACACAGTACCACAATTTCCATGGGTTTATTACCTACATCGGTTTATTTACATTCTTATTCTCTAGTTTTTCTATTTACAATGCTTGTTTATTTTTAGTATATCATTATAGTTCTTTTTTGGGATTTTCTATTGTGTTTGGGTTCTGTTTTTAAAATAGTAATGCATTTTGAAAAGGGAAATGTGGTGTGTGTTGTTTTGAAATAGGTAATGTTGTGTGTGTTTATTCAAAATGTGAAAAACTTTTCTTATATATGTATTTCAAACTATTATTAATGAATGGTTTTTCGGAAAGGAAATATATGAATTATGTGGTTATTAACTTCTGAGTTGTTATGCTCACTCCATAATTTTACCATTCCGTGTTGGTAGACCAGAGCTATTTTGCGAAATCAGGTTTTCTATTTCGAGTTCTCATTGTTGGAGTAGATTGGCCATGTTGCTGGTTGGATAATAGATGTTGGTGATTGTGAGGTCACATTGAGATCTTGTAAGTGGCAGTTTGGTTTGGTTTTATATATAGTTTAAAAAATGTATAGTTGTATCATATATCTATATTTTTTATTATATTTATTGAGATTATTTTATTGTTAGTTCTTCTAACTGTTCAATTATTTTATTTTATTAACGTTTTTTGGCTGAAATCATTCCCACTTGGTTAATATTTTATGCCCGACACTAGTTGCCAGCCCATGGAGATCTGGAATTCACTTCGGCCCATGTGTCCAACAAGGTTAGATGCTAGGATGGATGGCATCCCAGATTAGTTTGTAACATTGAATATATCATTAAAAAAACATGGGAGGTGATGATGTATAAATAATGACATCGGTTTTGGAGGTGGTATTCCACCGTACACATGAATGGCGATTTCATATCCCATTTTATGGAAGAAGATGTATAACAATATTATTGCATTAATTCAATAATATCTCTGTATATTAGATATATTAGTGTTATCATATGTTCAATTTTGATGATTATTTAAAGGTTGTTAGAGAAGAAATAGAAAACAAATGTATTTTTATGAATTTTTACACATCTCAGACCAGCCCTTTAAGATTATTACTACTGTTTTACTATAATGGATTGATGACCAAAAATTGATTCTCAGATTTGGATATGGAAGTTGGGAATTGATTTTTTCAACTCTTGGAATATCCAAAATGGTTATATTATTTGAGGAATATTAGAGAAAGGGTGGCCTTTTATATGTGAGTTAAGTGGCCCAATTGTTATATTTTAAGAGAAAAAGGTTTACCCTCATATTCCACATGAAACAAGGTTCAGCAATAGAATATTATCAATCCTTATACATGATATTTTCTATATATTCTCATAAAATAGTTTTAGACATGATTTTGTGTAAATGTTTCCTATATTATTTAGTTTAATACCTTTGTAATCTCATTTTTACAATATCAGAGGTAATTTATTTTTACGGGTTTTTATTCATTATAGAATAAAATTATATTGACCATATTATATAATATAAAAAATTATTATTCCATATATGTAATACATTTTAAAAAATTAAATTCCTAGAAGTGGAGTAATTTAATTTAATAAAAAACTCACAAACACGACGAAAACAATAGTTCTCGGGAATTTTTTTAAGAAAAAGATGGTTTTATATTGACTCTATGACAAATAATAATCTTTCAATGAATAAAAATTTATATTTATTGATATAAAATAAACACATTTCATTTAAAAATTCCTTAATATGTAATATTGTAATTAATTAAAAAGGAGGGACATTATAAAATTAAAAATAGTTTTCAGAAAACTACAATTTTTAAACCCAATGACAAACATATCCTAAATACCAATATGAAGATGATTAAAATTAAATTTAGTGAATTAAATATAAAAAATTGTTATAGTAATATAAATAATTTTAAAAAATAATTTTACTTTTATAATTATTAATATATTGAAATGAAATTATGTTTTTTCAAAAAAATTGTTTCTTTCACAATTAACAGAAAAATAAATATTTTCCAAAAAATATAAAAATGTCACTCAACGTAAATTTTGATATTCAAACATAAATGATGATGTTAATTATATAAGATAAATTTTATAAATATTATTAAAATTAATTGTAATTTTTATCATGAATGGAAATAAAAACCATTTTCGAAGAAAACATGATTTTCAAGAATAAAATTACCTTACTAAAAAAGATTGATAATGTAATAACAATTCATCAATAATTTATATTCATAATGAAATATAAATATATGAATATATATATATTTCATAAAGTACTTATTTACTATTCATTCCCTCTAATTTAATAGCTACGATATAAAAGTCGTATTTAATGTAATATTATTTCATGGTTTGTTAAAGCTCAGTTTTGAGTGCCTTATCATCTATCAAGCATAAAAATATTGTGGCAGTGTGTACCAAAAGATATTTAGTGTATAAAATTTATTCAAAAAGAAATATATCTTATTGTTTTTTGTGTTTTATTCTCTTTTATGATTGATGTTGCATGACCTATACGCAATCGAAAATTACTTTATTCTTTTTAAATCTCAAGGTGTTACATACGATGTGTCATAGTTGGCATTAGAGGAAAGTTATCAAAAACATTTTATATTAAGATTTTTGATAAATATAATTTAAGTGTTCATAAGTTATGTTTGATCCCCATTTATAAGTAATAGATAAACCTCTGATATAGTATATAATATGTTTTCAATGGAATAACTTACATGTTATTTCTATATTAGTGTTACCGAACATTTTTGAAAACTATCGGAATATGGCTATGCATTGGATAACATACCGATGTATTATAAAAAAAGATGTTATGTGGGTTTTCCTAGAAATTCATACCTATATGGATACTAGAATGTGGATGTGATTGTGGAACTGATTCTCTTTGGGGTAATCCCCCCCAAAAGAGTTAGTTGAGAAATGAAAAAATCATCACTCTGATGAATGATGAGGGGGCCTACAATTATAAACCTAGTGAGACACTGTTGAGAGTTATGTTTTGGGTATTAAAAATATTTTAAATTACCATTATGAAAGATTTAATAATGATGACAGGTATTAGGTTGGAGAACATAATAGAAAAATTACAATGGATTACTAAAGACTGAACAAAGTGAGTCATAGGTTGTTTTGGATGTATCATAAGTTAAAATAAAATGACTTATAAGAGAAGACATACTCAATTTATGTTTTTATATTCATATTTTGGATTTTAACAAAAAAAAATTGTTTTAGTATTTGATTGAAATAGGATAATGGAAAATAATTTGAGAAAGGTTTGACCTATAAACCACTTTTTCTTCTACCCATTTAATAGATCATAGTTAAATGGTTATGAATTTTTGAATATTCTCGTTATGTTGGAAAAATTAGTTTCATAGTGTTAACTAATGTAGTGAAATTATTATAATCATGAAAATATTTTCTATTTTCATCAGCGAGTTATATTTATCAATGATATTATTGAATATTCTAAAAGGTATGAGGATTATGTAGAAAATATAAGGATTATTAATTAGTAGTTTTACATTAATTTTAAGTTTATATATGTAACATTTTATCAATATTGATGAAAACTGATTTTATTTTAATGTTATATTTTTTAGAATAACTATTGTAAAACACAATATTTTGGTATGTATAACTCTTAATATTAATATAAACATGATGTTGAGATAATAAAGGGTGGTTTGATTTTGATGAGGTTACATAGATAACAATTGGTGTACCTGGGATTGATAATTGATTCATATTTTTAAGTGATTATTATCTCAATTTTGATATTTTGTATATATTTATTTGTGTTTGAGATTAAGAAGTTGGGGATAATATCATTTAAGGGTTAAATATTGAGTTACCAATCAGAAGAATATAAAATCTCATTGTGGATAATGCTTTAGTGAATCAAATGGTTTTAAGAATGTTATGTTATTGTTAGTATATGATTATGGTATATACATACATGGGTATAAGATTTTTGGAGTGATTAATGTTCCTTGAGGAAGGATTAGTTAGATTTTGAGGGATTAGATTTCTATGATTGTTTGCATTCAAAAAGTTTAAGAGTGTTCATGGTAATCTGGGATCTATGTTTTTAGGATTTTGATAATATGTATGTTGTAAAAATATCATTCTAACCTAGGTTGAACCAAGAATGATATATAATATTGATATTGATTTAAATTATTTTAATAATGAGTCAGTGGTATGGCCTATAGCCTAATTTTATAGTGTTATAAAGTGAGACATCTTGAGGATAAATATTCTTTTGGTAATTTATTATAATTAACTTAAAATAATAGTCACTCATTATAAATATTTTGGTTAGTATCATTTTTGGAATCTAGGGAGAACCGTGTTTTTAGGGACAATAGAGAGATTACCTCGACTAACACCCTATAAAAAATGGACATGGAGTGAGAAAACTAATGATTAAGCCGAACTAGCAATAAAAAAATATGATTAATAATGGTAACATAGTCAAATTCCCAATGACAGTAATGAAGAGAATGATGGTGTCAAATAAAATATCATGGGATAAATATGATAAAGTAAACAATTTAAAATTTTAAATATATTGAAAATGTGGGAAGAAACATGGATGAATGTGCCTAAATGGGACACTTAAATTCTATAGCTCTATATTTGAAGGTCATAAAACTCACAAGTTTAATGGAAACAGAGAAGCTAAAAAATCAATTTCATTAGTTATAAGAGAGTTGTGCATTTTGTTGATCAATGTTGCAATACAAATTCCAATAAAGGAAGTTGTGATGAAAATTCATTGGAATAATGAAAATCCATTGAAAATATTACCTGATAATCTGATAGTGAGTTTTGCCTCTAAAATTTATAGAGACCTAAGACCTCTCCATTTTCAAGAACTACTAGATATATAATTTTAAAAATCTCTAGTCATATGAATATGATATACATCATCTTTATGGTTTATGGGAAGGTATTAATTACAGATCTAGAAAAACATCACTTAGTAAGATTCCATCTGAAAATAGGAATGGGTTAGATCTCATTGTAAATAACTTATAATGATATTTAGTAAAATAAATTTAATTCTCTATTCTAAATGATCATATGGAAATCTATAAGTATTTGGTTAATTATTATTTCCCTATATATATTACTTTGATCTTAAGAGTCAAATTTCAGGTAATTAATTATTATAGGTTGGGTAGAATTTAACACCTTAAAATTACAGTATTGGATAACTAAAATTTAATTCAATGTTTTCAATAGCTTTCTCTTCATTCAACACTGAACTTAATTAAATCATGACATATCTACATAAAATATAAATATTTATGTACAACCATTAGGAAATATTAATTGATTTTATGGGAATTAATTAGTGTACCAAATTATTTAAATCTATATACAATGAATGAAAATATGACTTTTTTTATTAATGAAATTATATCAGTTTACATAAAAAGACAAATAAGATAATTTACTTTTTAGAAAGGTATTTATAAATAAAGATCATTTCATGTGATAAAAATTTATATTTCAAGAAACATATGATTAATGATAAATTATGTTTCATAATTATAATTTGTTTACAAAAATTTAGTCAGTATATTATATGAAATATGAATAATATCAATTAATATTTTAACATATCATTTTCTGATAAAAAGTATTTTTCATTCTATTTCATTTTCTTTATTCAAAAATAGAATGGATAATTTTTATATTCTTAAATAAATAAAAAAGAACTTATTTTATGAAATCCTCAAATCAATTTTTTTTCAATTATTCATCATCTTAAAAAAAGTTTATTTTTATTCATAAAATGCAGGCTTTATAAATATCATATTATTCTTGCTTTTATCACTATGAAAAGATAACCTCGAAATTTTTAAAACATTTTATATAAAAAATATTAGTGTTTGGAAAAAAATTATTCATTTATAAATATTATTTTGACTTTGATAACACATCGAAAATGTTTTTATAATAAATTAAACTTCTAATTTAATATATATATTGTGTTACCTATTTTCTTTTATTCATGTTTTTTCAAGGTGAGGTTCAGTTTCAGATTTCTAAGGAAGCCTCATACATTTTATTATGTTCATTATAAAATTATTTATTTCATTAAAATTATTATTCATGGTAATCTTATATTGTATATAATTTAAAGGTTGAAAACATTTTTTTTCTAAAAATTGTTTTTGGTGATTATGTGTGTTTACATCAAACATAACATTGTATAAATTGATAAAATAAATTATATAATTTTTTTAATAAATAATTTAAATCACAAGTATGAAATTACATAAAATTGTTAATATTTATCATTTCCATTAAAATTAATTACTATGGTTAAAAATTAATTACCATGGTAAAGGTAAAAGGAGTAAATTTAGGTTAACCAAGTTTAAATGTCATAGAAATATAAAAAAATGAGGCTAGAAATTAGTGATTGAGTTTTTCTGAAATAATAATTGTGAACCGTATACTTTGTTTCAATTTTTTCCATGTTACCATTGAATAATTTGGATGGAGTTGTTGAAAAATGTAATGGTGTTCGTAGAACTACTGTTTCCATCACTAAAAAAGGGTAACGTCCTCACCAATTAAAGAAACACCTTAATTTAAAATTATTTATTAATTATTTGAAATTTGGATCTACTTATACCCTATATAATGTGTATAAACCAATTTTCACTCATATTTAGCCTAATCTAGTCAAATTCAAGGAGACTTCCAAGGAAAATTCATATACCCATCATGGGTCTTGTTAAACACATAGATTTTATAATTTATTCTCTTCATTAAAGATTATAATATATATTATAATATAATGATATCAGTGTCATTTATATAAATTAATAATTCTATAATATGGTTATTATTATCATTTATTAATATATGCAAACAATTAAGAAAAATACAATTGTTGATGTGTCGTGCAGAGTACAACCTCTATAAAATGATTCATTTAATTTACCTTCACCTACGTAAAATCTTGTGTATAAGGATGGAATTAAAGAAAAAAATATAATTTTTTATCATATCATTAATGTTGTATTATTTTAAATTTGATATTTTATCAATGATAGTATCAAAGAACTGTCATCTACAACTTAGTCGTTTAAAACATGAAAAATAAGGGGAAAAGCATCGATCTTTCAATGTAATAACTTTTTAGAAATTACATTATATTTATAAATATGTTCAATTATATTATATTTATATAATAAAAACCAAATAATATCATTATGACTTCGTTATAATGATTTTATGAATAAACTATATCGAAATCCTTGATTAAATATGGGTATGTTTGTGGGTGGTTCAATTTAACAAACTAATTGAACAATACTATGAATTTATGTCATAGATGAGTATGAGAAATTATTTAATGATTTAATATGATATTAATATTTTATTTTTTTTGGTACTATTATGTTTATGTCAATATTTAACTCATTAATTAATCAAACACCTTTCATTTGTTACGAATAACTCAAACATGACCATCAATTGTTTCTTCATTACTGTTCATAATGAAAACTAAAAGGAAAATAAATTAAAACATTATAAACTATCTTGAAACATATAACCAAGTATCATAGATAATTTAATAATTGTATACATTTAAATAAGAATAATCACAATTTTTTTTATTAAAGTAGTACAAATGATAAAATCTATAAACACTCGATGTGGAAAATCAGATGAATTATTGTAGATAATGACTAAGTAAGAAGATTGTCAAGTAAAATAGATGTGTGTGAGGTTATTAAGTTGTATATTAATTAATCTATGTTAATGACACATGAGTTTAATGTATTTTCATAGAATTTAGTATAAGAGGTAAGGGTATTAATCTTAATTTATCATTATTGTGACAAATATCTTACTTAAGAACCTAATTTTTTTTCGTGGTGTATATATTTCATATTTTAAATATCATTCAATGAGTTATCATTTAATTATATAATTTCATGATCAATTGCAATCCCTCTATTTCAAGGGGTTTGATTCAAAAAAATTATGTTGTAAGTCTTCTCTGGGTCTTCATTCTCATTCTTTGAGGGATAATACAATTTATGAACTGTGTTACCTTTGTATGGTCTCCTAATGAATTTCTATCCAATTAATTTTATTGAACACAAATTTCATGGGATTTAATAGCCAATTCATGATCTCTTATTCTAGTGATTCAGTTTCTTCCCTAGGAGTGATGTTTTTTTAAACTGAATTTTCACCCAACGAGTTATGATACTTCAATAATCTTACTTCATATAAGTTGTGTAAATTATACCCATTGATTTTATGATATCCCCTTAAAAAATATAGGTATATACATTCCAAAAACATAAACCCTTTGAAAAATATTTAATAATTCTTATGATATATTCTATTAAAAGCATACAAAAATTCTCCATATTTATTATGATCATGTAATTCGAGTATTTTCTTCATATTATACCAATTTGTCTACATGTTGTGAACATAACATTTAACATAGATCATATTTTATGATATTGATAAATAATTAATGATATTCATTTTAAATGGGAAATGTATTGGCATTCTAATAAATATTTTTTATTTCCATGTTGACTATTTATTCTTTGTCAATCCACTCTCCTCCTCCAGATATGTTATGATCTAGTTATTTAATATATATACATGAGTAAAAATAATGGAATTATATATCCTGTAATTTCAATACGGATGATTATTTGTAAGGTTGATTATTTATTTTTTATTCATTTTCTCTTTTGGAAAATGCATTGGACAAAAAAAATGATGGGTGGGGGTATACATTATATAGCCCCTCAATGTATCGATACGTCAGATGATGACAAATAGCTTGGGTTTTTGTGAATGTCTCTTCTAATAATAAGACATTTTTTTGAAAAAATTCCTTGACAGTTGTATGAATTGACCATGATCTCAACAATAATTACAGTTTTCCATAAAATAGAAATGATAACGGTTTCTTAATGTCCTATATTATGCACTCAATCGGTATATGTTTGGTATTATTTATATCTATGTTACCATTTATTTTCATGGATATATCATCCTTTAAGTTTCATATTTATATCTAATTCATGTTGTTGGATTTTATATCCCTAATATTTATTCCATGTTTATTCGATGATTGTTTCAGTAATATTTATCCTTTAATGCAGATTTGATCTCACCCCTTATTGTGATTTAATTTCCAAATGTTGTAGAGAAAATTATTACACATGACATGTTTTGCAAGACAACACATGTGAAAAAATTTATGGGATACATTTAAAATTTTCATGTATTTGTAAAATTTATATATAATTGGAAAAAATTACATTTATTAAATGGGATTTAAATTTTTATATGTTATCATAATTTTATAATGGTATAAACCTAAAATCATCCTTCTTATGTAAGGGAAACAATAATCTTTTCTGATTTTTTAATAATGGTCTATTGTATCCAAGAATTTATAGTAGGTGTCTAGAAAGTAATGTAATGTTTATATTAATGAGAATTATATCTAGAATTATTGGTTTGGGGAATCACATCTAACATATAAAAATATTATGTACCCAGTCTTACCATAGGGGAAACGTTTGGTGGTTAAAAATTTCTCTCATCCTAGGAACATTTTGTAATAACCCAATAATGTTTTGGGGTAACATTATTCATTGTCAAAACCTCTACAAACCACATCTTTGAAATACATTCAAGAATACATTATCTCTGGCTTCAAAATCTAAATACCATCATCATTAGTCCACATTTTATTTATAGTGGTTATCTACTCTCATTATCTACATTGGGATAAAATTAACTTTCTTTAATCTATCACACCAAATCTAGCCACATATATGATGATTCAAAAACAGTTATTCATTTAAGGATACATTCAAGTTCTCCCATTAAGGTCCAGAAAAGCTGACATACCAATAGTTTAGTGAGAACTATTTTCTTATGTGAACTAAACTAATGGTGTGTGATAGTCACAGCTCTGTAAAAAATATATAAGTCATTATTTTAATATATCCTCTAGAACTGTAATGGATCTATTAGTCATACCATCTATATGAGGGATGGATTATGTAATAACCCACAATTGAGTATTGAATGCCTCCAGTAAAATAATAAAAAATAGGATACAAAATGAATATCTCAGTGAAGAAACAAACATTAGTGTTTCTTAAAACATCTTTATGATCTCGTATATATACAAGAACCCAATATTTACACTAAAATATTACACCAAATAAGATGGAAATATGATGAGATATAAATTAAATTTATGGTCAAAAAAATCAAAACAAAACCCAATGATTAACCTCAATGTACCATCATGATTACAATTGATAAACCATGAAATAATATTTCTGGAAACATAAGGGTTTAGTCTACACCCACTAGGACCTAGTGCATGAGTTTCCCTACTGACAGGTGGGGCACCATGAGATTAACATATCCATATTATTATTTATAATTTCAGATGTACCAACGATAAAAAAAATATTATATCATTATACATGAATATTCATTTTACAAACATTCTTCCACATCAAGAAAAAATATTTATTACCCACGATATAGTTCTATACTAAACATACATAATACACTTCTTCATAACCATAGTAGCTGAATTATAAGAAAGGGTGGTGAATCATCCTTCGTGAGTTCAAATGGATTTAACATGATATATGATTTGGAAATGAGTCACAACAATAAAAATAATGTAAAGGAGAGGTATAACATGATGAATTTTTTTGATAAAAAGGTTGGAGTAGTGTGATCTCCTCCACTGGCTTTAATGGAAGTGTCCAAACGAATTTCTTCAACCTATTACCATTAACACTGAATGGATCATGCTCTCTATCCTTAATAATATTTAAAACACCAAAAGGATATACATGAGTAACTACAAAGGGACCTTCCCATCGGTAACATAGTATACCTGGCATCAACATTAGTTTTCAGTAAAATAACAGCACTTTGTCTCCAGGTTTGAAGTCTGTCTATTGGATTACCTTGTCATGGGCCAATGTTGTTCATTCATTATAAATATAATAATTTTCAAATTATTTCCTTATAATTTCCACCATCTCCTTTAACTTCAATCCTATTTATTTTCCATCACATTCAAGATCCAAATTTATCTTCCTCATATCCCAATATGCATTATGCTCTAATTTCATAGATCGGACTAAACTTCTCCCATAAATCAGAATATATGGAGTCATTCCAATCAGGGTTTTTAGGTTTTCCTGTAATACCATAGGGTATATTCCAACCATTGGATCCAATCATTCATGTTTAGATTAATAGAATTTTCCAAAATTCCATTGATTTCCTTATTGGACCCTTCATCTTGCCCATTAGTCTGTGGACGATTGAGAGTTGATGTTTTATGATGCACCCCATACATATTCAGAAAAGTATCCATTTTCTAATTGAAACAGTGAGTCCCCTGATCACTAATGATGGCTCTAGGTACTCCAAACCTACAAAATATGTTATCCAGGACAAAATCAAAAACAACTTTAGCATCGTCAGCCCTGCTGGTTTTTTCTTCCACCCATTTGGAAACATAATCAACTACATGAAAGATATAATAATTTCAAAATTAAATTAGGAAAAATCCCATTAATTATATCCCCCAAACAGAAAACATTTCACAAAAATTTAGTGCATTTTGAGTCATTTCAGGTATCTTTGAAATATTTCCCAGAAACTAACAGTTTTCACACATTATTCAAAATTCATGAGAATATTTAAAAATAATGGACAAATAAATTCTATACTATAAAAAATTCCATGATATACTTTAAGGTCCAAAGTGGCCTCCACAAGATAAAGTGTTACAAGACTCAAAGACAAATATAAATTCACTTTCAGGCAAATATCTTCATATTACTTGATCATTGTAGATCCTCCAAAGAAATGGATCATACCAAATATAATATCCAAATTTAGATTTAAGTTTTTGAATTTAGTAAAATTAAAATGAGATTCGACCAGAGATGTTACCAGATAATTGCCTATTTTAGCATACTAAGGAATGTCTCATTCAATCATGTACAATTACAATCCTGTAATTTTATCTTTTATTGGTTCTTTTTTTTTTGGAATTTCGTTTTCAGTAGTGTTTGGCAGTATACTTAATTGATCAACCATATGGTTCTCAGATACTTTCATGTATTTTATTTTTATATTGAAATCATTTATTAGTATCATCTGTTTCTCTATCCTTATTTTAGCATCATCTTTATTCGTTAATTACCTAAGAGCTTCATGATTAAAAAACATAGTGATTTTAGTTTCAAGAAGCTACAATCTAAATATTTATAATGAAAAATATGTGCTAAGAACTCCTTTTAATTGGTTGTGTAGTTTAATAGGGCCACATATATGGTTCTTTAAGAATATGAAATGAATTTTCCCTGCCCTCAATTCACTGAGAAACAACTGCTCCAGCTACTTGGTCAGAAGCATCAAAATGTAACTCAAAGGTTTCTCCCCAATTTGGCGGCTCCATCAAGGGTGGTGAAATCAATCTCTTATTCAAATCATAAAATTATTCCATAAATGAACCCTTGAAAGAAAAATTAGAATCTCTAAAAAGTAATCTATATAGAGGTATATAAATCTTACAAAATCATTAATAAACCTCTTGTAGAATCATGGATGTCCTTAAAATGATCTAACATGTTTTACACAAGTAGTGTAAGGAAAACAATTTATCACATCAGTTTTTTATTTATCCACTTCAATTAATTTCTATGAAGTAACATTCCAAAGTAAAATTCTTATCTCAATGATGAAATTAAACATTTCAAAATTCAAAACCGGATTATTTTCAATCCATGTTTTCAAAATGTTTTCCAGAATTTTCAGACAATGATCAAAAGAATCCCAAAACACTGTGAAATCATCTAAGGAAACATCCAAGAAATTTTCAATGTGATAAGAAAATATACTTACCATGCACCTTGTAAATTTTCCAGGTGCATTACCTAATCCAAATTTAATCCATCTATATGAAAAGATACCAAAGGAAAATCTAAATGTCATCTTCTCTTGATCCTTGAGTGCAATGGGTACCTGGAAGTAACTTGAAAATTCATCCAAAAATAAATTAAGAATTATCCATACCAATCTCTCTAACATTTGGTAAATGGAGGGGATGAGGAAATAATATTTTTTGAGTTACCTAGTTCAATTTCCCAAAATCAATGCATAGTCTCCAACTATTTTGAATTCTCATAGGGATTAACTCATTATTTTCATTCCTCACCATGGTCAGGGAGGTTTTTTTTGGAACTAAATGAATGGTGCTAACCCACTATGAATCTGAAATGGGATTGATGATCCTAGATTCCAATATATTCTCATAATATTCTTTAAAACCTCCATCAAGGTGGGGTTTAACCTCCTCTGGTGTAGTATTATAGGTTAAGAATCTCCCTCAATAAAAATTTTGTGTCATCATATTTTTGGGATTATTCATAGGATATCACCTAGAATCTACCCAATTTCATGAAATTCATCTCCAAAAGATCAATCAAAGATTATTCATGGGTTTTAGACAGATTATTTTCAATTATTAGAAATAATTTATCCTCCTCCCTAAGGTACACATATTTCAAATCATTTTTAGAGTGGTTTTAATTCCAGTTTAGGGGGATTCTCAAGGGATGAAAATAAATTGACATTCCCCACTTCCAAAGGTTTCACCTCCTACTCACAAGAAACCATATAAACTCATCACTCAACAAATCATAAAATAAAATAGATTTTTCCTCTTCTTCCCAAATAAAATCATAATCTCCATTTTTTTAGGAATTCACATGTTCATTAATAGAAAAATTAACTTCTAAGTCTAAGAATTCATGTCACATACATGATTCTTTAATGGGTTTAGTTCCAACTTCATGGTAGAGTTCCAATAGGGTGTGATCATATTATGGATGCCTCATGGATTCAAAAGTGTTATAGTGGATAGTGCGATCTCCAAATTCAATGATGAGTGTACCTTAGTGGACATTGATGTTGGTTTTGGTTGAATTTAAGAATGGTCTCCCAAAAATGATGGGTGACTATGATGGGATCATATCTTCTTCTATATTCATCAAACTAAAGTTAGTTGGGAATAATAGATCTTTGACATTCATCAAGACATCCTCCACAACTCCAAATATGAAAAATATGGATCTATTTTCGTGTTGGACCACCACTCTTGTGGGATTTAAGTCACCCATTTACAAATAAGAGTATACTGAATGAGTTAATACATTTATTGAAGCACATAGATCAAAAAAATAATTAGAGAAATTTAATGAACTAATGGTGCATGTAATGGAAAAGGTCCCTTGATCTTGATATTCGGTTGGAAACTATAGTGTGATAAGGGATGAGACACTTCTACCCAATTTGATTCATTCATTCCCATGAAGTCTTCCCTTTCAGTGAAATTATCTTTTAAAAAAATCATACCTTGTAATTTTTTTACTACTCAGAGTAGGGTGATATTGATTTCCACTTTCTAAAAGGTGTCCAAATTTTCTTTTTCATGTGTTTAATTATGAAATTTCTTTTATTTAATCAATATTGATGGAAATTGTGGGGGTAAACCTTTCTTCATCCTTTGTTGACATTTCATTAGCATTTCTTGTCTCCTCTTTCAAGGAATGTCCTTCTCTTCCTCTTTCTTTTCTTCTTCATAGTGGATTTTTTGTAGGATTTTCAGAATTTTCAACATCATTATCTATCATAATAGGTGTTATTGTTTGGGGATCATGGTTCTCTAGAGGTGGGAGTTCTTTTCAATTTCATGTTATGATTAAATTTCCATTCTCTTTAGGATTTATAACTTTCTGCGATGGATGCTTCCATAGATTCTTGGTTTGAATATCGAAATGAGTTTTTAACTAGTTGGTTAGGTCATTCATAATTTTTTTAAGCCCCAGAACATCTGACTGTCGCAATTGGTTCTCAATTGATTTTTTTGAACTAGTAGATGGTTGCACATATATTGTTCCTCGGAATGGTGGTGGATAAAAGGGTTGTTGTTTTTGAAAGGGATATTTATATGATTTTTGGAATGGATGGGGGTTCTGATATTGTTATTGAGAAGGAGTCCTATCTTGGGTCTGTTGGAATAGATATCCCGTTTAGGTTTGGGGATGATTTTGGATATTTGGATGGAATTACCTTTGTTGATCGGTAATATCACAACATTCAGTTCCCTAAACTTTTGGACACAGGTTATTGAAATTGTAATTAGAAGTGCGTAAACCACATACCTGATTTGGTCCTTATTGTTCCTTCATTTGGTTCATAGTCATTTTTCATACTAACATAGTGATTTCACCCATTTCTCTTTTAATGAATTCTGTTGAATCAAATCTTCTCACATCATGTATTCCCCTGGTTCATGCCCCTCTTGTTACAAATTGTTTCTATTTTTGGTAAATATGCTCAATTTGTACTCTGATATCTGTAGGTGACATGTCAATCAGGGATCCCCCCAACAATAATCCAGAATATTTAAATCATTTTCTAGAAGTCCAAGGTAGAAGAACACAAGGAATTGGTTCTCCTCCATTTCCTGACATGGGTAGATGGAACATATCTTCTTGAAACACTCCCCATACACGTAGAGAGTTTCTCCAGTCAATTTTTATATGATGTAAATATCCTTTATGATGGAAGTGCCCCTTGATATGTTAAAAACACAATACATGAAACATATTTTTAGGTATTGAAAATCACTAATATCCCCTGGTTTTAGATTCTACAACAATTCTTTAGTTACTTTTTCAATTGAGAAGGTGAATTCCCTCCACTAAAATTGGTCATCGGGTGCTCCTCTTAGCATGAAGCTTGAGCAGAGAAACTTGTATTCTTGGATATACCGATTTGGATCTTCTCTTTTAAGTCCAAAAAATATTTGAAACATGACAATCATATTGAATTGAAATTAAAAATAATTTGGTATAGTTGGTGAAATGTGTTGGTTATTAGGAAGGTTAAATTGAGGTGCACATAGATCTCATAGGGTTGGGTTAGGGTTGTCAGTGAAGATCTCATGTTCAAAGTGAATACTATGAGTTTCACATTAATATAGGAGATCTATTTCCTCAAATATTCCTAGTAAGTTTTTTTTCTTATTTGGGTTACTGTTATTTTAATTTCTAGATCAAATTCAATTAATTTATCTTTTGTGTTGCGGGTCATTAAATTTTGAAAAGCATTATTTTGTTGCACGACCACCCCAGCAATGGTTCCATGTTTGGCACATGACAGTCATAGGGCATGTGAATTTTTTTATAATACATAAGTATAGTCTAGTAGATTACCTAGGTAGTGTCCCAAATAGGTTTTCTCATAAAATAGTTTGTCACTTTTTAACCAGGGTAAAAATGTATTGTTTTTATAAGAAATCAATAAGAAAATGATTAAAATGAAATTTGAAATTAAAATGATTGAAAAATATGATAATAGAAGGGTGATTAGGTTAGGGTATGTTTCCCAATTTTAATTATATCATTTTTCAATTTAATTTAAACATCATATTCTATGTTAATTAAAGGGAGATTCCATAATTGTCTCATCTCACTTCCTTGGTGAAATGTTGATGGTGAGAGAAAACCTTACCAAGATCTCAGTTTTTTCTATACTCCTTCCACGTGCAAGATAGTTGAAATGAATATCTTTAATTGACTTGGGAAATACCCAATAGGTTATTTTCTATCTCAAAAAATCAAGAACATCTACTACCACTTTTACTCATACTGATGATCTTCGAGTATTTGACCATTAATCCATAGTCTACTCCATCTTATATTAATTAGAAATCAGAGGAAGGAGATAATAATCATACAAAAAAGAAAAACTAAATAACAGAATTAAAAATCATGAAAAATACCACTTGACAGAAAAATCAACTATATGAAATTGAAAATAACATTGAGTAAGAAATAAATTTCATTCAACTATGTCCAAGAACTCAAACATTACAAAATATAAAACCAACCCTTCCCCACTCACTGCAAGTGTTTACCCCACCATGGTAAGGGTAATCGAGATAAATGGGGAATAATAAGATATTAAAAATATATGGAAAATAAAATAAATAAATGATAGAATGGAGAAAAGTTCTCCAACTTGTTCTCCTGGACGGAATTTTAAGGAATGAGATACTTTGAGATGGAGGAGCTCCCCTCCTTTTATATGCAAAATTTTTTCTCTGAAGAATGACACATTGTAACCCCAATAAATGATCTCTTTACTCATTTCACCCTTCATTAATGTTTTTCATAAATATATTTTCCTTATCTTCTCAAATTTACTACATATCAGGACATATATTGCGAGAGTTATTCTCATTTTACTCTAACAATTTATTCTGTCCAGTCAGATTACCCAAATTGAAAACCTCCGGATTAGAGGTCCTTAATGACAATGAAGACACACAATTTATGAATCCTATACTTCATGAAAAATGTTACTAAACTTCCTGTGAGGACCCCCACTAAATTTCACATTAATTAGACCCTCCATGAACGAGTAAGGGACCAAACCCTAAAAATTGATAGATCTATAAATAGTTTTCATCGTCCATATTATGAACTTATTTTGAGCTTCCAAATGGTCAATTTAGCTTTTCTTCAAGAATAATGAGATGAATCCCAAGATATGTAGAATCATAAAAATAAATAATTTGTAAATTTGGATTAATGTTGAAAATGTTATTTCCATAATATATAAATAAGTTAAAAATGTTAAAAATTCAAAATGGGCCAATTTTTTATTAAGTTCAAAATACCACCAATATCATAAAATATGGAAATTTCACATAAAGTAACAATTGGGGTGGATTTTAAAAAAGATTTAATTCCATGTAAATTAATTTAAATTATTTTCTCTATAAATTCCCCAACACTTAGCACTTGGACTCCAGGACAAGTAATCATCAAAATTAAATCAAATAAAATACAAAACACATATATATGAGATATACCAAATCCACAAGAAGAAATAGAAATAAATTTTGTCCCATAGAAAAACATTATTTCATGATCTCCATTTTGATCATTTAATATATTTCCATTTCATTTATTATCCCATGCACAGAAAACACCTACCTCACAAGTATTTTCCCTCATCTCACATATGTAAATTTTTAACAAGGATTTTCTAATCCAAAATAATGTAAGAGTGACCAGAGACTAGATAAATTCCTACATCTCCACCTGATATGAGTAAAGGAAGTATTTTTATCATGAATAATTTTCAACATTTTTCTAGGGATTTTGGTATGTAGGATTGAGATGTTAAAAAAATTGAGGCCAAAAAAGGAGGGCTATTTTTTAATAAAAATTACAATATTCTAATTTCCACTCAAGTATGGTCTCCTTCTCTTCCCATTTATCGAAAAGTATCTACATCATCATAAAAAACAAGTAAATTTCATTCCATTTTTCACTTCTCACGAAATAATTTCCTCTCAAATGTAGTTTATCTTGGGAGCTCTAGATAGGGACAAATTTCTTTTTCCTTTGGAATCCATAAAAAGGTTGATATTATTTTATCCTGAAAGCTCTATAAAGTCACAAATTTTAAAAAATGAAGTCATAAACATAAAAATCATCTCTTCAACATTTATTTTTCCACTTAAAGTATCACCAAATGAGGTAGCAGACCACAATTTAACATCCCCAACACTTATGTTTAACTAGATCATTAAATTTTACTTTGTGAGCCGATTGGATAGGGGAAAATGGATTCTAATGTGGCTAACCTAATAGTTTTTTCATAGAATATAAGGGATACAAGGATTAATGTAAATGTTAGGACATAATAAAAAGGGTTTTTTTGAAAATGGGGATTTAATCCAAGTAAATGAATCAATCATTTAAAACACATGTACCTTAAACCCTTATGTTTTGACAAGAATAAATCAAATTCCATTTAAAAAAATCATGGTATGGTTCTCTCAACAAATGATTCAAATGTAACGAATATGAAAATAAGGATTTAGTAGCCACACAAAAAAGTAATTTTTAAAAATAGATAGTAATTTTTGGCATGATATTCCAAAGTCACAGTACTTTTCATGAAATTCCAAATGATTTGAACTTGAAACAAAATCATTTTCAACATTAATTTAGGTTGAGTTTCTTGTAATATATTGGTTCACTCATTGGAATGGGTTTCAAAAGTTACAATGATAATCATTTCAGCTCAAATGTTTTGAAACGAAACTAAATTTCAAAAAAATAATCACACAAATATCGAAAAAAAAAATTATTTATAAAAACAGTAAACCAAACAACAAATGAAAATCCTAAACTTTAAAGGATCCCTCCCCCATACTTAAATGATGCAATTTACATAGTGTATTCAAATTAATTTAACTTGTATAATAATTTGAAAATTGATCATAGTAAGGAAGAAAATGTAATGAAATGGTATGAATTTAGGGCTTCTATAGATAAACATGTTGGAGGAGTGTGATCCCCTCCACTGGCTCTGATGGCAGGGTCCTAAGAAATTTCTTCAAACTATTCCCATTAAAAGTGAATGGATCATACTCTCTGCCCTTCATAATCTGGAAAGAACCAACATGATATACATTTGTAACTATAAATGGACCATCCCATATGTAATGAATTTTACATGGAATCAGCATTAGTCTTCAGTAGAATAAAAACACTTATCCTCTATGATAGAATTATTTCAATTGGATGAAATTATCATGGGCCACTCTTATTCTTTCTTTGTAAATCCTATAATTTTCACATGATTCCATTCAAATTTCATCTATCTCCTACAACTCAAATATTCTTTCTTTCCCAACACATTCAAGATCACAATTCATCTTCCACACAGCCCAAAAAGACTTATGCTCCAATTCCACAGGCAGGTGGAAAAATTTCCCATAAATTAGCCTATATTGACTCATTCCAATTGTCGTTTTGTATGATTCCTTGTAAGACCATATGACATCTTCCAACCTTTTTCTCAAATCCATTCATTTTTGATTTATAGTCATTTCTAAAATTCCAATGATTTCCCTATTGGACTCTTCAGCTTTCCCATTACTCTGTGGATGATAGGGAGTTTACATTTTATGATTAACCCCAATATTTTTAATAAATATCTCCATTATCAAATTTAAAAAGGGATTCCCCTCATCACTGATGGTGGATATAAGCACTCCAAACCTACAAAATATTTTATCCCTGAAAAAATCACAAAAAACATTAGCAATATCAGTCATAGCGGCTTCAACTTCCACCCATTTGGAAACATAATGAACAACAATCAAGATATAATATTTTCAAAAGACATTGAGAAAGGTTCCATAAAATATATCCCCCATACATAAAATATATCACAAGAATTGAGTGGATTTTTAGTCATTTCTTGTCTCTTTGAAATATTTCCTAAAAATCGACATTTTCACACATTTTGAAAAATTCAAGAGCGTTGTTAAAAAGTGTCGGCCAATAAATTAAATATTATTAAACATTACATGATTTCCATTGAGGAATAATGTGGCCTCCACTATCTAATTTGTGACAGAACTCAAATACAGATTTAACTTCACTTTCAGGAAAAAAACTTCTTACTACTTGATCATTGAGGATCTTACAATGAAATTGATCAACAAAAATGTCATATCTATATTCAACATTCATTTAATAAATTCCATGAGAATTAAAATGATATGGGACCCAATATGATACTAGATAATTGACCATTTCAGCATACCAAGGCACGTATCCTTTAATCAAGTGCAACTACTCTCTTGGAATTTGATAATTAGTGTGTCTATTTCTGGAATTTCAGTTCCAACTGTGTTTTCCAATCTACTTATGTGATCAGCCACTTGGTTCTAGGATCCCTTCATGTCTTTGATTTTTATATTTAACTCTTTTAGTAGTATCATCCATCTCACGAGCCTTATTTTAACATCATCTTTCTTCATCAAGTACCTAAGAGTTGCATGATCATAAACCATAGTGATTTTAGTTCCATAAATATATGATTTAAAACATTCTAAAAAAAACTACTAAGAACTCATTTTCTATCGTTGTCTAATTGAATTGGGCCTCATCTATCCTTCTTGAGTCATATGATATGTCTTTTGGCCTACCCTCAATTTTTTGAGAAATGACTGCTCGAACTTCTTGTTTGGAAGTATCACAATGTTACAAAAATGGTTCTTCCCAACTTGGATGCTGCATCACGGGTGGTAAAACCAATCTCTTCTTCAAATCATAAAATGATTATATACATGAACCATTGAAATCAAAATACGAATCCTTAAAATGTAATCTATAGGGAGGGATAAAAATCATACTGAAATAACTGATAAACCACATCTAGAATCCTGCATGTCCTAAAAAAGATCTAACATGTTTTACCCAAGTAGGGTAAGGAAATGAATTTATCACTTAAATTATTAATTCATCCACTTCAATTAAATGTTGTGAAATGACATTCCTAAGTACCATTACCATCTTTACCCTAAAATGACAATTTTTAAAATTTAAAACAAGATTCCTTTCAATGCAGGTTTTAAAAAAATTTAAAAATTTTCAAAAAATGATCAAATAAATCCATAAAAACAATGAAATATTCTAAGAAAAATTCCAAGAAATTTTCAATGTGATTAGAAAATATACTTACCATATACCACTGAAATATATATGGAGCATTACATATTATAAATGGTATCCTTTTATATGAGAACGTACCGAAGGGAAAAGTAAATGTTGTCTTCTCTTGATCCTCGGGAGAAATGGGTACCTGAAACTAACATGAAAATCCATCCAAGATGAAATAATGAGTTCTCCCTACCAATCACTATAATATATTATCAATGAAGGGGATTGAGAAATGAACATTCCGAGTGACCTGGTTCAGTTTAGTAAAATCAAGGCACACTCTCCTACTATTTTGAATTCTCAAAGGGATTAACTCATTCCTTTCATTCCTCACCATGGTCAGACATGTTTTTTTGTAACTACATGAATTGGGATAACCCGATGTGAATATAAATTGGGATAGATGATCGTATCTTCATAGAGCTTCTTGATCTCCTTCTTTATAAGCTCCATTATATTCAGGTTCAACCTCCTTTGGGTCTATATAATAGATTTGGAATCCCCCTCAATAAAAATTCTATGTGATCAATGTTTTGGTTTTATTCATGGGATATCATCTAATCTCTACCCTATTGCTTGGAAATTATCTTTCAAAAGCTCAATCAATAATTTTTATTTTGTTTTAGATAGATTATTTGTAATTATAAATGGTAATTTCTCTCCCACACTAAGGTGCACATATATCAAACCATTGGGGAGTGGTTTAAATTCTAGTTCAGGGGGTTGCTCAAGGGATGAACATAAAATGACATTCCCCATTTCCAATGGTTGTACTTCTTATACACAAGAAACAATATCATCTTCCTCATCGCTAAAAAAATCATCAATGAAATTAGAATTTACCTCTTCTTTCCAAGTGAAATTAGAATATATAGTTTATTGGGCATTCACATGTTCATTAATGAAAAATTCTATTATAAGTCCAAGAATTCATGGAAGAAACCTGATTCTTTAATGGGTTTAGTACCAACATCATGGGAGTGTGAAAAAAGGGAGTGATCTTCTAATGGGTGCCTTATGGATTCAAAAAATGTTGAAGTGGGTAGTTTTATCCCCAAATTTCATGGTGAGTCGACCTTCGTGGACATTGATGATAGTTTTGGATGATGTCAAGAAAGTTCTCCCAAAAATGATTGGTGAGTGTGACAGGCTCCTTTCTTCTTCCATATGCAGCACATAGATGTCAGCTGAGAATAACAGGTATTTGACTTTCACCTAGACATCCTCCAGAACTCTAACTAGGAAAACTGGGGATCTATCTGCAAGATGGGACACCACTCTTGTGGGATATAAGTATCCCATCATCAAAGAATTTTATATTCAGTGAGGCAATACATTAATTTAAGAACCTTTATCACACAAATCATTAGTGAAATTTAATTAAACATTGGTGCATTGAAAAGAAAATTTCCCTAGATCATGATATTTTGTTGGCAATTGTAGTGTGATAAGAGCTGAGACACTTCTCCCCAAGTTGATTATTTCATTCCCATGAAGCCTTTTCTTTTTTGTGAAAAGATCTTTTAAATTTTTTTGATACCTTGAAAAAATTTAAATTGCTTCGAGTAGGGGTATATTGATTACCACTTTCTAATATGTGTACATAATTTATTTTTGAAGTGTTTGTTAATGAAATTTCAATTATTCAATCATTATTGATGGAAATCTCAGGGGTAAGTCTTTCTTTACCCTTTAGTGTCTTTTCATTGGAATTTATTGTCCTTTTTTCATGGCATGTCCTTCTCCTCCTATTCCTTTTCTTCTTCTTGATGTATTTTCATAGGATTTTTCAGAATTTTTAACATCATTCTCCCATAGAACATGTGATATTTTTTCATATTGTAGGGTCTCTAGATGTAGGAGTTCTCTTCCACTTCATGTTATGATTAAATTAATATTATCTTTAGTATTTGGAACTATTTGGGATGGAAGCTTCCCTGGATTCTTAGTTAGAATATCTAAAATATTTTTAACTGGTTGGATAGGTCTTTTACATTTTCTATAAGCCCATAAACATATAAATGTAGCAGATAGTTCTCAATTTATGGTTGTGCACTGGTGGATGGTTGGTTATATATCATTATTTGGAATGGTGGGGGAGGAAAGTATTTTTTTTCTAAAAGGATGGTTTATAGGACTGTTGTAATAGAGGGGGGTTCTAATATTACTGTTGAAAATGTTATCTATCCTGGGTCTATTGGAATCCATATCCTTCTTGGGTTTGGGGATGATGTGTCTAATTTTTCTAGAATTTCATTTTTTGATAGGTATCATTACAACGTTCGGTTCCCTATACTTCTAGACATTGTCCAGTGTAATGATAATTAGAAGAGTATAAACCAGATACCTGATTCGGTCCTTGTGTCCCTTTACTTGGTTCATAGACATTTTGTTTCAATAACTTGGTGAGTTTTCCCATTTAACTTCCAATTAATTACATTGAATCAGTTGTTCTTACCTCATGTATTCCCCTTATTCCCACCCCTCTTATTCCAAATTTTTGTGAGTTTTGAGAAATATTCTCAATTAGTACTCTAATATCTATAAGCGACTTGTCAATCAGGGATCTACCAAATGAAACATGTAGAATATTTCGATCATTATACCAAATTCCGTTGTATAAGAACACAAGGAATTTTTATTCTTCTATTTCTTAATGTGGGAATTTGGAACATATATTTTTTAAATGATCCTACTACTCATAGAGGGTTTCTCCAGTTGAATTTCATATGATGTAAATCTCATTTTTGATGGAAGTGATCATAGATATGGGTAAGAATCAATGCATGAAACATCATTTTAGGATTTCATAATCATTGATCTCCCCATGTTTTAGATTGTAAAACCATTCATTATTTTCTCCATTGAATGAGACGGGGAATTCCCTCCAATAAGTTGATCATTGGGTGGTCCTCCAGACATAAGTCTTGAGAAAATGAAGTTTCATTATTGGATATATCAATTTGGATCATCTCCTGTAAGACCCTGAATCTTCGAAAGCATAAGAATCATGTTGACAAGTAATTCAATATAATATATTATTGTGGGTGCAATGAGTTGGTTATTTTGAATTCCAATTTATGGTGCACATAGATCAGTTAGGGTTGTATTGGGATTTCTAGCAATGATTTCAGGTTCAGAGTGAACACTAAGAGTTTTACTTGAATATGATAGATCTATTTCCTCAATGATTCCTATTAAGTTTATTTTTATTAGTTGGGTTAATGTTATTTTAATTTATGGATCAAATTCAATTAATAGTTCTTTTCGGTTGCAGTTAATTCAATTTTGTTAATCAATTTTGTTTCACTGTCTCGCCTGCAACAATGCCAATTTTGATGCATTCCAGTCGTAGGGTATGTCAAAACCAATTTATTTTTATCTAAGTATAGATGAGCGGATAATCTATGTAGTCTCCTGAAGATAATTTCCTGGAATATAGTTTTACACTTTTTAACTAGGGTAAAAATGTAGTGTTTTTATAAGAAATCTATAATAAAAAGATTAAAATGAAATTTTAAATTCAAATGATTAAAAACTATGATATTAGATGGTTAATTAGGTCAGGGTTAGTTTCTCAATTTTAATTTTATCCATGTTAAACTTAATTCACTCCCCTTCTTCTGGGTTGATTAAAGGGATATTCCACAATTGTTTCTTCTCACTTCCATGGTGAAATTGACATGGTGATAGAAAACCTTACCAAGATCATAGTTTGTTATATTCTCCGTCCATGTGTAAGAGAGTTCAAATGATTATCCTCAATTGAATTAGGCAATACCTGATCAGGTCTTGTTTATCCCAGACAATCAAGAACCTTCACTACCCCTTATACACATACTGACGATCATCGAGTACTTCACCACTAATCCCTAGTCTAATCCATCATATATAAACCAAAAATTGGTGGCGGGAGATAATGATCATTTTCAAAATAAAAAA
The DNA here is from genome assembly GCA_963277665.1 of Viscum album. Taxonomy (NCBI): domain Eukaryota; kingdom Viridiplantae; phylum Streptophyta; class Magnoliopsida; order Santalales; family Viscaceae; genus Viscum; species Viscum album. The sequence continues at coordinate 338,687,376 of OY728140.1, forward strand.
TAAATAACTAAATTACAAATATTGAATGATATCACTTGATAATATAATCTTCAATATGAAATTGAATACATATTTGATGGAGAATGAAATTTCATTCAATTATGTCAATGATATCAAGCATTACAAAATAGAAAAAACCCCTTTCCCAATCACTCAAATTGATTACCCCACCATGGTATGGGTAGTCGAGATGAATGGGGATAAAGAAGGAAATACAAATCAATGAAAATGAATATAAATAAATGATAGAAAGCTTAAAATTTCTCCTCATTATTGTCCTGTAAGGAATGGGATGGAATGCGATACTTTGAGGGGGAGGATCCCCCTTACATTTATTGGAAGAATTTTTCCTCTGAAAGTTGTATCCCCAATAAATGACCTCTATATGGATTACACCCTTCATGAATTTTGTTCATAAATATCTTTTCTGTCTCTCCTAAAAATGACAACACATTTGGACATTTATTGTGAGTTTTATTCCTGTTTTAATGTTAGATGTTATTTTATCAAGTCAGACATTCCAAATTGAATGACTCTGGATTAGAATGCCTTAATGTACAAGAGAACGTCCAATTCATGCATTATAGTCTTCATGAAAGATATTCCAAAACATATTTCTCATCCAACAACTGAATTTCATAGTAATTGGAGCCATCATAAAAGATTCATAGACCCTAAAATAAATATATAATGATCTGTAAATGGTGTTCACGGTCTAACTTATGACAATCTTTTGAGGTTCCCTAAGGTTGATTCATCTTTTGGTCAAGAAGGATGAAATAAATCCAGAGATGTGTATAATCCTAAAAATAATAAATTTAAAAAATTGTATTAATATAAAAAATGTTATGTCTATAATATAGAAATAATTTAAATCTGTTAAAAAATCCAAAATGGGCCTTTTTTATGATTAAGTCCAAAATAACACCAATATCATAAAATTTGGAAATGTAACTTATGGTAACACTTTTTGGGATTTAAAAGAATGGAATTAAATGGAAATTTATGGAAAATATGTTCTTTATAAATATGAAACTAGTAATAAACAACTTATAACTATGCTGGGAAAATCTGACTGAGGTTACGAATAATAAGGTTACCCGTATTGAGCAGCCCAATCCACAATGTTGATGATCAATGTCAGAATGATTCATGTGAAAAAAACCCCCAACATTCAATGGTAATACAAAACATTTTTTATCTTATCATGGGATATGTTGCATAGCAAAAATATTTCCCTCTTTGGGGAGTATCGAAAGGGAAAAAAATTTCATAGAATTTTACCATCTCCCAGGAGATGCAGATCAATGATCGTCATTAATTCAAAAGATAAAGGATAATGAAGAAGTATATAATATGAAATGTATAGAGTTTAATGAAACTTTCATAGAAAATTACTTCCCTGTTGAACATCGAGCTAATATGGAAAGACAATGTCTTAGTCTAGTATGAGTCTTGCTTCACATGGTTATCAAGGCATGATACACACTACATATATAACCCAATTAGTAGGATTAATGGATTCATTGATGGGTTAAAGCCATTAATACAATGATAACTGCTCTCATAATCTTTCTCGTCATATGAAAAAAGAGTCTCTTATACTATCAAGATAGAAAAGTAATTATCTAATCTTTATTACTTTAAATTAAAGAAATAGAAAAAGAGGCCTACTGAACACTCTAGAAAAGGGAATAAGGGGAAGAATAGAAATGGTTACATTCTAACCTTGTGATAATTGTAGTATGAAACACCATGGTACTTTTCTATAGGGAATGGGAGTTTTTTAAAAGAGTGATAAAAAATTACACAAAGCTCTTGATTACAAGGAGAAGAAATAATCTATCAATGATCAATGATACTATGGTAAATAAATGGGAAATTATGAAAATAATTTCCCTAAATGTCAAAGAAATTTTCCAAAGAAAAGGCCAAGGGAGAAAGGAAAAGCTTATGTGATCCAAACAGTTGAGGTTAAAGTTTCTAATGTTGTGGTGGCATATACTTTCATTATATCTTCAAATTTAGATATTGATTTATATGATTATGGATCATCATATTCATTTATATATTTAATTTTTTCTTTAATAAATATATATTTCTAATTGTAATTAACAAGGGAGTTTTCAGTCAAAACCCCTAAGGGAAGTCTCAATGTAACAAATATGTGCTAAAGAGTTCCCATTATATTATATAAACATGATTTATCTTCTGAAATTGTCACCATATTTGTTGTCAACTTTGATATAATCATTGGTTTGGATTGGATGTCAAAATATGATGTGAAAATTTATAGTAAGAAGTAGGAAGTTATGATTTATGACGAAGATGTAGAATCCACTATCTTTAGAGTAGAAACTTCATCACCTGATTCTTATCAAAACATATCCTCAGTAGCTTTTCTAAATGAGATTCTTGGGGAGGAAGAATAAATAATATGTGGGGATGAATAATGAAATATTCAAATTGAGTATTTACCTATTATAAAGGAATACATTGATATTATTCCTAAATATTTACCTAGACACCCCCCATAGCATGATGTTGAGTTTTCTATTGATTTAATCACTTATGAAAGACCAATATCAAATACTTATTCTATAATGACCACTATGGAATTAGTAGAACTAAAAAAACTAGAGGAATTGAGTAGTGAGGGATTTTATCACCTTAGTGTTTCCCCATGGTGATCCCCAGTTATTTTTGTTAAGAATAAAGATGGATCAATGAGGATGTGCATTGACTATAGAAAAATACATGCTATTACAATAAAGAAAAATTATACTCTAACTAACATTGACGGTTTGTTTGATCAACTTCATGGAGATCAATGCTTTTTGAAGATTGACCTTTATTCAAGATATCATCAATTATGTGTAATGAAAGAAGATATTATAAAGACAATATTTTGAAACAGGTATTGGCATTATGAGATTATAGTAATGCCATTCAGACTGACTAAATCACCCTATGTTTTCTTGGATCTAATGATCAGAGTGTTCAAGGAATATATTGATGATTTCTTCATAGTATTTATTGATGATATCTTAGTATACTCTAAAATATAAAAATACTATGAGAACCACTTGTAGATTGTTCTGAAGACTCTTTGATGAAATTTTTTATGTGGGATGTCTAACAGGTGTGAATTATAGATTCAAGAAATTTCTTTTCATGGCCATATTTTCTCTAAGTATTGAATATCAATTGATCCACCAAAGACAAAAGAAATCCGTGAATGGACAACACTGAAGAGAATAACCATGGAATGTAGTTTTATTGTTTGATTACTTTTCTATCAGTGTTTCATCGAAATTTTTTTCACAATTAGCTAACCTGTTAACCAAGATCACACGTAAAGGGGTTAAATTTATTTGCAAATAAGACTGTTAAAAATGTTTTGAATAATTGAATAGAATATTTTTCATTGCTTCTATCTTAATTTTACCATCTAGAAATGATGGTTTTGTTATTTGTAGTGACGCATCATGGAAATGACTTGGTTGTGTCCTTATGTAGAATGATAGAGTAATTAATTATGAATCAATGCAATTAAAAATCAATCAAAAAACTACAAAATTATTGATCTTGAGTTAGTAGAAATAATATTTTCTCTGAAGATATAAAGACGCTATCTCTATGTTGAAAGATGTGTGATATATACAGTTCATAAGAGTTTGAAATATATTCTCAGACAGAAATAACTCAATATGAGACAAAGGAGATAGATTGAGCTACTCAAATATTATGATTTAACAATACACTACCACCCAGGTAAGGAAAATAAGGTTGTAGATGCTTTGATCAGAAAGGACCATGGAGTTCCAAAAAAAATGGGAGTTGAAAAGGATCTTATTTTCATGGATCTAGTAAATATTGATATGGGAATTATCATGGAAGGTGAAACATCACTGATTTTTCAAATTTTTCCCAAACCATATTTACTATAAAAGATAAAATGTTCTTATTCTGATGATGAAAATTTTCAGAAGAAATTTAACGATATGATTGGTGGGACATTGATCAACTTTATTTATGATGATGAAATTTTGAAAATTAGGAGAAAGGTTTATGTCCCAGTTATACCAGAGATAAAAATGGAATTAGTGGATGATGCTCATAACTCTAATATCTCTATACACCCTGGTGGAACTAAGAGGTATATAAATTTGGAGGGATATTTTTGGTGGTATAACATGATGGGGGAGATTGCAGATTATGTGTCAAGATGTTTGGTTTTTCAATATGTGAATGCTGGAAGATAAAATACTAGAGGATCCGTGAAACCTCTTTCTATACCTGTGGGGAAGTGGGATGATATTATGATCCACTTTGTCATGGGGCTACCAAAGACTCCTAGAATAAATGATAGGATATGGGTTATTATTAATCATCTTACCAAATAATTACATTTTCCTTCTATAAGATAAGATTTTACACTTCAATGTTTAACATGACTATATATTGATGAATTTGTATGACTTCACATTGTACCTATATCATTTTTTATTGTGATCCCCTTTTTACAACAAAATTTTGAAGAATTCTTCCAAACACCCTCGATACTAAGCTCTATTTGAGAACTACCTACCACCATCAAACTGATGGAAAATATGAAAGGACTATTCATACATTAGAATCCATGTTGAGATCTTGATCACTTGACTTTCAATGTGTATGGGATCAGTATTTTCATCTTGTATAATTTTCCTATAAAAATATCTTTCCTTCAGGTATTTAGATGTCACCATATGAAGCATTATATCAAAAGATTTATCATAAAATGACTTGTCTGGATGATATTGGTGAAATAAAACTCATAGTCCTAGAACTTGTTGAGGAAACACTACAAAAGGTAAAGACTATTCATACACATACCAAACTACTAAAAGTTGGAAAAAGATATATACCGATAACTGAACGAATGATTTGGAATTTCATGTGGGAGCTCTTGTTTTCTTAAAGGCATCTCCATAGAAGGGTGTTAAAAGAATCTATTAGAATTGTAAATTAAGTCCCAGGTACTTCAGACATTTTTAAATTTTGGAACGAATTAAAGATGTAGATTTCCATTTGGAAAATCTTCCAATTCTCTCCAATGTCGATGATGTATTCCATATATCACTGTCATGAAAATACATGCCAGACCCAGTGCATGTAATAAACTATGATGAAATAAAAATGATCCCCCATATATCATACTATGTAGTTCAAATTAATATTCTTAACACTAGAGAACTAGTGTTGAAAAATCTGATGACTCGTCTTGTAAAACATCTTTAGAGAAACCATAAAATGAATGAGGAGACGTGGGAACCTGAGGAACTTAGGATGAAGAACCACATGAATCTTTTTATGAAGTGATATTCTGAAAATTTTTACAGATGAAATTATTTGAAAGAGATATGTATTTAACACACCAAGTATCCATATTATGCTTCTTTTTGAATTATTCAATAGCTTTTACTGCACGCACCACTTAGTTCGAGCGCACCATGACCGATCAAAATAGCCGTTTGAAAAGAAGATAAGAATATTATTAACCAAATTATGAAATTTATAAATTTTATATTTCAAAATATTCTTCAATTTAGAATTAGAAATATCAGAATTAGTTCCTGTGAGTTTGGGTGTTTTTTTTGAAAAGTTTTAATTTCTAATGAATAATGAAAAATACAGCATTGTTGTTAAAAACAGACATTTTCATTTAAATAATTATTTTAAATTAAAATGATTTTAAAGTCACAATATATAATGAATATATTTATTAACATAATTTAGGTCATTGGAATCATTTCTATAACAAAATTAGATATTAAAATTTATTGAACATTTGAACGTTACTTTTTCTAGCTTTATACCCACATCTGCAGATTAGCATTAAATGTGATTTTACCACCTATATGAACTGAATTTTGAAAATAAAACATAAATGTTTTTAATAACTATGAAAAATATGGTTTAGTAGGATCACAAATAAATTTTTAAATAGTATCTTTTGGATTTTATTTTCCACGTTTAAAGGTAAATGGGGAAATTAAAAGAAAAAATTAATATTATAATAATATTAAATTATCCTAAAATTTTCCAAATTTTATTATATAATTGTTTTTATATGAAAATAAATCTTAGGTAAAATTTATGACCATTTTAAAGCCACTTGTGTAAGGTTAGGACATTTATTATATTTTATTTAAAGAAAAGTTAAAAATGCCACATTAAAATTTTAATAACTATATATTTTTTAATATTAGGTATAATAAGTGATATGGTCAAATATTAATATTCTTTAGAAATATAAAATAATTATATGAATCATAGTAATTTTAATTATATTTTTTATAGATTTTATATTTACAATTAATGATGACACAATTGTTAAACCCAAAATTATTTTATTAATAAAAATACTAAATGAATGATATTAAAAAAATATAAATTTACATAAAAAAATGGAATAGAATAATTTTATAGATAACATATACATGTTAATGAAATATTGGAAATATTTTTTTATTTTATCATGTTGGTTTTATATTTTTTAAAATGAAAATATTGAATAGTATTAAAATTGACATAAATGATACTTTAAAATAAATAATATTTTTTAAATTTTATAAAATTCATTAAAATAAACGGATTATTTGACTAGTAATTATAGTGTTAGATATGTCCTAAATGATCAAATTAGGGTTATTTTGTCCTTTTATAGTAACAATATTAACCCTTTAGTATAAAAAGAAAAATCAACACAATAATTGTTAAACTATTGAACTAGGTGTAAACCTAAATGATAAGGTTACTTTTGTGACCTAAAAATGTATAAAATATTTTTTTTGAGATAATTTAGATTAATAGTCATATTATAATCTAAATAATTTACTTTGGATCTATTTTAATCTAAAAATAAATTTATAATAAATTAATTGTTTTGGAGTTTCCAAAAGTCCCCCTCCCCACTATTATGAACGAGCACCTCTCATTCTCTTTTAATTACACACCTAAATCCATTGTTCTCACCCATAACCTAACCAATTATCCTCCCTACTTTTTCAAAATTTATACTAGTGTCCATACAGTGTGAATAAATCTATCCTATGGAGTCCATTTGTTCAAATGAAAAGGAGATACAAGAAAAAGAGGTAATTGTTTTATCAACTCTTTCAACATTTTTTTTTCTACTATTTCCACCTACTATGATGTTTCTATACCAAATTAATAACTCCAGTGTCATATAAATTCTGATATATTATTATAATTATGGAAAAACCATATTCCACCATTTAACCTTCCTACGAATAACAATATCACCATGTGTGTGTACGTATGACTTACCATCTCCCCACTGTGGTGTAATATTTTATTCAATATTACTTTATTTGGATGGGTATAATGATGAGTATTGTGTATATAAATAACTAATATGACATGATAATGATTTTTTATAATTAATATACCATCCAATTATATACCATTTAAACATTAAGTGAATGATACAGTCACTCATGCATACGTACAACCTACCATTTCCACAACGCGGTGAGATTCATTCCCCACGTTATCTATTCATGAATTATTATAAAATATATATTATGAATAAAAACAATAATTATGAACTAAATATAATTCTATATATTAATAAAATACATCCTATGCAGAAAAAAAATGACATACACAACAAAACTTGCATAGGAAAACGTAGAAGATAACACCCAAAATAATGGTGGTACTGAAATATTATTAACAAAAATGTTATAAAAGGATCATATATGATATCATAAAAATAAATATGGTCCTAGTATAATTTAATAACATGTTTTATCCATTATACATGAGGTCAAATCACCATCTACTGAAGGAAATAATTAGGTAAGGGTTACTTTCACAAACACTTTATTATCTGAGGTTGTTTATATGTAAGTATCTACTGGGAAATATTTGTCATGTATGTCCATTTTTATTGAATTGTATTCAAAATATTATGAATAATTATTTAAGGAAATTTTTGAAAATGTTTTAATTTTTACAAATTATATTGAAATGAATTTTTATTTCATTTTCCAAATGAGTAACTTTTTGACTTTTTCAACAAATTTAGGAAATAATGTTTTTTAACTTATATGTTGTCAGCTACTATGTTTTTTAATTATAAAAACATAACATTTTTAAGCTTCCCTTATAGGATTACAAGTTTGTTTTCAAATGAAATATTTTCTTTCATAATATTGTGACATTTAAATGATTTCAATTTAAAAAAGGGATATCCCACTCAAAGAGTTTTATGGATTTTATTAGATTATTTTAATCAATATCGACATCCATTGTTGGATTTTATTCTGAATTCTATTTGATTTATTGCGATACAATCTTCCATATTTTATAGAAGGTTTCACAATATGTTGGACTATGGATGTGCTATTTTGATACCATTTATGTTTTATGGTTAATGTATTAGCATTTTGTTTGCTAGTTTTAATATAAATGTTTATGTCATCTTTCACCATTTTCATATGACGAATGTTTTTGACTTTGTAAGGTATGGGTAAGGAAATGTTATAGCTCATGATGCATCGATAGTTCTCATAACACCCATATCTATATGGTATTTTCATGAGGACGTGATGGTAATGTTATGATGTATGGAATTATACATTCCCTCATAATTAGATTAGTTATTGATATTATTTGTGATAATTCAACTTTTATAATATCCATGTGAATGATTAAATAACATTTTTTGATTTACTCTTTCTATATTATGCTGAATATTTTTTTAAGAGTCTTATGTTTCCATTTTATACATTTCCATAAAATTTTATGCTTATTTATGATAGATTCTGATATATTGTATACCCTTACTGATCATATGACATCACCCCTTTCATATGTTACATTTTTCTCCAAGATGTTAAGATGTTAATTATGACTTACTTGTAAGGATTGTCTAACGTATATGTGTATTTTCAAAGGATATAATATTTAGTTTTTCATTTCATGATATAATGAAAAATTTATGTTTGTGTGTAGTTTTTTCAAGGCTACTATACTGATCAGCTATTACGGATTTAGTTCCATATGATCATACCAATGTAATAAAATAATGCATTGACTCTATGAAATTGATGTTTGAGAATTACACTTTATGTGGCACACATATTCTTGAAAATTTTATTTTCGGAGCACCCACATAAAACATCAATGTATTGGGGAATCTTTTAGTCTTAGTAGGTATAATGTATGTGGTTAGTTAGTAATCGAAATCCATTATGGGAATCTATCCAACAAGTGATATAGTAGTTCCAGTAATCCTTAACTTTAGATTATATCATATTATATGTTGCTGCCACATTCTTTTGTTTCAATGATTCCATGTTTTATATATCATTCTCCCTAATATTTCATTCATGATTCATGTATTTTTTGTTATGATGTTCTTCCTTATAACTCATATGATATTCTTAAATCACATATTTATTACCTTACTCAGCTTCTTAGTTCACCCTTATTGTCTATGTATTCCCCAGATTATCATATACATATGTAGGATCTCAAAATAATATAGGAGATCATTATGGATATTAATTAAAAGATATTTTATTCGTATTTCATGTTTTCTATTATGTTCTTAGTCTTCCAAATATAGTAGGATTTTTTATCCTCCTTTTATTTTGAATGGATAATTATCCTTAAAATCGTGTAGTTATTTGTGTAAAAGGCTTCATTCACTAAAGATTGTATCCGATGATGGAATTTTCATTTTTGGAGATTAAGACTATAAAATTTAGTATTAACCTTAGGTATAATACTATCACTATAGATAAACTAGATTTAAAATTAGTGAATGAAACATTTTTATATACTTTTCATTTATATGTTAATCCATATATGTTCATAGTTTTCTTTTATATGCTTATTAGCTGATTATTCAAGACCTCACATGTTTCAAACATAGTATGTAAAATGAAATTTATAGGGATAAATTTAATAAGGGGGAATAGTGAACCATATTGAGATTTTAAAAGGAAACTCCACGTTTGATAGTGTATGATATATAGAATACTGAGATTATATTCACTACATTACAGTATTAAATATTATTATTTTAATAGGATTGTTATAACATAACCATTAAACTGCGGAGTCTGAATATGATTAGAAATATTATGAAATATATATGAAGTTATTATTCAATGAAAATTTATTTATTAATTATTATAAAATAAACACATGATTTTTAGTGAATTAATTTTCTTCTTGAAATATATGTTTTAATCAAAAAGCTGGTTGTATTGATTTTTATGGGAAAATAAGTATAATTATTATTTTTTTGAGAATTTTTGGATATTTATTTTCTAAAATTTACTTCATTTTTTAAACAATCAACCATAATTAGTCTATTAGGATATTTTTACATCTTTTAAAAAAATTTAAATTTTTGTGAATTGATAAAAATTCGGTTTTTTAAACATCATCTCATTTTTTATATCATCAAAACATGACTATGATTTAAAATCTTATAAAAATTATTTAAAAACTATTTTATGATAATATAATTAAACTATAATATAAAAATAATACATATCATATTAATTTTAAAATATTTCATGATAAATACAAAAAATCATTTTTAGTGCCGACACACTGCATGAACTACATTGAAAATGTAAATTTTGGTTCCTTATATATATTAATTTAGAGGTAACAAGTCTTTTCACAGCCTCATTATTAAATACATCCATAAATTATTATTTTCTCTGATAGTTTCAAATTTTTTACTTTTATATCAGGAATCTTATCAAAATGCTTGTGTAATGCTTTTGCAAGGGAAGAAAAGTCAAATTATCCAATAAAATAAATTTTTGTGACATTGATATAAGTAAATATAAATAATTAATGAATCTAAAGTACTACCTTATACATAATTAATTTATTTTTTGTTATTGTTTTAATTTTAATCTTTAAATTTTAAATAATAACCTTTAATGCATATCCAACACTAATGTAGTGCTTGTGCAAGAAAAAGAAAAATCAATAAAATGGTTTTAATTTAAATTATAAGAACCATTAAATGACAAAAAATTAGACTATATGTAAATTAATGAGTATTTTTAGTGCATAATCATACATGGGTAGAATTTGGGACATTTTGGAACCACATTATGGACATTAAGTAACTTATAGTATTTTATTTAAAGGAATTCCATACTTGTCACACAATATTAATAAATAAAAATATCATTTTAAATAGGTTATTTTATAGAATATAGGTTCGACCATAAATATATTTTATAAATCTAAAAAATTTATCTTATTCTATGATTTTTAAACTTTTTTTGGAAGACATAAATACCTTAAATGCTTACACAACCATGATATATGAAATATTAAATTAATGGGAAAATAAAATAAGTGATATTAAAAATATAAAAATAAATATAATTTTATATAATTAAATATATTTATGAACTATATTTAGTAATATTAAAGGTCTACGATATAATAAAAAATTTCATTCAAATTTGACTCTTTTTTGATTTTTTCAAAGAAATATTAATGAATTGTATCAAATTTGAAAATAATGATATTTCATGAATGTAATGTTTTATTAAATAATTAAAAAAACTAGATAAGGTAAAATGGGATTATTTATTGTCTAAAATATGATACTGTAAACATTTAGTGTGAATTTGGAGGATTTTCCACTAGAATAGTCTTATTATATTTTCCAATTTTGAGAAAATTTCTAAAGTGCCCCTCAAATAAATTATAAATGGGAACCCATTCCTTCACTTTTTTTCCACAAATTTATCCTCATATATTCACCATCCTATTCCCAATTATCTTCTCCTAACCCTTTTCCAAATTCATGTGGTTCTGGTGTCACCAAATGACTGATTTCTAGTTCCTTATAGGATCCTTAAAGGAGATGATATTTATGAGGTAATGTTCTCAAATTACCAATATTAATTTCTTTTCTTCTCCTATATTCTCATAAAATCATAGATCCATAAAAAATTAATAATATTTTATCATGGATATATTGAATGTTATTTTTATAATGCAATATTTTCTATCTATCCCTTTTTATCATCTCTACTTATTTTTATATAGAAACCCATTATCAAAATTATGGTGATTAATCATCTATATGGATAATGAGTTTTACATTTCTATCACCACATTCATAAAAAGTCATAAAACTATAATTATGGATAAATAATATTTTAATAAGTATATTATAACTTATTTAATGTTCTAGAACTAATATATGGACATAATATTATGTAAAACAATTAGTCCACTATGGAAGGAAAACAAGCCATAAATAACTAAACAATTATCACTAAAGTTTTATAAAATGATATATAGAATTATTTTAACTTATGTAAGTGAAATAATTTCATTTATATTAAAACATGGAGTTTTATTTACATTTTATATGAAATTCAATAATTATACACATGTTACCAATTAATAAATCGTGAAACAAATGCTACCAGAATGACGAAATTGGTCATTATAACTCATTGAAATGATTCAAAAAGAACTTAATAAAATTAGAATAAATAAAATAAATTTGGAGGATAAATTTTATTATATTATTAATTAATCATATTTTATCATCGAAGACATTAAGTGAAAGTATGGAATGAATTTGAACATAAGCTATGGAATCTCCCTGAATCTCCATATTTCATATGGGTAACACTTTATCACTCTATGCCTATTGTTATCTCATAATTATTCTTATATAGTACTTCAATATTTGGGTTATATTTTCCAAACATATATATATTTCTCAATTCATCTTTCTATTATTTGGAAACACGTATTTTAATGTGTTCCCTTCTCAATTCATCTTGATTAAAAAACATGATTAAAGGGAACTTCTCTATTTTATACCCTATTCATGTACTCTTCATTAAATGCATAAAAGCACACATATATTCTAAAATAACTCATTTCATCATGGAAGAACTATTTTATGTTCATATTATTCTTTATACGAATAAATATTCTATATCATCTTTAAATACTTGTTATTCTTTTCCATAATACTATGCTTAATTGGAACATTTCATTAGATACCTAAGAACATTTTTTAATGTTTTCACTTCATTTTGACTTCAATATTTTTCATATACTCTAAAAATAACTTTTTTAATGTATACTAATGATTAAAATCACTCTTCTCATGGATACCATTGTTATATGAACATTGGTTAGTCCTTATAACATGATTACAATACCCATTTCGTTGGATGGGAAAACCTTATGTTTATTTTTTATTTTTTATTCATTATGTGGCACATATATTCATGAACATGTTATGATGAGTATGACCAGATAGTTTTCAAATTCATTGGGTAATGTTTTAGTCTCATTGGTCATCATGTATTGGATTAGTGATTAAACTAAATCCATTTTGGGACTCTATCCACTATCATTCAATGTCTTAGAAATTATCATTGACACATGTTTATGTCATCTAATATGTTGCTTCCACTTTCCTTTTTTTCAACGATTCCGTGTTATATATTTAATTATTATACATGTTTATTAGTTATCTATTCATTTTACATTATCATTTTATCTGTTCTAACTCATGGGATATGCTTCAACCTCTGATAATTCTATTACTAGGCTTTTTAGAACACCCATTTGTATATGTATTACCCAGGTCATCCTATTATGACGTAGAATCTTAAAAGGTGATAGGATCTCATTATGGAGATTAATAAAAATATGTTCAATTATTGTTATATTTTTTCTAATTATGTTCATGGTTTAACGAAAATAGGATATTTATTCATTTTTTTGTATTTAATGGATAATTATACTTAAAATCATTTAATAGTATGTGTAAACGGATTGGGTCCCAATAGGATACTCTCTTAAAGAGAACTAATAATGGCCTTAATGAGGGAACTATAATATATTTTCGATTCAAGTCTTATAATAGTTCCATTTCTCATATCATGTTTGCTAATGATATTATATTTATTATCAATAGCGGGATAAAAATTATCAGCCCATTCAATAGGGTTATGGATATATATAGTAGATGGAGTGGTCAAAGGGTGAACTAAAGGAAAAGTAATGTCTTTAACTCAAATAGGTTCTCAAATAGGTGTAGTAAAGTAAATCAGAAACTATTATGTATGAAGAGGATCTAGATTCCAATGGTGTATCCAGAAACACCCATCATAGATGTAAAGATTAAAAAGAATTTATTTTAAGACACCATTGGTTGGAATTTGGGGAGAATATGAAATTTTGGAAATGTTTTTCTATGTTTTGGGAGCATAATTGTGTTGGTAAACTATGTTTTATCATCAATACCAATGCATGTTAATTCAATAATCAATGAACTGAAGGGAATGTTGATAGGATTTAAAAAATAATGAATTGTTTTACATGGGATAAAACCCAAGATTGGAACTTCCATTAGGAATCATGGAAGATATTGTCCAGGATGATTATTGAAGGAAGATATAAAGTATAAAGAATATTGGAAACAATGCGCACCATTCATGCAAGGTTGGCGTGGTAAATTATTAATGGGCAGATCTTATGGTCCATGGTTATAAGTAAAAGTATGGAGACAATTTGAAACACTAGGAAGAATTAAACAGGAGAACCTTAATCCTGGATAAATTCATGGTCAATCATTTAGAGTTATTGAAGGTTGGGGTTTTTTGGGTAGTGGGATATAGTGATATCAACTAATGGGAGGGGAATCAAGATGGAAGGGCTCTCAATTTTCTATGCTACCATGTTCCCAAAATACCATTTAGGTATGAAATATAGTTCCTAAGCATTATGAGTACCAGTCCTAATCCACAAAAAAATTCTTCATGAAAATATAAGCATGAATGAATATCCTGATATCTATGGGTTTTCACGATTAGTGGATGACCATTTCAACATGTCGTATTTTCAATTGAGGATACCCATAAACCAGGAGCATGAGGAAAGGGAGTTAAAAACATGGTGAATATACATTTCAATGAATATGGAGGTTTTTCTTTAGAGGAAAATGAATTAGGAGATTCCCACTAAAGATAATGTGCAATGGAAAGGGGTCCACATGGCCTCTAGATTTTGATGCAGTTCGTCTTCAAGAATGGAAACAATATAGAAATTATTCTTCCAAATAAAATGGGAAACTTGGATAAGGAATTACAAGGAAAGAAGCTGGGTTTAAATAGAGGCGTGGATTCAATTTCTCAATTCTTAGTGAATTAGTTTCAAGGGGAAGAGAACATTGGGGTGGATATTATGGTTCTTGGGATGTATTGTTCTTGTGGTGTGTTGGGTTATCCTAGAGGCGAGGAACATGGGAAGAGAAGAAAAAAATTTATTGGTAATTTAAAATAGGTATGTGTGATGTTGTACATTGAAAAGTTATTTCCTATCATTAAGGGTGTAGAAGAATCATCATTATTAGAGAAAATTATTAAAAGTAACTTATCTTATATGTGGAGTAGGAGTAAAAGGAACACAAGAAGATGAGTCAAATAGATTCCTTCATGCATGGGGTTAATGTTGAATATAGATGGATACTACTTATCTAAGGACATGAGGTAGGGAGGGATTTTTCATGACAACATAGGTTCACTGATCATTGGTTTTAGTTCATGCTATAGACTGAGAACTTCCTTGGTAAAATAGGTTAGAGTCATAGACATAGGTCTTTAACCATTCAAGATTTATAATATCAACCTGGTAGAGGTGTGGCCAAATTTAATTATGTTGATAGGTCTCCTCTTGGGAAAGGTTATTTTTTCATGGGGTTTAACTTATTTAGACAGTAGGTACCAAAATATCATCATATCAGGTATCAGTTCTAGTCCCACATGGAGGGAATGTGATTATTTTTTGGACACCTTGTCCTGAAAAGGGAGTCCAAGTGAAGATTTAATTGTTTTTCACTATACTGTAACTCTACCAAATAACTACTACATTGTTATTAGAGGGGACACACTTGGGCTACACTATTTTCATCCCAATCAAATTAGGGCTTCTATTTGATCTATTTTGTTCTATTTTGATAATAATAATAAGGGAATGTTGACTGATTATTCTATAAATACTATAATCATTAGACATAAAAGGATCATAGAGGTATTCATAATTCAAAAGGGAATCATTATGAATTCATAGTGTTTATATATTATTAAAAAGGATATATTTTGTACAAACTATACTTTTATTCTGAATAGATGATATCCATATTTAAATATAATCATTTAGAATTATTAATCCATTAATAGTTGAACAATTATGTTATCAATATGGGGTAGGGGATACATTTTCTTAGTCATGATCTTGATATGTTCATGAAAATAAAATACACATTAATATATATTTATTATTAATAGAGATAGCTATCTCTCCCCAAGGTGAACCACTAGGATGTATAAAACACATTTCTATATCTTTTTTGGATTTCCTTATTCAATTTGTTCAATTCAATCAGTGGGACTGTACAAAAAGTATTTGAAATTGGCATAATAGAATGTATACCTTCCATTGACCATTGAACGTTGATTTATTGAGGAATTCCAAACAAATATTCTTGTAATACATCCATACATTCTTTAAAATTAGTTATATCATTTATAATATGTTTCTACCCAACCATTTAATCTAAATAACTATAATGATTGGGTATTGAGGCGCACATAATGGTATTAATTTACATTTCTAGTTATTTACATACTTGAAATGATAGATGATATTGGGTTTATTTGGGATATTAATTGTGAAACACAATATAAAAATTTAATATTAGTTGAATTTTTTATATGGTTTTGGTTTAAACCGCCACTAAATGTTTTTGTGATGGTTTCTAAAATCACCACTATAGTGGGTGTCAAAATCCCACACAAATCGGTTCCTTCAATTTAGTTCTAGTTTCTGGGAATCGTCTTATAAAATTTTTGTAGTGGTGGTTTATTTGTTATTTGAGGTGATTTCCCCAACCTGGAAAGGTAAGGGATATAGCGGTGGTTTAAACTACAACTAAAAAATTACCATATTTAATGGCGAATTAAACCACCACTAAATATTATTTTTTTGTAAAAAATGCTGCTGGAAAATCAACATCCCTAGAAAAACCACAGAAAAATAGAAAACAATATATCATAATAAAATTTATCAAACACCCATTAACAATGATCCCATTTTAAGTACATATGAATCCAACCATTATCTAATAATATCACAATACACATGATTAAGAAAAAAAGATAACCAATGGGATCAATTGAGTTGTAACAAGGACCTTTGAAAACATTATACGAAATGTTCCAGAAGTTTAGTTTCACATCATCTATGATTCCAAAGTGAACCCTAGTCACTACCGAATGATCTTTTCTCGACACCACCCACCTCTATGTCTCCACTTCCTACCATAAGCACCTACATTACAATTATACTGAAAATTAAGTAGTGTTGTATATTTAAATGTAAAGATAAAATATATAAATGTTTCTTTAATAAATGATTTTTAAGTTGTGTGATTTATATGATTAGTCATAATCATTGATGTAATATCACCAGGGATAGATCTACTCATCTTTTGATATAATATATCTGACACTTTTTATAGAGTGGTGACCTTTGGATCATGAATATTTATATGACTCGCCCTATTCCATAATTTTTCATTTCATGAAAACAAACTCCTTATAGTAAAATAATCATGAGACATCATCCTTCGAAACCCCATAACAATCAAATCAGAAAACCATCATCAGTTCAATAAGATTCCATACATCTAAACTATTCATATTTCTCCCCATGGTTGCATTGTTTCCATCATTCCCGAAAAAAGTATTCATATATAAAAGTTCAATAACTTTATTCACATTAAAAATTTTACATATAAATTTAACCCTCTAATATCCCCATATGGAAACCAGAGTGACGACATTCTCCCTCGCTACTGATCATGATAAATGGGGGGGTGATGTCTCAGTTTCTAAAGGGAAACTAATAATGGGCGTACCTCAACATGATGCAATGGGGGATCTGAGAGGCGGTGGAGGGGGTATGAGAGGGTGTCTCATATGCTGTAGGTATGGAGGCGGGTAGATCATCATCTTCAGTGTAGTCGAGGAAAGATCGATGGAGTGTCAACTAACATTAGTAAAATTATTCCTCATTGTCATTCATGTCATTAAATCCCATAAAATTAACATCAAAACATATATTTCAAAAAATTCATGCTGAAAAAAATTAGAAATAAAAACTGATGCATAGTATTAAAAAATATATATATCGATGATAATAAATGATTTCATATATAACAAAATGGTTGAAAAATGAATGGATGACTACATATATAATCAGTTTATCATTAAATCATTTTTTATACTCTATCATTACATAATCTACTCTGTCCTCCTTTGTGGGACTAATATATTAAATATCATTTTGGGAAAAAAATTATTGTTGTTGTTGATGGGATTCATTGTCAGTGGTCAAATTTTCCACTTCATCACACGTATCATAAAATTCACATTTTTTGTGAACAACTACACTCCACCCATCATCCATGAAATCACACACATGATTTACCATTTTTTCTTATGATTATAACATATATGGATCATTTCACAGTCACTAACATACATCGTGCCAAAGAACTTCACAAATGTAATTGGAAAGGAATAACTTTTAACACCACTGATAATATTGAACAATGTTCATCTCAATAAAATAACTAAAAAATAACTGATGCACTTTAATTTGACAATATCAATCAACTATATATCATATCCCAATTAAAAAAATGTAAATATACCACTATTCTATGTTTTCAAACCCTCTTCCCAATTTAATTTATGATATTTAAATCCATTGAAATTGTAAACATAGAAATTTCTATCCCATTTTAGAGGAACTAAATCCCAAAAAATAAAATCTTTAAACCAATCAACTTCATTATCAACATTCATGATCTAAAAATGTAATATACATTATTAGATTTACAATATATTTAATTTGACCTAATATCCATATTGATTTCAATATTTAAGGAATTACATGTCATGAAAACCATTCTACAGGCTCTCTATGAAGAAATTTTGTTATATATTTCTAATTTTGTGTTTGGATTCTCATTAATATCATTGGTTGTGACATGATCTCTTCAATAAATGGATCTAAAATTTCACTATTAATCAATAGATATTTATATCCCTATAATAATTCCATTTCTATAAGTCTATCATTTTAGCTCCTCCCAACTGATCAGCCTATAGTAGGAATGATTTTTTATTTTTCATGTAGTTGAGATTGATTCGATTTGTTTTCAACCCATCCTACTTGATTGAATCTCATATCAAAAAAATCTATGTATTTAGTACAAAAGGAATGACATTCCTCTTCCAAACAGCCTTCAGAAATAGACCCCTCAGGTTGATATTTATTTTTCATGTGTGATTTAAAATGAAAAATACTTCTGTGAAATAAAATAAATGAAACATAATTGTGTATTTAATAATGTTCCAAGAATTTATTACATAACATGAAACACAAATAATTAAATCCCCTCTCTGTTGGATACATCCATTGATAATGTATGGGGCCTCCTAATTTATCTTCCTTTATAAAATTCATAGTTTAATACATCATGAAAGTAAAAAACGATTGAGGAAAGATCATATATATTGTACAAAGTGTCAATAATAATATCTCCTAAATGTTGCCAATATCAAATGGTTGTAGAGATTTTTAACATAATTTTATGAGTAATGTGTAAAATCATAGTACAACAACAGTAACCTTTTCAGGTAATAATGTATGCAATACTAATGGTAGTAACTGCTATAACAAAATCTATAAATCGTGACTTTTCAATTCATGTAACCTACAATGATTTAATTTATCACATGTTGAGATGTTACATTAATACCCATTAGGTACCTTTACATGCTTTAAAATTCAATTTAATGTATCTTTATCACAATTTTCCATTGAAAAACATTCTAGAGCATAATTTTCATTCTTTTCTGGCCAGAGATCAGGATTTATGTTCATTTTTGTAATTCCTTTCGAGCATTGAGATAGTCCATCGATTCTCTATTCTCATTAAGAAATTCTAAAACCAAATTTTCACAAAACTTCTTCTTAATACACATAACATCAATATTTTTCCCCAATAAATTAAATTCCCAATATGGATGTTTAAAGAATATACCAAATTTCTTCCATTGTTGTGTTCTAATTTCACTTGTTGATGCACTATTTAATCAATTCCCACTATCATTCAAAGGTCACACGTTCCCAAATTTTTCTTCAACACTTAAATGTTATGACAATATTTCAGAACCTATCCTCAAATTTGAAGCTATTCTATGATCAATAGAACCCTTGAATTTTGAATTATTCAACTAAAATCTATGAGATATATTCAGTGATCTTAGATGAAACAAGAAGAACAATTTTTTACTATGAGTTATTAGTTCCAACTAAAAATCAATGTTACAAAAAGGAAAATAGAAAACTGTGTAAGTATTCAAACCATCTAAATTTCCATGTCCAGAGAAGTTACTAATGGTCTATATTAGAGAATCATTCATTTTGAACATTGTTCTAGATGATGCATCATATATATAAACTCTGTTGCTCCAAAACTCATATGATTATTCAATTAGAAGCTGTAATTATATATTAATATCATTTCTAAGAATTTTTTCCCAGTACGATCTTTGAAATGATAAAAGATGTTTGTTTCAAACACATCCACAAAGGTGTATTGTAGGGGATCAAAATAACCATCCAAATGCTATAACATGTGCGGACTGTCCCAAATGGGTTGAATCCATCAGCATCTAATACCAGTCACATATTCCAAGGACCAGAAGAGAAATCTATATGTGACAAAGAAATTTTCTTCCATGATTGTGAATATCTAGGATGTTTCATTAACCCATAATTTTTATTATCTATAGAATTATACATTATGATCTTAGTGGTTTTTGATAACCTAAATAATATTTTTAATTAACAAGTTAATGGAAATTAATGAAATATATTTGAAGGTTTTCCATTGATTCTTCTTCATAGTAGATGCTGATTCAGACTTCCAACATCACCCATTGACTATCATCTAGAAGAGGAATACTTTATGAAATATTGTATGCCTGAATCCTCTCTCTATTAGTATATACAACCATTGGGACCAGTATGTATTTTTGTATTCTTTAGACCAAGATTGTTCACCACTTTTTCTGTATCATAAAATGACTCATGCATCTTAGTTTCAATAAATTCATCATTCAAAAATGAAAATATCATGAAATTTTTTATTTTTAATTCCACATAAGAATTTCATATAGTAAAACATCATCAGAAAAGAACATTTTGAATATTTCAAAAATCCACCATATATCTCTTGATTCCAATCTTGAACTAAACCATGAAATAGAATTTCCTTCTTGTTTAAGTCCTATATTACATTGATAATCAATAATAGGATCCAATTTTATGTTATAATTTTGATATGGTTTTCCTATAGTCCCAAAAATATCACTTCTCATGTTTCTATCTGTAGTTCCCTAAACTGGTTGTTATGATATGTTTTTGATGCTGATGTTGTTGTCTTACAATGCCTAATGAATCATTTATAAAGTTTTTTATTTCATTTTTCATTTTAGATGAATTTGGGAGCTCATTCCTTCAATTGAAATTAGTACTCAATCTTTCTATAATGTTCGATTCTTCGTGCTATGTCCAACACAAATATTAAACAGGGAATGCTTCAATTTAAAGTGTTCATAAACTTGATATCTCTTCAACCATCATTTAAATTTATATTTAGTACATATACATCCTATTACCCCACCAATAGATTGATTGGAAGATGAAAAATATAAAAACTCTTCCAAACCTTTATCATACTAAGGTGTTTTCCCCAGTAATGTGATCCATTTTTATTTATATATATCACAATGTGGAAACAATTTATTAAATAAATTAAAACACATAAGTACTAAAAAGTAGGAAAAGAAAACAATGGATGTGAAAAAAACACATCCTATGTAGTTATAAAAAGAGTCATATAAGTAATAAAGAAGTTAATATAAGAAAAGGAAATCAATCAAGAATAGTATTATATAAATAGATTCAAGGGAAAAATAAGACAATAATTTAAAAACATGCAACATTACATCAAAAAATCGTACCCTCATGGGATCACAAGTCTCCTTGGATGTAATTATAGTCACTCAAGGCTCAAGAGGGTCTCACACATTTATAAAAAAATCATAATGTTTCAACTGAGATTTCATAAAGAGCTTCAAAAGTCAAGACATTTTCACACCATTTGAAAACTACATTTCCAATGTTATTGGAAAATCATTTATCACACCACATATTGATTTCCAATTTATAAATCTAGATTTTTACATAATATCACATTTGTAGCAAAGAGGCCCCTATTTAAAGAAAGTCAACTATTTTCAAGAACATATTTTAAAAGACCAATGTTTCACACATTAAAAAAAATCCATCGTGAGACTTATGGTCTCAGTAAAATTTAAAAACAGATTAAATTCCAACTAAAATAAATTAATAAAAAATTATTTGAAAATACATGGCACACATTTTGAAGGATAAAATGGTATCAAACACCCATTTAAATAATAAATTACCATTATAAAAGCCATTGGGAATTTTAAAAACCACATAGTATATGATAGTTAATGAATAAGGATCATCCCTTTTTGTGGTAATACAATACATGAATGGAAATTTTGAACCGTAAGATATATATGATATATATACTATTTATATATTATATTAATTTTATAATGACATTATAACATTTATATTATGTTTATATAATTTTCATTTATATTGGTAAATATATATAATAGGTATTTAATTAATAACGAATAATAAGTGTGAGAGTTTCTATATCATATTCAAAAATAACTCGTAACCAAATAACCAATAATAAAACTAACATAGGATAACAATAATATACTATAATACCCAAATAAGGAAGAACACCTTTAGCCATTACCCTATCAAAAACATTGCACATTACCAATTTAAAAAAATGTATATTTTAAAATAATTCCTTAGAATCAAAAAAAATATGGAAGAAACTCTATTTTTTAAAATTTAATTGCCAATTAATATTAATAAAATAAAAATAATAATTATTTAAAAATATAAATTTCTGACCATAAATTTCATTCTCTTTTATATGATGTATAAAATAATTATTTACACAGAAATGTGGTTAATGTATCATAAGATTTTATATGGATTCCATAAATTAGATTTACTACATTATATTTAAAAAAACATGTAGTTAATATTACTCTATGAATACACTGCGCAAAAAAATCATTAGAACATTAGTTTATATGCACTGAAATATTTAAATAATTAATTTCAGTCTCAAATTATTAGTCTCCCTAAATATAATTTAAGGAAAAAATTGTTTTAAAATCATAAATCTATAGTCTAATTAATAAAATACTAAGATAGACACCATGAAATCCGTTAATGAATTAAATGTAAATAAGAAAGTGAAAAAAGAATAAATCAATCTTCTTGAATTCAATTTAAAAAAATATGATTATATGAAGAATTATAAAAAAATCCCTATTAAATAATATCATATGAAGTATTCTAATAAAATAAAAAAAATGAACACATCTATGGAAACACACAGAAAATATTTATTTTCCACCCAGTTATAAAACTCACCCAAATATAAACCTCTACCCATTTCAAAATACCCCTATTACTTTTAGAAAAAAACTCTATATGATTACTCGCTAAAATAAATAAGCATTAAAACATATGTTTGAAGTGCCCAGATCAGTGTGAATCACTGAGAGGGGGAGGGGTGAATTAGTGATCCCTTAAAAATTTTACTAATTGATTCTTTATCAATTAAACCTCTATGGCTGGTTAAAGCCTCGATCCACTCTTCTTGTATCTCTCAACCTTTCCCGGATAATGCAGTAAATGAAAAGGCACAGGACACAAGGATTTACAAGGTTCGGCACCAAAGGCCTACATCCTTGCCATGCTCTCCCAGCATGGATTCTCCCATTATAACTTGTTAGAATTACAATGGTCGATACAGCTTCCCACCGTATCTCTCCTGAGTCCCATAGGAGGGTCTTTATACTGCGTCCCACAGTGTTACCAGAGTCCCACTGGCCTGCTCCAGAATCCCACTGGAGACTTCCTCCACCCTGAGTCTCACAGGGGTCTTCTCCTGGCTGCTCGAGTCGCACGAGTAGCTCTTCTTCACTTTAAGTTCTTCAAGTAACTTCAGCAGCCTAGGATAAAGGCTGCTGGCCTTGCTCTTCTCTTCTAATCACTTGTGGTTGATCAGGGCTTCTCGTCTAGCTCAGGCTTTATATCCTTCTTCAGGATGACCTGGCTTCACTCTTCAAGAATCTTCAATAGCCTCTGAAAAGGTCTATTGGTCTTGCTCAAATCTTCTGATCACTTCTGTTGATCAGGCTCTTCTCAATCTACTGCAAACTCAGACAAACAATATCTTTCACTTCAGTCTGGCTCAGTCTCAACTCAATTCAACTTCATGCACTGAGTGCATGGCAGCTCTTCATCCTCATGCACTGATTGCATGGCCTTCTCAAATTCTTCAAGATCTTCTGGTCTTGGATTACTCAGATGCACACCACTGATTTAGCACTGTTCACGTGTGCACGTGCATGCATGCATGCATGCACTCCCCTTTCCTCTCCTTGGTGCAGTAGACCCACAAAGGGTGTAGTCACTTTAAGCACACACCTTCTTCTCACTAAACTTCACACACTTTATTCTCTTTTGATTACACACATAAATGTGTGTTATACACTAGTGTGGATGTCCTCCCTTTTCTTCTTCTAAGTGTTTACACACTTCTTAGTGCACACACCTAGGTTCGGCCAACTTCTCTTTGCACACAAAACTTCTTCACTTTGGCACACACTTGAGCTTGGCCTTCACACTTCTTGTTGCACACCCTTAAATGGCCGTAGGGTGTTCCTCTTCAATTTTCACACACACACACACTCAAATGAGGTGTGGTCTTCACTTCACCCACACAAGGCTTGCAAGTCTCGGCCTTCACTTGAATTGCACACACACAAATGTGGTGGCATTCCACTCCTCCTTGCACACACCCAAAACTCTCGGCCTTCTTTGTTCTTGTTTGCACATACACCCAAAGGCTACGGCCTTCTCTTGTTCACCTAGCACACAAGGCACAATGTCCTCGGGTCTTCTTCTTTGCACACACAAAACCGTAGGGTCCTCTTACTCCATTTGCACACACACACTAGGTATGCACTCTACCTTCAAAATAGGCACGCAAAGGGGTGCGGCCTTCCTCTCTTCACAGCTTCTGTTGTGCAAGCACAAGGCACAAATGACCTCGGCCGTGGGCGCGCAAGTGCAAGGGGGCACTTGGCCGTGAAAGCGCCTACCGTGTAGGGGGCGCGGTGCACAGAGGGGGCGCGCAAGTTGGCGCTGCCCTTCCTCCTTCCTGTCGCGCAAAGGATAGCGCACAGGGGACTCCTCCTCCTCCTTTTTCTTGTCGCTCAAAGAAGTAGCGCGCAAGGAACTCAAGCAAAGCCAAAAATGGCTTCGGGCTGCTGCCGCGCAAGTGGTGCGCGCAGGACAGATCTTCGCGAGGCAGAGAGCACTCACAGGACTTCTGTTCTTCAACAAAGATTCAGCAAGATTCTCTGTGCTTCGGGCTCTCCTTTCATAGGCAGAGGAATCCTCAAAACATCCGCGGGATACAATCTTTGAATCCCCAAAGTTTTCGGGTATTTCAAGATTCTGTGAATCTTGTTTTTCTTTTTATTTCACGCGGGTTCTTTCATTTTTCTTTCCTCCTCGTGCATGCGATTTATAACGCATGCACGGCCTCTGTTTAAACCCAATCCATGCAAAGGCACGAACCCACACAAGGCCTCGCACCTTCGGTTTGCTTCGGCCTTCTTCGAAATTTTCCATACGTTGCATGCATGTATAATTTTATACATGAATCTGTTCAGTGTGGCCAGACGAACTCCATGGACGTCTTAGATCCTTCAGAGGTGGCCAGGAACTCGAAAACCGGCCTCGGGTAGCCTCTGGTTCATCGGCGGCTTCGCGGGTGCCTCGGTCGAGCTCGAGGTAGAAGATGGACGGGGAGCCGTCGGATCGAAGATTTGAAAAACATCGGACGACCGGATAGATCATGGCGCGCGACAGATGAATCGTGCGGTGCAGATCAAGCGCGAGATCGCTCGGACGGCCTGGATTCACTCCGGGTGAATTTTGCGCGTCCCACATCGAAACCTCTCGCGGTTTTCACGCGGCTTATTACCCTGGCGCCGCCTCAACCCCGCAATTAAATCTTCTCCCCTCTCGGTGCCGCCCCGCACCGAGTTCTCCCTGCGGGCACGCTCTGCGCCCACTCATGCTCCCTGCGGGCGCGCACCTAGCGCCCACTATGCATCCTCCGGGTGCGCGGGTTTCACCACCGCGTGCCCTCGGGGGCTTATACACGCCCCCCTGCCGCTCGAGCTGGCCACATGGGATCCCCCCTTGGGCATGGCGCCTTAGGCCCACATGTGCCTTGGGGGTTGAACCCTTAAGGATGGCTTGAGATGGCTAATTTTTTGCAAGTAAATAGAACAAGTACTTTGTTAAAAACAAAGTAACCAAGTTCAAATGCCATTCCTTCTTCTAAGCCATTCTTTCCATTTCTTCTTATTCTTCTTAAGAATTCCTCCATTTCTTCTCCTCACATGATCTTCACTTAGGATATGGAATTCAAAAGGTTCACCATCAACCGAAGCTCCTGAATCAAATAATTCTTCAATGTTATTCAATGATCCAATTAGAGGTCAAGTTGGATCACATTCACATTGTCATGCACTAAGAATTAGTACATGGTCTTCTGTAATCCACTTCATCCACTTAGAACTTATGGATGGATCACTTTCAACTCCTCATGCATTGTCACTACAATGCATGGTCTTCTAATCATGTTGTGACTTTGTATCATCTTGATACAAGTTCTTAGAACTTATAGAGCAGCTCAACAATCGTCAGATATTGCTAGAGAATGTTTCAACCACATCTTCTATGCCACTTAGTGAATCTCTTAAGTGACATGTCTCTAAGTACCATGGCCATTCTCCTTCATCACCAACACCATCACAACCTTTGGCATTCACATCTTGACAATTCTTGACATCCATTCATTCTAAGACAACAACATGTCTCATTGACAACAAATGCAACACAGTGCACTTCAATCTCCCCCTTTGTATTTGTTGTCAATACACCACTTCAGCACATATGAATGGGTCAATATGTGTGCCAATATTTTCTCCCCCTTATTGGCAATCAAATTCAAAGGTGTGGTGTGGTTCACTTTCAAAAATATCTTCCTCCCTTTAAATAGTATCTTATTGAAAATCACTAAGAGAGGGATGATGCCACATGTTCTTCTTTAGCAAAGAACCTTTAGTAAATCAACTCTAAGTCTACTTGGGCTAACCCGGTGTAGAAAACAAGAGTGATGTAACCAAGGAATTCAAAGATGTCCATAATTCTCTACACATGTGAGATCATGCTTGGGGGTTTGAAAGTTTTCAGATATAACAATGAATTGCTAAATCCTGCACATACTTCAGAAAACTCATTAGAAAGTTCAGTGCAATGATAAAGCTCCCCCTTTCATCCATTTATCTTCAATCCATACTCCCCCTTAATTGACAAGATAAACTCAATTAAGAAACAAGGGATGAAAGTACGATTGGAATACCTTCACTTTTCTCAAGATGGTATTAATCTAAGAATGCCATCTTCTTCAGATTGGCTCCCCCTCAAGGGGTGCACTCCATTCTTTCCAAACCATCCTCTAGTTGAGAATGATCATCATCTTCAATTCCCTGTAATGTTAGAACATGTAAATGCAAGTGATTAGGGAATAAGATGGAACCTCCTTGGTTCATCAATGTGAACAACAAGGTTGAGAAGATTCTCTCAACCGAGATGTCCCATTTTCACCATTCTTCACACTTGCACATTTTATCTTCAATGATGTTGGTGCTGGTGTGGATCTCAATACATCTTCATGTGAAATATTCTTCTTCCCTCTTGCCTTAGCAATTGCCAGAACTTTATCTTCAGCTCTTTTCAGATCTTTGGAAAGTTGCAACTGATTTGGCCATATGACTAGTAAGTCACTTGGAAGTGTGGCCTCAGTTTTGGATATTCCACATGGTTCCTTTGATTCTGTCAAGCTACCTCTCTTAGGCAACTTGTTTTCAATCAATCCCTTCTGCTTCTTTTGGATTGATTGTCTGTTTGAGTTTAGTTGGCTTCTATTGATTTCCATGGCTTCTTTACAAAGATCCATGATATGTCCTTTCTTTCCACAGTAGAAGCATGTCTTCTTGGTGGTCCTTCTAGATGACTCACCCTTCTTGGATTTAGACTCCAAGGACTTCTCTTCCTTTTTCAACATCTTCTTGGGAGCTTCTTCCACTTTCTTATGATTGCTTCCCAAGGATTCTTTCTGAGCCAGGTTCTGTGATCTTTTCTTCTTTCCATCTTTGGATATAGTTGGAGATTGACATGTATCATTCTTTTGACCACTTTTGCAACCATCCCAGATGTTGTCAAGTAATCCAAATCTGTTAGCAGTAAACAGATGTCTCTGGACCTGTGAATGTTGCTTATTTCCTTCTGGCTTGCTCCCCCTAGGCATGGGCTTCCTCTGTGCTTTGGCATTCAGTGGATTGTACCAACAATCCTTTGCACAATGCCCATACTTGTTACAACACCAGCATTGTCCCACGAATCTTGACCTCTTCAGTCCTTCTGATTATAGGGTACTTTTCTTGACCTGTTGTGCTGTTTCAGGAGAGCTCTGCTTCTTTACTGTCTTCATCCATATTTGTTTGGAATTATTCTTCCATCCTGCACTTTTTGTGGAAACACATTTAGAAGCATCAGTACAAGATGGTATGGATGGTACCTTCTTTCTAGAAGATGTTGCACTTTTATTAGAGGATGTCTTTCTCTTAGAATCATCCTGCTCAAAGCATACTTGAGTAGCAACATGTCTTCTTTCAGCTGACTGGGAGGCTTCAGCTTTGGGTGATTGCAGATTTTTCAATATCACCTCTAGTTCTAAGCATTTCATATTGAGGGAGTTCTTCTCATCCTCAACAGTTCTTAGCCTACCTTCCCAATTTTCTTTCAACTGTTCTAGTTGGTCTTCATGCACCTTCTTCATTTCCTGTAATGAATTGTCAAGCTCCTTTACCCTGTTTACTTTGTCTTCAAGTTGAGCATCTCTGACATTCATTGAAACTTTGTGCCTCTTTTCCAGTGCATGGAAAACATCTCTGACCATTATTTTAAAGAAATCTTTCTCAGAAAGGCTCCTTTGCAATTCTTCAGCAGTGTCTTCATATCTTTCATTGCAAAGGGATACTGTTTCATCTTTGGCATTTACCAGCTTTCTGAGAGTGTTGGTTATGCCAACCCTTTTTGCCAATTGGACTTCCAGAGAATTGGCTTCATCTTCTAGCTGTAATTTTTCTTCTTGAAGATCAAGGAGGCCTGTAGCTATACACATTGCAACTTCCTTGGGGACTCTCTTCTGAAGATATTTGATTGAATTTAGAAGATCATTGTTTCTTCCATCTTCATCATAGCTAGAGCAGGCTTCATCAGAAGAATGATAAAAGGAATTGTCATCTGATGTGACTTTCACATTTCTTTCCATAGAAGGAGTTTCTCTGATTGCACCAGCCTTCTTCTTCATCTTCTTTGCCTGTTTCTTCATTCTGTTTTTCAGAGTCTTGGCAGATATCTCCATTTGAGGCTGTTCTTTCATTTCCTCAAATCTGCACTCCATGTAGACTCTCTTGGATCTTTTAGAGGAAACCTCCCTCTGATACCAATTAAAGTGCCCAGATCAGTGTGAATCACTGAGAGGGGGAGGGGGTGAATCAGTGATCCCTTAAAACTTTTACTAATTGATTCTTTATCAATTAAACCTCTATGGCTGGTTAAAGCCTCGATCCACTCTTCTTGTATCTCTCAACCTTTCCCGGATAATGCAGTAAATGAAAAGGCACAGGACACAAGGATTTACAAGGTTCGGCACCAAAGGCCTACATCCTTGCCATGCTCTCCCAGCATGGATTCTCCCATTATAACTTGTTATAATTACAATGGTCGATACAGCTTCCCACCGTATCTCTCCTGAGTCCCACAGGAGGGTCTTTATACTGTGTCCCATAGTGTTACCAGAGTCCCACTGGCCTGCTCCAGAATCCCACTGGAGACTTCCTCCACCCTGAGTCTCACAGGGGTCTTCTCCTGGCTGCTCGAGTCGCACGAGTAGCTCTTATTCACTTTAAGTTCTTCAAGTAACTTCAGCAGCCTGGGATAAAGGTTGCTGGCCTTGCTCTTCTCTTCTGATCACTTGTGGTTGATCAGGGCTTCTCGTCTAGCTCAGGCTTTATCTCCTTCTTCAGGATGACCTGGCTTCACTCTTCAAGAATCTTCAATAGCCTCTGAAAAGGTCTATTGGTCTTGCTAAAATCTTCTGATCACTTCTGTTGATCAGGCTCTTCTCAATCTACTGCAAACTCAGACAAACAATATCTTTCACTTCAGTCTGGCTCAGTCTCAACTCAATTCAACTTCATGCACTGAGTGCATGGCAGCTCTTCATCCTCATGCACTGATTGCATGGCCTTCTCAAATTCTTCAAGATCTTCTGGTCTTAGATTACTCAGATGCACACCACTGATTTAGCACTGTTCACGTGTGCACGTGCATGCATGCATGCATGCACTCCCCTTTCCTCTTCTTGGTGCAGTAGACCCACAAAGGGTGTAGTCACTTTAAGCACACACCTTCTTCTCACTAAACTTCACACACTTTATTCTCTTTTGATTACACACATAAATGTGTGTTATACACTAGTGTGGATGTCCTCCCTTTTCTTCTTCTAAGTGTTTACACACTTCTTAGTGCACACACCTAGGTTCGGCCAACTTCTCTTTGCACACAAAACTTCTTCACTTTGGCACACACTTGAGCTTGGCCTTCACACTTCTTGTTGCACACCCTTAAATGGCCGTAGGGTGTTCCTCTTCAATTTTCACACACACACACACTCAAATGAGGTGTGGTCTTCACTTCACCCACACAAGGCTTGCAAGTCTCGGCCTTCACTTGAATTGCACAAACACAAATGTGGTGGCCTTCCACTCCTCCTTGCACACACCCAAAACTCTCGGCCTTCTTTGTTCTTGTTTGCACATACACCCAAAGGCTATGGCCTTCTCTTGTTCACCTAGCACACAAGGCACAATGTCCTCGGGTCTTCTTCTTTGCACACACAAAACCGTAGGGTCCTCTTACTCCATTTGCACACACACACTAGGTATGCACTCCACCTTCAAAATAGGCACGCAAAGGGGTGCAGCCTTCCTCTCTTCACAGCTTCTGTCGCGCAAGCACAAGGCACAAAGGACCTCGGCCGTGGGCGCGCAAGTGCAAGGGTGCACTTTGCCGTGAAAGCGCCTACCGTGCAGGGGGCGCGGTGCACAGAGGGGGCGCGCAAGTTGGCGCTGCCCTTCCTCCTTCCTGTCGCGCAAAGGATAGCGCACAGGGGAATCCTCCTCCTCCTTTTTCTTGTCGCGCAAAGAAGTAGCGCGCAAGGAACTCAAGCAAAGCCAAAAATGGCTTCGGGCTGCTGCCGCGCAAGTGGTGCGCGCAGGGAAGATCTTCGCGAGGCAGAGAGCACTCACGGGACTTCTGTTCTTCAACAAAGATTCAGCAAGCTTCTCTGTGCTTCGGGCTCTCCTTTCATAGGCAGAGGAATCCTCAAAACATCCGCGGGATACAATCTTTGAATCCCCGAAGTTTTCGGGTATTTCAAGATTCTGTGAATCTTGTTTTTCTTTTTATTTCACGCGGGTTCTTTCATTTTTCTTTCCTCCTCGTGCATGCGATTTATAACGCATGCACGGCCTCTGTTTAAACCCAATCCATGCAAAGGCACGAACCCACACAAGGCCTCGCACCTTCGGTTTGCTTCGGCCTTCTTCGAAATTTTCCATACGTTGCATGCATGTATAATTTTATACATGAATCTGTTCAGTGTGGCCAGACGAACTCCATGGACGTCTTAGATCCTTCAGAGGTGGCCGGGAACTCGAAAACCGGCCTCGGGTAGCCTCTGGTTCATCGGCGGCTTCGCGGGTGCCTCGGTCGAGCTCGAGGTAGAAGATGGACGGGGAGCCGTCGGATCGAAGATTTGAAATACATCGGACGGCCGGATAGATCGCGGCGCGCGGCAGATGAATCGTGCGGTGCAGATCAAGCGCGAGATCGCTCGGACGGCCTGGATTCACTCCGGGTGAATTTTGCGCGTCCCACATCGAAACCTCTCGCGGTTTTCACGCGGCTTATTACCCTGGCGCCGCCTCAACCCCGCAATTGAATCTTCTCCCCTCTCAGTGCCGCCCCGCACCGAGTTCTCCCTGAGGGCACGCTCTGCGCCCACTCATGCTCCCTGCGGGCGCGCACCTAGCGCCCACTATGCATCCTCCGGGTGCGCGGGTTTCACCACCGCGTGCCCTCGGGGGCTTATACACGGCCCCTGCCGCTCGAGCTGGCCACATGGGATCCCTCCTTGGGCGTGGCGCCTTAGGCCCACATGTGCCTTGGGGGTTGAACCCTTAAGGATGGCTTGATATGGCTAATTTTTTGCAAGTAAATAGAACAAGTACTTTGTTAAAAACAAAGTAACCAAGTTCAAATGCCATTCCTTCTTTTAAGCCATTCTTTCCATTTCTTCTTATTCTTCTTAAGAATTCCTCCATTTCTTCTCCTCACATGATCTTCACTTAGGATATGGAATTCAAAAGGTTCACCATCAACCGAAGCTCCTGAATCAAATAATTCTTCAATGTTCTTCAATGATCCAATTAGAGGTCAAGTTGGATCACATTCACATTGTCATGCACTAAGAATTAGTACATGATCTTCTGTAATCCACTTCATCCACTTAGAACTTATGGATGGATCACTTTCAACTCCTCATGCATTGTCACTACAATGCATGGTCTTCTAATCATGTTGTGACTTTGTATCATCTTGATACAAGTTCTTAGAACTTATAGAGCAGCTCAACAATCGTCAGATATTGCTAGAGAATGTTTCAACCACATCTTCTATGCCACTTAGTGAATCTCCTAAGTGACATGTCTCTAAGTACCATGGCCATTCTCCTTCATCACCAACACCATCACAACCTTTGGCATTCACATCTTGACAATTCTTGACATCCATTCATTCTAAGACAACAACATGTCTCATTGACAACAAATGCAACACAGTGCACTTCAATGTTCTATTTAAAAAGGAAAAAATGAAATATATACAAAAAAATAAATCATAAATCCCATAAAATCTATAGGGATACAACTATGTGGAATTCATTATAGAAAATGCCTGATGTCACATTTTTCATATAATTAAGACACATAAACAATTATATGAATCTAAAACATAAAGATTACCCTTATACATTGTGACCTAAGAGATGTATACAAGTAGGTGACTTCACAATCGAGCCAATAATCAACCGTTTCTACATAGAAAACTAGAATACACATCATTATAGCTTCATAGGAGTCAGTAGAAGTAAGAAAAATTAGAGGGAGGGAAAGGTAAGAAGGGAGTAGGAGAAAAATACAATTCAGGGCATCATTACCACCAAGTTAAAGAATCGAGGGGATTAGGATTGACTATAACTCTCGAGTGGGATCTAGAGAGGGATACATATCAAGTGAGGGAGAGTGATTGGGCTCAGGTGATGGGTCAGGTGAGGGAATGGGTGGGGGTGACAGGTTGGGGGTGTTGACCACAACACCATCGAGGGCTCAGGAGGTTCGAACATAGAGGGATCAAGAGATACTCGAGTATCAGAAAGGGGGAACCACAATGGTATTAGGGATTATGGTTGGGGTGAATGGGGGAGAATAATGGGAGTCTGGGGATAAGGATGTATCACAGTGGATAAGAATATTTTTTTTATTAAAAATATCATCTCTACCTATGATTTTTAAATAACCTATAGGACATCATTTAATTTTTTTTAGTATCGGTTTCATAAACCGCTATTAACAAACATATATACAAATTGATTTTGTTTTATTGAGATACTTATAATAGAAATGTATATTTCCACTTTGTAAATAGAGTAATTCCATTATCAAAATAATATAAAATTTTACTGGAAAGTGAATAATATGATTTTTAAGAAACACATTCCCAAAAACTTCTATCTCGTATGAGTAATATAATTAAGATGAAAAAAATCTTATAAACATAATATTTATTTTATAATTTAATATTTATAGATCATGGAATTGATTTTATGAATGTGTAAAAAAATTAATACATAAATAAGTGTGTATAAATAGAATAAAAGAAGGAATTTTTAGTTCTGAGTGGATGATGAGTGCGCCTTTCATAACGTCATTTCAATGACCCACATTAGTAGTTTTTATTTCAAATGATTTCCTATTATCCATTTTCCTTGGATTTTTAAAACTTAATTCATTTAAATTATATAGTCCCACAACCTCTTGGAATCACCACCTAGTCCCTCACATTTCATCTTATAGAATATAATAATTTATCTAATGCATTAGAGTGATATAGAAATATAGGACCACCCATCACATAATAAAAAACCATTCATATTTTTTCTACATAAACATGAAAGAATTAATAATTCCATGATGTATTCATCATCCAATTATAAAAAATAGGTATCATAAAAATTTCAACAAGAAATTATCATTATCCACAAAGGGGAAGAAGGTGGATGGTATCATTAGATAATATACACAATGAATCATTATAAACATTAAAGTAGGTTGACATAGATGAAAAAAAATTTCAAGATAATTATTAACATGTTTATAAAATCATGGTAAGTATCATTTATTTTATTTTTAAATTATATTATATTATGAAATTATTTGTAAAAAAATTTATGAGAAATAATTGATAACTAAATTAAAAATTATTTAGAATCCATTAAAATTTTTGAATGAATATTTTTAAGGAAACATAACAAAAATGTTAAGATGATGCAACTATATAGAAGACTTTAAAAATTATTCCTTTCAAGAAATTTTAATGAAAGAAACATTTAGTGACTAAGAATATTTAAAAATGATTCCTTAAATAGCATGGTAAATATAGAAAAATGAAATAGAAATTATAATTAATAATTCATAGAATTTTGCAAAATAAAATCCATTAAACAATAGAGAGAATATGGATATGGGGGAGAAATATTCCTCCTTGAAAACAAAAGATAATATTGTCTCTAGTAACAATCATGTTTTCTGATTAATTATAAACTGATGATTGGTGAAATGACATGACTATATGTAAAAATAATAATTAAACCATATAGAAAAAATAAATGTTGTATTATATAGAAATTATACAAAATATCCATAAATGGAAATATAGTAAATTAAAATGTTTATTTCAAAGTGATATTAGAAGGGAAACCATTAACATAGACTTCCCCATGGTAAGACATGCAATAAAATAATGTATAAAAAATTTAGGTTAATGATTCATTTATAAAAGAACCATTTTCATATTTATAGCATTAATATATTATTCTATAGTTGACGAATATTAATTTATTATTGTTAAGTTAAATTATTGGGTGTAAATTGATATATTTTTAATACATGCTTAGGTTTTGGAGGATCTGTTCCATTCTCCTCGATCATGGGTGAATCAAACCTTAAATTTTCAAGAGGTTGTATTTTATGTTTTTTATTTCCGTCATAATTTTATAGAATATATGTATATAGTTGTTAATTAATTCTGGAAAAACTCATTTTTTTTATTTTTGAATTTAAAAAAAATGAATTTATTGGTGAGTATACATTGGAATATTTCAATTCCATAATTATGAAAACTTGATAAATTAACATTAATTACATTATATTTATTTTATTCAATATTTTACTAGTCACTCATGATTTAAACATTATAAAATTTTACACAGGGGTGTTAAATTTACTCAAAAAAGAATATGTTATAAAAATTTAATGATTAAGTATGTGTTATTATAAAGTATTAATATTGATTTTATAGAATAGTAATGATTTTAAAAATAATTTTTTAAATTTTAAATTATATTTAAGAAGAGATTGATGAATAAGAAAATTAAGAATGATTCATTAGAGGATCAAATTTAAATTGAGGATTTGGATCATCACATGTAGATCTTCTATAAAATAATGGACTTGGGCTTCATTGTTTTGACTAGAGAATCATATTCATTGGATGTTCATGTAAGGAATATAATCTGAGTGGTTATTCAAGTTAAAATCAAATGGATGTTTTGGTTTTATGTGTGTATATAAGGGATCCTTTTATAGGTGGTAAGGGTGTGAATTTTGGTAAATACACATTCCTTAATATAAAAGGAATATGATTTTCATGGAAGATGAATTGAAAATAGAAATATAATTTAAATGTGTGGATGATAGGTAAAAACATACCTCATCTACAAATTTAGTGATATTGTTTTTTGATGTTTTAGGTATTCAACCCCTAATTAAACTATTTTACCACATTTTACCCTTTTCCATATAAACTATCTTTTACCATGGTTACTTATTTTTACTCAAGGGATAAAAATCTAACCCACTAACTTAATTAGACATGGTGATTCCTAATTTGGAATCCAATTACACTTAATCTATTTTTAAATATGATAAATTTACCTTTTAAAAGAAAATATAAAACATATAAAAACTGTTTTATAGATATATTACTTTCTATTTTTTTTAAATAATTTAATTATAATTAAAAAACAATGTGTAAAAATATTCTATCATTTCACTGAAACATTATATTTTATTAGAATTATCTTTTTAAAGTGATCAATTTATATATTAAAATTAATATACATAACACTTTTAAAAAACTAATTATTTAAATAAATCTCCTTTTAGCATTCAATGATTTTAATAATATCCCATTAAAATAATTTAGGTATCATATATCTATTAAATTTTGTCAATCCATGATAAATAAAATATTTCATTGAATATTATAAAAATAAAAAAATATTAAAAATCATAATATGTAATGAATAAATGTATATAATTTAATTATTATCATATGTACTTCGTCACTAAATTATTTATTATATGTGAACCAAATTATTTTGGATTTATTAAAAAAATGTTTAGAACATTAAGAAACCTGTTTGATAATATTACATTCAATAAAAATATATCCAATGACCATATATCAAATAATAAATTCCAACAACCATATATATAATTATTATATTATATTCCAATATATTATCATTGATACATTAAAAAAATGAATTTATATTTTTCTTATTTATTTCTCTCTCTAATTGTGTATTATATTTTTAATGTTTTACCTTTCTACAAAGTTATATATAGGTGTATAATCATCTTTGAAAAACACAACTATAATAATTCCATGTTCGCAGTACTTTTATTAACATATTATATTATTCCACTCATATTTTTCTAAATTATTTTTCATATTAATTTGTCTTAATATATTACCATTTTTCTATCATTTCAAAATTTATGTAAATAAAATATATCTCAGTTTAAAAGAAATTTTTTTCATATATCACAGGATATCAAACACCAATGATTTATATAATGTGAAATACATACTATAATAATCAAGTGTGATATATTAATCTAATAAAATTGATTTTTAGGAATTGTTACATATTCATATCACATAGATATAACAGAAATGTGAATGTCTATAAATCCTTCAACAACCCATCTTCTAGGACCTTTAGAACCACCATCATCCCTCCGAAATGGAATATGTGCTCCCTTCCTTCAGGAAACTGATCTGGTGTATCACTTGAGTATATTTACTCATGTATGACCACAAAATAAATGTCCTCTAACTCACCCTACCTCATGCATTATAGAAGAAGAGGGTAACCACCATCAATCGTTGATTGGCCACTTTTTTATCATCCACTAATGATAATTAGAGCACATCCAACTAATATGATTTTTTCGCTATCAACTAATAAAATGACTTTATACTAAAGGAATATATTATCACATTTTCCTTTACTAATGTAATTATAATTTGGATGTCATACATTGTTAAGGACTCCAACTATTGCCTCTATGGGTGAATATTAACCAACACCTCTTATGGTCCACACATATTAATATCCACTTGTAGAAAATGTTATAGCTCCATGTACTCTAGGATAACAGT
This sequence comes from Viscum album, assembly GCA_963277665.1. Lineage (NCBI taxonomy): Eukaryota > Viridiplantae > Streptophyta > Magnoliopsida > Santalales > Viscaceae > Viscum > Viscum album. The sequence continues at coordinate 338,725,746 of OY728140.1, forward strand.
ATCACCATTAAATATAAATCATGTAATATGTAATTATAATCATAATATATCAACTAAATCAACCAATAAATCGCCACTGCCTAACTCTATACTCACACACAACCAGGCCTAGCTACATAGGAATAAAATATAATTACACTCTAAACTCGATCCCTTGGAAAAAGCAGAATTTAACAATTATAAATCTCCACTATAGCACCAAATATTCTCTAGGACATCACTTAAACCATAAAATGGACACCACATTTGAATAAGGTAATTTATTTTTGATTCAATCCCTAACATGTTCTCTTTAAATATTTGGTATTATCAAGTCAACAAGAGAAAAATCGTTACTACATAAATCATATTGTGTGGTTTCCAAGAACGAAACTCCTTGATATCCAATGATTATATTAAATATATACCATCCAAGACGATTTTCCTTAATAACGGTACCTCAAAATTACAAACCAGAATCATTGAGAGCATAACATAGAGTTAGTGATCTCATTGAAATTATATAATAGTCCTCAGATTATTATCATTCTCCATATATGAAATTGAATATAAAATGATTTCATAGATGAAGACCTATATGTAATATTATAAGAAGGGTTGAATGATCTAGATTATGAGGCCTATGAACATGTTTTTCGAATTAATCATGTTGAAGTGAATAAATAAAAAAATGTAATGTATATTGAGAAAAAATATTTTCTTCATGATATCCTCCATGTAAACATGATGAAATTGATAATTGTTCCTAAGATCATTAATCGAGAACTAGTTCACCCCTCATATATTCAAAGATGCATTTTATCCTTAAAAGATGGTGTTTGTGATTTATTGTCCACTAATTTGGGGTATGATTGTTGATATAAAGCATGATTTATTTCATTCTTGGAGAACAATACTAAATCCTCCAAGTGGGTCACATTGTGTCTAATTAAAAAATTCTATATAAGATTGTTCAGTAATATTTTCAATTCCCTAATCTCGGTAGGGTCCATCTAATATGCTATAGAAGAAACTATAGTGGTATAATGAAAAAAATAGAATCTTAATTCGATCTCTTAATGAGAGTGAAATTCATCTATATCGTATGGGAAGATGTCCATGCAGTCCTCTATGAATAAAACAATCTGATCATTTGAATCATCAATCATGCATATAGGTATCCTCTCTAAATGATTGGTGATCAATGATAATATCCAATTTATTTACCATGCTCTTCTAGACTGGTGGCCATTCTCTCCCATGAAGGAAATGATCAATCCATATGATTGACAATACACAACTCTTTGATGTTAGAATTTAATTTAGGTATTGATTAATGGTAGTTATTCTATAAGAAGGATGATGAGGTATGGATTCAACCAATCCATACATAGTCCCATATAAAACTATCTATTCTATAAGCATGATCACTTTATCCGTAAATCCCAGTGAGTATGCTTCCAGTGGGAGTCTCTAGATGTATAGGTCAATCTTGGGGATTTATTGGGATGTATTCCTATTTAAATAGGTTTATAGAGAAAAGGGATATAAAATGATAATATTTATTTGTATGTATATTAGTTTATATTATATATATAAATATAACATAAATCACATCTTCGGTAACCATTATTTGACCCTCCATAACATTTTTCCAGCCTGGTCTGGGGACAACAACTTCTTGTTCCATGCATGGACTTCATATGGGTGGCCACAGTGCTAGTGGATGGTAATGGATTCAACCTATATATCCTTCTACTGGTTAATCTCTAACATCTATATAATATACCCTTTATTGAGGACCAAACTATATACATTCGGGCGATCCCTGATCATTTCATTTCCTTTAGCCTGGTGGCCCATCTACTCCTAGTGTAACCTCTTCTATACACATGGTCAGGAAGTCATGTATCCTATGGCATTATAATTTAATTTTATAGTAGATACTATCTATTTCCTACCAAAATTCTCTATGTGACACCTATATTAATGATCCTCAAGTCTTAGAACCCACATGAATCTACCTTCAATGTCTTGACATTTGCACCCACCATCATATGACCATAACTATTGACTATTATCCCAAAAATGCATATATATTTAACTACATGATGCTCCATTTTTAAAATGAACTCAATTCAAAGACCATTCTCTAGGACCATAGTATTTTATTGCATATCAAGGGGAATTCCACTAACTAGAATCTCTTAATGAAGGTCACACATAAACATCTATACTCAATGGATATAATACAAATCAAATCAAAATTTTACATGATGAGGCCAGTAAATAATAATAAATACTATAAAACTGAAATGATGTATTTATGAAGATCCAATAAATCATGGGTTCATATATATCACAATTTAGTCATGTAAAACTCCTCATGAATGATTTTATCAATCTCTATCCATTGGGGAGTCCCCATGTAATGGGACAGGATGATAAAGGTCTACGATCAACTCATTACACCATGGAGAGGTATGTATGCTTGAATTTATTTTTGATTGGTGGTTTTTTAGATAATGGAGAACATTCAAATAACTATCTCATGTAAATCCTCTACAAAATGACATTTCAGTTCATTTTAATACCTATTTGGACACCAATAATGAATCCTTTAAAGGTCACTTATCCTTTGAACATCATAATACTAACACACTTGAATCATACACCACTAAAAATGTAGTGGGATGTACACCAGGTTATTTGTTGGATGGTCCTAACATTCCACTATGGGTGGAGAAATTTCTCTCCCCTTAACTAATAGGTTTATTTCATAGCTCGATCCTTGAATTGTTTCCTCATTGCATAGTAACGCAGTGGTTGGATACCCACTCGTTTCCACAAGAATTTGACGACACAACCTCAGGATCCTATATGTTTGTGTGGAATTATCCTATAATAGATAATATAGACATTGGTCATTAAACAATATATGAGTTTTTAACTCAAAAAATGACATAAAAATTAATAATTAAATCCTATACAATGCTTATAACATTTACCCATTCTCATAAAATGGTTCATTAGAGATATGATTTACAAATAACATATTTAATTCTTAATTAATTGATAATTATTCTATTACATCAATACTATATTCCCTATTCTGAAAGACTAACTAAAAATCACATGAAAACATTTCTATTAGTACCCAAACGAATCTATATAGACACCTAACTCTAAACACAGTCCCTAAGGAGGACCTTTTATGATATGAATCAAATATGACTTGTCCCATTTAGAACATACATAGGAAAGATGTTATTCAAGTGTTCCATCCCAATACCACCTATAATAGGATGATAAATAGTGAATGGAATCCACTAGGGAATATGAAACATGAAGTTATGCATTTGGATAAGTCATATATACCCAATAATTATCTCCACACATGATAACAAAAAATACTAAATAGTCAATAAAAATAAACCAAAATATTTATTTATTCTGATTACCATTAAGCTATAAAATGAGTAATTGTGAATAAAAAATAATTTAAAGGGGGAAAATATACTCCACAAATCCTAAAGAAAAAACATCATTGTGAAAAAATAGAAAATTTATTTATAAAATGAATCATCCATAAACACTAACATAATTCACTACTATAAAATATAAAAACCAATGGCCACTTTCTCCACCAATTTTGTGTTCATCAAGGTTATAACATGACAATCCATTTATTATATAATACTATAACATGTGAGAAAAATAATCATGAATGAGGTATTATAAAAAAACATAGATAGACCAACCAAAAAGCCAAATGAAATAAATAAAGGACAAAAAATATGAAAACTGATTAGGTGAAGGATGAACCACATAGGTAATAATATAAAAAGATCAAAACTAGGATATACTTTGAGATAGAGAACACAATACTCCTTGTCCCAGTTGAGTAAAACCTAACTGGCGAAAGGAATATTTCATCCTAACAATCCTCATGATCCATGCTATAAATATATACCATACCCATATTATATCTCTAATTATGGTGGGAGGAATCATTCCATTCCAAGACATGTGAAAGTCCAGGGATCCCCAAACCCCTCATGGGGGACCATCTCCCCATCAAAAATGGTTTTCAAATAAGGGAATAATTTACTACATAAAAACAGGACCAATATAAAGGACTTTTTCAAGTGCGGGGAGTTGAATAAACATCCATATCCAATCGATTTCATGTTAACGATTCTTTTAGAAAGGCATTTTTCTTAATTTCTACAACATGTAGTTCTACATGAACATACTCTGACATCACAAGCCCATGCTGCACTATCCCCTTAATGAAATGATACATGATTTCAATGTGATTCATCCATGGGTTATGGACTAAATTTTTTCTAAGATTTTAACACTTTAATTATTGTATTGGATTCCAATTTAAGACAAAACTTCAACTCCCATATATTCAAGTTGTTGCTTCATCCACAATAAATATGTATATGATTGAGTATCCACAATATATTCAACTTTTGTATTGATCACTAAAATGAAATCATGTTTATTGCTTATCCATGAATTAAATTATCTACTAAGATAGAATGAACCACAAGATGTTGAATTTTTATCATATGATGATCTGGACTAATCTGCATCTTTATAGCCTAGTAACTTTATCTGATATTTTCTATTATACAAAAAACCAAAATCCATCATACCTATGATATACTAAAGTATTCTTTTTAATGTTAGAAAGTGTCATTCCATAGGATTTTATTGATAATGTGCTTCTTGGAATATGGAACAAACAATATCAGGTCATGTGGATGTTAAGTACTAAAAAATTCTAATAATCTTCATGTATTCGGTGACATTAACCACTTTTCCTTGATCATCTCATGACAACTTTATCCAAGTAGCCACCCGAGTCTTCATCTCCATTGAATTATACATTCAAAATCATCTTAAAACTCATTTTTATATTTATATTGAGAAATGAATGTGTCATTATTACCTTGTGCTACCAGTAAACTAATGAAAAATATTAGTTCACCTATTATTAAAATTTCGAATTCACTTTTCATAAATTATGTGAACAATTTCTATTGATATTCATCTAATCCTCAAAATAACATATCTTTAACATACACCATCACTATCATCAAATAATTACTATAAATTTTTAAATAAATATAGTAATCAACTCTACCATGGTGAAAACCAAGTATACTCCAAAACTGATCGAACCTTGAATATCGCTCTCTTGATGCTTGCTTCAACCCATAAAATTCTATTCTCAGCCATAAAAATAAAGTCTCATCTCTATTAGTGATAAAACCATATGATTTCGCAGTATAAACTCATTCTTCTATAACACCATTCAAAAATGATTACATGACATCCATATGGAAAACATTGAACTTTATTTACAGAACTATGTCCAAGGGTAATATCTTTATCTCTATCCTTTAAATGGGCGATAACTTCTCATCCAAATAATTACCCTCTATTTTGGAGTACACTTTTCACACTTGTGGTGAATTGTTTTGAATCATTGTGCCATATTCATTCATATTTCTTCTAAATAGCCATTTATTCATAATGACATTATTATATGTTGTTCTTGAAACAATATACCATTCCTAATTCTTCTCAATTTAGTCAAGCTATTCATTCATAGTATGAACACAGTTCTCATCTCCAGCTTCTTCATTAAAACATTTTGTCTCTACCTTAGATAGAAAGAGATTCTGCTATAATGAATTCATTATTAATTTTTGATCTAGTACTACATAATCACCAATGATGTTCTGTCTGTAAATCTATGTTCAAATCTTTAGTTATCATGTAGATACAGATCTGAATTCCTCATATTTATTATTGGTATCTTCTTTTGAATAAGCATTTTCCAACTGTACTCACATAATATTCTTGTATCCTCCTCACTTTCATTAGGTATCTATTCATTATGTTGTAGAAGATTATGTTATCAACTATATTGAAATCAATAATTTCAAATAATTTTCTTAGACTCATGTTGAAAAATTTATATTCATTGATTTTTCCTGAGTAGCCATTGAATGTCCCTTCATCTCAATATGACTCATATTTTTAGGGTTTCTCGTTATTGAGAATAAAACAAATACTTTAGATGATTTTCAATTATTTAAATGGTGAATTATTTTCATACCACATCTAATACAGAGTCTTTTCATCTTTTGGACACAACAAATCCATGTTAGATATATATACTGATGTCAAGAATGCTTCCTTACAGAATTTATCTGGTAGGACTTTTTCAATAAGTGTTGTTCTATCCATGTTGTCAATAATCCAATTTCTCCTCTCAACCACTCCATTTTTTAGGATTTCTCCCTGAAGAACCATGATGTTATAGCCTCTGTTTCTTGGGATAACCTTCTACAAGGATGATTTTGAATTCTATATTATTATTATTACAAAATATTAGATTTTTTTCAATAATCCTTTCTAATTCCCAATGATATTTTTTTTGAAACTAAACACATCACAATTCAAGTAAATGATAAATTTTCATTCCATTCTACTAAAATAATAAATGAAAAATACATAATACCTCTTCCCATCAATTGATCCTGGTGATATTGGTCCATATACATCTTCATTCACCAATTCAAGCACTCATGTTGACATGTTTTCCCTTTCCTTATACATCTATTTGATGATCTTCCCTTATTGAAAAGAATCACATGAATGATTATGATCATGTGATAGTTTGGGGAGGACTAAGGATTTATTAAATTTTATCTGATCTTCTAGTGATGGTTGGCATAGATAACCGAGTCATTTATAGAACAACCTATTTTCTTCTTATCTTGGTAAAAATCACATATCTTCTTATCCATGTATAAAGTAGAGATTCCATTATCTTCTTTTTCCTTATAGAAAAAATACACCATAGATTCCTTTAATGGTACAAATCTCCTTATTAAATATTATAGTGTTCCTCGATTCACCTAGTTAGCTAACACTAATAATTTTTTTGACTGAGACCTTCAATGACTATGAAATCAGCAAATCTCCTTTCTTTTCCCTTAATGTTGGATTTTCCAGTGCTAATTATGTTTAGGCCTTCATCATTTCCAAATATCAAAATATCTTTATTGTAATATTTTATTCCTTTAAGAAGATCCATATTTCATATCATATACGATGTGAATCCACTGTTAAGAATCTATACATTAGAGTTACCAGATATTTTAATTGAAATTTCTCCAACCACTGCCTTCTTGGTTGTTTTTTTCTGATCCATATTTTCGACATCATACACGATATAGATTACAAATAATTATCTTATTTAATTCATGATGGAATTACATTATCTTGAAGAACATAAAATTTGTTTTTAATTTTTAGATCACTTGATGATTCATTGAGTTGCTTCTTGTGACCAATCTGGTTATACTTCGTTATATTTCATAGCATAGTTGGTGTACAATATCTATCCAAGTGTCAGAATCCTCCAAAATAAATGAAATTAACTTTAAATGATATCCTAGGTTGTTAATCATTGTTTGGATCACTCTATTGTTCTTGTTACACTAGTTATCTCATGTTTATGGAGCACACATTTTTGGGGCGTCCCAAATTTCCACAACAGTAACACCTAATTTGTATTGAATTCCTTTGTGTCACTTATACAATAGTGTTTATCCGTTGGGTTATCCAAATCATCTCATTATACTTAATACCCAAATCAATCATCAATATCATACTAGGTTATTGTGTTATAACTTCAACCATTACTTCTTTTTGTTTCCATTCAAGCCCCATACAAGACATATCATCTGAATTTGATAATTTCATCTAATTTTATGGACTTATATTCCCCAGTTGTTTCTTCTCTATCACCTGAATGATCTGCTTTCTTGATATCATAACAAGATTCAATAGTGTTTTCTAATATTTAACACTTCATCGTAGGCTGGTGACTTCCTTTTAATGTTCATTGATACGTTTGATTTTATCTTTTCTAGTGATAGTCAAAAAATCAATTTCTCTTTTATGTTCTTAAATTTTGAGATTTTACTCAACCAGATTTTCTGATCTCTCTGGGATTAAAGACATCAACTTTCAATTTCTTCATCCAGTGTAGATTTTTCTTCTTCATACTGTTACAAAGAGTATTTGGAATCATGAACCACGTTTTTGGATTTATTCATTTTAGATCTCCAAACATATATATCCTCAAAAGTGTCTTATAATTGATCCTACAAATTAATTCTTCCTTCAATTTATCCTTTATCTTTGTCAATTTCTTCCATTTTTTGGGCACTACTAACAACTGACACCATATTATTTTCTCTATAATATTTGTAGTTTTCCATATCTTTAACCTCATATTAATCAGAATTTTTATTTATTATGAAATAATATTCTTCTTCTTGATGAAATTTGTCCTTATATATGTCTTTCCTTTTACACAGGCTAATGTATTCTTCATAGCAATTTCAATTACATCCTCATCGTCTTCTTGGATATTTTTGGGGCACCTTACTACAAGATGATTAACCATTCCATAATGAATTCTTTCTAATGGAATTTTACCTTTGACCATTCCTTTTCCTCATTGTAGATTTGATGAAATGAATGGAATATCCTCATCCATCTCTTCTTATTACTCACAATCATTAATGGCGAGCTTCTTCATGGACTTGAATCCCACATCTTAGGAATTCCCTTTTTCCACATACATAATGTCCCCATTTCTCATGTCATATGTGGCAAGAGTATTATGCAAGCTATCCAATGTTAGCTCCTTTGGATCATTATCCTCCAACAAAACAAAATTCATATTCAACCATGGTGGAAGATTTTTCAAGATGCGTTTAAAATTCTTTACATCTTTAATAATTTATCCATGACCACATATGTATTCCACAACAAAATCCACCCTATCGAGGAATGCATCAACAGACTCAATGGGGTTTATTTTCAAATCATTATATTTGTTCCACATAACATTCAATTATGCTTCTCTAACTTTTGATTCACCTTTATAAGTATTTAATATCTTTTACCCCATGGAATGAGTTGACTTACATGACATCAATTGGTGTTGATTTCACTAGATAAGTCTCTCCCAAATGCATTAATTACTCTAGCATCAGTATCTAATTCCCTTTTGTCATCTTCTAACAAAGAGATACTATCCACAATTGCTATAATTTTTTGTTTTGCTGTTGTATAGATATTCATACCTAATAATCATAAATAGTGCAGTATTTGATTATTCTACAATTGAAAATTTTTTCCATTGAAAGATAATAATATGTTTTTGATTGACAATGACCAATGAAACCTATTATACAGAAATAGTAAAATTAACCATTGTCTCTGATTACAATTATTAGATCAACTAAGTTAAATACCCTAGGGGCGAATCATGCTATGATAGATTAAAACAACTACCCCTTAGAATCTTGTTTTATCATTAAACAAACACTATTATATATATTTCCCGTAGAAATGTGTGAAAATAAATGAAAGTATGAACGAGACATAACAATTTTTCTTGGATCACCGTCATTGGGCTATTCCCAAGGAGCATACAATAGTGGTGTGTTGGTGTAACAAATCCTCTAAGGATCACTCTAGGATAGAGGTTTTGGTTAGATCAATTCTATTCCCAGGATCACTGCCATTACAATGTTTTAATTAGACTCACTATCCCTACCAGTTTACAACCAATAAAAATTTGAAATCTCAATACTCTATTATTTAATGTGTGATAATTTTTCCTTCAGAATAATCCATGTTGATCTCTTGATTAAATAGGTACCACACCTGATTTATTTTATCATTAAGTTCCACTTTCATCCACATGATTATTACCCATTTACCATAGAATTATTTGGAAAAAAATATATCATTCACGAAACCTTTGGGTGTCATGTGTGGAACTTTATTGACATGCATGCATCATTTGAATTAAGGTTCAGAACACCCATCATCTATGCACTATCACAGAAAAACCCCTTGGATGCAACATTTATGTTTTTCTTGCAAGGAAATTTACGTAAAAATATATTTATACATCAAACTCATTTCTTACGAGATTCAAAAACAAATATATCACTAAGGTTTGGGATTCTGAAATGAGGGGTAGCCGCTTATTTATAGACATGTCCGACCATACATGCAAGATCCTTAAACATCCTCATCCGCACATGTAATATTTCTTCATGCACGTAAAAACATATTTGAAATTACATTAATAACATTAAAATATTTTTTGAGAATTAAATTATATATATTCTTGGATGCACACAACTCTATCTTTGGCACACATTCTCATACTTCACACGAATTCATATATTATTCGTGTTTCTTAACTTTTCTATATTTTGATGCAGTGATACCAAAACATGTATTGGACACAGATTTCCAAACCACCTTAAATATTACACACAAATTTCATTTCTAAATAACACATTTTCTCATTATCCAAAATTTTGACCCCATAGATATGGAAAACACTAGGAAATATCAGCACTTTATATACGATTTTTTATGTACCACCTCAAGAGAATCCATTCCTTTTATTTAGATATTTTTAAACAAGTTATTTAAATAATCTCTCTCGATCTCCATAACTGATCATGGAAAACTTCTTTTTAAACAAAGACAATCAACTAAAAACTCTACAATGTTAGCCTGGGGTATTTTTTCCAACAAAAAAACAATAAGGATTTATTTCTAGAATATAGGTAAATCATGATTAATACTATAAATGGATTTGAATAAGTAATATCATAAGAAAAAAATGAAAAAAAACATATTTATTTGTTTTAAAAATCATATGACATCAAATTAGGAGATGAATAGATGTTACAACCTATTTTCTCATTCATCGATATTATAAGAATCGTTATTAAGAAGCGAAAAGGGTCCAATTCATTATTTTTATTGGTCAATGGATTATCCAGAAGGTCAAGGGATATATAAATTAACCACATTAAGTTGAGAGGCCATGAAAGGAAAATTAAATCTTAGGGATTATGGTTTCTGTATGTATTATTATAGAAACCATAGATTATCATAATTTTGATGAAATAATAAATATTTCGGTGAAAATCAATAAATTTAGTCTAAAACCATAACAAAAAATGTGTTATAACACTATAATAACCCTTCATAGATCAATTATCTGAAAACCAAAGTTGAGAAAAAAACACCTATAACTCCCCATAAAGTTCATTGAACCTTTAGAAATCAACATTCATTAACCCCTATAGGGTATACAACTAGTCACCCTAGTGTAGTGATCTCAGGTAAGATAAAACTAAGAGTTACACACATCTCATAGCTCATTATGAAATTATATTAAGGATGCATGAATCTCCCTTCCAAAACCTAAATTACCCTAGTGTATGGGAAGGATCTAAATACAAAATATATCACCATTCCATAATGATCCACTTCAACACAATTTTTTTGATGGGTTTTAGGGAAGATATACAACTACTTTCAAATATGCTCAATGTTTTTATTGAAAGAGAAAATATGATTGGAATTCCTAAAGAATATGTTATTATCACGATAAAAAATATGGAATCCAAAGACAAACTTGGAGTTTACCATTTGAAATAATTATTTTGGTGATTTTTAGATGAATATGTTAAAGAGAAGGATAAAATAGATATGTGGAGTTTTGAGATAAAATTGAATAACCAAAATTCAATGAATATGGGTAATATTGTAATTTTATTTGAATTAATGTAATTAAAAATATAGAAATGTTTATCATTGGAGTAATTAAGTTAAAAGGATTTATTTAACAATAATACAAGATATTTGAGGGGTTTTCAAAAATATATGATATACTAAGAGGTATTGAACTTGTAGAGGGAAAGTGACTTGATTATCAACTTAATAAAGAGATAATAATATGGTTAGATATATTAAAAATGTACTATTATAAAAATTAATGGGGATACCTATAATATGTTTTAGTCGAGTGAAACAAAAAAATAATGATAATGCTTCTACTTTAATAAATAAGAAATAAATTTTATTCATATTGTTTTCATTACATTATATGTGGTCATAAATTTTTAGATTATTAAAAAGTGATTTTATTTTTCAAAAGTGGATTAAAAATTATATATTAGAATAATGTCAAAAATATATAATTAGAAACATTTTCCAATTAAAAGGGGATGAATATTTTGTCATTTTACGATTTGAAATGAATGAGTAAAGACTCACATATGTCAAAACTCAACCCATAGTTGCTTAGATAAAAACTAAGATTAATTTGATAGTTATTATATTTAAAAATCCTAATCATTGAATACGACAGTAGTGGAAAATGGATTCTTAATAATTGGAGTTCATCCCAAATGAATAAAAAACATCTCTTATTGAAAAAATAATAGTTCTGTGGCTAGAATGGTTTCTTTTGTAAATAATGGATCCAAAAATAATAATGAAAATAATAAAATGTGTCATGTTAGAGATGAGTTGAAAAACTATAATTTACTCTATCTATATGGGATTCAACCATATATCTTGATCATAAGGAAACTATCTATTTTTTTACTTAGAGAATTTTTCAATCAGGAGGGTTTCATAATGAATGGAGAGGATAAAATGATATTAATGAAATTATGGTGGAAATGTGCTAATAATTATTAAGATAAAAAAAGATAACAATTTTTCTAATGGAAGAGTTGAAAATCATATGGGCTTGGTTTCATTACCACATTCATTAAAGATGGTTTTTAAATATCTCAATGATTAATATTGTGATTGATATTCCTGATTTTACATGAGACAAAATAATACATTTTATGATTTTTTGAGAGAGAATATGGTGAAATACTACAATATGAAAAAATAATAATATAGGTTTACACATTATTGGCATATATTATTATGTTCTCTATGGCCTCATGACAAACATACGTACAAGAGAAGAAATGTATATTAACTCTATAAAAAATTAATATAGCTGAATGGGATTCATTATATTTAGGTAAAAATGAAATAATTTATGGATTGTGTTAAAATTTATCAATGGAGTTCTAAAAATATCACCTTATGAAAGATCAAAAAAATAATTTGACATAAAATAAAATTCAGTGCAATTTTAGTTAATATATTTATTAAGAAACAAAATATAAAACATAAAGTATCATTCATTTGATCACCACGGAAAAATAGTATTAATGAATGGGGAATCCTTTTTGGGAACAATATGGAAAGAGACTACTCATTTATGGTGTTATCACAATAAATTAATAAAAAATGTTAGTGAGATTTATTGATTATCAAGAAAACAAGTCTATTTTTATTATTGGTGAGAAGATTAAATAATATGAAATGTTGTATAGATTTAACCCCACTCTAAAATAGTTTATAGAATTTAGGAGAAATTTTTTAATTTATGGTAAGGAAATAGCTCAATAAAAATATCGATATAATAGAAATAAAGAATTATTTTTTGTTTTTTAACGAAATGTGAAGCTATATTAGTATTAATATAAATATTAAAAATATTTATGAAAGTAAATATGCAAACGTTTTTGAGGAAAATCATAAATAAATGTCAAATATCAGTTCGTAATATTTTTTTAAACATTGTTGATCATTATGAAAATTATAGAGAACCATAAGACTCAAAAATTGTGAAAGATTATAAAGTTATATTTGAATAGTAAATAGGAGTCCATGAATGTACCAAATCATATAAAATGAAGAAAAAAATTTATTAACTTGATGTTTCAAATAACAATGTAAAAAATGTTAATTTTATAAAAACTCCAATGGATGAGATGTATAAAACACAATAATTTTATTATCACAGGTAGAGTATCTATAATATATTGAAAAGGAAAATAATAATCCATGTATTGAATCATTGAATTAATTGAATTACTAAATATATAGGAGTCAAATATGGGAGAATATAAAATGTTTAAATGACCACAATATCAATGTATAAAATATAATTTATATAAAACACACGATGTGCATATGAATATGACCCTGAACAAAGAAAAATTGATTTATAATGGATAACATCAAATAGAAGGCATATATTTTGGATATGAATTTCAACTTATTTAAAAACATAAGATGATAAGAATAATTTTGGTATTTTTAATTAAAAGAGTTTTCAAAATATACTAAAGGGATACAATGTCTAAATTCACGAATAGAGTTCTCAAAGAGGAATTGTACACAGAACAACTAATGGTAATTTAAATTGGGGAAAAGGTATGAAAGGAATTTCATTTGATGAAATATTTATGTGTCTTATGAATGAAACCTTAATCATGTTATGGTCACATGGATTCATAGAAAGAGAATTTTTATTTCATGATAGTTGGGGTCGATTAAAATATCTATGTTATTTTATCAAAAAAATAGAATTTCATGATGGCCATTTATATTTCTAATATCATATTTTATAAAATAAAGAAATAATTTGTTACTTTTTTTGAAATATTTAAGAAATCATATTTCGAGATGTTATTGACTAAAGAACTAATATAAAATTTCAAGCTATAAGTTAGTAGAAAAGGGGAGTGTAATGTTGTCCCTAAATGAAATTATGTAATATACGTTTTAAAAAACTTTTTACAGGTATGATTGTAAGTCAATTTTAACCCCAATCATTATTGGATAAAAAATAATAATGTATAAAGATAGAATGGTTATAAATCCAAAATTATTCTGAAAAATCATCAGATGAAAACTATACATTACTAAATTAAGGGTGGACATTGTCTTCATAATATCAAAGGATACTAGTTTTCAATATAATCTGTAGGAAGAACATATCATTTTAGAAAAATGAATGTCATTATATTTTGAAAGAACACAACAATATAAATTAATATACAATGTTGGATAAGATTACTATGCGATGAAATTTTTGGAAAAACTGGATTAAAGATATTGTTGATATAATATTGATAAGTTTAGGAGAATATTTCTTGAAGTGGAAATGCGATAGATAGTTATACAAAAATGTAGTTACATATATTAATATGGATAATTCAATGTATATTTCTATAACGAACCCATACAATGAACTGATTTGAATAAAGAAACCATTAGAGGATATTGGTGATGAACTGAAAATTTTTATATTTATATTCTATGAAAACATAATAGTTATTAACTTTATAAAAACAAGGTAAATAATTTGAAAATGAAATACATTTAAATCAGCTATCATTTCATCAAGGGGTAGAATGAACATGGTGTTGTCGAACTCGATCATATGGGTAGAAGTTAGAAGGTGGTAGATATATTGTCAACACCATTGACCATATTGATATTTATGTAAAATCAATTGATTTTTTTTATTTAACCACCTCAAAAATATTGTGTGGTTATTATATATACCATACCTCTATTTATGTTTAATGGTTTTTTGGAATACTCATTTATGGAAGGTCTCTTTCCCATTATTTTTATCTTCAAAGAATGATAAATTTTAAATATTGGATTAATAAATTAAAAAATGAGAATGTGTATTACTAAGGAATGCCACTATTTTGGGAGACTTAGTTTGGTAAAAAATCATGGAAAGATAAAATTTAATGAGTTTTTATTATAAGAATAGTAATATCGATTACATGATTTACAAAGATAAATATTTAAGATTAGGAATGTACCTTTTTTAGAGAATAAATTTTATAAATGAATATTTTTTTATCCATAAATAATTTTATGGATGAAAAATTAATATTCTATTTATATTTTTGGAAGTATATAGAATCTTGGAAATGAATTTTTATATCTTGTAATCAAAAAAATTAAAATGTCAAAACCAAGGTAGTACAACATCAATATATTTGAAATTAATTGGATAAAAATACAAGATTACTGTAGTGATATCAATGTGTTATGGGTTTATTCAATGTTTGGGAAAAAATATAAATTATTAGGTTAATAAAGGATATAATATTTTTATAGTTAGTCTATAGAATATTCGAAATTTCTTATTAATGAGATAGAAACCTCATTGAAATTAAAATATCCATGTCATGGTTATCAAACAAAAACAATGGTTAAAGGGTTTTTTGAATATTGTAGTAATTTAGATGGAATGATTTAATAAAAGATACTATCCATAAATTTTATAAGAAAATAAATCACATTAAAGGTTTATAATCCTCATCATAGTTTGAAAACAACCACTATAATGGTTTTTATTTTTACGAGGATACTTGATAAAATCACTAGACACTCTGAGTTAATTAAATACTTTTATTTTTTATATAGAGGTTCTCAATAAAATTGGTTCTTATCATTACATAGCTCATGTTATAATTCATTTATGAGTTTTATATAATCTCTAGAAAAAACAGAATATGAAAACATCTTGATTAGGGTGGATGATATTCTAAAAAAATCATGTATTGAAATAATGGTAAATCCCAGAGCTAATGTATTGGTATGGAGGGATAAAATGGTTATATAAAAAATATTGAGGATTAAACCATGATGTAGTGGTCAACACACCACATCATGATGAACTTGAGATGTCAAATTTAAAATACAGAAATGAATATATACCGAGGAAGATATTTATTTAGTAAAAAATATATAAGGATAAATTATTTTATGGAATCTTTGAATCATTAATGATAGATATTTTGGAATACTCATAAGGTTGTGACATATGGTAAATGGATAATTTTTTTTAGAGAATATTTTTTAAGACATTATGATAATTAATTTAGAGAAAATAAAATTCACACAAAACATTCTTTTAATGATATAACTCTTAAATATATTATATTTTTATATAGATGTTGAGAAATAATTGAAAATTTATTGATATACATATTTTCTAATGATGGTGAATATGATTATAAACACCCTAGAAAACATGGTGAATTGACGAATCTTTATCATAGCCATTGTAAGAAACCTAGTAGTTGTATTCTCATTTCCTTTTCAATAATAAGATAGTAAAGGGATAATTACAGAGGGTGAAACATTCCTTTAGAAATGATTTATTCCAAAAAATTGTAATCATGAAACTGAAATTATTGATTTCATTTTTAAATCCACAAGTCGATATTGTATTCTCCTTGGACATATCCAATTACATGTGATTCTTGTATAATTTTAATTGTATTATAATAAAATATTCATATTCAAATGGTGTGTATATATGATTTACACTGATTAGTTAAAGTGTATTTTTTAAAATGACAACAATATCTATTATTTGTGATATTTTGGACACACTACTTCACAAAACAAATAACTTTTTTAGGAATTATATGTTTAAAAATTCTACTTATTAGATATAAAAAGATTCTATTGAAAATTGGATAAATGATGAGGATCATGAAGGTTGTTTTGTTAAAGATTATATAACTTTTAGAGCATGTGGAAAGAAACAATAAATGAGTTATACAATATAGATTGATTGTATGTCTATGTACAATAATTATGTTCCACACTTTGAAAAATTCCGTGGAATGTGATAAATAATTTATTGTTGAATGTTTTCCCATATTTCCCAAATTCTAGAAATTAAAGTCTAAAAATCATGATTGATAAGTTTGACGCATCCTATGTGTGTTCCAAAATATAATTAGGAGGAAAATTACATGGATTTTGTGATCATTTAACATTTTTCATTGAGAGGGAATGCCACTATATGGGTCATTATTGATGGGTTAATAAAGTTATCATATTGTTTACACATGAAGGAATCGATATTAATGATTTCCCTATTAAGAAATTATATATAATGAGTATATTATATTCATAGATTTTTTATAATATACATTTATTATAATGATAATTTTTAAATGAAATATGTGGATGGTATTTCAATTATGTTTAGTGGAAATTTCATCAATAATATTGCATTAGACCAATAGATTAGTGGTCAATTCGAGTGAATGATTCAGATGTTGGAAAACATGTTGAGGAAATGTATTCTACATTCAATTGGATCATCCATGATTTATTTTCTACAATATGGGTTTTAATTTAATAATAATTATCACCCATTTTTTTACATAAATCACCTGTTTCATTTCAGGGATGATTCCATAGATTACCCATTCATTGGTATGATGTTTGCGAAATGATTATGATTGTAATATATTTTTTAGAAGATAAATTAGAGAGAGTATAAACGATTCTTGAGTAAATGTGGTTTTTATTGAGTATTTAGTACTAATATGTTGATTAAAGAAGGAGACTATTATAATTTTATAATGGTGATTATGTGTTTTTTAAGGATTCACTCGACGACGTAAAATATATATTTTTTAAGAGGAAGAATGATTCCGCCAAGATTCACGAATCCTTTTATTGTGTTCCAATGCATTATTGATGTGCCATATTGATTCTAGATTCTACTCAGGTTAGAGTGAGTTATGGATATTTCAATTTTTCATATCCACAAAAGTACATTCATGATGATTCTCATGTGATAGATTGGGGCATTATTGATTCTGAAGAGTATTTGATATTTTTTAATGTCTTTAGATAATCCATGTCTTTTATGAGAAAATATATCAATTATGGGGAATATCGTTATAAGTTTTTGTATGAGAAAATATTTCCATAAAGGTGTGATCTTTGGAAAGGAAGTCACAAATGATGTTTTAATACCCTGAGTTATTCTATTCTTTTTCCATGTAGTAATATGGTGGATTTTTAAAATTGGATATGGAAATTGTTTATTTTTATATAAATGAGATATGATTTATGTTTTTGAGGATTAATATCCATTATTTGTTTATGTATTCTAATGAATTTATTTTTTTGTGTTTTATTTATCATTTTTTTTATTTATACCTATTGTATTTTAGTGGATTAAAATGTCTCCAAGGTTATGTAATACGAAGATCATAAAATTACATTCATTGGAATTATAAATTTCAAGAGTTATTCCATGGGCTACAAGAACTTAATGATTGAAACATTTGAATTAATAATATCAAATGCATAATTTGATTGAGCTATTATAGCTAGAATGTATTTTATATAATAGAGTTCATGATTGGAAAGAAATTAAGTTATTAAAAGATGTTGGGTGTTGTTTTGTTCAAGTGAATTGATTGACACCCGGTAAGTGAGACTATGTAACGTCACTATTTATTTTTTTAATTTAGGTTATAATTTTCATTAATATTCATGATTAGTGAGACAATGAAACAAAATAGTAAATTTTAGGTTTTGAGGTAGATGGTCGAATGTGGTTCGGTATATGGTTTGGGAGAATTCATATACTAACAATGTACATGACAATATGAAATAAAATTTAACATTTTATCACATTATAAAATCCATTAACACCTAAAAAACTAAATTAATCCTAATATATTGTTGGCTTCCTTATGGTGATTTCTAGCCTCAATTTTTTGGGATAACATTCTTCTAAATGGAATTGGGAGGATCTAACCATTGATAAATTGTAAATGAATTGAATAGATCTACATACTTTGTATCTTATTAAATTATTATATATATAAATTTTTCTAATGAGTTTTATTTGTAATCTACCTGAATGGATCAACCATGATATTTATTTATCATAAACAGCGGTTTAAGGATTAAAATAATATGGTCTATAACTATTCATTAATAAAGGATTATGGGTCTTAATGATGTAAGGGATTCTATCCTTTCTATATATTTATCAGGTAAATTATTAATAATATATTGATGAATTTGTTTCATAATTATTTTTATAGAATGGGTTTAATAATCAATATTATGAATGATTGAAAATATGTCCAATAATCGATATCTATGTAAACATTTAAAAGAAATATTTTACAGGTTTAATAATTTTTTAAATTTTCAAATGTTAATAAATATGCTAATATTTTTGAATTAATTTTTTTGGACTAATAATCTAAAGGTTCTATTTTTTATATAAATTTTATATATTGTTTTTTGAATAAAATTAATTTTCATGAATTTGAATATATTGAATGTTCATAGTGGATTTAATTTTGTTGGAAATATATATATGATCATTGAATGTATTTTCTGTGATTTATTTATGATATCTTTTTATTTCATGTATTATAAATTATATGGATTATTTTATATTTCATATTTTTATAATTTTTGAATAATGATATAAGAAAATCCATGAAGTGAAAAGGAAAGGATAATATATGGTAACATGATTTTAAACATGAATTTCAGTAAAATAATTATATGGTTATTAAATGATTCTAAAGGATGGTTGGATGTTAATAAATATAGTGGAATAAGATAAAAAATTTCCATTTTTTTGGATTGAGTTATATTGAATGTAAATATAAATAAATTATTTCAAATAACTATTTATGAGCCAGAATATAGCATCAAATATAAATCCATGTTATGATTGATGATATGATTTGATAAAAGGAATAATTCATGTGATAGAAATTTTATTAATTTAATTTTAATGTTGATGTGGTATGTATGGTTATTTTATTCTTTGATGATTATGTGGGATGATGTGATGTTTTGTTCAAAATATTGTTATGTTTTTCTTTTTTAACCACACCTATATTAAATTGTTTTTTTTAGCTGTATAGTTCCCTTATATTGTTTTTGTTTTTGTTGTAATGAATATTGATGATTGTGGTTATGATAATTACATCATTAGAGAAAAAAATAAATATATGTGATTTTAAAGTGTCGTTGAATTAATTATTATTAATGAATTATTTTAAAAAATTAATTTAATATTAAATTTTCATTTAATTTTGATTTTTTAGAATTTGATAAATAATAAAAAAATCCATCAATTTAGAAAAATATAAAAAAATTTCCTAATGATAGTGGGATGGTTAGAAAATCCAACAAGAATAATTCATGGATTTAATATATGGGAGAATAGACGTGGTGATTATAGGTGGCCATCAGGTACTCGGTATACTTCCACAAGTTAACTAGTGAGCTAATATATAAGAAAATACCCACTATACTAACATTGGGAGGCTAATGGATGACCATTGGGAACCTAGTGTTTACTATTCGGGATTTTAACTAGATAAAAATGAAAATTCATGGAAATTCATTTAATTTTCCAACTTAGGGTTCTCTCAATATGTTTATTGAGTATAGGGTATGGCCTCTATTACATCTCTTATCTTCCCTCCAATTTTTATTTATTGATCCACATAATTCAGGGTATTTTATATTTATTATTTTTAAGTAAATATTCCCCTTTATCCCCTTATCTATTGATCTTCTTTATCTCTAATTTTTGGTTGGTTATATTAGGGGTTTATGTGTTTGATTCCATCAAATCATGGAGGAATCAAAATTAATTAAATTCTTGTTATATATGAATGCTATATAAGGAAAAGAGCCTATGGGAACTTATTTTTTCATGATATTTTGATAATCTAAAGTTTAATGGTGTGTTATTTTATGAATTTAATAGGTATTGTGTAATATTTTTTGTTATATTGGTTTTAGATTTTTTTTCTTTCAGTTAGGGTAGGATTTGGTTATTCTAAGGAGTCATATGTGGAATTTTCATTTATTATTTTAGGGTATACTTGTATATATATATTTTTAATTTTTTAAGGAGTCTATTAATGGATAGAGGATGAGATATGACAACCATCGATATTATTCCGGTAGGTGGACTTAATTGGCATGGTTATTAGTTGGGTTTTTTTATTATTTTCTTACTATTTGATTAAAAACGCTAATAAAATTTCAAAATTTATTTTTATGAATTTAAATTGGTGGTTTTTTATAAGTAATATCATGTGTAAAATAAAATTAAATTTAGGGAAATGTTAAATACATATTTTAATTATTATTGTATTATATGATTACCTTCATAATTATTATAATGTATTGTATTAATTTTTTATTTAATGATAATCAATTTTTATTCTTAACAATCTTAAAATTGTGTAACCTATGATGTAATTTTTTTCTATATTTTTTGTTCATTATTTTTTTATTCCACTTAGTGATTTTGAAAAAAAAATTAATTTTTTGAAAAATATAGATTTCATGGTTGGGGTGAATGGTTAACCTAATTGTAAATGTGTACTATGTAGGAAATGTGGGATATTTCACTAACCTAAAGACTAGATAGTTCGTGGTTAGCTAAACTATGCACCCAAACTATGGAATTTCTTAAAAAAATATTTTGAAATTTATAAATTTTATTGAATATAAGGACCGCTCATTTTTTCTAATTTTGAGTTGAATTTAACAAGATATCCCTTATGTCTTTATACTTTCAGTACACAATTATTTTAGCCTAAATAATTATAATTATTTATCAATATAGTTATATTTTCTCATGTTTTGCACTCTAAATTCCATTCTCTCCTCATTTATATTTTTGTTCGTCCTTTTTGTTTTCTAATAGGGGAAATAATGGCCTATGGATACCCTTGAAATGAAAATAAATTTTTTTGGGGTCTCTAAATTTTAGCCTTCCAATTACTTAAAAGTATAAATTTAAACCTTTTTTGTAGAAAAAACTGATTTAAAACAGATACAGTAATTATTGATACATAAATCTATGTCATTACCATTATTTCATAAACCATGTGTGTGATTTATAATTAAAAATAATATTATGACAATTAAAAATATATATTTTTTTTAAAGACAATAAAACCCCATTAGTAATAATTTAAGGTTATTTTTATGTAAAAAAATTATTTTTCAATAAAATTAGTTAATATAGGATTTAGAGGATTTTTGTAAGGGTAAGAAATTAAATAACACATAGGAATATTGTATAAAATATTTTTGGCATCAGGGGCTGAGATATTGTGAGATTTTGAGTCTCGTAGAGCCTTAGGCATGAAGAAATAAAAATATTAAATACATTATATTACAATCATGATATTTTTTCCAAAATAATTGAGTATATCCAAAACGATGCACCATTTGAGATATCTAAGAACACTATTATGTCCAGGATGAGTAGTTTACCCTAAGCACGACCTAAAATTTGTGATCATGACGTGTTTGGTAAGATCACATGCGAAGATGACTTATTTATTATTTTTTATAAAATTATTTAACGAAAATAATTCAATATCTCAAAAATGGTGCATCCTGTGAAAAATAAGAGACCAATATTAGGTATTGTATATAGGATATACCGTAGGTGATATATAGCGTTTATATACACTAGGAATTTGGTTATAACACATCCAACGATAAATTGTAAAAATTTATTTATATTATTATTATGAATTTAATTAAAAAAGTTAGTTTCTGATTAATTCATCTTCTTCTAAAAAAACTAAAACATCATTTTTTACGCACTAAAGGTTACGAAACATTCAATTATCACTTGTTTTTTGACTATTTAAATTTCTATCGCACTAATGGGGTGAAATCAAATCCTCTACAACTATTTCTTGGGTGACCAATTGATTATTGTAGGATATTGATTAATGGTTTCATTTTGATAAATTTGAACCTAGTATTGGGTTTTAAACTACATAAATCATTCAGTTTCTTTTGTATTGATTAATCATGATGATTCCTATAGACTCTAGATAATTCAAAAAAAATATACAAGGATATTTTAATATAATTATTGAATGATAAATTAACATGCCCGAGTGATAAATTTATTGAATGATAAATTAATATGATTATGATGTTTTATCAAAAGATAATTATTATAAATTATCCATTATTAATTAAAAAAATTATCAGAAGATAAATATTATGATTTGATCAAAATTTATTTATCAAATGACAATTACCAAAAAAATATCAAATGATAATTTTATGATTAATAAATTATAATCAATAAAACCATAAGATTAAAATTTCTAGATTATGAAAATATTATTTAGAGAATAAAAAATATCCAAAGATAATCACATTGATTTAACAAGGGATAATTTATAGAATTTATGGATGATAATTACTTTAAAATATCAATAAATAAATTTTCAATTATAAAATAATATTTTAGATTTTATCAAAGGAAAAATTTAACGAAACTAACATATTATAATTATAAAGGATAATTTATGAAAAATTAGAAAGAGATAATTAAAAAAGTTAAATTTATAAAAATTTATTAAATAATAAATATAAAATGATAATTTATGGGAAATTTGAATGAAATAATTATAAAACAATAATTTGTGAAAAATTATCAAGAGATTATTTTATAGTGATAATTTGTGAGAAATTATAAAAGGATACCTATAAAAGGATAATTAATGAGAAATTTTCAAGAAATGATTATAAAAGGATAATTTATACTAAATTATCTAGAGATAATAATAAAATTATTATTTATGAGAAACTATAAAAAGATAATTTTAAAAGGATATTTTATGTGTAATTATCAAAAGTTTATTATAGATGGTTAATTTATGAAAAAAAATTCAAGAAATATTAATGAAAGGATAATTTTTGATAAATTATCAGGGGATAACTATAAAAAAGGTAATTTAAGAGATAATAACAAAATATTATTTTAAATTATTACATATGAGAAATTATCATTAAATAATAATAAATGGATAATTTTTTATAAATTATCAAGAGATAATTATAAGATGATAATTTATGGGAAATTATCAAAAGATAATTATAAAAGGAAAATTTCTAATAAATTATCAGAATATAATTATTCTTATGGAGAATATTTTGAGTGAATGCACATGTATAGAATAATAAATTGAAAATTATCAAGGAGATAAAATGTATCATCCCATGCAGAATTTTATTTATTATTGAAATAAAATAACCAGTTTTTGTTTTAGGGACTCCTTTTTATTTTATGCATTAATATGTTGAAAATTATGATAATAAGGCATGTTAGGAGGTGTTCGTGACTGTTGAGGTTTACAGTCTATAATTAGAACCACATAGAGTTGTTTATTCCACCGTTGAAATTGATGGGAAGGAGGTAGGTGGTTACTTTCCATCCTGGGCCATGTATACATGATGTCATCATGATGTGAGATTTATGATGGACTATCACATGATTGAGATGAGTTTCATGTGGGTGCATGTGTAGAAGTGTTTTTTCTCCATGAAATTTGATTATGTGTGGCTCAAGATATTGATCTTGGTGTACCATTTCATTCATTGCTACGAAACATATTTTTTTGTGCTTAAAATATGGTGGAATTTTTCTATAAGTATCGAGGTTCTCATCTGAATCATTGAGGTTCAGAATAATGCGGTTCTAAAAACCTTAAGGGCAGATGGGGAAACCCATTTGGAGGGGAAACCATCAGTAGTTAGTACTCAATCTTATATAGTCCTAACACCCTTAATAGAGGGCCTGGATACCCCTATCAAGGGGAAATCCTAGTGGATAACTGGAAGACACTATGATACACATGTGGATCCATGAGGTTGGGATTTTTTATTCTCAGTACAGGTTTACCCAAACTGGTACAGTCCTAACAACCTTAACGGTGGACATGGATTACCCTAGAGAGGGGAAACAGAGTGTCTTGCTTGAAAATACTGGCCACATATTCATATAGGCTTGGGTTATGGGTGATTAAATCAATAATCATGTGGGGTATCAACTAGAAAAAACATACAATGTTCCTCACACAACCACAGGAAGAGTGGGGTGAGCTCTAGACAAAGAGGAACATGTGGAATTCATGTAATGACAACCGGATAGGTGGTGTGTGCTTTGAGACCTTGATGTAGGTGCATGTGTTCTAGACATTCTTTCTGGTAATGATCCAATACAGGTGGGGTCAGGGATCATGGTGGCATGGTGAACACATGATGACCTAGAACAAGTATGTTATTGATAATAAACTTGTATCTTGATACACACTATAATATATATTTTTCACTTATGGTAGGAATGCATTGGTGGTGTCTTATCAAGTCTTTTACTCACACGTTACTTAGTCATTTCGGTTCACGTGTAAGTTCGTTTTCTAGGGATTGAAATAACTGAAAGGAACCTATTATGGATGGATGAGTAGTAGAGAATGGAGCTTCAGAAGACTGGGACAGACAATAGAGTACCCTTTAGATGTTTGTTTATTTACTTTTATTTATTTACTTACTATCACTATAAGAAAATCACTACATAGTAGCGGTTGTTTCATAGCCCAGTGGTTTAAACCACTGCCATATGATTCTGTGGTGGTTTCATAAAACTGCGGCTAAATTGGGTGTCAGAAACCAATACATGACGGTTTCATCAATCTAGTGGTGTTTTTTATTAAGTGTCATATATACTTTTTTAGTGGTGGTTTTATGTGTTTTTCTTTGCAGTTTCCAGGTAAAAAAATCAATCTTTTTTAGTGGTGGTTTTAACGGCCAATATAAAAAATCCAACATTCCCCACAGAAACTACCACTAAAATCGAAAGACTGCCGCTAAAATACAAGCACTGTATAATTTTTTGGTGGTTTTAACCACCTCTAATAATATCCTACCATATTTCACTTTTGGTTTAAATCCCCTCTAAATATGAGCCATTTACTCAGTGGCGGTTTAAAACACTGCTAAATGTAGATTTACAAAAAAAATCTACTGATTCTGTAGCCCCAGTACCGGTACCTTGAAAAAAACATGTGTAGATATTATATAGAAGATTAATCTAAAGACTCTAACAGTATTTAGTAATCAACCATCTAACATCCTAATATACACATCCGAACATAACTAAAATGAAAATATGTGTGGTGACTACTCTGTGCCGCACATGATACATAAACAAAATATGTTTGGTAACTACTCTATGACATACATGATACATACGCAAACAAACTATTTCCAAATTTGTCCAACATATCAAAAAAACCACTAACCTTTTCCGATGATGAATAAATCTCCTCACCCTCTCCACCACCATCTCAACTTCCATCTAGCGGTACCTGTTAGACAATTTTATGGAAAATTAAATATTGTTGTATATTTATATTTAAACATAAAAACAATAAATGTTGAAAAATAAATTATTTTGAATTTTTTTGATTTACCAGCTCACCACCACTCATCATCGATGCAATATCACTAGGGATAGATCCAGTCATCTTCTGATATAAATCAATCAATGCTTTCTGTGAAGAGGATATTTGAGTCCCCTGATCCTCAATTTTGTTTTTCATTGAAAGAAATTATCTCTAAACATCTTAGGGTAGGGAGTGATTAAAATTAGGAGTAGATACAGTAGCAATACACAGTGGTCTACCAAATACCTTAGATGTCAGGGGTCTCAAACCCATCCCACCCACTCGACCATGGTACACCTTACCAAGCACATTACCAATTGGGTCAGTCTGGGAGACTGAGTAGGACTTTGTGTGATTGATATCTAGTATTCCTTTAATTTTTACATATAAATCAACTATCAGTCACATTATAGAAATAAATTTTAACATATTGAAAAATTAAGAAAAGTTATAATAATAAAAGATGTATTCAAACCCTAACTTCTTTGGCAGACTCATTAACAAAACTTCCATCGTATTTTTTATGAACATCCAACCACAGTTCTGTTTGGGATACTGGGTTCCCTAAACTATGTGACTGCATCAAATAAAGACAAATCCATAGTTATAATATATTAAATAGATAATAATATATTATAAATATTTAAACTAATTAGAAGATTAACATAGTCGATCAGCTTCTAGAAAAACTCTTGGACCCCACAGTACAAGGGATTAGTTTCTTAGATCGACATGATGCATTCTTCCTTAAAAGATCCTGAAATATATAAAATGTAGTTTAATATTAATGTATGAAATGTAATATATTTTTAATATATATGTATAATTGTTAAATAAGTTTAATATAATAATATATATTCAAATACCATCTGCTTCTCATCAAAATATATGTCAACAAAAACATTCAATTGCACTTTGGGTACCCCATTGGTAACCTTGTCATACATCTATTGGGCACTCAACGAAGTATCGTTGAAATCTCCCCACAATCTCTATTTAAATTCTTTCCATTCCATTCCCATATTTTTCAATGTCCACTTTCATGTTATAACATTAGCAACCATAAAGTGGAAAACATTTGAACATAGAAATTCATTTTGAAAATATTATAATTTAATAACCTAATGAAATTCAATTACACCATAATGTATTAAAATTACCTTTATTTGTGAATCAAATACATTATTTTTTCATGTTAAAGGCATATTCCTCCAATCATCATTTGTAAATGGAAGGGAAACTGGCTCCACAGCCAGCTAGCCCAGAATCTGGCCAAGTATTCCTATGGCATCATTTGTAGGGACCCCATAGGAATCAAATATAGAAACTATCTTCTCTCCAGTCAGATTCCACACATCTAAAATTTTCATATTTTTCTCCATAATAGCATTAATTCCATCTTTTATAAATAATTATTTAGTATAAAAAAGTGCCATAAATGTATTCATATTTAAATTTGTACCTATTATTGTCACCCTCCCATATCCCTGAGAATAACTAGGAGTGAAGCCCCACTCTCACACTGCTGAGCCTTTTAAAAGGGAAGGCATCTCCTGAGCTACTGAAGGTACACTCATAGAGGTTTTGAGAGATGGTCTATGGGGAATATGGATGGTGTCTCACATGTTGTAGGGAGGGAGATAGATGGATCGTTGTCTGTTGGTGTGGTTAATGAAACAATGTGAAACTTCCTCCTTTGAATTCTCATCAGTTAATCAAATAAAATTAATTTCAGAACATAAATTTAGAAAACATTATGCAGGAAAAGAAATTAAAAATGATAGAATATGCACAGTAGTAACTAACAAAATATACATAACAATGATAATGAACGACTGCACAAATGACATAAGTGGTTGATAAATGAATGGATAATTGTACATAAAATCCCTTTACCCATAAATCATGTTAGTTTCCTACTCTATTACATCATCCAATTCATCCACCCCAGTAAGACTAATATTTTCAATATCATGATGGAAAAATAATTCTGCTTCTTTTTGTTGATGATATTCAATTTCAAAGGTCAAATTTTCCACTTCATCACCCATATCATAGAAATCTCTTTGTTTTACTTGAGAAACTACACTCCACCATTCATACACTTCATCTTCCATATAATATACAATTTTCACTTGTGATGATAAGATATATGGATCATGTTGTTGACGGTCACCAATATCCATCAAGAGAGAGAATTTCACAGTAGTAAATTGCAAGGAATCTCTTTTAAGACCTTTAATAATATAGACCCAATTTCATTTGAATAAAACAACTGAAAAATGAATGGGGTAGTTTAATTCGATAATATCATTCACCTTTCCATAGTATCCCACATCAGGAAATGTATATATTCCACTATTATGTCCTTTCAAACCCTCTTCTCGATAGATTGTATGAAATATAAATTCATTCACATTGTAAGCATTGAAATTTATAGCTTGGTTTAGAGGAACATGAGCATGATACTTAAAATATTCTGAAAAATCTACTAGATTATCTGTATTCATGATTTCAGAAGTAATATACATTATTATATTTAAAAAATATGTGTGTCAACCTATTTTCCATGTTTATTGCAATATTTATGAACATACACATCGTGAAAACCATTCTACATGTTCTTTATTAACAACATTAGTAATATCTTTATAATTTCTTGTTTGGCCCCTCAATCATACTTTTTTTTGTATTATCCACACTTTAATAAATGGAATAAAAATTTGACTATTCAGAAGAACATATCTATGTGCCTATAACAATTCAATTTCTTTCAGTATTACATTTGAGGTCCTCCGAATTGTTCAGCCAATAGCATGAAATATTTTTGATTTCCCAATATTTTATATTCAGTAGATGTGTCATCAAAAAATCGAAATAAATTAAATATTTTATCAATGGCATCCATGTATCTAGAACAGTATGTAAGACACTCCTATGACAAATAGCCTTCAGAAATAGATCCATCAGGTTGAGCGTTATTTCTCATGTATGATTTCAAATGACCAAGATATCTGTGAAATAAAATAAAAAAAATAATTATGTATTTAATATTGTTCCATGAATTTTTTACATAATTGAAAAACACATAATTTAATTACCTCTCAATTTGATATATCCATCGATAATGTAAGTGGCCCCCTAAGTTATATTCCTCAACCAAATGCACAGTTAAATTCATTATGATAGAAAAAAACGTAAAGGAAAGATCATCTCAATTGCACAAAGTGTCAATACAAATATATCCTAATTGTTTTCAAGATCAAATGTATGTAGATATTTCTTACATAGTTGTCTAAGAAATGTGCAGAATTTGAGTGCAATAGTAGTACCCTTTTATGGAAATAATCTACGCAATGCCAATGGCAGTATCTATTGTAACAGAATTTGTGAATCGTGACATTTCAATCCATGTAACGTATAATGATTTAAGTCAACACCCCTTCATATTTTACATGAATAACCATTAGATACCTTAACATGTTTTAAAATTTTAAGGAAGGTATCTTTATCCCTATTTTTCACTACAAAAATTTTAGGGGAATACTTTTAATTCTCATATGGCTAGAGATCACACTTTATGATCATTGATTGTAAGTATTCTTGGGCAATGAGACGATCCTTCAGCATTCCATGCTCATTATGTAAAGTGAATATAAAATTTTCATAAACATTCATTTCAATATGCATCATATCAGTATTATGCCACAATAAAATTAATTTCCAATATGGATGTTTGAATAATATGCTTTTTTTCTTCCATTATTGTGTTCCAATTTCACTTGACGATGCACTTCGAACTTGTTTCCCATTATCATTCAAATGATGAAACTACCCAAATTCTATTTCCACAATTCCATGTTTTCCCAATATTTTAGAACTAATTAACAACTATAGAGGTGTTCTATGATCTATAAAACCATTTAATTATAACTTGTTCAGTTGAAATCTATGAGACACATCAAGAAATCATCGATGGCATAAGAGCCACCATTTTCTACTGTGAGGTAGTTGTTTGGGCACAAAATGAAATTCAAAAATAGGACAAGACAATCCCATGTATATGTTCCAAAAAAGAAAATTCTCATGTATATGGAATTCAACGATGGTCCACGTTCCAGATGCTTCTAGTTTGAACATTTTTTAGAAGAAACATCATATGTATCAACACCGTTGCTCCATAACTCCTTTAATTCATCAATTAAAGTATGAATGTACACATGAATATAATTACAAGGATTTTTTTCTAGGAATAATCATTTAATAATAAACTATTTTTGAGGGATACACATCCATGAAGGAAGATTGTAAGGGATCAAAGTAATTGGCCAAATGCTATAACTGGTACTCAAATTCGCAAATGGGTTAAATCAATCAACAACCAATCCCAATTCAACATTCCTAGGATATGATGAGAAATCATGATATAATGAATGGAATGTAATCCTTGATTTTGAATCTCATGGATGTCACATTAACCCATCATTTTTATTATCTATGGAATTACACTTCATGTGTCTAGCAGTTTTCGATGACATTAATAATCATTGCAATCAAAGACTTAAAGGAAATTAGTGTAAAAAATTTTCAAATATATTCATTTTCCTTATCTTCCTTATAGTATGTTTATTCAAAAAATTTAACATCACCCATTGACTACCGTCTAGAAGGAGAACATTTTTTACAATTGTATTTTCTTTAATCCTCTCACCAATAAAGCATACAATCATTGGGTCACGCATGTATTTTTTTATAATTCAGAACAAGCCTATTAACACCTTTTTTCATATCATAAAAAGACACATGGATGTTTTCTTCAAGAAATGCATCACACAACAATTAAAATATCATGGACATCACCTTATTTTTAATTCCACATATGATTTTGATATGATACAACTTTTGTAGAAAATATTGTTTTGAATATTTCAAACATTCAATATAAAACTCTTGATTTCCATTATCAACTAAACCCTAAAACACATTTTTATTAGTGAAATTTTCTATTACATTAGTCTCAACATAATCAAGAGTATGATCCAATGATATGTTACAATATTCTTCTGGTTGGCCTACAGTCTCAAAAACATCACTTGTCTCATTTCTATTTGTATCACCCTCATCTAGTTATTCTAATATGCTTTGATGTTGATGTTCATGTCTTGCAATGCCTAATGCATCAATTATAAGGTTTTTTATTCCATTTTCCATTATCGATGAAGTTAAGAGCTCATTCTATGGATTGAGATCATTGCTCAACCTTTATGTAACGTTCGATTCCCTGCGAAAAAACCAATCCAAATATTGAGTAGGGAATTGAAAAAATATGAGGTGTTTATAAACTTAATATCTATTCAACCATCTTCTTAAAATTACATTTAGGACATGGGCATCTTATTCTCCATTCAATGGATCGATTAGAAATTACAAAATCTAAAAACTCATCCAAACCCATATCATACTAAGGTATGTTCATTGGTAATATGATCCATATTTTATCCATATATGTCATAATGTACCTACATATTATTAAAAAAATAAAATAGATTACTTTTAGAAAATAGGAAAAGAGATTCATATAAACAGTTTTAAAAAAATATGAATATATTAAATAAGGTTTTACTATATAAATAAATAAATATATTCCATATATAAGGGGATGTATTAAAACCATATTTTCCACATTTCATGATGGATGTAAAAATATATAGTAAAGTCATGTGATCTTTAGTGGAAATATAAATTCAGTTATCTCTATATCATAGTGACAGTGTTGTGTTTTAAGAGGATGTCATGTATGATTATTTGAAAAAGGAAAATGTGTAACATAATGTCCATTAGTTAATTTTTGACTATATGGGATATAAGGACCATTAATTATGAATAACATAGAGGAAATCCATGTATAGAGACTCCAAATAAATAATCTAAAGTATCATTTCCATTAATTAAAATTAGAAATAAGGAACATCATGTCTATGTATTCCAAGTGATTGTTAATGAATGACATGTCCTTAAATTAATAATAAAAATATGTAATTTTATGTACATTGTAGATATTATTAATTATGTAATCACAACCCTTCCAAACTACATTCAAGGATAAAAACTAACACTCATTACATTGTTCAAATAATTTAATCATGTAGGCCATTTAGTTGCTAAATAATATGAGTGGGCATGCTGTATAATTTTTTCCACTACATCATTTTATTAAATCTATTTATCAAACTTCACTATCTAAATAGAATCCTAAAATGACTTACCCGTGATTCGGTCACAAAGGGAACATAATTCATTAAGGAATGTAGTGAAATAAAATAATGTGGTGGTTTGGTTGAGTTAATCAACCTCAAACCTGATATCAAGTTCTCATATAATGTCTGTAATTGAATTCCAACAATTAATTTTGGGGGTTATCTATTTTATGAGAAATGAATGGAAAGTATGTTATATGTAATAAAAAAACCTAATATCAAAAACCAAAAAAATTATGTAAAAGTATGATTCCACCAACCTTATACAAATAGATGAATCTGTTTGACTACATTTATTCACCATTGAAAGGAATTTTCAGCATTTAATAGAGGGATAATTACCATAGTATATGAACATTGGATATGAACATTGGATGAGTGTATATAATATTAAATGGTAGTCATTTCCCCCTTTATTATAAATAAAAATGAACTTGAGATTATATGGTATTCCACTAATCAAATATACACATAAATAAAAATGAAATTCAAATTCATGAATTTAATTTCATATATAACTCAAACAATTAAATTTTACCAAATTAAATCTTAGACAATGACTAAGAAATCTAAAAGATTTTGAAAATAAATGAATTTAAATGTTCAATACAACAAGTTTTCACCCATAATGATCTATTTGAGTACTAGTACATGTGAATACTATTTCTAGAAATATAATTTCAAAAACCCAGGTGGAACATATCCATGGACATATAACTCATGCATGTGACTGATAACACATTACTCTCCCAGCAAGAGCCTATGTATCTGACCCCAGGAATATATCTTTTTTACGATACCTACTCTTGATATACCATTTCATATTCTATATGTCATAAAATACGTTCACATGAATCAATTTATTTTACCCAAATCATGTGACTTCGATCATTCTTTGATCACATAACTGATCCATGGAAAACCATGTGAGCAACTGATCATGTGATTGGGTCATAGAAAATATTTTAAACACTCCAATATCTATTAAACACCTTAATATATTTATCAAAAATCGAATAATGTGAAAAAGTTTTATTAATTGAGCTAACACACTGACTTAACCTCTAAAAACAAAGTCATCCATCTACTCCTCTGCCTCAATGAATCAACTAAAAATGAAAAACTTCAATTGTGGGTCATGTGACTCCATACACTATAAATAAATCCAACACAACCTATGTATTCCCACACTAGATAATATATTCAAAGTGGGGGGGGGGAGAGAGAGGATGTAGTCATTCTATTGCACATCAGAATTTGTGTAATATAAAACACCAGATTTGGATATCCATACCAAATACCTAGCAGAGCGAGGTACGTCGAAGGAATGATAGGCGAGGGGTGGTTAGGGTCAGTGGGGAATGATAAGGTGGGGCGAGTGGAAGTGAATGGAAGTGACATCCAGTGACGAGGCTAGCACGATGAGGATTGGCGAAGTGATGGAGGTTAGGGATTTAGGGAGTCGCGGGGTGGTGGGTCAGCGGTGTTGGGGGAGGGGGATACTGTCAACTATTTAAAAAATTATATTTATTTAGTGGTGGTTTATAATAAACCACCATTTATTTTTTTTAAATCAATGGATTAGTATACTGCTACTAATAAACCACCAATAAATACTAAATTTATTTTAGTGTGCTTTTATTATAGACAAGATTACCACTTTAGGTGCTATTTTTAATATATGTCAGTTGTATAGTTTTTTTAATTTTACATAGGTTAATTATTCATTATATATTTATTGTTCATTATTATCTTGATCATTGACATGATACATAGGGCGTTGTATCCCCACTTTCAGATTTAGACAATCACTTCTAGTTGGTGGCCTATTGCATATGGGGGGTGCACATGAGGTCATGTGGTAGTCCGACTCAAATCTAATGGCTCAAGTCGGGATATTAGAAAATTATATTAGAGGCCAATATTCACAAACATGTTATTTTTTATTTATTATGGGACATGATAGAAAGGATATGGGATATTAAAAACAAGGGTAGTAGAACTATGTTAGTTCTTGACCAGCGTTGTATAGTCAAACGTTGAGTTTTAAAATAAGGGAAATTATATTTTTCTGTTACCATTGATTGAATTCACATTGGGTGATGTATGTGGTGATGAAATTGTATTTTGATTACATACAAGCATACAGGCTAGGCACATAGGTTTACATGACTTATATATATTCATGTTGATAGGACCCACAGTAGTTCTTTAATAAAATTCCATGATTCATGAAATATTTTTAGTATAGTTTCTTTGCTTTTTGTATTATCTATGTTGTCATGCCATTATGATTTAACATTGAAGGAATTAAATAGTTGAACTGAGAATACTATTGTCTTATTATATATATATGATGACTGTGACTAGTGTAAAGGGATAGAGAAAAAGGTTAGTATAAATAGGGGTATACCTTCATATGATGGTATACTCCTAAGAAAAAATTGTGTGATTTGAAATTCTGATAAAGAATTGTTATGTTGTTAATTTTATGAATGATGCTAATATTTACCCTCAAAGATGATTGATAGAACAACTAGCATAGGTAGCCTTGGATATCCCTTGGCCAACACCTGTGGTGTAAGTGGTTTCTCGCCAGCATGATCCTATCCCTACGCAGATGACCCAGGATACAAATCCCATCATTTTGGGCCCTTTTCAGATATATATCGATCAAGGTGGAGTCACTCATATTATTATGAGTAATTTTGCTTGTGATTTTTTGATCCTACATCCTTCAGTATTTCAGGGCCTTGGTGGCACCCACTATACAAAGGATTAATTGGGAATCATTGAGTGTATTAGTACGATATAATAGATTCATGAGCAAGGAAGATTTATTATAGATAATTGCATGTTCTAATTTTCTTCATGAAGATGGTGGATGGTAATGATTCAATTTGGGATATGAGGAGGCCTTATGTGGATGACCTTCATATAGTTTATTCTTGAGTATTACATTTTAGACATCATGATGTTGGTCCATTACCAGGGGTTAATGGAGTTTTGACAAGGTTTTGTGATCGTATTTTCATACCATATCTATTTTATGGACTTATTCACTTTCCTCCTATGTTTTATGGAAACAATGAACAAAAGGTACCAATTTCTAATGTTGGATTTAGAATAAATATTAGACATCAGGTTAGAGTCTTTGACCTAAATACATACTCACATGTTCTTCGTATGGTCCTAACCTCTAATAAGGGGTCAGAAGAGGATAATATAGTAGGATTTATTCTTGCTCATGGTGGACCAATGGATAATTTTCTCCACACTACCATATGTGTTTGTTTTGATAGAATGAAGTGAATGGAGGTCATAGAAAATCAAAATTGATAGTCTTCATGTCTGAGAGAAACATCCTCAATACCCTCTACAAGAGACAAGTGTTACAAATATGAACTAAGGGGATATTAAATCAATAAAAAAAGAAAGGCAGTAGTTGACTGTTATATTTATTTGAAATGATGGTCATATTAGATTATTTTTCTCAAAGTTATCTCGATTGGGTGAGAGGATGTTAGGGAATTCTATGATTGGTGGGTCCCAATATAGGATACATATTCCATTTATTATAATGACTCTAAAGAGTTATAGACATGGTTGTGAAACTGAGGTATGATAAGTCTATGAAGTAAATCAAGCTCCAACAAATGGTGATGGGGAACTTGTTACTGTATGAGGTATGGTCTTTAACACGTATTTTTTTATCAATTTCATTGTTTATCTCTATTTATTTCCATATATTTTAGAGATATTTATATATTGTAATTATATGTATTGTTATTTTTTCCAAAAATCTCACCCTATGATGTATCATTGAACGATGATATGAAAGTATAATATATGAGAGAGTTCTAGTCAATGATTTCATTATTGAGATATGGATAAGGAATATACATATAACATGGTAGTGGAGATGTCAGGAAATGATTTCTGATTGCGTTACCCAAGACCCTGAGGAGTCGTGACGTTTTCTGGGTCTTTATCAATTGACTAATAAAGTATGCTGAATTATTACTAATCATAAAGACTAACATAGTGGATTATTTAATATAGCTCCATGTTCTCGAGATCGTACTTAGATATAGAGTTCCCTTGAAAATTTATTTTGAATATATACACAAATTTAACATGGATTCTTTGGAAGTGATTTCAAATATCCATTGGGACTTAGCTGAGATTGAACACAACATACCATCCTCAAAGCCAAAGAAAGTCTGAGCAGACTATATACATATTATAGGATTTCCATCATCTTGTGTGCTAGAATTAAAGGGATCACTAAATGATCACATTTATTAAATTGAGTTTTCATAAAATAATAGTTACATGCTTCAATTTAGATGGTATCTTATGTGTATCTTTATTAGAGATTGTTTCATTCACATCCATTATAACGACCCACACTTTACATACATTGTTAATACTTCAAAATTGAATCACTCTTATTACAACATATGACAAAACCACAAAGGACCGTATAGGTATAGTGTCTTTAGA
Source organism: Viscum album (assembly GCA_963277665.1). Classification (NCBI taxonomy): domain Eukaryota; kingdom Viridiplantae; phylum Streptophyta; class Magnoliopsida; order Santalales; family Viscaceae; genus Viscum; species Viscum album. The sequence continues at coordinate 338,763,367 of OY728140.1, forward strand.
AACTGGGGAAACATAAACAACTGGTTCATAAATCTTCTACAGTGTCTCCCATTTATTTCATCATATCTAGGGTCCCTTTTAGCATATTCTACTTAATATCCATCTTCCTGACCTGGGGAAAAGAAAACATAAAAGGGTGAGCTCAAATGCTCAGCAAGGGCAAATAAAGGAAATAAAAATCATATCATATCTTTATGAAAATCAAAACCTGCAAAAGAGATCATAATATCTTAACATGGAATAAATCATAGAAGTGAAAATGAGATCCCCATAACATAAAACTTGAAACTTTGTGGCATGCACACATAATCATGGAAAATCATTTCTTGTTAGTCATGACTCATTGCCAAGACTATCTTAGTGGACAAAGTCCCTTTCTGAACCGAGTTCACTCCTCGTTTCAGTCCTGTATCACTGAACCGAAATAACCTTCCGTTCCAGCCATGTCTATCTCATGAGATATAAAATCATTACCCAATGCATTGGAGGGAGATATAGGTCCCACCCATCTTATAATGAATCCTTTCTTATGTGTGCCACATAATCATAAAACATACATCATCGCATAACACATGAAACAAAAATGGGATTCTTGAAACATCATAAATCAATTCATATAAGATAAAGGAATTCATAAACATAATTCCATCACAACATAGTCAAACCAATGTAAAAATATGGATAGAAACAGAACCCTTTATTATCTTAGATGGAAAATAATTTTGATAAAACACTTGAATTGAATTCTTGAGGAAAATATCCTTTCTTCTTCAAAAACATTTTTCCTTTCATAACATGTCATACAACTTTAAAATAAAAGAAGTTGATTAAAAATAAACTTGAAAACTTGTAAAGTAAGCTTCTTTGAAGTAATGTTTTAAAAATCCATTCATGCCGTATAAGTTAAAAAAAACATTCTTCGTACTTTTGTCGGAAAAGTCAAAAAGTACCTCGTACGGAAAAACGACAAAAGATTCCTTTCATATTCTTTACTAAAAACTCTCCTAAGGGTAAAATTGGATTTAAACTATTTCAAGTGGATGGAAACAATATTACATATTGAGGGAACATGGATGTGGATGATAAAATACACCCCAGTAAATACATACGAATAAACAATCTCGGATAAAAATGAGATTGTGATATTTCCCTTACCTTAGGTCCGATTTGCTTTGTTCGTGTCCGAAGCTCCTGTATAATGGTTTAAATAATGTTATTGACTTATTCCAGAATCATACATATTGATATGAGATCATATATGGTCATATTATTAGCTTCTTGTTAGTAATATTTCATTGTTACTTGTTACTCGGGTCTTTATAACTTTTTGTTCTTATGCGTGTTTTGTCGAATAAATTCTTATTCTTATCTTTAGGTTATAGATAATTCATTTCCAGAATGGTATTAGTGTATTATATACCATATTCATTCATTCAATTCATTTATATAATCATTATGAAATGAAGATCATGTAGAACGAGTCGCATCACATCGTGGAGACGGTATTCCGTACGTACGCACGAGTGATGATATCGTTCCTATGATCGTGGAATTGTATTCGAGTATATATATATATATATTATTTAAGTATCAATATTACTTAATAATAATCATATATAGTTACTCATTACACCATTATACCCATCCTTGTAAGGTGATGGTGGAAAATAGATTACACCACGGCGTGGAGACGGTATTCCGTACGTACGCACGCGTGGTGATTTCATTTTTCCGTAGGATGGAGAGAAGGTGAAATAGGGTTGTTTCATATTTATAATAACATATCATTATGTAAGTAATACTGATGTTATTACTTTATCATGAAACAACTAAAGAAGAAGAAGTTGAAGAAGAATGAAATTGAAAAGATCGGTAATGGATATTACCTCTTCTTTGGAACGCCTCTTTGAATCCACCACTTAAGGAACTAAGATTGGTCTTTGGAGAAGACCAGGACCTCTAGGATTATTCTAGGGAAGTGGAGAGGAGAAAATGGCAGGGGTTGGCCGAGCTTGAGTGCTCAAATTGGTGTGAGGAGGAGGGGGAGGAGGTGCCCTTTTATAAGGGAGCAGAGGGGCACCTTAGGAATATCTCAAAATATTATTTTATATTAAAGTCAAAATCGGTTTATAATGGTTACAAAGGGTCTTATTTCGAAGCTAAAGTGGGGATGGGTCGAAATCCTATCAACCAATAGGATTTATACAAGTTTAGGGTATTATTTTAACCTTATCAATTAGATTTAACTCTAAGTTAATTAATTTAACTTTTACCGTGTCTTTTTGTTTTCTTTCACTATATGGTTAATACACTTACTATAACATGCCAAACGAACCCCAAATTGTTTATTATTAATATATATATCCTTATCTAAGTCATTTGGCCGAACCATAGATTTTTAGGAATAAAATAACAATTAATAATATAATATTTGATTTAAAAACTATTTTGTGTCAATTTTGACACTATTTGATATATGATTTTTGTGAAAGTCATAACAGAATTATATGTTCGAACCAAGTTAATTAAATCATTACTAATATATCATAGTAACCTAGAAAATTAGTGGAATTCATAAAAAGTCTCAAATTACATTTATTTTGGTATTTATATTATCAATTTATTCAATATTTCATTAATAAGATAATTACTGCATCATCTTTGTGTCATAATTAAATTAAATTATTTGATGTCTAAAAATTACAAATAAAATACCATCATGTAGGAAATCTTTTTAGCTTTCTAATGAATATTTACAATCGAATTTATCTTATGTATAACCATATATTAAAAATGATTTACTTATTAAACTTTGATTTTAACTATTTTAACCCTTCTTTAAATAAATTAATAATAAATATCCTAATCTAATCCAAGTGGGCCTAAATGGTCATATTTTATTCCTAAGTTTGTTTTTGGTCGAATTACACTTGTCCAATAGAATTAGGACATGTGTTAGGGTAATATTAATATCATATTTACCCTTAGTTACCCTATTTACTATTAACCGCGGTAAAAATAGTAAAAAGTTACTATTCACCAAAAAATTATTTTCATCTCATTGAACCACATTTTAGTCCTTGATATTAACCGTGTCTCTCGGATTTTTGAAATTCCATTCACAGAAGCGGTAAAATTAAGTTTTATGCAAAATTCAGTTTTTAACCTACCACTTAGTGGTTTCACTATTCATCAAAAATTGAAAGTTTTCAGAAAAATACCAAAATTTCACCCTAGGCTAATTTCGATATTCTGAGTCCAAAAATGAAGTCCATTTTGAAAAATAAAATTTATAAAATTTCAAAAAGTGGTTATTACTATTCATAACGACTAGTTTTAATAGCATATTGTTGTTTAGTGAAACTCGGTATTGCGTACGACGCAAGCTATCGAGGAAGGTCGCGATTGCGTGTAAAGCAAGTCAAGCAAGTGTTGCGTAGAAAAAGATTCCTTTGATAATTTATATAACATAAAAGTCTCGGGTGTTACATTCTACCCCCCTTAAAAAGAATTTCGCCCTCGAAATTCGTCACTTTGTAACAAATAGATGAGGATACTTCTCCCTCATCATATCCTCAAGCTCCCATGTAGCTTCTTCAAGTTGGTGGTTCCTCCATAAAACTTTCACCAAACGAGTGGTCTTGTTTCGTAGGACTTTTTCACTACGATCCAGAATCTCTATCGGCTGTTCTTCATAAGAAAGATCTTGCTCCAGCGGTACAACTTCTGAGCTGAGTACATGTGAAGGATCTGGTATGTACTTTCTCAGGAGAGATACGTGGAACACATCGTGAACTTGAGAGAGATTCGGTGGAAGCGCCAATCGGTAAGCTACCTTCCCAACACGATCCAGTATTTCAAAAGGACCGATATATCTAGGGCTCAACTTCCCCTTCTTTCCAAATCTCATAACCCTCTTCCAGGGAGATATTCGTAAGAACACTTTATCGCCCACTTCAAACTCTAGGTCTTTTCTTCGGTTGTCGGCATAACTTTTCTGTCGACTCTGAGCTGCTCTTATGTGTTGTTGAATAGATCTAACCTTTTCTGCCATTTCATCAACGAGATCAGGTCCTAATAGCTTTCTTTCCCCAACTTCATCCCAGCAAGTTGGAGTCCTGCATTTCTTTCCATAGAGAGCTTCATAAGGAGCCATCTGAATACTGGAGTGAAAGCTATTATTATAAGAAAATTCCACCAAAGGTAGGTGTTGATCCCAACCTCCTTTGAAATCCATAGAGCAAGCTCTCAACATATCTTCTAGGGTTTGAATTGTTCTCTCAGACTGACCGTCTGTCTGGGGATGATAAGCAGTGCTGAAACTCAACTCTGTATCCAGAGTATGCTGAAGACTTCGCCAGAACTTCGAGGTAAATCTCGGATCTCGATCAGATATAATAGAAAGTGGTACTCCATGCAATCTTACCACTTCCTTTACATATATCCTGGCAAGCTGATCTAGAGAGAAATCCTCTCTAATAGCAATGAAGTGTGCAGACTTTGTAAGACGATCAACTATGACCCAGATAGCATTATTGCCTTTGGATGTTTTAGGAAGTCCTGTGACAAAGTCCATAGTGATGTTTTCCCATTTCCATTCGGGTATGGGTAATGGTTGTAACATCCCCATAGACTTCTGTCTCTCAGCTTTAACTTGTTGACAAATCAAGCATCGAGAGACATACTCAGCAACATCTCTTTTCATGCCATCCCACCAGAAGTACTCTTTCAGGTCCCTATACATCTTCGTGCTTCCAGGATGAATAGAGAATGATGAACTATGAGCCCCATCCAGCAGCTCATTCTTTAATTCGGGGATGGGAGGAACGCAAACCCGATTCCTGAACTTTATTATCCCATCACAATCAAGGTTGAATTCAGGAACATTTCTCACCTTCTTTTGTAACTCGACATCTTCTTTCTGTGCCTCTTTAATCTTCACATGTATAGATGGTTGAACATTCATTTGGGAAAGATAAGATTTTTCCCTTTCCATTATAATTCCAAGATCCATCCTTTGTAAATCCATAAATATTGGATCTTTTGTGATCCTCATCATGGATAAACTAGCATGGTCTTGTCGACTTAATGCATCTGCCACCTTGTTTGCTTTCCCAGGGTGGTAATGGATTGAGTAGTCATAATCCTTAATCAGCTCCAACCATCTTCTTTGACGCATATTCAACTCCTTTTGTGTGAAAATATACTTTAAACTTTTATGATCAGTATAAATATCACACCTTTCACCATAAAGGTAATGCCTCCAAATATTTAATGCAAAGATTACCGCAGCCAACTCCAAATCATGTGTTGGGTAATTTTGCTCATGGATTTTCAACTGTCGTGAGGCATAAGCTATCACCATATCATTTTGCATAAGAACACACCCCAATCCCTTCTTGGATGCATCACTGTAGATCACAAACCTTTCTCCACTACAAGGCAGTGTGAGCATAGGTGCACTGGATAACCTTATTTTCAACTCCTTCAAATTCTCTTCACATTCCTCTGTCCAGACAAACTTAACTCCTTTCCGAGTCAACTTGGTGAGTGGATTAGATAATCGTGAAAAATCTTTTACAAAACGTCGATAATATCCAGCCAAACCAAGAAAACTTCGGATCTCAGTTACTGTTGTTGGTCTTGACCATCTTTCGATAACCTCTGTTTTTGCTGGATCCACAGACCCCTCTTTTGAGATTATATGACCCAAAAATGCAACTTTTTGAAGCCAAAATTCACACTTGGTAAATTTGGCATAAAGCTTCTCCTTTCTCAGGGTCTTCAATATAATTCTCAAGTGATCTTCATGCTCTTCCTTGCTCTTTGAATAGACAAGAATATCGTCTATAAAGACTACCACAAATTGATCAAGATAGTCTCTAAAGACTCTATTCATTAGATCCATGAAGATAGCAGGGGCATTAGTAAGACCAAATGGCATCACTATAAATTCATAGTGTCCATACCTTGTACGGAAAGCCGTCTTTGGTATATCCTCCCTTTTGACCCTTAATTGATGATACCCTGAACGAAGATCAATCTTGGAAAAGTATTGAGCTCCGCGTAGTTGGTCAAATAAGTCATCAATGCGTGGGAGAGGATATTTGTTCTTGATAGTGATCTTGTTAAGTTCTCGATAATCAATGCAGAGTCTCATTGATCCATCTTTCTTCTTAACAAATAGAACAGGTGCTCCCCAAGGTGACGCACTAGGGCGTATGAATCCCTTATCAAGATTCTCTTGGAGTTGCTTCTTCAATTCCTGCAACTCAATTGGGGCCATTCTATAAGGTGTCTTTGAAATAGGCAAAGCACCCGGTACGAGTTCTATTGAAAACTCAACTTCACGATTTGGTGGAAGACCCGGCAATTCCTCCGGAAAGACATCATCAAACTCCCGTACAATGGGCATATTATTAATCGTGAGTTTCTCACCAACCATTTGAGATAAATAACCTTCATTTAGTGGAATCAATACCCATAAGATGGAAGAAATTTCCACTGGAAGGTTATGTTCATCCTTGCATTGATAGACGATCGTAGGTTGATCTGGAATATGAAATGTGACTTCCCTTCTTTGGAAATTGATATGAGCTCCATGTAGAGAAAGCCAATCCATGCCAAGAATCACATCAAATTCCACTAAAGGAAGGATCACAAGATTTGCAGGAAGCACTTTCCCACAAACTTCGATCGGAGAAGAATTATAAACTTCTGATGCGATTGATGTGCCATTAGGTGTTGTCACAGCTAACTCAACATCTAATTGTTGAGGTAATACGGTGATACCCTTAGAAAATTTTTCTGAAATAAAAGAGTGGGTGGATCCAGAATCAAATAAAACATTTTCTACTTTAGAGAGGATGGTAAGTGTACCTTTCACCACATCGTTATCGTACTCCACATCGCTGATAGAAATTGCATGTGACTTTCCTTTGTCTTTAGCCTTAAGAGTTTTTTGACGTCGACCATCATCATCAACCCTTGGATTTGGGCATTGATTGGCATAATGCCCCATCTCCTTGCACTTGAAACATTGAAGTGTTGTAGGTTCATTCTGTGTATCCCTTCCTTTGTTTGCGTCATTAGACATCTTCTTCCCATTATCACGGCATTCAAATGCCCGATGACCTTCCTTTCCACATTTAAAACATTTACTTGTCCCTTTAAGACAACTCCCTCCATGTTTCTTTCCACAATTTGAGCATAAGGGAAAGTTCATCTTCTTTTCCGTGTGCTCTTTAGATTTTTCTTTGAATTCCATCTTCCTCTTCTTATCAAACCCATGTGACTGATGGGTTACTCCAATCTCCATCTCGACTTTGAGAGCACATCGAACGATTTCCTCGTAGCTATTGAAGTCCCTTATGGCTAACGCCCTTCGAAGACTTGGTTTTAAGCCACTAAAGAATCGATCGATCTTACTCTCAGGTTGGATAATAATACCAGAAGCGTACCTTGCAAGTCTTGTAAAATTTGCTTCATAGGTACTAACAGATTCATCATCCCTTTGCTTCAGTTCAAGGAACTCTTTCTCCATCTTTGTTCGGAGAATACGAGGGAAGTACTTATTGAAAAATAAGTTCTTGAACTCGTCCCATTCCATAGACTCAATTTCATCCCTTTGCCTCGTATTCTTAACAAGATTCCACCATTGATCCGCATCTCCTTCCAAACGATACACTGCTAGGATGACTTTATCATGCTCAGAACATTGAAGAACTGAAAATATCTTTTCAGTAGTACTAATCCATTGTTCAGCAACTAATGGATCAGTAGACCCGCTGAAAGATGGTGGACGCTGCCTCATGAAGGATTCAACAGAATGTTGCTCCCTTCTTTGTTCGTTTGGAAATCCTGCATGATTCATAGCTTGAGAAAGTTGTGCGAGCATGGCTACAAGATTTTGCATTCCAGCTCCCATATCGTTTGGTTGCTCAGGGGGACAATCATTGCATTGCCCATCGCATTCCGCATTAACACGGTTCCTTCGGGTTCCAGCCATTGACTAAAACCAAGAAGAATAGTGTGAGCAACACTAATTATAATAGGAAACCACATAATTCAAGAATAAAATTTTCATGCTTAAGGTCTTATCCTAGGTTATTCAAGGCCATTTCTAAAACACTAAGATTGTGTTCTATGCTTAGACTTATCCTTAGAGTTCTTACTAAGGCTTTCACATCCTAGTTTCCAAAGGTTGACTATACCTTTCCTCTGATACCAACTATAACGACCCACACTTTACATACATTGTTAATACTTCAAAATTGAATCACTCTTATTACAACATATGACAAAACCACAATGGACCGTATAGGTATAGTGTCTTTAGAAACTGGGGAAACATAAACAACTGGTTCATAAATCTTCTACAGTGTCTCCCATTTATTTCATCATATCTAGGGTCCCTTTTAGCATATTCTACTTAATATCCATCTTCCTGACCTGGGGAAAAGAAAACATAAAAGGGTGAGCTCAAATGCTCAGCAAGGGAAAATAAAGGAAATAAAAATCATATCATATCTTTATGAAAATCAAAACCTGCAAAAGAGATCATAATATCTTAACATGGAATAAATCATAGAAGTGAAAATGAGATCCCCATAACATAAAACTTGAAACTTTGTGGCATGCACACATAATCATGGAAAATCATTTCTTGTTAGTCATGACTCATTGCCAAGACTATCTTAGTGGACAAAGTCCCTTTCTGAACCGAGTTCACTCCTCGTTTCAGTCCTGTATCACTGAACCGAAATAACCTTCCGTTCCAGCCATGTCTATCTCATGAGATATAAAATCATTACCCAATGCATTGGAGGGAGATATAGGTCCCACCCATCTTATAATGAATCCTTTCTTATGTGTGCCACATAATCATAAAACATACATCATCGCATAACACATGAAACAAAAATGGGATTCTTGAAACATCATAAATCAATTCATATAAGATAAAGGAATTCATAAACATAATTCCATCACAACATAGTCAAACCAATGTAAAAATATGGATAGAAACAGAACCCTTTATTATCTTAGATGGAAAATAATTTTGATAAAACACTTGAATTGAATTCTTGAGGAAAATATCCTTTCTTCTTCAAAAACATTTTTCCTTTCATAACATGTCATACAACTTTAAAATAAAAGAAGTTGATTAAAAATAAACTTGAAAACTTGTAAAGTAAGCTTCTTTGAAGTAATGTTTTAAAAATCCATTCATGCCGTATAAGTTAAAAAAAAACATTCTTCGTACTTTTGTCGGAAAAGTCAAAAAGTACCTCGTACGGAAAAACGACAAAAGATTCCTTTCATATTCTTTACTAAAAACTCTCCTAAGGGTAAAATTGTATTTAAACTATTTCAAGTGGATGGAAACAATATTACATATTGAGGGAACATGGATGTGGATGATAAAATACACCCCAGTAAATACTTACGAATAAACAATCTCGGATAAAAATGAGATTGTGATATTTCCCTTACCTTAGGTCCGATTTGCTTTGTTCGTGTCCGAAGCTCCTGTATAATGGTTTAAATAATGTTATTGACTTATTCCAGAATCATACATATTGATATGAGATCATATATGGTCATATTATTAGCTTCTTGTTAGTAATATTTCATTGTTACTTGTTACTCGGGTCTTTATAACTTTTTGTTCTTATGCGTGTTTTGTCGAATAAATTCTTATTCTTATCTTTAGGTTATAGATAATTCATTTCCAGAATGGTATTAGTGTATTATATACCATATTCATTCATTCAATTCATTTATATAATCATTATGAAATGAAGATCATGTAGAACGAGTCGCATCACATCGTGGAGATGGTATTCCGTACGTACGCACGAGTGATGATATCGTTCCTATGATCGTGGAATTGTATTGGAGTATATATATATATATTATTTCAGTATCAATATTACTTAATAATAATCATATATAGTTACTCATTACACCATTATACCCATCCTTGTAAGGTGATGGTGGAAAATAGATTACACCACGGCGTGGAGACGGTATTCCGTACGTACGCACGCGTGGTGATTTCATTTTTCCGTAGGATGGATAGAAGGTGAAATAGGGTTGTTTCATATTTATAATAACATATCAGTATGTAAGTAATACTGATGTTATTACTTTATCATGAAACAACTAAAGAAGAAGAAGTTGAAGAAGAATGAAATTGAAAAGATCGGTAATGGATATTACCTCTTCTTTGGAACGCCTCTTTGAATCCTCCACTTAAGGAACTAAGATTGGTCTTTGGAGAAGACCAGGACCTCTAGGATTATTATAGGGAAGTGGAGAGGAGAAAATGGCAGGGGTTGGCCGAGCTTGAGTGCTCAAATTGGTGTGAGGAGGAGGGGGAGGAGGTGCCCTTTTATAAGGGAGGAGAGGGGCACCTTAGGAATATCTCAAAATATTATTTTATATTAAAGTCAAAATCGGTTTATAATGGTTAAAAAGGGTCTTATTTCGAAGCTAAAGTGGGGATGGGTCGAAATCCTATCAACCAATAGGATTTAGACAAGTTTCGGGTATTATTTTAACCTTATCAATTAGATTTAACTCTAAGTTAATTAATTTAACTTTTACCGTGTCTTTTTGTTTTCTTTCACTATATGGTTAATACACTTACTATAACATGCCAAACGAACCCCAAATTGTTTATTATTAATATATATATCCTTATCTAAGTCATTTGGCCGAACCATAGATTTTTAGGAATAAAATAACAATTAATAATATAATATTTGATTTAAAAACTATTTTGTGTCAATTTTGACACTATTTGATATATGATTTTTGTGAAAGTCATAACAGAATTATATGTTCGAACCAAGTTAATTACATCATTACTAATATATCATAGTAACCTAGAAAATTAGTGGAATTCATAAAAAGTCTCAAATTACATTTATTTTGGTATTTATATTATCAATGTTTTCAATATTTCATTAATAAGATAATTACTGCATCATCTTTGTGTCATAATTAAATTAAATTATTTGATGTCTAAAAATTACAAATAAAATACCATAATGTAGGAAATATTTTTAGCTTTCTAATGAATATTTACAATCGAATTTATCTTATGTATAACCCTATATTAAAAATGAGTTACTTATTAAACTTTGATTTTAACTATTTTAACCCTTCTTTAAATAAATTAATAATAAATATCCTAATCTAATCCAAGTGGGCCTAAATGGTCATATTTTATTCCTAAGTTTGTTTTTGGTCGAATTACACTTGTCCAATAGAATTAGGACATGTGTTAGGGTAATATTAATATCATATTTACCCTTAGTTACCCTATTTACTATTAACCGCGGTAAAAATAGTAAAAAGTTACTATTCACCAAAAAATTATTTTCATCTCATTGAACCACATTTTAGTCCTTGATATTAACCGTGTCTCTCGGATTTTTGAAATTCCATTCACAGAAGCGGTAAAATTAAGTTTTATGCAAAATTCAGTTTTTAACCTACCACTTAGTGGTTTCACTATTCATCAAAAATTGAAAGTTTTCAGAAAAATACCAAAATTTCACCCTAGGCTAATTTCGATATTCTGAGTCCAAAAATGAAGTCCATTTTGAAAAATAAAATTTATAAAATTTCAAAAAGTGGTTATTACTATTCATAACGGCTAGTTTTAATAGCATATTGTTGTTTAGTGAAACTCGGTATTGCGTACGACGCAAGCTATCGAGGAAGGTCGCGATTGCGTGTAAAGCAAGTCAAGCAAGTGTTGCGTAGAAAAAGATTCCTTTGATAATTTATATAACATAAAAGTCTCGGGTGTTACATCCATGATGGCATGAGGAAAGTGAGGTAGTAGTTGTGGGGACAATATTGATTCATGATACCTCTAAGAGTTTGAAACAAATTTATAATAGGTTGATCACTGCTCAATGTAGTTATATATCATATCCCAACCATTGGAGGATACCTTTGGAGTTCACTGTGGGAGATTGAGATTCCCTTTTGAGTGACTCCTCAGATGGGGCACTGACATATGAGAATGATTGGAAAGTTGAAAAAAAAAATTGTCAGACCTTTTGAGATCACTTAAGGGATGGGATAATGGTGTAATTACTATACTTAACTCCTTGTTATTAAGGAATGTTTTATGTGATACACATTTCTTAGCATAAGAGTTACACTCAATCTATGTGCATGTTATATACTATAAGGAAATTGGGTTGGAACCTAATGCACCATTGAAACATGGATGAATCTAGGAGGAAATGTGGGAACATGAGTTAGATTTTTGATCTCATTAGTCTCAGTGGTTTAAGAAAGTCCAATAGAGATAATTCTCAATGATGAAAATTAGATAAAGGGAGAGAATTTTAATACTCATATTTTATAAAGATAATAAAAACCATCATTAATAATAATTAATATTTATTTTTATATGAAAATGTATTTATTCAATATAAATCACATAATAAATTATTTAATGGTTTTTCATAAGGATAAAATCATAGTTAAAACCTTGGAATATTCTATCACACATTTTTTGTAGTTATTCACTGATTTAGTGTGATATTCTAAGGCCCCTTGACCCAAAACATAGAAAAATAAATATATTAAATACATTATATCATATATGGGTAATTTTTCATTAATAATTTAGTATCTCCAAATAGTGTTCCATCTGATAAATTTAAGAGCACATTTATGTTTGGTTAATTTTTTTACCTTACGCTCGGAAAAACATTTTTCCATTTCGGATGTTTATTGAGATCACACTCGAGGATAAATATTTTAAAAAATTCATTATATTTTTTTCCAAAAATAATTGAATATATCCTAAATTGTGTGTTGTATGAGAAATATGAGTCCAATGTTATGTTTGGGATGTGGGTTTTACCCTAGGAAAGACATAAATTTTCTGTATGTCATATAATTGATCACTTCGAACACGTTGATAATTCTTTGAAATTTATTTTTATTATTATTTTAAATTTTAATAATTAAATTCATTTTTAATTAAATAATTTTCTTCCAAAAAACACAAAACTCCATTTTTAAGGAACCAGAGGATTTTAAACCTTCAATTTTCACTCGTTTTTTACAGTTTAAATTGGTAATGTATTTATAGGGTGAAATTAAATCCTTTATAACTATCTTTTCAGTTGAACAAGATATTAATGTTTGATATTGATGATGATTTAATTTTCATAAATGCATATGCGGTATTATGTTTTCAAACACTTGAACCGTTCAGTTCATCCAGTGTTGATTGTTCTTGATGATTCCACTAAGGCATAGGGATGAATCGTCATGTGGTTGAAAAACACCCTTTGATCTGAGTCGGATTCTGTCATCATGGGGTCTTCATCCGTATTCCCTATGTGATTCACAAAACATGAATTAGGATGGTATTGATTTATTTTCCTTATTCATTTATTTCCTATCATTTTTTTCTGTAAATTATTGGAAAACATGTTGATTAAAAAATGATTATAAACAGATGAATAAAAAATAGATATTTCTAATAAAATATCAAAGGGTAATTTTGGATAATTATCAAATAAAAAATTAATATAATTATAAAGGTTTATCAAAAGATAATTACACAACATTTTATAAGGAATAATTAAAGAATTTATCAATATAAAACTATTATGTATTTAACAAAATATATTTATCAAATGATAATTATAATGAATTATCAAATGATAATTTAAATATTATAAAAGTATAATTAAAAAAGTTATAAACTATAATTTATATATTAGAAAAATAAAATTTATATAATAATAATTATCAAAGAACAATCACATGAATATATTGACGGATAATTTTTAGGATTTCTAGTTGATTATTTCATTATATTTTCATAAAATTATTTATAAATTATTAAAATATAATAGTGAATTTAAAAATGATAAATGGTTAACAAGTTAACCAAAAAATATTTATAAAAGAAATTTTATGAAAAATAATAATGAGATAATTATAAAATAATATTTTATAATAAATTATCAAAAGATAGTTATAATAGGTTAATTTAGGAGAAGTTATTATAGAATATAAATGTAATTTTTTTTAATAAGTTATCAATATATAATTATAAAACGATATTTTAGGATAAATTATCAAATGATAATTGGAAAAAGATAGCTTATGAAAAATTATAAATAAATAATTATAAAATGCTAATTTTTGATAAATTATTAAGAGATAATTATTAGAGGATAATTTTTGAGAAATTATCAAAAGATATTAATAAAAGGATAATTAATGGGAAATTATCATAATATAATTATAAAATGTTTTTTATGAGAAATTATAAAAAAATACTTATAAAATGATAAATTCTAATAAATTATCAATTGGTAAATATAAAAGGATAGTTTTTGCAATAATTATTAAAAGGTAATTATAAAAGGGTAATTTATGAGAAATTATCATGATGAAATAATAAAAGGATAATTTGTGAAAACTTATCAACATATAATTATAAAAGAATAAATTATTGGAAATAATAAATATGTAATTATAAAATTATAATTTAAATGATATTATCAAAAGATAATTATTCATAGTGATAATATTGCGAGTGAATTCACAAGCCTTGAAGGATAATTCAGATATTATCTAGGAGATAAAAATTATATTCATAAGTGAAATTTTATTTATATTTGGAATAATATAATTAGTTTCGGTTCTTGGGGTTTTTTCTACTTTGAGCATAAACATGTCTGTAACTATGATAATCAGGCATTTGAGGAGGTGTTCGTGACTACTAAGGTTTCCACTATAGCTTTTAATCCCCACATAGTAGTTAATTATGCCACCAAGGTTTATTTTATTGAGGTAGGATGGTACATTTGATTTTGGTCCATGTATATATTTTGTTATCATGATGTTATATTCGTATGGAAAAAGCCATTCTTGAGGTTACCTTCATCTTGGTGTGTGTAAATCCATGGGAATATTTTATGTCATGTAATTATGTGTGGCTACTGATATGGATCATGGTGTACCTTATCATTCCTTTCTATGATAGGTTTTATTTATATTTCATAGCTTTTGGAATTGTGCTATAGTTATCGAGATACTTAGTTGGAGCCATGATATAAGGCCCCAGCCTTAGACCATACTTAATCTTGAGTCAATACAAGATTACCCATTGAGGATCTTTTCAGGTTTAGAGTTTTAGAGAATTAGATCGTAAACTTGCATTACATTCCACATTTAAATAAAGTGGTTACATAAAAGATAGTATTAATTTTTTCCCATCAACGTAAACATATTTAAAATGAAACATGGATTCTTTCTTGACACTTCCTTGACACTATCATCATATCATGTACCTTTCCCTTGACCTGTGAAAAACATTTCAAAAAAACTTGGGATGGGCATAAAAAGCTCAGTAAGGGTTATAAAAAATATGGAAAGGAAACATGAGTTCATATATACATAAGAATGAAATCATACTTTACCCATAAAACATAGGCACTTTAACATACCTCATAAAATCATGAATAAATCATAGAAATCATAAGACAAAAAGATAACTTGAGGCATTCATAACATTCTTACGTAGGGAGTAACCCTCATGGTTACGTTTGGAATACCCACCACAGTATATTCCCTAAATCTCTTCGGAGAAACCTTAATGTTTCACTCCTTCACGTTACCAAATGCATTGGAGAGCTATATCGGGCTCACCCACCCTTAGTTTATCATGGAACCACCCGTCTTCATAACAATGCCCAAGAACCATAACATAATCGTATCACATAAAACATGCATAAAGGAAACATAACATTTCCACATTTCAATCACAAGATATCAATAAAACACATTGATATAAAGAACCTTATGAAAACCATTTTCAATACCAAAATAAAAGAAAAGTAAAACATGGTATTTATTTTTCTTTTAAAAAGAAGGTATGTCTTATAGAGGAAGCCGAAACTCAAATAATGGTCACGGCGGCGGAGAAGTCATTGTCGCCGCATACGTATGACAAAAACATTCCCTTTTGTCGTTTTGTAAAATGCTTCGTATAAAAAAGATTCCTTTTGGATAAACGTAAAAGTCGAAGGGGTTTATACACCATATAAAAGAATGTTGTGTATAAAACAAAATTTGCCTCAATGAATGGAGATTGAGATGAAGTCCCTTACAAAGACGGTATCCTAGGTTTAAGGACAAATCAATTACATAATTATGTGTGACAAACGAATACACCAAATATAAGTGGATATTAAGTGTAAAATAATCAGAGGTTATTCACACATATTCATAGAACTACATATTCAAGGAGTACAAGCTTATCCCAAAGAATCAAAATTGGGTTAAGAAGTTCTCTTGCAAAAACTCGACAACCTAACGTCGTCACTTCAAAATTCAGAAAAAAGAGTTGATGAGAGATATAGAGAGTATCTCATCACTTGGACATAACATTCACATCAATAAGGATATATGAGAACATATCCCAACATAACAATATATAACGACCCATACATTACATACATTGTTATTACTTCATAATTGAAGCACACTTATTACAACATATAACAAAACCAAGAAAGGATTGTATAGGTATAGTGTCTTTAGAAACTGGGAAACATAAACAACCGGTTCATAAATCATCTATATTGCCTCCCATTTATTTCATCATATCTAGAGTCCCTTTTTGGCATATTCTACTTAATAACCTTCTTCCTGGCCTGGGGAAATAAAACATACAAAAGGGTGAGCTCAAATGCTCAGTAAGGGTAAACAAAATAAATATCAATCACATCATATACATAATCACATAACTTTTGGAAATCTTAACCTACAAAAGAGATCAAAATTTCATAACATGGGGTAAATCATAGTAGTAAAATATAATCCCAATAATCATAACTTAAAACATGAAACATTGTGGCATACACACATAATCATAGAGAATCATTTCTTATTAGTCAAGACTCATTTTCAAGACTATCTTAGTGGACAAAGTCCATTTCTGAACCGAGTTACCCTCGTTTCAGTCCTGCTTCACTGAACCGGTATAACCTACCATTCCAGACATGTCTATCTGGTGAGATATAAAATCTTTACCCAATTCATTGGAGGGAGATATAGGTCCCACCCATCTCATAATGATACCATTCTTATGTGTGCCACAAAATCATAAACTATACATCATAGCATAACCCATGTATTAAAAATGGAATTCGTAAACATTGTGACATCATAAAACAATTCATATAAGAAAAACTAATTCATAAAAATAATTCCATCACAACATAATCAAATCAATGTAATAATAGGTATAAAAACAGAACCCTTTATTATCTTAGATGGAAAATAATTTTGATAAAACATTTGAACTCCATTCTTGAGGAAAATATCATTTCTGCTTCGAAAACATTTTTCCTTTCTTAACATGTCGTACAATTCTAAACTAAAAGAATTTGATTAAAAATAAACATGAAAAATTGTAAAGGAAGCTTCTTGGAAATAATGTATAAAAAATCCATTCATGCCGTATAAGTTAAAAAACATTCTGTGTACTTTTGTCAGAAAAGTCAAAAAGTAACTCGTACAAAAAACGACAAAAGATTCCTTTCATATCCTTTACTAAAAAATCACCGAAGGTTAAATTGGATTTAAAAAAATTATAGGTGGATGGGAATAATATTACATATTGAGGAAACATGGATGTGGATGATAAAATACACCCCAGTAAATGCCAAAGTATAAACAGTCTCAGATAAAAATGAGATTGTGATATTTCCCTTACCTTAGGTCAGATATTCTTTGTACGTGTACGAACCTCCTGTATAATGATTTAAATAATGTTATTGACTTATTCAAGAATCATACTTATTTTTATGATATCATATATGGTAATATTCTTAGATTCTTAGTAGTAATATTTCTTTGCTACTTGTTATTCACGTGTTTATAACTTTTTGTTCTTATGCGTGTTTTGTCGAATAAATTCTTATTCTTATCTTTAGGTTATAGATACCTCATTTCCAGAATGGTATTAGTGTAATATATATCATATTCATTCATTAAATTAATTTATATAATCATTATGAAATGAAGATCATGTTGAACGAGTCGCATCACATCGTGGAGACGGTATTCCGTACGTACGCACGAGTGATGATATCGTTCCTATGATCATGGAATTGTATTGGAGTGTATGTATACTATTTTAGAATTAGTATCACTTTATAATAGTCATATATAGTCATTATTTACACCATTATGACCATCCAAGTAAGGTGGTGTTGGAAAATAGATTACACCACGGTGTGGAGACGGTATTCCGTACGTACGCACGCGCTGTGATTTCTTTTTCCGTAGGATGGATAGATGGTGAAATAGGGTTGTTTCATACTTATAATAACATATCAGTATATGATTGATACTGATGTTATTACTTCATAATGAAACAACTAAAGAAGAAGAAGTGGAAGAAGAAATAAAGATGAAAGAATCGGTAACGGACATTACCTCTTCTTTGAAGTGCTTCTTTGAGACCTCCTTTTAGGGCACTAAAATTGGTCTTTGAAGAAGACCAGGACCTCTAGGATGTCTCTAGGGAAGTGGAGAGGAGAAAGTGTCGAGGGTTGGCCGAGCTTGAAGGCTCAATGTGGTATGAGGAAGAGAGGGAGGAGATGCCCTTTTATAAGGGAGGAGAGGGGCTCCTTTGGAAAAACTAAAAATATTATTTTATTATAAAGTCATGTTCAGTTTTGAATAGCTCCAAATTGATTTATTTCAAAGCTAAGGTGGGGCTGGGTCGAAATCCTCTTATACAATAGAATTTAGACAAGTCTAAGTTCCTATTTTAACCTTATCATTTAGATTTAACATTAAGTTAAATAATTTTACTTTTACCGTGTCTTCTTGTGTTCTTATACTATAAGGCTAATAAACTTACTATAAGCAGCCAAACGAACCCCAAGTTGTTTATTATTAATATATATAACCTTATCTAAGTCATTTGGCCGAACCTTATATTTTTAGGAATAAAATAACAAAAAATAATATAATATTTGTTTTAAAAACTATTTTATGTCAATTTTGACACTATTTAGTAATTAATTTTTGTGAAAATCATAACAGAATGATTAGTTCGAAAAAGTTAATTAAATCAATACTAACATGTCATATGAATCTATAAAATTAGTGGAATTCATAAAAAGTGTCAAATTACATTTATTGTGGTGTTTATAACATCAATTATGTCAATATTTCATTAGTAAGTTAATTACTGCATCATCTTTGTGTCATAAATATATTACATTATTTAATGTATAAAAATTACAAATAAAATACCATTATGTAGGAAATCGTTTTAGATTTCTAATGAATATTTATAGTCTAATTTATCTTATGTATAACCCCATATTAAAAATGGTTTACTTATTAAACTTTGATTTTAACTATTTTAACCCTTCTTTAAATAAATTAATAATAAATGTCCTAATCTAATCCAAGTGGGCCTAAATGGTCATATTTTATTCCTAAGTTTGTTTTTGGTCGAATTAAACTTGTCCAATATAATTAGGACATGTGTTAGGGTAATAATAATATCATTTTTACCCTTAATTACCCTATTTACTTTTAACCGTGGTAAAAAAAAGTCAAAAGTTACTATTCACCAAAAAATTATTTTCATCTCATTGAACCACATTTTACTTATTGACATCAACCGTGTCTCTCGGATTTTCGAAATTCCACTCACAGAAGCGGTAAAATAAAGTTTTATGAAAAATTCAGTTTTTTAACTACCACTTAGTGGTTTCACTATTTATCAAAAATTGAAAGTTTTCAGAAAAATACCAAAATTTCACCCTAGGCTAATTTCGATATTACGAATCCAAAAATGAAGTCCATTTTGAAAAATAAAATTTATAAAATTTCAAAAAGTAGTTATTACTATTCATAATGACTAGTTTTAATAGTATTTTATTAGCATATCATTGTTTAGTGAAACTCGGTATTGCGTACGACGCAAGCTATCGAGGAAGGTCGCGATTTCGTGTAAAGCAAGCCAAGAAAGTGTTGTGTGTAGAAAAAGATTCCTTTGATGATTTATATAACATAAAAGTCTCGGGTGTTACATTCTACCCCCCTTAAAATGAATTTCACTCTCGAAATTCGTCACTTTGTAACAAACAGATGAGGATACCTCTCCCTCATCATATCCTCAAGCTCCCATGTAGCTTCTTCTAATTGGTGGTTCCTCCATAAAACTTTCACCAATCGAGTGGTCTTGTTTCGTAGGACTTTTTCGCTGCGATCCAGAATCTCTATCGGTTGTTCCTCATAAGAAAGATCTTGCTCCAGCGGTACAACTTCTGAGCTGAGTACATGTGAAGGATCATGTATGTACTTTCTCAGGAGAGATACATAGAACACATCGTGAACTTGAGAGAGATTCGGTGGAAGCGCCAATCGGTAAGCTACCTTCCCAACATGATCCAGTATTTCAAAAGGACCGATATATCTAGGGCTCAACTTCCTCTTCTTTCCAAATCTCATAACCCTCTTCCAGGGAGATATTCGTAAGAACACTTTATCACCCACTTCAAACTCTTGGTCTTTTCTTTGGTTGTCGGCATTAATTTTCTGTCGACTCTGAGCTGCTCTTATGTGTTGTTGAATAGATCTGACCTTTTCTGCCATTTCATCAACGAGATGAGGTCCTAATAGCTTTCTATCCCCAACTTCATCCCAGCAAGTTGGAGTCCTGCATTTATTTCCATAGAGAGCTTCATAAGGAGCCATCTGAATACTGGAGTGAAAGATATTATTATAAGAAAATTCCACCAAAGGTATGTGTTGATCCCAACCACCTTTGAAATCCATAGAGCAAGCTCTCAACATATCTTCTAGGGTTTTAATTGTTCTCTCAGACTGACCGTCTGTCTGAAGATGATAAGCAGTGCTGAAACTCAACTCTGTATCCAGAGTATGCTGAAGACTTCGCCAGAACTTCGAGGTAAATCTCATATCCCGATCAGATATAATAGAAAGTGGTACTCCATGCAATCTTATCACTTCCTTTACATATATCCTGGCAAGCTGATCCAGAGAGAAATCCTCTCTAATAGCAATGAAGTGTGCAGACTTTGTAAGACGATCAACTATGACCCAAATAGCATTATTGCCTTTGGATGTTTTAGGAAGTCCTGTGATAAAGTCCATAGTGATGTTTTCCCATTTCCATTCGGGTATGGGTAATGGTTGTAACATCCCCTTAGACTTCTGTCTCTCAGCTTTAACTTGTTGACAAACCAAGCTTTGAGAGACATATTCAGCAACCTCTTTTCATGCCATCCCACCAGAAGTACTCTTTCAGGTCCCTATACATCTTCGTGCTTCCAGGATGAATAGAGAATGAAGAACAATGAGCCTCATCCAGCAGCTCCTTCTTTAATTCGGGGATGGGAGGAACACAAACCCGATTCCTGAACTTTATTATCCCATCACAATCAAGGTTGAATTCAGGAACATTTCTCACCTTCTTTTGTAACTTGACATCTTCTTTCTGTGCCTCTTTAATCTTCACATGTATAGATGGTTGAACATTCATTTGAGAAAGATAATATTTTTCCCCTTTCATTATAATTCCAAGATCCATCCTTTGTAAATCCATAAATATTGGATCTTTTGTGATCCTCATCATGGATAAACTAGCATGGTCTTGTCGACTTAATGCATCTGCCACCTTGTTTGCTTTCCCATGGTGGTAATGGATTGAGCAGTCGTAATCCTTAATCAGCTCTAACCATTTTCTTTGGTGCATATTCAGCTCCTTTTGTGTGAAAATATACTTTAAACTTTTATAATCAGTATAAATATCACACCTTTCACCATAAAGGTAATGCCTCCAAATCTTTAATGAAAAGATTACCGTAGCTAACTCCAAATCATGAGTTGGGTAATTTTGCTCATGTATTTTCAACTGTCGTGAGGCATAAGCTATCACCATATCATTTTTCATAAGAACACACCCCAATCCCTTCTTGGATGCATCACTGTAGATCACAAACCTTTCTCCACTATAAGGCAGTGTGAGCACAGGTGCACCGGATAACCTTCTTTTCAACTCTTTGAAATTCTCTTCACATTCCTCCATCCAAACAAACTTAACTCCTTTCCGAGTCAACTTGGTGAGTGTATTAGATAATCATGAAAAATCTTTCACAAAACGTCGATAATATCCAGCCAAACCAAGAAAACTTTGGATCTCAGTTACTGTTGTTGGACATGACCATCTTTCGATAACCTCTGTTTTTTGCTGGATCAACAGATATCCCCTCTTTTGAGATTATGTGACCCAAAAATGAAACTTTTTGAAGCCAAAATTCACACTTGGTAAATTTGGCATAAAGCTTCTCCTTTCTCAAGGTCTTCAATATAATTCTCAAGTGATATTCATGTTCTTCCTTTCTCTTTGAATAGACAAGAATATCATCTATAAAGACTACCAAAAATTGATCAAGATAGTCTCTAAAGACTCTATTCATCAGATCCATGAAGATAGCAGGGGCATTAGTAAGACCAAATGGCATCACTATAAATTCATACTGTCCATACCTTGTACGAAAAGCCGTCTTTGGTATATCCTCCCTTTTGACCCTTAATTGATGATACCCTGAACGAAGATCAATCTTGGAAAAGTATTGAGCTCCGCGTAGTTGGTCAAATAAGTCATCAATGCGTGGGAGAAGATATTTGTTCTTGATAGTGATCTTGTTAAGTTCTCGATAATCAATGCAGAGTCTCATTGATCCATCTTTCTTCTTAACAAACAGAACAGGTGCTCCCCAAGGTGACGCACTAGGGTGTACGAACCCCTTATCAAGATTCTCTTGGAGATTCTTCTTCAATTCCTGCAACTCAATTGGGGCCATTCTATAAGGTGTCTTTGAAATAGGCAAAGCACCCGGTACGAGTTCTATTGAAAACTCAACTTCATGATTTGGTGGAAGACCCGGTAATTCATCCAAAAAGACATAATAAAACTCCCGTACATTGGGCATATTCTTAATCGTGAGTTTCTCACAAACCATTTGAGATAAATAACCTTCATTTAGTGGAATCAATACCCATAAAATGGAAGAAATTTCCACTGGAAAGTTATGTTCATCCTTGCATCGATAGACGATCATAGATTGATCTGGAATATGAAATGTGACTTCCCTTCTTTGTCAATTGATATGAGCTCCATGTAGAGAAAGCCAATCCATGCCAAGAATAACATCAAATTCCACTATAGGATGGATCACAATATTTGCAGGAAACACTTTCCCACTAACTTTGATCGGAGAAGAATTATAAACTTTTGATGCAACTGTTGTTCCATTAGGTGTTGTCACAGCTAACTCAACATCTAATTGTTGAGGTAATACGGTGATACCCTTAGAAAATTCTTCCAAAATAAAGGAGTGGGTGGATCCAGAATCAAATAAAACATTTGCTACTTTAGAGTGGATGGTAAGTGTACCTTTCACCACATCGTTATCGTACTCCACATCGCTGATAGAAATTGCATGTGAATTTCCATTGTCTTTATCCTTAAGAGTTTGTTGATGTCGACCATCATCATCAACCCTTGGATTAGGGCATTTATTGGCATAATGTCTCATCTCCTTCCACTTGAAACATTGAAGTGTAGTAGGTTAATTCTGTGAATCCCTTCCTTTGTTGGCATCATTAGACATCTTCTTCCCATCATCGCGGAATTCAAATGCCCGATGACCTTCCTTTCCACATTTGTAACATTTACCTGTCCCTTTAAGACAACTCCCTCCATGTTTCTTTCCACACTTTGAGCATAAGGGAAAGCTCATCTTCTTTTCAGTGTGCTCTTTAGATTTTCCTTTGAATTCCATTTTCCTCTTCTTATCAAACCCATATGATTGATGGGTTACTCCAATATCAAACTCAACTTTGAGAGCACATCGAACGATTTCCTCATAGCTATTGAAGTCCCTTATGGCTAAGGCCCTTCAAAGACATGGTTTTAATCCACTAAAGAATCGATCGATCTTACTCTCAGGTTGGATAATAATACCAGAAGCGTACCTTGCAAGTCTTGTAAAATTTGTTTCATAGGTACCAACAGATTCATCATCCTTTTGCTTCAGTTCAAGAAACTCTTTCTCCATCTTTGTTCGGAGAATATGAGGGAAGTACTTATTGAAAAATAATTTCTTGAACTCGTCCCATTCCATGGACTCAATTTCACCCCTTTTCCTCGTATTCTTAATAATATTCCACCATTGATCAGCATCACCTTCCAAACGATACACTGCTAAGATGACTTTATCATGCTCAGAACATTGAGGAACTGAAAATATCTTTTCAGTAGTACTAATCCATTGTTCAGCAACTAATGGATCAGTAGACCCGCTGAATGAAGGTAGACGCTGTCTCATGAAGGATTCAACAGAATGTTGCTCCCTCCTTTGCTCGTTTGGAAGTCCTGCATGATTCATAGCTTGAGAAAGTTGTGTGAGAATGGCTACAAGATTTTTCATTCCAGCTCCCATAACGTTTAGTTGCTCAGGGGGACAATCATTC
Organism: Viscum album; assembly: GCA_963277665.1. NCBI lineage: Eukaryota > Viridiplantae > Streptophyta > Magnoliopsida > Santalales > Viscaceae > Viscum > Viscum album. Next base: position 338,787,958 of record OY728140.1, read on the forward strand.
CATTGCCCGTCGCATTCCGCATTAACACGGTTCCTTCGGGTTCCAGCCATTTACTAAAACCAAAAAGAATAGTGTGAGAAACACTAATTATAATAGGAAAACCACATAATCAAGAATAAAATTTCACTCTTAAGGTCGTATCCTAGGTTATTCATGGCCATTTCTAAAACACTAAGATTGTGTTCTATGCTTAGACTTATCCTTATGGTTATTACTAAGGCTTTCACATCCTAGTTTCCAAAGGTTGACTATACCTTTCCTCTCATACCAACTATAACAACTCATACTTTACATACATTTTTATTACTTCAGAATTGAAGCACACTTATTACAACATATAACAAAACCAAGAAAGGATCTTATAGGTATAGTGTCTTTAGAAACTGGGAAACATAAACAACTGGTTCATAAAGCATCTACTTTGCCTCCCATTTATTTCATCATATCTAGAGTCCCTTTTTGGCATATTCTACTTAATAACCTTATTCCTGACCTGGGGAAATAAAACATACAAAAGGGTGAGCTCAAATGCTCAGTATGGTTAAACAAAAGAAACATCAATCACATCATATACATAAGCACATAACTTTTGGATATCAAAACCTGCAAAAGAGATCATAATTTCATAACATGGGGTAAATCATAGTACTGAAATGTAATCCCAATAATCATAACTTAAAAAATGAAACATTGTGGAATACACACATAATCATAGAGAATCATTTCTTATTAGTCAAGACTCATTTCCAAGACTATCTTAGTGGACAAAGTCCATTTCTGAACCGAGTTACCCTCGTTTTAGTCCTGCTTCACTGAACCGGTATAACCTACCGTTCCAGCCATGTCTATCTCATGAGATATAAAATCTTTACCCAATGCATTGGAGGGAGATATAGGTCCCACCCATCTCATAATGATACCATTCTTATGTGTGCCACAAAATCATAAACCATACATCATAGCATAACCCATGTAATAAAAATGGAATTCTTAAACATTATGACATCATAAAACAATTCATATAAGATAAAGGAATTCATAAAAATAATTCCATCACAACATAATCAAATAAATGTAATAATAGGTATAAAAATAGAACCATTTATTATCTTAGATGGAAAATAATTTTGATAAAACATTTGAACTCCATTCTTGAGGAAAATATCCTTTCTTCTTCAAAAACACTTTTCCTTTCTTAACATGTCGTACAATTCTAAACTAAATAAAGTTGATGATAAATAAACATGAAAACTTGTAAAGGAAGCTTCTTGGAAATAATGTTTTAAAAATACCGTCATGCCGTATAAGTTAAAAAAACATTCTTCGTACTTTTTTCAGAAAAGTCAAAAAGTACCTCGTACAAAAAACGACAAAAGATTCATTTCATATCCTTTACTAAAAACTCACCGAAGGGTAAAATTGGTTTTAAAAAAATTATAGGTGGATGGAAATAATATTACATATTGAGGAAACATGGATGTGGATGATAAAATACACCCCAGTAAATGCCAAAGTATAAACAATCTCAGATAAAAATGAGATTGTGATATTTCCCTTACCTTAAGTCCGATATGCTTTGTACGTGTCCGAACCTCCTGTATAATGATTTAAATAATGTTATCGACTTATTCCAGAATCATACTTATTTTTATGATATCATATATGCTCATATTCTTATCTTCTTAGTAGTAATATTTCATTGCTACTTGTTATTCGGGTGTTTATAACTTTTTGTTCTTATGCATGTTTTGTCGAATAAATTATTATTCTTCTCTTTAGGTAATAGATACCTCATTTCCAGAATGGTATTAGTGTAATATATATCATATTCATTCATTCAATTCATTTATATAATCATTATGAAATGAAGATCAGGTAGAACGAGTCGCATCACATCGTGGAGACGGTATTCCGTACGCACGCACGAGTGATGATATCGTTCCTATGATCGTGGAATTGTATTGGAGTGTATGTATACTATTTCAGAATTAGTACCACTTTATAATAGTCATATATAGTCATTATTTACACCATTATACCCATCTAAGTAAGGTGGTGGTGGAAAATAGATTACACCACGGCGTGGAGACGGTATTCTGTACGTATGCACGCGCGGTGATTTCTTTTTCCGTAGGATGGATAGATGGTGAAATAGGGTTGTTGAATACTTATAATAACATATCAGTATATGATTGATACTTATGTTATTACTTCATAATGATACAACTAAAGAAGAAGAAGTGGAAAAAGAAATAAAGATGAAAGAATCGGTAACGGACATTACCTCTTCTTTGAAGTGCTTCTTTGAGACCTCCTTTTAGGGCACTAAAATTAGTCTTTGAAGAAGACCAGGACCTCTAGGATGTCCCTAGGGAAGTTTAGAGGAGAAAGTGGCATGGTTTGTCCGATCATGAAGGCTCAATGTGATGTGAGAAAGAGAGGGAGGAGATTCCCTTTTATAAGGGAGGAGAGGGGCTCCTTTGGAAAAACTAAAAATATTATTTTATTATAAAGTCAAGTTCGGTTTTAAATAGATCCAAATTGATTTATTTCAAATCTAAGGTGGGTCTGGGTCTAAATACTCTCATCCAATAGAATTTAGTCAAGTTTAGGTTCCTATTATAACCTTATCATTTAGATTTAACATTAAGTTAAATAATTTTACTTTTACCGTGTCTTCTTGTGTTCTTATACTATAAGGTTAATAAACTTACTATAAGAAGCCAAACGAACCCCGAGTTGTTTATTATTAATATATATAACCTTATCTAAGTCATTTGGCCGAACCTTAGATTTTTAGGAATAAAATAACAATTACTAATATAATATTTGTTTTAAAACCTATTTTATATCAATTTTGACACTATTTAGTAATTAATTTTTGTGAAAATAATAACAGAATGATTAGTTCTAAAAAAGTTAATTAAATCAATACTAACATGTCATATGAATCTAGAAAATTAGTGGAATTCATAAAAAGTGTCAAATTACATTTATTTTGGTGTTTATAACATCAATTATGTCAATATTTCATTAATAAGTTAATTACTTCATCATCTTTGTGTCATAAATAAATTAACTTATTTAATGTCTAAAAATTACAAATAAACTACCATTATGTAGGAAATATTTTTATATTTCTAATGAATATTTATAGTAGAATTTATCTTATGTATAACCCCATATTAAAAATGGTTTACTTCTTAAACTTTGATTTTAACTATTTTAACCCTTCTTTAAATAAATTAACAATAAATGTCCTAATCTAATCCAAGTGGGCCTAAATGGTCATATTTTATTCCTAAGTTTGTTTTTGGTCGAATTACACTTGTCCAATAGAATTAGGACATGTGTTAGGGTAATAATAATATCATTTTTACCTTTAATTACCCTATTTACTTTTAACTGTGGTAAAAAAAGTTAAAAGTTACTATTCACCAAAAAATTATTTTCGTCTCATTGAACCACAATTTACTTACTGACATCAACCGTGTCTCTTGGATTTTCGAAATTCCACTCACAGAAGCGGTAAAATCATGTTTTATGAAAAATTCAGTTTTTTAACTACCACTTAGTGGTTTCACTATTCATGAAAAATTGAAAGTTTTCAGAAAAATACCAAAATTTTACCCTAGGATAATTTCGATATTACAAATCCAAAAATTAAGTCCATTTTTAAAAATAAAATTTATAATATTTCAAAAAGTGGTTATTACTATTCATAGCGGCTAGTTTTAATAATATTTTATTAGCATATCATTGTTTAGTGAAACTCGGTATTGCGTACGACGCAAGCTATCGAGGAAGGTCGCGATTTCGTGTAAAGCAATCCAAGAAAGTGTTTTGTGTAGAAAAATGGGCAGTACATACACCACTCAAATGAAATTGTGGCAAATGTAGCATAAATCTCACGGGAATAAAAGTGAGATGAAAAATCCCTTACGAAAACTCGGCAGCCTAAGGGCGCCACATAAAACTTACAAAAATGGATTGATGAGATCAAATAGGGTGTCTCATCATATTAACATAAAGTTTATAGAAAGAGGAATATAAAATAACATCCCCCAACATAACAAATAGGAGCTTAAAAGAAGTGACATAAAAGAGAGTACTTAAAAAGAAAGAGAGAGGTTAGATCTCTTATGAAAATTTGGCAGCCTAACGGCGCCACTCAAAACTTCCAAAATGGATTTATGAGAGAGAATAGGGTATCTCATCACATGAACATAAAAATTACAGTAATATTAATATAAAAGAACATCCAAATAACAAGAAAAATGAGATTTAAAAGGAATGACATAAAAGAGTGTACTTAAAAAGAAAGAGAGGAGTAGGATCCCTTACCTCAGGTCTGACTTGTCTCGATCGTTCTTTAATCTCCTGAATAATAAACTCGAGTTAATTTCTACTTCCTTAAGAAAATTTTTCAAGTTCATTATTCCTTTTATATCACTTATTACCATGTCATGAAAACTATGTAATTATTTTAGTTAATAACAGTCGTTTAAACGATCATTGGTACTTGAGTCAAAATTTGCTCTTTATAATTAACTGTTGTTCATGTATCCATTATATCCAGAGTTATAATAATGATTTATATATCATATATATCATATATATCCAGTAAATATTCATTAATACTATTCCATATCATTTGGAGATAAAAACGAAAAGCATCGTTCATGGAGACGGTAGGTTGTACGTACGCATGAACGCTACTTTCATTTTTTTCTTTTTCATATTAATGGAATTAAAAATAAATGATATATATGTATATATATTATAATTCCAGTATAATATATATGTTATATAGGTCACATATTTTCATTAATTTCATTCTTTATACATTCCATGTATTGCATGTACGAGTCACATCACTTGAGGGGGCGGTAGTCCGCACTTCCTCATATGAAATTATCGCATTTACACAACATGAAAATAATATATTTATGGTTTAAATATCAAATACAGAAGCATATAGTAAACATAAATACCATATATATCATATATAAAATATAGTGACATCATAATGTCCACCTTTAAAGGTGTTAAAAGAATATTGAACAATCATCGTTTCGTGAGGTAGAAAATCACCAACCACAGAAACAGTATGTTCTTTTACCATTAGACGAAGGTGTGTGTAACTTTAGCTCAAATAATTCTTATAAAAACATCCTAGTATGATTAAGATACTGGAGTTTTTACAATAGAAATTAATAAATAGAGTTTAGGGGGTTGGAGAAGCAAAATAAAACAAAAGGTCACAAGTGAAGACATTACCTTAAAATCGGGTAACTCCCTTTGGTTTGAGCTCAAAGGCTTCCTTGGGAAGCCTTCTGCCCAAAGTGAGGCTTCAATGAGTTATATAGGGATGTAGAGAGATGAAATGGGTAGGTGTTGGGCGAGCAAAAGGCTTTGGAAGTGTGGGTAAGGAGGTAGAGGTGGGGGCCTTTTATAAGAGGAGAGGAGGGGCACTCTTGGAAAGGTATAAAATGTAACTTTATTTTTCAAACGAGTTTCGGATTTTAATGGTCCCAAATTGATGTGTTTCATGGATAAGGTGATAAAGGTTAGAAATCCACCCATCCAATAGGTTTTGGACCTGTGTAGGTCTTAGATTTTACATTATCGTTCCATTTTATTTAAATCGTTAAATAATGAGGTCATCACTACATCATCATGATGTCATAAATAATTTAATTTATTTAATGTCTAAAAATTATAAAAAAAATACTATGATGTAGGAAATATTTTTAGATTTATAATGAATATTTATAGTACAAAATATCATTTATTTAGACAAATGTAAAAATATTTTACTTAGGTGATACATTCTTTGTTACATTTAACATTCTTTAAAAATAAAAAGATAAAAAGTCACTTTCTCACAAAAGTGATTCCATGGGGCCCCCAAGTTTGGCACAAGGCATCCCATGGTCGGCCATTAGACAACCGGTTACCTTAGGACACATGTTGTGGTCATTTTTTATTATTATGATATTATTTTATTATCTTTAACTACCTGATTACTCATTAATCAAGATAATTAAAGATAATTACCGTCGTTACTATTCATAATGTCAAAAAATGAAAGAGTCTTAATTACATAATTTGTAACTTCTGATTCCAAATATTTAATCCATTTTACCAAATTACAAAAACATAAATTGAAATAATTAATTTAAAAAAACATCACGTTGTCAAAACAAATAGCGGGTTTTTTTGAAACAATATTTATGAAAAGTTTGGCACCTGTTTATGCCTAATTCCAAAGTGAAATTAATCCCAGTGACCATCATTGAATTACATGGTAAAAATATATTCTAATTACACTTTAAAAAAAATTAAAAATATAATATAACCATATAATTAAATTATATGAAAAAGCAGTTTTGATGTAAAATGCAGTATTTTTCACTATTCATTGAAAAATGAACATTGTCAGAAAAATACAAAAAATTAGCCCAAGGAAAATTTCAATGGCCCAATAATAAATAATATGTTTATTTTGAAAAATAGAGCTTATAAAATTTTAAAAATCTTGATTTAAAAAAAATGTTTTGCCATCAAAATGTAGTAAAACAATCTTTTAAAAATACTAGTGTATTCAATGCTTAAGATGGGATTCATTTGTATTTTAAGCCTCTAAAATTTATTGGATAAAAGTAAAAACATTTAACAAACATATATAATCATATTTTATTTATTTCTATTCATTCCTGTCAATACAACGGCTAGGCGTTAACTACCATTTAAAATAATACTATTTTATTATTAGAGTGCAACGTAAGATTTCAAAGGAACTCGTTGTTGCGTATTGGGTAAGCCATCGAGCATAGCATTCCATTTAAATTAATATTGAAATTTTATTCACAAATAGGGATAAATATAAAAATGTCATATTATTTATTTACCTGGGGTGTTACACATGATGTTGGGAATTATACAGTTTTAACATCCTTAATGGTGAGTGTGGCTACCCCTATATAGGGTAAATCAATAGTTGATGGTTACCAAATATGATTTATAAATAACATGCTTAAATGTTGGTTTTTCGACCTCTATAGAGGGGAAATCAGAGTGTCTGGAATGAAGATACATATGTTTATCCTTGAGGTTCTATGTTATCAGGATTAGTGGAAAGTTACCCATCCAAACTCATATATAATGTCATTAAATGATGGAATGGTTACCCCTTAATAGGGGATATCATAGTGTATAGACGGTAAATACCATCCATGGATTCCTATGGACATGGGTTGAGGGTGATTAAATGTTTAAGTGTGTTGGGGATTGACTTGACAGTACCTATATTGTTCTCGTGATAACCACCAGAATGGTGGTTGTTCTCTTAACATTGAGGAAAATGTGGTGTTCTAATTAAAACTACCAATAGGGTAGGGTTCACTATGAGACAATACATGAAGTATGTTTGTTTGGGACATTATTACCAGAAATGATCCAAAGGAGGTGGTGTCGGTGTTTGTATCAGCTTCGTTAATGCATGATGACTCAACACATGTATCATTATTGATAATTTACTTTTGTGATGATATATACTATTATATGTATTCTAAACATATGGAATGAAATCATTTATGGTGACCTATAGGTGATTGTATTGAGACACTACTCAGGAATTTTGGCATCCTTTTAGATTCCATGAATAGAGATCCCGAGAAGGGAATGTCCCGTATGGTGGATGGTGGAGTGGTGGAGCATGGAGCATGAGTGGAATGGTATAGTCACGAGAGAACCCTGAGTATTTATATTTATTTACATGTATTATGTTATCTTATTGCCATTACTATTGACCGGAGTATAACTTTGGGAGCTATTTTTTATATCTATGTCTCTTATTCAGTTTCAACATTTTCCTTAGATTATTTATTGATTTTTTATTGTTTGTATTATTATCCTTATTGATGTCATAATATCAAGGGTATGTTTTCACCACTATCAGATTTATATGATCACTTCTAGTTGGAAGCCTTTTGAATACAAGGAGGTGTGCATGAAGTCACGAATAATTCATGACATGGACCCGATGGGACGAGCATATATATTAAATGAATAATGAGAAATATATATAACTAATATCTAATATTATGTGTTTGTATTAATTTGATAGTTCACTTATCATTGAATTTTGACAGGGTGTATCATTTTTGTAAAGAGTATGTATTATTTTTTGAAATAAATGATTAACACTATTTTTTTAAAAAAATGGTAAGTAATGTTTTACAAATATTATTATATGGATTATCACTTTTTCAAATTATTTTTACTCTTATTATAAAATGCACATATGTTATAATGTTTTACAATTTTTTATTGTTTAAATGATATATTTATTGAACATTATTTTGGATTATTAAATCCTTTGTTTTTTATATAATTGATGGGATAACCTTATATACTTTTGAGGTCTCCCATTTACAATTATTAACATGTAGTTATGATACAGATATGTCTCGAATTTACCCAGCATAATTATTATAGTACTCTAACCCAGAATATACCAGTGTAGTTTTCTACATTGAGAAGTCCATTTACCAGATTCATCATATTATTAGGATTCCACACTAGCTAGTGTGTACTCTTAATAGTGTAATATTACAGTTTTCCATCATCCTATGTGAATTTATATATAGATATAGTTATCAGATTTATATTGTGTGAGGATCCAATGTTTATCTGGTTATAATCCCATTGGTACACTCCCATTACGAATTATGAAATTGTATTATGCATTTATTATTTTTATTATTTCTCATTTATACATGTATATTTTAGCACATTTTTTTCATGATTTATTTAAAATAGTAAATAGTAAATTTATTTATATTGTTCAAAAATACATGAAATGGATTATTTTATAAAAGTTATTAAGTGTTCTTATGGAGGTATCAAACTGGGCATGTTTTCTCACCCACTACAACATAATTAGTGTGTATGAGAATTTGTTTTAATTTGATGAAGGTAATGGGAAATATCTGCAATGAGATAAAATCATCTTGATAGCTTTATTTGGGGTTTAAGGAGTGGAAAAGTGGATGGTGACTAGTTATCTTTTCATGATTGGTGGATTCAATAGATCATCTGGTAATGTTATTTTTTTACTGATGTGTATTTATTCATACCAACTTTTAATCCCTTTTTTACATTTTTATTTTATTATTGATTTTTATGTATAATGGTTAGATTTATGTGAATCTTGTTAATTATTATTGATGATCATATTAGTGTTATTTTCTTATTAATTATTGTGTTACTCATTTATATTATTACATGTCTGGTTAGGTTATTATTTTAGAATATATAATTTCATAGATATATATAATCCCCATCCTACAGAGTGGTCATTCCATGTTTATTATTGGACCCGTAACATGAATTCAATAATTGATCCTCATTCAAATGTATTTATAATCGTAAAGGCTGAGTCATTGTGGGAACCTAAGTATTTCTCTCAAAGACGTCTAATTAGTTATAATTTATTCATATTCATCACTAAGTTTTATCCATGTATTTTTAATAATATTTAATACGACAAATGAAATGTGTCATAGAATTTTGAGTGGAGTAAAATAATAAAAAGAAATAGACTAAAATGAAATAATGGAAAAGAATAAAAGAAAATAAATGTTATAAAGAGTTTATTTACTTTATTGGTGGATTGAACATTACATGTTCATAATTATGTATTTTTTTATTTCATTCAAATAGAAAAATCAGATTACATAACATTGATTCACATATAATACACTGTTAAGAGTGTGGGTGATTGTAATGGTCAAGAACCTGGCCAAAAAACGACGTCACATGCTCACCGGTTCCATGGATACTAAGAAAAAAAATACCTCGAACAAGTGAAAGTTCTAACTCAAAATGATTATTATATATATCATATAATTTAAATGTAGACACACTTGAGTAATAGATATAATGAGTAAAATAGAATATTTTAAAAAAAATTATTTAAATATGGATGCATAATTTTCTTGGATAAAAGGGGAATTTAGCTATGGCCATCATGTCACATCTAAAAATATAATAGACCTTCAAGGAAGAATAGTGGAATAATTAATCCTTGAAGATGTTATACCATGGTAGTCAACCAATCAACCTTTGAACTAATCATTTCGATGATTTATCATTGTGTAAAAAAGTAAATTTTTGAGGAATTAATAATGGAAAATTATAGAGAAACAATAAGAACTCACTATAGGACAAGAAATTGAATAAAAAATCACTACTAAACAATAAAAAAATCCAAACATAAAATATTTATAATGTTAGAATAGCATTCAAGATAATCCAAAATAATTATTATAAATTCAATTTTAACCTTTAAATAGATACTGGAACTAATCTCCTAATCTATTGAATGTATTTAAGGATGATGTTTTAATTTTTTACAATACTTCTAGATCAGGCATGATATATTTTATTTCAGATGATGTAGGTTGGGATACCCTTATAAGTTGTTCGATATACCATGATAAGGGAAGAAATTCATTAATCTAAGTTAAATAAGATCTTAAATTATAAGGTGAAGATAGAGTCTTGATAATGGAATATGTATGATATTGAAGATTTTTAATTTAATTAAGTAATGATTTCACATAAATATATAATATATTTTAGAAGCTATAAAATATATTTTGAGTGATACTTAAGATATTCAATTTCATATGTCTGTTTTTCTAAAGCACAAATATAATAATTCATTTCATATAGTAGAAATATCTTGTGGATTATAATGAAATACAAAAAATTAATGAATGGACTTTAATACATAATACACATTAGATCTTATATATGGTAAACATGGGAATTCATAACACATTTCTCCTCATTGTAATGATCCATAGAAGTTTCTATATATTATGTAAGGTTTATATGTTTTAAAAAATATTATATTTGAAGTGATATATATAAAATTATGTTGAGATGTTATTTAAAACCTAAATATCATGATTTGGTTGAAATTTCACAGTTATTTGAAAAAATAATTCGGAAGAATTAATGGTATAAAAAGTTAATGATCGTGTCAATTTATTTTTAAATATTCGTATTTCAATACTTGAGGACAATTTATAAAGATAAAAGGATCGAAGATTTATTTATAATTTTGATGACTATTTTAAATGAGATCATTATGGGTAATTTGGTAGCATTAATTGTGGATGGTGGTAGAATCACCCATGATATATGTTGATAGTTGTTATTTATTGAGGATTGTGAGGAGAAATATCATGTGATTCTATTTGGCTACATAAAATTATAGTATAATTATTTTTAATCATGAGAAAATATTTTCATATTTTAATAAAATTGTTTTATAATGATCAAGGGATATGATTTTAAAAGTGATAAGAGTAATATGATGTTGACATAAAGAACAATAAAACAACTATATATAAAAAACATAGAAAAGATAAATCTAATAAAACTTTTGTAGAATGAGATGGGGATACTAATAACGATTAAAAAACAAATTGGTTTCACTCACATATAATAGTTATTTATATTCAATGGAGGTATCTATTTTTATTTTAGTTTTAAATTTGTGAGTCTTTTAAACCAGATTGTTCCAAATATTTTAGCTATTTTAGCAATATACCATTATCTATATCTTCATATTGATATGTGAATTCATGAATAAATGGGGTAAAGCTCCACTACACAAAGGTGACATAGTCATTTATATTGGAGGTGACCCTCATAAAACATCTATTGTTCCATCTATAATTTTTTCTAAACAATTATGAGTTTTATTTTTTATTGTTGAGTATGAAAAGGGTGATTTTATTTAAAAATGGTTATTATAAATGATTATTTCACCCCCTCTTAGTTTTGATTATATTTCCATGTGATCCAATAAATTTTTATTACAGTACATGTTAGTTTTCATGATATCTCTTGAAAATGATAAACATTAATCCAACAAAATCTACATAAATTGTATTTTAACCTTTAATGGGAAGGGATTGTATGTTTTGAAAAAGTATATAAATCCCAATTTTTTCAATATTTTACTTCATGGTCATTATATAGTTTAAGTTGGTTTTAATATTTTTTCACAATGTATCATGGTTACATTATAATAAGAAGAATTTTAACGGTAACGGGAAGCATTCAAATGGAATTTAGTATAATTTTTCAATAAAAGTTATAAAAATGTTATGGGATAAAACATTACAATGGAATTAGGGGGAATTATTTATAACATTTATGATGGAGATAAACATTTTATGGTTGGAAATCATTAACTTTATTGAAGCCAGACTGAATATGTGATGATTTAAAAAGAAAAATATTTTTATGAGTTTTTTACCAAGGATAATATAATTTTAATAAAACATTGGGAATATAAAGAGACACATAAATACACTATAGTGGTTAAGAAAATCATGAGATTCCTTTCATTAAAATTTTATCAAAAAATATGATCACATAAAAATAGATATCTTTATGACTATACAATTTGTCAATTTCAAAATGCATTAATCAATTGGGAGATATGAAAATGAGATTATCTCCAATTCAAGTCCATGATGGAGAAAAAAAATACCTTTTTGAGATTTAAATAATTTAATGATTGAATATGATCATAATATCACCATTGAAGAAGTTAGTTAGGAATACATGGATGAAATTATCTTCCCGATGTAATGATTATTTAGAAGGGGAAAATAGAAGTATAAAAAAAATACTATTAATTTTTTATTTTACTTGAATGTGTTAACTATTTTACAAAATTTGAAATTATAATTAAAAAACAAAGTTAATGAGAAAAGGAAATTATAATTTCATTCATGATAAAATATTACTCTAATAAACATCACGTGAAGGATAAGATGTCCTCCAATTATTTCATAATAATTTTCAATCATTGGAAGAATGTACTTCTGAAAAAAATACTGTTGTGATATTAACGTAACAAAGATTGAAGATCCACAATATTTCCTTATAGATTATAGAGTTGAATATATATCATGATTAAAGGATTAAAGAAGAAAATATTTGGAGTTAGATATTGAAATTGGTGATACAACCTGGGAAAACCCCATCCAAATTAATATTTGTATGTTCCTATAAGAGTTTTAGAGGCTAATAAATGTAAACTCACATATTAAAAAAGGACCTTTAAGAATGGAAATAGATTTTGAATGAGAAATAAAATTTACTCAATGAATTTCGGAAGTCCAAATTTCATAATAGTGAGAAATTAAATACTGTTAATGGTAAGAATTCCTCCATATTCTTCAATGATGACGTGGATGAATATTTGAGGATGGTAATTTATAAGGTTGATAAGTAATGTGATAAAAATAATAATAATTATAATAGATCACGTATAGGAGTTGGTGAATGATTAGAAAAATTTTATAGGCTTAGCAAGACAAGTAAGAGGTTAAATAAGTATCCAAAATTATAAATTTTAATCACTATTGATGGAGAACCATATTAACAAACTCTTCCACAGAACATTTGATGAGTTAAATGTGATTGTACTACTGTATCTTGATTTAATGGAGAATTGTTGAATTTGAAATAAAATATGTGGCAATTTGTTAGAAAATTAATTTTATAAGGAAAATGATTATTTTTGGGTGCTCATTTGATCTATGTTAATGGAGTTAAAATTTCACCATTTTGATTTTTAAAATAAATAATTTTTTTGGAAAAAAATGAAATCATAAGGAAATTGTTATATTGGAAACACAAGGAGAAGAACATATGATGTCAGTTTTCAAGAAATATCATTTGGAAAGTCCATACACCGAACTAGTACATGAACATCTAGAATATGTGTTCTTGTGAGTTGATTTTTCATATGTAGGTTTTAGACACTGCCACTTACTTTGTGATTGGTTTTGGAGATGGATTCCACTGTAGCTAGTCATGAATAATTTGCTGATTCTGATGAGGGTGAATCCATTACTTCCTTTGTCGATGTAGGCAACCCTATTTTAAGAATGCCATGAATTGAGTATGAAAAAATTCAATAATAAAGCCCCATGAAACATGAACTAAGATACTACGGGAGAATCCACAACTATATATCCTACTGATGGTTCATGTTTCTCCTCCAATTTTTACTAGAAAAACATTGTAGAATATTGATAATCACTACATAACTGGATGAAATAGGAGAGTTTATTTTTTAGGTTTGAGTAAATAAATTTTTTTCAGGATGAAATCCTACATAGGCTAAAGTTCCCTTGGTACTCAGTGGTTGGAATTTGGTAACATGATAGGTTAGAAATGGTGGAAAAGGATCTAGTCCGCTATGCAAGAAGGGCCAGAAACATATGAAGGAATAAATTCATTGAGATTTGGCTATGTATGAATTTTCACTTACATGATTAATGACTACAAGGATCCCAATTGGATAATTTGGAATTTCATATATTGAAAATAATATACGTTGATCAAAATGAAAATTCCAATAAACACATATGTGAAGGGAAATATAAACATCCAATTGGATTTATGAGACTAAATGGTTTTATGAGGGTGTTTGGATACATAAATGTATTTGGCTATGTGGATAATTACCTATATCAATATTTGATTATGTCAATCAGATTCGGCTATGTTAGAAATCACATATGTTGAGTAAACAACCTCACTATTAAACACATGTAATAGAGGTTCTTCATGATGGCCCGAAGGGAAAATCTTCTATTATGACATACATATAGTGGAAAATAATAGTTTTGACCAATAGGTGAGATTAGGTGTACTTATTGTACGAATAAGGTCTTGATAGAAAGTAGGTAGGAGATATTAGTACATGGAATTAAAAAATAAGTGGAAGGAAATGGAAGTGGAGGGAGATGGGGGAGGCTGGTAAAGAAAATAGGTCTTGTTGAATTTTATGAATCACTCACTATGGGGCTTCTTAGCTTAAATTATTTTCATTTTTTACTCTATTTTTGAACCACCTTTTGAATTTAAAAAATCTATCCATTGATATTGTTTGAAAAATTCTAATTAGGGAAGCCAGTTGAGATGGTTAGCAAATTAATCCCACTTAGGTATTAGGAATTGATGTAGTCTACCATTTTCTCTATAGAATAATTATTTTTTGTCATTAACTATCCAAATTAAAGGAGAGATGGCTTTGATTATTGTAGTATTCATTACCTTATCCTCTAGAAGAACATTTCAGAGGATGGAATTTTACAAAATGGTTGTTCACTTGGTCTCCCCAGTGAGTGGGTAATGTGTTTATTATTTGAGAATATGATGTTTCCTTTAACATATAAGATTTCAATTCGAAAGATAAATCCAAAATATTTTAATCGATCATGTTGTGTCTAAACTTGAGTGCAAAAAAACATTAAAAAAGACCTGAGAAAATAATATTTTCAATCCACCAACTTCATGTGTTCCCTCTCTTGAATCAATCATTCTTATTAAGATTTATTATTTTTTTACTCCATTATCAACTGTCTATTTCTCTACCCCACATCCATCATTTAGTCTAACCCATCCCCAACATTTCACTCACAATTCACCTCTTATTTTTTGTTGATGATTTTTTTTATTTCAAATTTTACTTGTATCACACAACACTCCTTCTATGGATGCACTTCTCTATGGATCAAACCCTACTCACAATTTTACTATATTATATAGGTTTTGTAAATTAATAATTTTTCCCAATCCATGTTACAACCTAGGTCTCATACAAAAAAATTTGTACCATTTCTGAGGATGGAAACATGAGACCAAGAATGAAAAAAAACAACATTTTCAGAATTTTTAAAGGGAGTGAATGAAAATTTTTTAATCACCATATGGCCTAGAATAATTCATCCCTAAAATCAATAATTATCTAAGATTGTTGAAAATTAATAAAAATCTATATGAAAATTCATAAAGAGAACATCCTCAATTAGTAAAATCAAAATCTCAAAAAGGATGAAAATTTCAACCCTTCCCCAATTGGAAATGAAAAAATAGATAGATAGAGGCATGTGGAGTTTTAGGTACTGACAATGTCAGATTATCTATCATGCATTATGTATTCCCTGTGATCTGGGAACTATGAGATTAGGAATCACACATCTATATTCAACCATCCAACCACGGATTACCCAATGAGGATTTATGATATTTCATGAAAGATTTCAATGGAATAATGAAACAACTTCCACTTAAAGGATTAAGTGATGATGAATTGAAATTGAGAGTGTTTCTATTTCTCTATAATTTAAATGGAAAAGGGTAATTACAAAAATTAGATGAAGATATATTTGATGAATGGGATAAACTATATCATTCAACTATCATGAAGTTCAACCTATGGAGAATAGTTCTTGAAATTATTCATAATATCACTAGTTTTTAACAAGATGAAAGTGAATTGACCCATGAATCCTGGGATATGATCAACGAGATATTTATACTATTTCACAACCATAAATGTAAACATTAATATATCAATAATATATTCTATATAAGGCTTAAACATTACCACCATACCTATATTAACAAGTCTTATAGATAATATTTCACCAATAATATAGAAGAAGATATCAATCAAATTTTCAATAATTTAGCACAAAAATAACTATAAAATGTTCATTATGGGGGAAAATTGTTAAGAGTGAATTTATACACTATCACCTAGATAATGAAAAATTATCAGGTTCATGAAATGAAAATATTTAACACAATATGAAGGAATATTTTTTTCTTTGTGGGATGTTTATCCATTCACTATCTGGGTTCCAAAAAATTGATACACCAGCCCAATTCCCAAAAAAGAATCATTTTCTTGGAATGGAAAAAGGATGATGTATATATATTATCCATTATAAAATAACTATAACCAAGGCTATTGTGACCATCCAAAACTATACTGGAGGGAGTAGGGAGAGATGAGACCTATCATGCCCCTACTTTCCAAAAAAATAGAAAAGACATCCAATCTCAAATAGGGGATGATCTGTCAACTAATAAAGATAATATAAATGTAATGTTACTAAAATGGATGTGTAGTTTTTATGATAAAAATGAGAAATGTTATTTTAATAGGGCATAAAAAATACAGGTTTTAAATTCTATAGTTTTAGGTTAATATGTTATTAATAAATGTTATTGTTAGAGACAAAGGGAAGTGATTTATCACCAATAAGTATGATCATAAAGATATTTCTATGGTAGTGACCACTAGGAGTGTTCGTCAAACATATTAGGTAGTAAAAAGTATCCTAAATAAAATCCAAAAAGTAAACATGTTGAATCTATAGAAAACACTTTAGAAGCTAACCTTTCTGGAAATTTGAAAAAGTCTTACCCAAAGTCAACCACTACCTATATTACCTACTAAAAAATCAATGGAAGAAAACCTGATATCCAAGGAAACTAAAAGGTAAAAGAATATTATAGAGGAAAAATAGGGGTTTCTTGAGACACTATATAATTCTCCCCAATCATTCCATTCCCTCAATGGATCAAGATGGAAAATCATGATTCTGAATTGTTAAAATTTCTAATGGTTTCCATGAAAATTAATATAAATATCCCATAACATTAATATATCATTATAATCCATTCCTATATGAAATATCTCAAGAAAATATTTTTATTTTAGTAAACCTTGGAAGATTTTTCTCCCTACAACCTCAGAGAGGAGTGTAGTGTGGTCTTATAGAATACAATACATCCCAAATGGTATGTTACATTGAGTTTTTTTCATTTCCTACACTCCTGGTGATTGGGTTTCTTATATTATTGTCCTATGTTATCTTGGTGGACACATTAATTTTATTCCTTTTTATTAAATCCATTAATTTATAATGGTAATTCCAAATCCATGTATATTAGTTTCTCCACTTGTGGATTGATCCATTACACACCTAGTTGGTCAATTATATGACCTACTAGTTAGAGTGGGTAAGAAATATTTTCCAATAGTTTTTCTCATTTTGGTTATGGAATCTTACCAAGATACCCCTAATATTTTTTTTATAACCATTTCATTTTACTATGTGTAGTAATTTACATTTCATATGGACGAAAAATTTTCAATCTTGGTTAAAAAAAATAGAATTTATTGTTTTCAGAAATATTATAGGACCATAAAAGGAACCATAAAATATCAAGAAAATAATTTCTATATGTTAATAATTTTTTTGATGAGCAGGAATATGTGTTTTTAAGGAATGTTAAGGAATTGAAAAAAACACTTGATTTACCAGTAGAAATATGCATGAGCATTACTTTGGATAAGGACAAGAATCCCATATAAGAATATGAAGGGAAATTCCTATTCCACAAAGTTTAATTTTATGAATAACATATTTTTTCCCCACTCAATGAACCTACATTTGAGGAGTACTTTTATAAAAACCATAGTGATGAAGAGGAATCATTATAAACCTTGTTTTCTAAGAAATAAATGAGGACCATGGTCCCCTAAAGCCCAAGTGTCTTCTCTTTAGTCATGTTTCTCCAATCATGGATCTCACATGTTTTCACATTAATGTTAAGTATAATAATTTTTAGAGAATATACAATATTACCAATAATAATTTCATGTTAATTATATTGATGTAAAAATGACTAGTTTCTTGATCATTTGATAGTGTTTAGGTCCATTATTAGTTGGTAGATTGCAGAAAACAAATATATAGGTCAATCATTCTATAATAAAAAATTCCCATAGAAATATTTTGTTATCAAAGGTTAAAATCTCATAAAAGGCTTAATATGAACATGATGAATGTTTTTATAGAATATGTTATTCGACTTCTTGATGCTAAAAAATATTTACCATTTTTGAAATCCCATGGTTGAACCATGTTCATATGGTCCCTAAGAATAGTCTAGTTACTTTTATCCCTATTTAGAATAATAAACAAATTAAAATTTTAGTTGAAAACAAATAGAGGTTCTCCAATGACTATATAAAGTATAAATATTCTACCTGAAAATAAAAATTTTCATTCCCATTTTTAGATTAATTGTTGGAGGGGTTAGTTATAAATCAATTTTATACCTCCTTGGTGGATTTTTGTGGTTAAAATCAGATTCTTGTTTCTCTAGAGGTTGAAGAGAAAACTAAACTCACCTATCCATTTGAGAAATTTCATTATAGATAAATACCTTTCGAGTTTTTTGGTGCATCAGAAACATTTGAATGTTGTATGATCTCTGTTTTAACTAATTTAATAGAGATAACTGTCAATTTATTCATGTATTAATTATCCATATTGTGTTCCCATTTTTACAATTCCTTGATTCATCTATAGTTTACATAGAAAACATGTGAAGGGAGAAACAATTTCATTAATTGGGAAAATTTCAGTTCATGGAAACTAATGGAATTGCATTGGGTCAAATATTTTTCTGAAATAGACATGACATTGATACTATAATTATTAAGTCATTAAAAATATACCTCCACCTGAAAATATTAATGGTATGAGAAGTTTCTTATAACATGATGGATTTTGTAGGAGCTTCATCAATGATTTCTCTCAAATCCCAAAACTATTGTGTTCTCTTCTGGTTAATATTGCAAAATTTCTATTTGAACATATGTGTTTGGACTCTTCAAACTTTATTATTACAAATAATACATCATCAAAAATTATAACTACCCTAGAATAAAGTATCAATTTTGAATACATTTATGATGCTACTGAAATTATAGTGGGAGATTTATGGGATAATTGAATGAGAAAAAGTTATATCCAATCTATTATTGTAGTAGATTTTTTGTTAAGGATTAACATTGTTACACAATAGTGCATAAGGGACCTTTAATAGAGGTTATTTCCATTGAAATGTTCATGCGGTATCTAAATGGGTCCAAATTAACAATTTTCAAACACATTTCAACCCTAAAGTATATAATTAGTAACTAAGAAAATAAAAAACAACTGATGATATGGGTCTTGTTTCTTCAAGAATTTTATTTATTTATCAATGAGAAACATGGGGCTAAAAATTTTATTTATAATCATATTCCTAAGCTGCATAATACCCTAAATTTTGATCCATGGTATATAATATCTTCTTTAATATATATAACTATTTCTCAAAATTGAACTCTATGTTTTTCTATAAATTTTAACTTTCTCGTGGTTTGAATTTTACCTATGGAAGTTTTTCCCAACTAGAAGATGATGTGTATCTTGGAGCTTAAGTGTTTTTTCAGGTAAAATACCCTATTGTACAAAAGTTGTTCAAATGGAAAAGTGAGAAGGTGTGTTCATGAGGAAAATAATTCTCCATTCATGAGAGATGACATCCATCTTCTTGGGGTGGACACCAAGGTAGTGATATAACTTATCAAAAGGGCATTTATTCTTGTTTTATCTAGCCTACACAATATAATGTTTCTATATGTTTTTTTGAAGGGTGTGATCTATTTCTAATACATGGTAATGTGGAATGAAGGAAATATATTCCCAAAAAATGTATGTTGGATGTGGAAATCATTAATGTTTTGGGAATGAAGTTCATGGGTCTTTATCCTTTATCCCTGTAGTTGATTATGTTTCAAAGTGTTTTGTTGAAATTTATATTTTGAATAACCAATCTAGTATTGTGATCATGTTTTTTAAAAGAACATGTTTTCCATGTTCCATGTGCCAACGAATTTCATCAGTGGTAAAAAAACTCACTTTATTTACTACTAGTTAAAATATATAATGGAAAAGGTGTAAATGTGCACACAAAACTGGTACACACTATCATCCAAAATCTAGTGGAAAAGTTAATGTCTCTAAAATTGATTTGAAACAAATCTTAACTAATAATGTCAATAACTTATAGATGGATTAGCCCTTAAAGTTATATGATTCAGTCTGGTCTTGTCAGACTACCTTCTAAATAAAAATTTGTATGCCTCCATATCAAATTCTCTTGGAGAATTATTTTCACTTTCCCTTAGAGTTACAATATAAAACTATTTTGTAATTTGTTGCCTTGAATTCCAATTTTAAATCTTTTGGGGGAAGATGACTGCTTAGATTATGTGAGATGGATAGGATCATGAGAGAATCATATGACAATGTAAATATTTATATGGAAATGGTTGATGAATTCCATGATTTTATGATTCATAATAGGAACTGTCATGTGGGGGATGAGGTCCTTTTCTTCAATTATAGGCCGGAGATTTACCCTAGTAATCTTAGATCCATGTGTTTAGGACTCTTTACAATTTTAAATTACTTGTAGATGTTATATACGAATTAGTTAGATATGGTCACAACCTATTTTATATTAATTATCAAAGAGTAAAGAATCAATTTTAGGGATTATGGGAGGGTTTTGATTCCCCCAATAACTTTATAACTAAACTGACGTTTTTTTAAGTCTAACTGGTGTCTCGAAACCCATTGCTTCATGGGTGTCAACCCATGGTTCCTTATTTTTCCTTTTAATTTTTTTTATATTTTTTTCCTTGTTATGCTTAATTAAAAGTTTTAGCTTATTTCCCCTTTTTGAGCAGAGGTCAACATCTCGACTAGAGGACTCCATTTTTTGGTGGATGGAAGCATATTTTAACTGAGAACTAATGATAAAAGATTCTAATCTATGACAGATTTTTTTTATTCTACACAATTAATAATTCTTTCTACTAGAACCTAAGTGTGGGGGAATTACACTAGAATGTATATATTGGTTTCATATCATTATCCCTTTTAAGCCCCATTATGATTTTATTTGGTTTGTGAAAATTCTGAACAATCAAAACCAGTTTTTTTCAAAAGATGATTGGATGTGTTGACATTGAAATATTTTTAAAATTTGTTTAACTCCTCCAATTTTTTTGAATTGGGGAACAGTATATTTATCATGAAATTTAATTATTCTTCACCTTAGTATTAAAAATTCAGGAACATTATGAGTTTTATGTTTGGGGGAGAGTGACCGTTCTCTATGATTAAGATTCGTTTCATATCTACCACATCCAAACTCCACACATTTTTTTCAAAATTCCACCCTTTTGAGTACTTATAATATTTTTGGGTCTCTGTAAATAGAAGTACATGTATCCTATAGGATCATAAAATAATAACTCAATGATTCCCTCCTAGGAAAATTCCATTACTTGTAATATTTATTTCATTGACTTTCATGTTATGAGGATTGTGTGATTATTTAGGGTTGGTTTTGGTTTTCCTTATAGATATCATGATTAAAAACTAGAGAAATGATGTATGATAGGTTATACTGTTATGGAATTGGAAGTATAACATGTGTAATCATGAACCTAAACTTTAACACAACTATATAAAAGTGATAACATGGAACACCATAAGGATATAAATTATTCGAGAAATTTTATAAATCCTCTGAATTTGGAGTAAAATTGGAAGTTGAGTTCCCATGGTGGGTATCTGAAGAAATAGCACAAGGTGAATTCTTATATATGAATCCAAAACAATACATGTTTTATATAATTTTATGCTCAAATTCATTGTTGGTAAAAATTAAAATAATGTTCCCCTGATAGAAATGGGCCCATGATAGTGAGTGGAATATTGAACCAAGATGTACATGGAAACAATTGATTTATTTGAAAGTCCTATGAGTTTTATCTACAACGTGGGAAGTGATTTTTTTAAGGAACGTAGGGGTATGTGATTTATTTTGATCCTATTGATTTTTATTTAATTCCACTTATGTATTTATAGTATGTACTCCTTTAAATAGAATTTTAGTTTTTGTTGAAGTAAGGGTCATATTGATGGAATCATATAGGTGTTGTGACAATTTTATTCAATAGATAATTTAATTAACATCATTGAATAAGTTGTATATTATTTAACCTATAATCGATGATTTTCATTCACCCTGAATCCTTTGTTAATAAACCATTTAAATAAATGAATTTATTAGGAGTGGAATGGATTATGTGCATTGTAGTTTGATATGGAACCATTTTATCACACTATGTCACAACTCTTTTGATGAATTACATGTTTTTAAAACATTTTATTTATCTTATTATGGGGAATTTTTTATTTTGAAACAAATATATTGAAATTTATTAACCCCGTATTTGATAATGGAAGTTTTTGTTTTTTGGATTCTCAATTGATCTAAGCAGCTGAAATTAACAGTTATCCATTATATTATGTAATCTAATAAAATTTTTAAAGAAAAATTGATTGAAAATAGAAATTTATGTCTAGGAAATACAAAAAAAATAACTTCTACAATAATTTTTCACGGCTTATCATCTAGATAGTCCACACATTGGCCCATGAACAAGAACATATAGAGGATGAGTTCTCCTAAGTTTAATTTATACATGAAGGTTGTAGATGCCATCACCTTCAACTAGTTTTGTTTTATAAATGGTTTCAATAGAAAAAATCCATGAAGGATTCCCTTATCCTGAAGAGGGTGAATCCATTTCTTCCGTCATCGATGTGGAAGTCCCCATTTAAAGAATGTCTTGAACTAATCATGACCAAAGTCTACACTCAAGTATCATGAAACACAAACTGATCTACTGCATGAGATTAAAAATTCAAATATTCCATGGATGGTTGATTTAATCCATCCATGGTTGTGGAAACCACTATTTAATTCGAAAGATTTATTCATAAAAAAATAAAAGTTGATGGAGCATTTTTCATATATGAGATAAGAAAAAACATGGTGAGAAGTCATCTTTATCTTATTAAATTACCTATGGTACTCATAATTTCAAATTAGGTGCAAATATTGTTTGGAAATTTTATAAATGGTTCCAATTAGCTACACTTTTAGGGGAATATTTGTCGGTAGGATAGAAATTGTGGGGATTTGGGTTTATATGACTTAACACCTATATGGGAAACAACTATGTGGATCCCAATATGATCTATGGTAATCAACTACATGGGGAATAACATACATAGATCAAAAGAAAAATGATGAAAAATGCATATTTTATTTGAATTAGATATATTAAATTGGACATAAGAGAACAAACAACTAATTAAGAGAGTTTAGCTATGTAAAATAATTTGTTCTGGGGATAATTTTCGACATTTTTATTTGGTTACGTAGATCATATTAGGCTATATGGGAAATTTCATAAGTTATGAAAATGACTAAATAATTTAACACAGACATAGTTATAATTGGATATGTAGGAATATTTTTCTATGTCAGTCATGAATATGGAGGTTGGGAATGCTGGCTAGAGGTAACGTCTTCCATTCAGACATACATATGGTGGGAAAAAGTTATTTCGATCAGAAAGGTGAGAGTTGGTGTACATCTATTAGAAAGTCGGTTTTTTCAAAAGTAATTTAGGAGATATATGTACATAAAAATAAAAAATTGGTTTATGTACATGGATGTGGATGATGATGGGAGGGGCTGGAAAACCGTGTTGTTCAAGAAGATGTTTGCAAATCCCTTACTTCAGGGGAGGGGTTGTGTTCTTGATTTTTTCTATTATTAGTTATTACTCTATCTCTTAATCACTTTTTGATTTTATTAAATATCTCTATTGTGATGGCTATATAATTTTGGAATTGGGGGATGCGGTTCAGCTGGTTGGTTCATTTATCCCACTCAGGTGTAAGAAATTTCTAGAGTCCACCTATCTCTCATTGGAAAAGTAATTTATGATATTTATCCATCTGAAATTAGTGAGAGTTAGTTATGTATTTTTATTCATTATTACCTTATCTTCTATAAGACCATATAAGAGGATATTAGGCCCTTCAAGGGTTGGTTTTCTGGTCACCTAAATAAGTATGTAAAGTGGTCTTTAGTTTAGAAGATGAATACTCCTTACACTTACAGGATTTCCATTCAAGTGAACTGAAAAACCACTTTTTACTGGTCATATAGTGAGTATACTCTAATTTAAGAAAACATATATAAAAAACCCCACTTAAATAATCTATCCATTCAAAAAATTTCCATGTTACCTCTCTTGAACCTTTCTAGATCACCATGTTTTCTTCTCATTCACTTAGAGATTATAGTTTTCTATCTCATGTACCCCGACCATCATTTCATCAAACACATGACCACTTTTACACTCACCATTCCTCTCATATTATTATTATATGTTTTATTTATTTTCTCATTTATATGGTCTCACAAAACACACCTTCTATATAATACTATCCATATGGATCAAAAATTACTCACCACGTCACTATTTTAACTATAATATATAAATTATTAATTAATCTGGGGCCTAGTGAGGACCTAGGACTCAAAGAAAACTATTTATAGATAAGTATTTGATATTAGGATAGGAAGTCTTTCAATTTTACAATAGAAAAAAATATAAGGTTTTAAAAAACATATATTCTGAAAATATAATTCGGTTCCCTAAGAAGTAAAAAGAAAATGATAATTATAATAAATTATAAGGATGAGATATTTATATATAGCTCCCGATAGTAAGAAATTTTCAATAGAAGATAATCAAAAGGGGTTTTGGTGGTATTAGGGTTTGACTTTTATTTGAGAAAAAATTTCATTGACATGTGTCATAGCTGAAGATAATCATTCATTAGATTTACACATTATATTTCCCAAATGAAGAAAATTTCACTAGCCCTAGGGATGACCATATGCAGGTAGATGATGTCAGTTCACTAGATGTTCAATTAGTGAATGGGTTTATTCTCTAGATGTATCTACATGATTTGATCGTATGTTCAATAGAGCCTTAGGAAATTATGGAACTGACTGATTTTTGCCAGATAGTGTGTTCATTGTAAGTTAAACAATATTTTCCCCCACTAAAATATCAATGAAGAATTTTATAATGAGCGAGTTTATATGAATAAAAGAATTAGACTATAGGGATTCAATATAATAAATGGAACATAGTGGGGGATTAGTACATGAATGATTAGAAATAACATCTCCTAATGAATGTAATAAATAAATTAGTTATAGATAATGAAAATGAAAGGAGGGGAAATATATATGAATCTACTAGTAGTAAAATTGATGTTCATTTTTGTTGAAGGGAGTGTAGGAGTATATCAGTTCCATGAAATCTAATGATAAGGTTTTTATTTCATTTATATAGTATTTAAAATTGGTAGATTCCTCAATGTCATTAATGGGAAGTGGAGATAATGTGAAATGTTCACCGGGATTTGGAAATAAGATTAAATATTCAATAAGAGATCAATGGTTACTCATGTAAATGGAAGGAAATTGATAAATTAAGGGAATTAGGTGCAACCAGATGAACCAACTAGGATTACCATAATGAGTGAATTATACAACTTGTGTAATAAGTTATGAAATCCAAGAATCTCATACATTGTTATAACTGATATGACATTTCCTATGGGTAGGAAAGATGTGGCTTTGGTATGTGGGGAAAACCTGAGTGCATATATATAACATAAGTCTAAAATAATAATAAAAATCATTGAACTAGTCAGAGTTTATTGTAATATGTGATGACTAAAAGAATCCATTAGTTAGATACCTTCTAGAAAACTGAGTTGTGTTTTCAAAATATGAATATTCATTATAATTCATGAATCTCTATTTCTGATAAAATAAATAATAGATTTCTTGATTCTCCCCTTCATATAGGAGACATTATATGAATCATGTAATTCATATGTTCATTGTGTATTCATGCTGTGCATTCATGCGTGTGTATCTTTTTTGTGCATACTCTCTTGTATGTTCATCAATAGGAGGATCATGAGTTGACTAAAAAAACAAATGGTGTGGGATGACCTACTATGGCTACTGGGGTTTCGAGACCTCTAATTTCTAATGATCAATTTCATGGTGGGTGACTTGATCATAAGACGTTGTATTAATGGTGTAGGATATAACATTACACTTGGGAACCAGTAGTGAGAACAACAATTTTTTTTATATTAGTGAACATTGTCCTCAAAAATTAGTATCAAAGAAAGGATTTTATTTTTATATCTGATAAAAAACATTCTATCAGATCCTAGTTTTAGTACATGGTGGCTGAGTATAATAGAAGAGTTTCTGGTGGAGTAGATTTTGATGGAAATTAATGTAGCTTGGATGGATGACTATTGGGTTTCCTACTGATTATGAGGTGTGGTCTACTAGGTTATCAATATGATTGCATTACATTATGGGAGAGGTGTAATTGGTATTTATAGGATATATAAATTCCAACATTTTTTCCTATGAAATATATTATGAGGGGGTGAATATCCTTTTTAAACATTATAGATATTTAATAAATTGATGTTGTAAATGATATGGTGATAAAAAAATTAATCAATTGATAAAATCAAGATTAAACATAGTAATAATAAAAACTATGAATGTAAATAAAAAAGAAACATATTGAGTATAGAGTTTGATAATTGATCAAAAAGGTTCTCATATATCTCATATCCTAAAGAAGGCTTTAGAGGGTATATAAACACATGGATTTTACGATAACCAAGAACAAAACAAGTTCATTGATTTTTATTAGATAACATAACAAACCAAGAAGCCTTGGTTTTAATAGGACCCAAAAACAGATAAAATACATTTCTTTAGAAGGGATAAGAATTAAACTAATAAGGATATTGATTGAGAAAAGTGATGGATTTTTATTATTTTAAAACTCACTGCAAGGTCATCTAAAATGACAATAAATGATATTAAGTAAAAGATAGTGAGATAGAGAGGGTAAGAAATTACAATTGATAAAAATGGATTGCAAAGGGGTAATACAATAATGAAAAATCATAAAAAATTGAAGGGAAATGGTTCAAATAATTAATAAATTGAACAAATAAATATTGAATGTGATTCGAGGTAGTCCCTGGAAATAATGACTTTGTATAATTCCCTTTCATGATTACAACTACCACGGATGAAGATCATTTTGATCTTTGATGTACTTAAAAGAGGAATATCGATTCTTTGATTAAATTTAGGGATAAAGAAGGAATACCTTAATTGTTGAAGATAAAATAGTTGTTTCAAAAGATGACTTATTATTCAGATCCACCCTTGATGTCTTATTTATTTTCTCTAAGAAAAATGGGATCATTCTGGAATCAATCAGGTCCTGCCATATAATTAGAGTGTTTAGTGGGAGAGTTATTGACCATTATAAATGAAACTTTTAATGGTCCTCCATGATGCCATATGATATATGTAAGCCTCCATTGGTTAATTTATTCTAACCATATTCTTCCACTATCAATCTATTGGCCTCCATCTGTTATCCAATAGGACTTATTGCAAATTAGAGCTACCACATCATACCAATGACTAAATTGTGGCAGTTCATTGAATAGATGGTGCTTCTTTCGATAACTAGAATTGAGAAAATTCATTTATTACTATTTTTAAATATTATTATGGTAAGTTTCCTACGTACCATTATTTCCCAAAATAATTACTAGAAAATATTATAAACAATAATAAAATGATAGAAATAGATTTGAGTTTTTGGGATCATTATAAAAAAGAACTAAAAATCTCTCCCTTTTTTATGATCACAAACACGTGATATAAAATTAAAGATATATAAGAGGTAAAATATAAAATTAAATGATTTATAAAATAATACATGAAATAATTCCTCCCAATTTTTGATACTTTGAAACAATTTTCTCCCCCATGATGAATGAAAATTTGAAAATGATATTCTATTATATTTTCCACCATAATAAAACATCTCTTCCTTTGAGATTATAAGTAATAAAAATATAAATCATGAGGATTATAGAGATATGATCTAATATTAGAAAATGAATAGAATTTAAATATAACCATTATAAAATATTTAATACCATTTAAGAAAACTATGCCCATATAGATAAGGGTGATTTTCAAATTAACATACTTTACAAAATAAATAGATAAAAAATAAACTCAAGATGGTATATTGAAACATAATAATTAATCTCATAGGCAAAATAATACCAGACATGGAATAAAATTCCATAAAAATAAAAACATTTCAAAATAAATATTTTTGATACATGTATAAAGACGATCAAATAAATGTAATAATATTTCCAATGATTTAGAGTTATGATAATACCATGAGATAGGCTTATAAAACATTTTTTAATGAAATATTTATTCAATAAAAAATATAATAAAACATTTAAAACATTCTTCGATAAGAGAGGGGAGAATAAAATATCATTAAATAAACACCCCCTCTATATAAAAAATCAATCATATAATTTAAAATAATTCATGGATTTTTCAATAATTCTCTCTACATGGATTTTTATTTTTATAGTAATATTATTTTAAGTTGGATCATCATTTTTTGTACAGAAACAATATAATATATCAACTAGGTCCATGGGTAAAATGAATAAGATATCCATTTTCATTAATTTTATACCCTTAAGGGTCCAACATTATTAGAAGAAGATGATTTGGAAATTGAAACAAATTTTGGACCATATAAATTGTTAATTAATTAATTAGGCACCCAATGATATTTAGTTCATTAAGAAAGATGATATTAAAAATTTAATAATTTAGTAATTCATATATATAATTTTTTCAATGTCATTCATATATAATATTCTTATATTTATAAAAATACATGGATCATTTTTTTAGAAACACCAATCAAAAAATTTGAAGCATTGAAAGAGAATCATTCATTATTGAAAAAAACCAATATTATTTCATTAATGCGTTCATAACCAAGTATTATGTAAATATTTTTTATAGTATTGGAAAATTTTGAAGGAGTGATTTTTAAGATTCTTGATTTTATATTTGGAAACTTCAGCATTCATTTGATTTTCAAATTTTAAAATCATATCATAATTTTTATTTAAAACATGATCATTTAAAATAACCAATTGATTATATTTATTTTCAAGAATTTATTATAAATACAATGTAGATAAATACTATTTTTTAGTTTAATAACAGTGTATTCATTTTATTTATAGCTTTTGGGACCAATAGAGAAGAAACCAGAATACAAATTCTAATGAGAGATAGAGTTAGACATTAATTTAGTAACCTTATTACCCTCATCAAAGAGTGTAATGAGTTTTTTTAGACATTAGTTACTTTATAAGGTTGATTCATCACTGTCACCCCATATTGAAACATTTACAACCTTCTAACCTTGATTCTTGTATTTTAACAAATTTTTATTGATATGTATTTTTTACCTAATATGAATCTTTTTTCATTTATAGCATGTGAAGACCAACACATCAGTTTGATCATTTTTTCGATATTCCAAGATGATGTATCCTTATTTAGAATATTATTCACATTTTTATTTTTTTATGTTCACAATAATCATGAGTATCACATATAAAATAATCAGCATCTTGGATTACAATAATTCTAGGTTCTTCTTGGTTTCATTGTATAACACTCATCGATTTAATACTTAGAATTTCATATTGATATCATATATCATTATGGATATTATGAGTACCGTGGAATCTATTTTAATAACATCCTTTGTTCAACGAATTTCAAGACTTTGGTATCCAAAATACAATTTAAAACCTGTATGATATTATTTACAATATTTTCTATGGATAAAACATCTCCAATATATTATGAACCATTCAAAGTTTTTGTAATCTTTATAGACATTATTGTAATAGACATGTTAGGATATATGGAGAATCATTAAAAATATTGATGATACATATCCAATATAGGTTCTTTAACTCTATTCATTCCCTCATTAGTATCTTCTAATGATATTCAAATACCATTGCCAGTTTGAGGGTAGATATTCTAGTGAGTTCATTTCTATTTAAACCGCAATGCATGGAATTCATTGATTTTCCATTTAACAAAAAAGAATAAATATCTTGTGGATTCCATTTATGATGTTTTATAACCATTATCTAAATAGAATATCCAAAAGATATATTAAAATGATACCTGAATGTTTTAAAATATGATTAATTTGGTCATAAAAGAGTGGTTCATGTCTATAATTAGTAGATTTCATTTTAAAATCAATATTAAAAATTAGTATTGATTATTAAAATCGTTTTTAATATGATTTTTATGAAAATAGAAATTCCAATTTTAATTCTAATTTCATGTATCATTGAATAAAAAAATTCATCAATAGTGTTTTGGAAATAAATTCATTGAAAACCATGGATAAAAAAATGCTAGTGGGTGAAAAATGGAAAATGGGGGGAGGGGTGAATTTCCGTTTTAAAAAATAATTTTAAAAAATAAATTGATTCTATAAATGATATTATGATATAAAAAAAGTAATTGACAAAATTTGTGTTTTTAATAGTGGAAAATTTGAGGAAATTAAATAGATAATGGATAATTTAATAATATAGTTCAGTAATAACACAAAAGGTGACCATATGTATCTACTCCTCAACAAGGATTAAGTGGGTATATTAAACCTTTCTTTGAGAACAAATAACCAAGAGAGTCAATTCATTATGAACATATAATGAATGAAACCAACTTCCCATGGTTTTCATGGGAAATAAAAATGAAATAAAGAATGATTTTATATTGAATAGAGACAAAATAATCCAAGAACACTTAATTTTCCTCGACAACATTGGATACCTGTTATCCTCTACCAGGTTGTCATTAGGCTTCCAGAAATCTATTATAATCATTTTAATTCCATAAATTGTGGAGTTGATGTTTTTGAAAACTAGAGCTACTAATTCATACCATTTACCAACAGATGCTTCCTATAATTAGTATATTTGTGAAAAGTCTATTAATTCCATTATAAAATAATATTTGGGTCAATTTACTCACTACCATTATAAATCAAAATAAATAATTAAAATATATATGAAAAAAATAAGAAACAATAAAAATACACATAAAAATAATAATTTAGTTAGAATCACATTAGAGTATATGTGATCGTAAAAACCAAAGAACATTTAGATTCAAAAAACAATTATTCAAAGGTATCAAGTGGAAGTTCCTATTCAATGGGTGAAATTTAATAGAATAATGGAATAATACCAAAAATATGTAATGAATATTATGATCCATTACATTGAACAATCATATTTAGACATAAAATTAATGGTGGAAAGAATTATATGGGCTTGGCACCAGTTTAGATAGTCTCGTGGGTGTGTATTTAGATATCAGTGAATGATAATGATGTTTTCCCTTTAGAGTTTGTGAGTTCCATTTGATAGATAAGTCAACCATATGTAGAAAACATCAAAAACTTTGAATATTAAAAATTAATATGGATTATTCAATTAGTATTTACTATGGAAATGACATGTGTTCTCATATGGAGGTGTTAGTTATGGATGAGGAGGTTTCAACTGATAACAAGAATTTTTATTCTTTGAGGATCAAATTTCTAGAGATTACATAAACTAGAACTTAGTGGTTACTATTTTTTCCATGTTTTTTCCAAGACCATGTGTTACTTACTGACTTTCATGTTTCATGTATCATCAATCAATTATCATTGAGTGAGAGGATGTGACATGTTCAAGAGAATTTATCTAATGAAATGGTTTCATCTCAAAGAAGGATCAAATGTTGATTGATGAAAAAAAATTATTAGAATATTTTTAGTTGAGATCATGATGAATTTTATAAGTTAATAAGGGTTTCACACTAATGGATTCATAATTAAAGAATTTTTTGATATGATTCAATTATATAGAGGGATAAAACTACTATAGGGATCATATAATAATAAGATTAGATTTATGGAATCGTTATCAGGAGAAATCAAGAGTGATAGTGGAAGAATAAATGAAAACTCTATGTAATAATTTTTTTATCTTGTTGGAATAAGGTACAATATTAAGTGGTAATAGTTGGTAAACATTCTATATAAGGAGGATTTCTTGGGAATTTTAAATCAACATTTTAATATTGTTTTCTCCTAGGGGATACAATTTTACATTGATTTACATTCATAGAATAATAGAGAATAACCATGATGATATGGACTATAATAATATTTTTAAATGTTGATATTTAAAAATAAAGATGGAGTTTTATGGGGTGAATGTTCAGAGTATACTCTAGAAGTCCATAGGTTGAAAAGCCATTCATATAATGTATAGAGTATATAGATGTTGTAGAACTGGGATGTAATAAATTAGACGAATGTAAAAACCCCAAGTCCCAACACATGTTTCTTTGTAGGGGTTTTGAATATGTTGAAATGATCATCATAAGAATCATTAGTGAAATGGATATACAACAAAAAATAGTGTTAGGATCCTTAAAATGTAGGGGTAAGAGTGTAGTAGTGGGATAAAATTACCATAAAGTTATTTTATACACTATTCATGTTGACCAAATGTTTTGAGGGTGAGCTGAATGGGAGTTCATCATGCAGATGGAATCAAAATTTCCAAACGATGAAGTTTCAAATAGAGGTTAGTTTAGATGATGTTACTAAAGTTTAATGTACCAGTAATCTATTAGAATTAGTAAAAGATTGGTGTTAGTGTATTTAGGAATTTATGATATTCAGTGTAGTGGTTTCCATGGAAATAGTCCATGACAGAACGTTTTGATATAAATTAATGAATGATAGAGTACATAAGAATGGTTATTGAATAGATTTATAGGAATTCAAGGAGGTATTCAAATGATTCATATGGTTTTAATGTAATGAAATATCATAGTTTCAGTGAATTTAGGGTTTTTATTTTTCAATGGGAGTTTTGATTGATCAAAATGTATCATGATGTGGGGAAACATGTTGATTCATTGAAAGGATGGTGAATTAATAATTAATGGTTACACTTTAGTGTGAAACTAAGAGTAGTCTTCGAGTGAGATATTTATTGGAACCATCTAATGAAAACAATTATCATGTGGGGGGTTGTTAGGGGTTTCTATGAGAACTGTTTTCTTGGACAAAATCTAGGGCTATGCATGTTCTCTCCCATGATGTACTAATAAGAGATCTTAGATGAATAATTGTACTCCTGTACTATAGATATTCAGGATCATGTAGGTAATGTGAGTTCATTATCATTATAGAAAGTGCTGGAGATAGTTCACCTACAAAAGTATTCTCTTTCATACTAAATCATTATAGATCTTCATTTTATTAGAGAAATGGATTGAGGGATCTCTATGTTTCATTTTTATTATGTTCAAAAATGTGTGTTAATAAGAATATTAGAATGAAAAATCTATATAAAATGAGTTTAATATAATAAAAAGTTATATCCAGAGGGAGTTAGTTCAATGGATAGTTCATAATAGAGGTTGAGTATGGGAATGTTGCGGAGAAACATCTATTTATTCATGTACTCGGGGAGTTGGTCATTTATCTAGAGGTTGTTGAAGGTAAATTTCTAGTCAAAGATATAAGTATCTAAATAGATATTCCTAGGTTGTGAAGGAATTGTGGGATTTCATGAGTTATATGATCTCTGATAATGAGGCATTGAGGTTTTTTAAGAGGAGTCATAAAAAGAATATTTATCAATGTAATTATTGGGAAGTAGAGATGATGTCCATCATTAAATAGGTGTTAGTGGTCAGAATGAATATGAAAAAATGGATGAACAGTTTCATTTTACAGAAGAAGGATTTACATAAAATAATGGGTGTATGTATAATAGAATAACCAGATGATGATTAACATAAATATTTGGATGTACCATTTGTGTAGGATAGTGATAAAGAGAAGAAGATTCTAAATTATTATACCCCTATTGATAGGGAATAAGGGAATTAAGGAGTTGTCTATTATTGATGGAGAGGGCCATATCAAGATGTTATACGGATGAAATTTGAAGTATTTTTTCCATGCAAAGGATGTAGTATAGTGGAAGATGAAAGGACTAAAAGATGGAGGTGGTGATACAACTTTAGGATAATTGAGTAGGGTTAAATAAATATGGTAATCTCTTATAACTCATGTTACTATAATTTTTTTATAATAGAAAATAGATATCTTTGTTATCCTATAAATATCTGACACCTAATTGGAAAATTATGGTCCCTATGTGCATTGATTTCGTATGTTGTTCTTGCATGTGAGTTTGTTCATCATGTGATGTTTTATTTATAAACTCAACTGTCGGTGGATTGAGAGGTGACCAGAACAAGATTGTGCTGGATGAATTGATATGGTGGTTGGGGTTACTAGACTTCCCAGTTATGGTCAATAAAATCATAGGGGTGATCCAATAATAAGAATCCCTACTTCTAGTGTTTTATTTTTTGCTAAATTAAATAATAAATAGTATATTTTTCCAATGACTGGAGAGAATCACTCCCATCCTCAATATGTTTTATCAATTGGAGGATCTCTTTTTTGATATATAATACAAATAATTAGAACATTGGAGGTTTGAAAATGAGGATGTACAAGAACATATGAAACAATTTAATTTTTATCAATGAACGATATTTCAAGTCAGTTACTAGTATTGTGGTGTGTTTGTTCATAAAGATAATTGTTTTTATTAAAATATTTCTATATTAGGATAAATGGGTAATGATTAACCAATGGTAGACCAAAAATAATATAGAAAAATCACTATTTGCAACAAATTAAGATGAAAATTGAAATGGAAAATAGTTATGAGAGATTAAAATATGTTATTTGAAGGTGTGGCCAATAGGGAACCAAAAAAATGAGTATTATGTATTTCTAAAAGATCAATTAAAAAAACTCTTCATAACTAATAATTTACAAGAAATTAATCATTTGAAAAAATATTTAAAGTTATTTGAAGATTCACTAAATTTTTCAAAGTTTGAGAAGCTATGAATTATAGATAATGGGTGTTCCTCCAACATGACAAGAAATATAAACAATATAAAAAATGATGAAAGATATTAATGAGGGTTTATCACATTTGGAATTGATTGATTATTAAAAATAAAAGGTGTTAGACTAACTATGATTAAAAGAATCATATAATCACAAACATTACTAAATTATTTTGTGGGAAGAATCATAATTGGTTGAGTGCATCATAACTCTATGATGATGTCACTGAGGTTATATTCATAAATAAATTTCATTTTTTCAAGATACATAAATATAGAGTTTTTTTAACAAGTGGGGTATGAATGGATGGTGAATTGTGTATGGTTGAAGAATCCAAAATAGATTTCCATAAGAGAATGGAAGATGAGATTTATTTACCATAAAAGGACATGGTATTTCTGGCTAGAAGAACATCAATAAGTTGATTTGAGAAGAATATCTGATAAATGTGGAACTATTATAAGAACTCTCCATTGATACTTTCATGAAATCTCCATGGGTTAAAGTGGTGAGTGAAATCTCCAAAGGTATTGAGATCCAAACTAGAATACCATTAGAGGTATTTGTCTCTAATGTTTTTGGGCCTAAGTCCAAAAAATAACATGAGATAATATTTTCATAAAATCAATTGATGAATATAATAATATTACATGAATTATATTTATGAATAAAAAATCTCAATCTTATAACATGTTTAAATGTTTTATGATACATGTTGAAAAGAAACAAGGGTTTTTTTTAATAATGCTATGATCGTGGAATGGAAGTGAGTATAACAAAAACAAATTGATGGGTTTTTGATAAACAAGAGACAATACATGTGTTTATTGATTATTATAATATTAGAAAATATAGAGTACAAAAATATTATAATGAGATTACAATTAATATGTCTAGAAAACATCATGACGAGTCTAAAAGATCGGGATATTTTTCTAATCATGTTATTACTACTATTAAAATAATTTCTAAACATGTTATAATTAAGATGGAACTCATATATTCCTCTCTATAAAATGTGATGCATGATTAAAACTATAAATAAACACTATAGTGTGTTTTTGATTCCATGCATAAGTAAGATGAAGTGAAAATATAGTACAATGCCTGATAATAAGGTTAAAGATGGAATAATCCTTTGTGATACAGAAAATTAATATCATATATATTCCAAAATAATAAATATCATATGATAATTGACCATGATTATGTTATTGTTTTAGAAAATAATGAACATATGAAAATAATGTCTGATACTAAGGATTATTTTTTCATCTTAGAACTAGTTCCATAGCCAGACTAGAATGCTGAAATTCTTAATAATGATATAGATTTTGTTTTCTCATGTGATGAGGTATATAATAAATGAACCATAGTGAACATATCAAAGCTGGTGAAACATGTCAATCCTGAAAAATTAGATGATATTAGACGCAATTGGGGGAAATAATAAGGAATATTAAAGTATTTTATCATAGTAGTACAATTTGAAATGTTGTTCCCCAAACATGTTATTTGAATATAATAATGGATTAAAGTTATTATTGAGGAGTTGGATCAAATTGAAAATAAATAACTATGAGATATTATGTGAAGGATTTATGAGGAAAAAATTATAATCACATAATGGTTTTTCATGAAAATAAGTAATGAGAAATGAGAATTTTCAAGAAACATTAAAAGGCTTGTGTATAATGTGTAATCACAAATTAAAGGAATTGATTTTGAAGAAATATTTATCATTTATATGGGATTAAACCATTA
This sequence comes from Viscum album, assembly GCA_963277665.1. Lineage (NCBI taxonomy): Eukaryota > Viridiplantae > Streptophyta > Magnoliopsida > Santalales > Viscaceae > Viscum > Viscum album. The sequence goes on from OY728140.1 coordinate 338,825,420, forward strand.
TATTTTTTTCTTGGAATAGACTCTAAAAAAACATCAATGTTTCTATGTTTATTCAGAGTCAAAATTTATTATTTGTGATCTAAAAATATAAGTTCATACAGAGAAACATAAAGGTTTTATGATGGATGAAAATGGATATATGGTTTATAGATTGGATAATTCTACTGATTGGTTAATGTATTCCATAATAACATGGTATTTCAATTATATTGAGTTCTTTGGAAGCATTGAATTTATAAAACAATAGGTGAAAAAATCTATATAAATAAGACAAACACTGCATCACTCATCATGATTCTATATATTAATGAAATTATCTTTTCTAGTGATGAGAATTATTTACGTAAAGAATAGTAAAAAAAGATTATTTAATTTATTTTTCTTAGGGAGATATAATTTTTCAATGTTTTTCAAGTAACATAAACTAATAATCAACTTTTTATTTCATCAGAAATATATTTGAAGGGGTTATTAATTTTTTTTATTAAAGTGGAATCACGAGGATGATCAATAGTATTTCATGAGGGTACAATATTGAACAATGATAAAAAATGGACATATTTTAATGAGAAAATTTTTAAAAATTTGATTTTTTAGACTTTCGTATTTGACTAAATCAATGATAAATACTATGTTTGTTTCATTCCTTTTATAGGTATTAATCCAAGCCAAAAAATCACAATTCTTGACAGCTAAGTGGTTTATGATATATATTATAAAAGAAATAAATTATGGACTTCCTAGGAAAATAATTTTGAGGTGGATCTACAAGGATTCATATATGACGACAAGGTTGGTAATTTGAATGATTAGATGTCCACATCAATTTGACAATTCTTTCATGGTAGAACATATGTGGAATTAAATTTTAAGGAAAAACAATTAGCTAATTTATATTCAGATAATGAAATGTGTGTGGTGAAATCACCAATAGATAGAAAAATGATAGGGATGAAAATTTATGTTAAGGATATGTATATTTTTTTCATTATATGCTTTTATGTTTATGTGATAACAAACATGTTATCATTATATAAGTGATTTCTGTGAAATAGTCATGATTAAATCACATTAATATCAAATATAATTTTATAAAGTATAAGTTGTATGAAGACATAATATTAGAAGAATATACTTCAACCATGATGAAAATGAATTATATCCTCATAATACTACAATAATTGAGTAATATAAGATGATATGTTTTTAAATCTATGCACAACCCAATACCCAACAATATTTAGGTATTTTTTTTGAGTATCCCCCCTGTTTAGGTTATGTTTTATTTACATAAAATTGGGTTATTTATTCTATTGGAGGAGAAAACTATTATACCTATAATTTTTTGATTTGTTTGTTAATATTAGTGGAGGAATAATATTGACAGTTTTATTGAGAAATATCTGAGTGGGTATCATTCGATGGGATAAATTTTGGATAACCCTAATGAATGAATTAATCTCCCTTGTTTTATACATCAGGAAAGCTCATATACAAATATAAATAATTGATTCATGGGTCATCTATTTCAATAATTTGATATCAACCCCTTTTAATGGAATCATTATATTTCTTTTCACTAAGTGGGAGAAGAGAATATTTAAGCTTAATTGTTTTTGGGGAAGAATAAAATAATTCTGTGTTCTTATGGTTGAGAAGGTTGGACAAAATGTAAGGTATTGACAAAAAATATAAAATGTGAGATTCTTGAACCTATTCAAGGATGATGTTATATTTTTAGTTTACATATAAGTTTAGATTTATTAATTTTTTTTAATCTGATATAGGAATAGGTTTCCTGAGTTGTTTTTAATGATAATTTGAGATAGTTTGATGTTTTTTGGTTAAGTTTATTAGATTTTCAAAATCTTAATTGGTAATTTAATGTTTCATAAATTCATAAGAATGATATGACTGATATAAGATATTTGAATAAAAGATTCGACTAAAATACGTAATATATTTTGGATAATATATAGTTTATTTTGAATTATATATTTGACATTAAAAATGATGAGTATGATTTCCCAATGAATATGTAACATAACTCAGTCCCAATATATTATAGGTTGTGGGAATAAACTAATGTAACAATAAACAATGACTCCACTATGATATAGAATATATATAGATAATATAAAAGTAACTATTGAGGATAAAAATTATTTTTATTATTTTTATTGTGATATGTAACATTTTCTATTACCGATATATGGTTTTATTATTATTAAAAATGTGAGAAGTCTATAAATTTTAATATTACAATGAAGAGTTATTATAAAAATCATAAATATCCAAATATTGATTTTCATTCAATATAAATTCAGTACAGTAATTTATAAAAATTAAAATTTTAAAATGTAAGGATCATTGAAATCAATTTTCAGATATCAAAGTTTTAATATTTTAACACCATTTTTTAAGAGAAACAATTGATGATTTTCAGGTATTTTATTTGACTAGTTTAAATTATAAGAACATGTGTGTTTGTAAAAATGTATAAGTACATGAACATAAACTCTTACATAATCATGAGTTTTAGATCAAGAATTAATTTTCAACTAATTTTAGTCTCTTTACTATTTTGAGTTTTAAAAAATTAGGTCATAACACTTACATAAAAAACATTTACATTAAAAGTTGTAAAATTCAACTCAATATCAATTTTTCCCAAAATAATAATCTTTTAAAAGGTGGCATGTTTTTCATTCATGAAAAATATTCATGAATTTCAAATTGACTAATTATTTTATCCTACTCCCCCTTAAACCCTATGAAAAACATTTTAAAAATTGATATTGACAAAAAAATATCTAAATAGATATAAAGAAAAGAAATGCATTAGTTAGGTGAAAAACATGAAATCCCATAAACTATTAACTATTTTTCCCATAATTATTTGATTTATAAAAAATAAATCAAATACACATTTGAAGAAAATTTCATACTCAATGAAAAAAATCAAAGAATGAAAGTAAGCAATTGAAACAATTATATGGATATTATATTATTATATCCATAACCTCTATTCACACTTATTATAATTTACTACAACCCAGATAAATCAATAGGATGAACCTCCTTATTGAACTTTATACTTCTTTCCTTTTTAGATAAGGAATTTTGATCTCTGTATTAAAGATAAATATAATGCTCACCCCTTACATAGACAGTATTAGGCCCACCCATCATCAATAATTATGTCCATATAGGATATCAAAATAAAATAATTTCAAATAATTCACCATTTCACTATAAATTATTTGAAAAACTATTTAGAACTTGTATACAAAACACTCTCATAAATAAAATTAACCTTTCCTTTTAAACTCCATATTTTCCAATACTAAAAACACCAACAAAAAAGAGAATCTAGTTTTCGTTAAAGCCCCATAAAATCGGATAAATTAATAAAAATCACAAAAAATTGTCACTGAGGCAAAAAATGGTGGTCAATCCATACATGATAAAATAAAACATTTATTTTTCATTTTGAAAATAAATTCAAGATAGTCTGTATAAATTAATAAAATGATATCTTTTTAATACATTTGAATGAAAGTAAAATGATATAGAAAGATTCCTTTTTAATTTATGTATGTCAATATAAATTCATCTATAAAATAATTTTGTTAATATATACATGGAAATGAAATTATTAGAAGATAAATCATCAAAACTTTTAGAACGATGTTTTAAGGAAAAATATCCCTTCTGAAATGATAACTATTAGAAATAAATAATTGAAGGAAAAAATTGAATTTTTTTAAACATATTAATTTCTAAGTAAGAATGTGAAATTAATTCCTTAAATTATTTTAAATTCCCCATAGAATAATACATGTTTTGAAAATTTCATAAGTGTCAAAGAAAGGAAATTGAGACATAAAATCCCATACATCACATTTTACTCATTAGATGGGATATTCAACATCCTGAAGCATTGAATCATGTTAATTATTTATTTTAATAATATCCTTTTTATTTTTATTATTCATTATATTTAAATTTTACCCATCTCAAATTCAATTACATAATTTCTTAAACTCACATCTTCTTTTTCATGATATTCAACTCATAAGATCAAAATGACATTAGAAGGATGAATATAGTGACATGAGACATTATTAGATCAGTTTAATATTATTATTGATGTTATAATAATTAATTTTATATATTAACTACAATTTTTTACCTGCCATGTAAGGTGACAATTGAAAATTACTTATGTAACAACATAAAGATAATAGTTCGTAGCAACATATAAGTAACATTTTCGTTATTAAATATCAATGATGGAAAGTAGTTATTTATCATTTTATATTTCCAAAATGTTTATTATATCATAAATATAATATAATTCCATTAAATACATTTATATAAGGAATCTATGTTAGATAGAGATGAAAAATAAAATATATCAGTTTGTAAGGCCACCGTCAGCATGTGCACAAAGAAAATGTTATTAATTTTAATTTAAAAAATGTAAATGATTATAATATATATTTACCATTTTTGAATTAAATTTCTATAATATATATAATATTATTTCACTTGGGTCCATCATTATTACAAACCATAAGAGGTGGGGATAAGAAACAAAATAATTCATTTTCACAATGTGGTAGTCTGCACATATGCATGAATTATAATTTCAGTTTCCATTAGAAATATATGTATATGAAAAAGGGTTATAACATAAATAAAATAACATTAATCTATTCCATTTTTATTTATGTTTTTATATCATAATGGTTAAGTTATGTTTTAAATATCTAAAATAAGAAGTAAAATGAAAAAACTAAGTGATGAACTATAACTCTTCTTCGAAAATAATTGTTAGGATTAAACCTAAAGCCTTATATGGATGGTATGATGATAAAAAAAATAAAACTAATATATGGTGAGGGATTTTAGAAATGGTTTTTGGAAGGTAATTTCTAAGATAATAGGCTCTCTATACACAGAGATGATAGGAGAGATGGTTTATTTTTATAAGTGTGAGAGTGGACACACTTGGATTTCTTCATACGATTAAAATATTGTAATTTCTTATTCAATAAAATGAGATCCAAAAGGACTTATCATCGAAGATGAAATGATATAGTTTATAAATATAAAAATCCAATTAGAATTATTTATATATTTAGGTATCTTTAAACCTTATCATTTTAGTATTGTTATTTTTAACACATTTTTACTACTACCGTGTTAAATAGATATTTTCACTAATGTTACCATTCAAAAAAAAATCCCGAATTAAAAAATTCATAAATGATGATTCAAAATATGGAGTTACTGTTATAAAATTAAATTTCTATATGTGATTGAAATAATTTTATAAACAAAACTTCAATATGAGATGAAAAAAAATTTCTATTGAAAATTAATTTTTTTATACTAATTTTTTTATAAATCAATAAATTTTAATGTCAATTAAAGTGAATTTGATTATATCATGTTTAAAAAAATAAATTATATTTCAAGGCCAGTCGAGAAATTATTGTGTATTTTTAAATACATGAAATTGAAATACAGTTTCCCTAGAAATTGTACTTTCGTTTATTTATCATAAAATATACTTATACAAAAAATTACAAAAAATTACCTTATTGATAATTTTTATATTATGATTTGAAAAATTATTTCATTTTTTAGAAATTTTTGTTTCAAATATTTTAAATAATTATATATATAATATTGTACAATTTATGAATCCTGATTTCTTATGAATAATTTTTTTTCTTTTACACTATGAAATTACTTATTATTATTATAATGGATATGAATCTATGAAATGATATTCATGAATATAAAAATGGATTGAAATTAATATGTTTTTAAAATTACAAGTTTAGTTATATTCATCCACCCTTTTGGAAATTTATTCCTCAAAATTTTATTCATTACTTAAACAATTGGGGATATATTCCCTTCATAATATTTTTTGACTCCCATGTTTCTTCTTCAATCATATAGGTTTTTCATAAAATTATAACTTTATGAATTACACTATTATATAAAACATTCTATTTAAGATTAGAAATATGAATTGGTTTCTCCTTATTTATAAAATTATCATCCCATGTCATGCCCCGTCCCCCGGGGGCCCGTGTTGTGACTACCCAATGCATGCCTTCCATAGGCTAGTGGCTGATGACTATCACCAAAGGCGTAATTTCCTCAAAATGGGAAGGAAGGGAATTTATAACTGTAAACAAACACAATAGAGAACATCGGTTGATGCGGAACACTAATTAAAATTGTATAACAAAGGTGTGCTGAAAGTAAAAGGGGCCGAAAATACAGGCCCAACTATAAAGTACAAAGAACTGGAAGTATAAGTACAGCTAAAGAATGGAAAGAAATAGTTGTCAGGATGTCCACCGGGTTCTTACATGAAGGTTAGGAATAGATCGCCTCCTTAGCACTCCACGTCTATCTGTCTCCTCTGTGTACCGTCACATCGTATAGTCCACCATCGGGTACCGTCCAGTCCTGGCACTCTCAGTCTCAGTCAGTGTTGTTCATTGTTTTCATCCAACACAATGAGGTGCGGTCATAGCCCGTGCAAGGGTTAGTATTACGATACTCAGTAGAGACACTGAAACCCTCAAGGTCTCACAAAATCCATCTAGGATAAACCCTAGAGTATGAAATCAACGGATAACCCCACATAGGTGTATGCCCATACATACACCTAAGTTATCAAGTAATCCATCTCAATCATGAGGAAAACACAAAATTCACTAACTCAGCTCACACAAGTATAGAACTTATGTATATAGATAGAGATGATTATATGTAGCCACTTAATCATCTTCTCTGTCGAACCCACATAGGACCCTGGTACAGTAATCAGAGCTGTCGAACCCACATAGGATCCTCGAATAGTATTCAAAGGTGTCAAACACACGTAGGATCCAGGAACATTAGTCAGAGCTATCGAATCCATGTAGGATATCAGAACAGTAGTCGGGGCTATCAAACCCACGTAGGATCCTAGAACAGTAGTCAAAGCTGTCGAACCCACGTAGGATCCTAGAACAGTACTCAGTCACAGGGTTCCCGCACAAGGTACGCTTGATTCCGGGAGGGTCCGCTCCTCAAGCCATGTGTTGATTCAAAAACTTCCATGAAGAAGTATCTCAATGGTCCACCACGTCATAGGGGGCTATCCTAAGAAAACGTGCCCAAGTTATAGAGGACAAGATGACCAAGCCATTTCCCAAAAAGTACATGGCGTGTAGGAATGAGGCAAACGTCATGTCATCAGACCTCGAATACTACCCATGTACAATATCTTTTGTTATAAGGCTGGTCATGTAGAAAATAAATTACATGGCGAGTGGTATGGTTACATGCCATGTCCAAGCAACTGGGATTGGCTCTGTGTATGTTGGCCATGTGTCCGGACACGGCCTCAACCCGTGTTCGACAACCCGTGTAACTGGTACACGAGGTAGCTTGTTCCACAGTCAATGCTTGGTCATGTGGTGGAGTACATGCTCATGTACTCCACCCCTTTTCCATGTATCCCCAGGATACACGCCGAGTATCGCGAAGCCGCTTATACCATTCTGCATAGAGAGTACACGTTGTGACTCTTCGCCGTGAAATTCTGATCATGTCCATGTATTTCACAGATTACACACCATGTCTCATGTAGCTGCCTCTGCAATTCGATGTAGAGAATACACACCATGTGACTGGGGTCACACACCAAGTGTTACTTGGCTAATGTCTGAAACTAAAGCCGCAGAATGCTCGTACTACACGGCATGTTCATCAAAAGTACATGCCATGTATTCTGGAATTTTCCAGAAACAACTCCCCTGGCTAGCGCGCCTCATGTTATTCTTGTTCTTTATTCTAATGGTCCTTTCGTCATGAAAATTCAGACACTAGGTTGCCCTGATGTCCCGTAGTAGTCTCTGGTGTTTTCGGGCCTCCGATCAGCTCCGAAAACACGATTTGATTCATCCACTCGAAGAATGGTCGAGGGATAGTTCTTCCTGTTCCGGTTCGACCCTTCACCCACTATCTTCGTCGCCACTCCACTAGGTCATCGTGATGTCGGGTCTTTAATTTGGGATAATCTTGTTTCACAATGAACTCGCAGTGATCTGTTGTTTGTCACCCATGAAGAACGCGAAGAACACACCAAACATTCGTAAGAAAAGCAGAGGGATTAGACCGTGTTCATTTGGCCTGGTCCTGCCATGTTACTTCGGTAGCTATTGGTTCAATAGAAACAATCATGGAAGGGAGAATCAATGTTTCTCAAAACAAAACACACCCCTACCTTAGTTCGTTGATCTTCGACGGAGCTGTGGGGAAGAAGATGGATTTGTCGTCGTTCGCCACGTCTGCCACACACTTTCAATCCCAAGCTCGTACGTCGGTTCATCAACGACAATGAGGATGGAAGTTTTGTCATTGAAGATGTCCCACGTCGTTAGGAGTCCGAGGATAAAGGTCGAAGGATATCATTATTCATTGTCGAAGGTGTTATTCGTTGGGAGTGTTCTCCCAATATTTCTCCCAAGTGCTCTAATCCCCCTTTTCCAACAAAAGAATAGTTATCCAAGATTAAAAGATTAATAAATCTATTAATTCATGGGCATGAGAATTCAAATTGGGTGAATTAATTAAATTGGCTCCACCTAATTAATTCATGAGGTTTCTATAATTTAATTAATGATGAGGATTTTGTATAAATAAATGTTAGGAGAGTTGAAGAGGCTCCCCTAAACTTAATGGAAGTTTGAGGGTTTCTCCTCATTAATAGGGAGTTTCAAGGGGGTTTCAAACCTGGGTGGTCCCCACCATAATAAACATGGATTGGAGGTTAGGATCGGGTGGGACCCACCACCAAACTCTCTCATGGGAGGTTAGGGTGTGGTGGTCCCCACCTCCAACTTCCACTTGGGTGGTTATAATAAAATAAAACATGTGTCATTTTATTTTATTATTTCCAAAAAAAACCCAAAAACTATCTTTCACCCTCGACCAACTACCATCGAGGTGAAAGTCTCTTGAAGTGATTATTGGGGCTACAAGTTCAACGGTGCCCTCGGATTTCAATTCCGAGAATCGGTTCAAAAGATAAAAAAACTTGCTCGTGCGTTTACTAAACGTACCCGAACAAAACATTATAAAATGATTTCGGTCATACCGGGCCTTGGAATCATGTTCCGTCAATTTTCGTGGTCACGAAAAATTCCCTTCTATTTAAGAAAAAATTATCCATGGAAATCCCAGGTCCTTAAAATCTCCACACCTCAAGAATTTTCCTCCCCGTAAGCTACAACTCGAACTAAGGTAACAAGTGGGGGTACTGAGCATGCATCTTAGCATCCCTCTCCCATGTTCTATTCTAAAGGTTCTCATACTACCAGCGAATACACCCCATAGGTAACGACCATCCACGTAGGAACTTCTCCTACCAATCCTGAATCTCCACTGTAATCTCTGTAAAAGTCTCCCCATCATTGATGTCCATCTCACCACAGTCGATGGTGTGAGAAGGGTCATGCACGTATCTCCTCAGCTGGGATACGTGGAAGACATCATGCACCCGGTGCAACTAAGGTGGTAGAGCTAAGCGGTATTCCCCCTCTCTAACTCTATTGAGGACCTGGAATGGTCCAATGAATCTCAGAGATAACTTGTCGCCTCAGGCCCATCTTTGTAAACCTTGTCGAGGTGAGACCCGTAGAAAGATGTGGTCGCCATCCTAAAACTCTAGAGGTCTCTGTCTCCTGTCGGCATATGACTTCTACCTGCTCTGTGTAGTCTTCATCCACTCCTGGATGATCTGCACTTTCTCCGTGGTATCCCATTCCATCTCAGGTCCCACTATTGCTGACTCCCCAGGGTCAGTCCAGCACAAGGGTGATATGCAAGGTTGCCCATATAACACCTCGAAAGGTGCCATCCCAATGGTGGAGTGATAGCTATTTTTGTATGAAAACTCCACCAAAGGTAAGTGATCTTTCCATCTACGACCGAAGTCTAGGGATAAAGCATGTAGCATGTCCTCGAGGGTCTGGATGGTCCGCTCAGTCTGACCATACTTCTGAGGATAGAAGTTAGTGCTCAAACGAAGCTGCATCCCGAAAGCATCCTGCAACACCTTCCATAGTCAGGAAGTAAAACATGTTTCATGATCAGAGACAATCATCAAAGGTACTCCATGTATCTGCAAAATATCATGCACGTAGAGGTGTCCCATGATCTTCATTTAACCCTACTCTCAGATCGGTAGGAAATGGGCCGACACGGTGAGTCGGTCAACGATCACCCAAATCGAGTCATGACCTATGGATGTACGTGGATGTCCCTTCACGAAGTCCATGGATATCCCATCCCACTTCCACTATGGAACCTCTAATCGCTGAACCAAGCATGCCAGTACCTGATGCTCCGTTTTCACTTACTGACGAGTGAGGCATCATGAGAAAAACTCTTTAACTACCTTCTTCATTCTCGGCCACCAGTGTTATCATCGTAGATCCTAGTACATCTTCGCCACTCCTAGATGTACCGCTAGAGGGGACGGGTGAAACACCCTCAACAGTTCCTCCTGAAGTGACATCGGTACCATAGTACGTCCTCTAAAGAGGATGACGTGCTCCCCACCTTCAGAAAATCCATCAGGTGCCTGCCCTATGGATATCTGAACACGTCGTGTCTTGTAGCCAGCATCCCCATGCTGCACCTCCCTGAATTGATGAAGGAGTGGAGGTGTGAATGTAAGAGACTGTACGAAATATTCTCCACCTCTATCAACAAAGGATATCTGTAAAGCGGCTAGCTACTCTGTCGCTTCTCCTAACAGTTGTATACCAGACCTCCTGCTATGTTCATATGCAACAACGTTCCCCTTCTGAGGAATATAGACTATATCGAAGTCATATTCCATGGGGAACTCAAGCCAAGTTGTTGTCTCAGGTTCAGGTCCTTATAGGAGAAGATATAACTGAGACTCTTGTTATCAGAGTACACAGTAAAACATTCACCCATTATATAGTGTTTCCACATCTTCAAGGTAAAGACCAGTACTGGTAACTCTAGGTCATGGGTAGAATAGTTTTGGTCGTGTTGTCTCAGCTATCGAGAACAATAAGAAATCATTTCTCACTCTTGCATCAGGTCACATCCAAGTCTGGTCCCTGATGAATCGTAGTAGACTATGTACCCTACGCCTTCCTACAGAAGCCTCAAGATGGCGGCACTAGTCAGCCTCTGCCTCTTATCCTAAAATCTCTGTTGGCATCTCTCTGACCACACAAAGGGTTTCACCTTCTTCCTCAAGGCGGATAGTGGTGCTGTAACTCTATAAAAATCTAGCACGAATATCCAGTAGTATCTAACCAAACCCAGGAAACTTCATACCTTCGTCACACTCCTAGGTGGCTCCCAAGCAAGTATCACCCCAATCTTCACTGGATCTACTGCAACTCCAGCTTCCGAGATGACATGTCCCAGAAAGTGAACCTCTCGGATCTAGAAATGGAACTTCAAGAGCTTACTATAAAGTTGGTTCTCTCGGAGTGTGTCCCGTACTACCCACAAATGATAGGCATTCTCTTCCTTAGTAGCTGAGTAGATCAGAATGTCGTCGATGAAGACTACAACAAAGTGATCAATGTGTGGTTGGAAGATCCTGTTCCTGAGTCCCACGAACACTGTTGGAGCATTGGATGCACCGAATGGTATAACCAAAAACTCGTAGTGGCTGTAATGACATCTGAATGTTGTCTTCTACAAAACATAATCTCAAAATCTAAGCTGGTGATAGCCAGATCTGAGCGCTATCATCAAGAACCACCGTTCTCCGTTCAGCTGATCAAAGAGGTCCTAAATCCTTGGGAGTGGGTACTTGTTCTTCATGGTCACCTGGTTCAGGCGACGTTAGTTGACAAAAATCCTCAAGCTTCAATATTGCTTCTTGGAAAAGAGAATTGGGGCTACCCAGGGAGAAACACTGGGCCGAATGAATCCCTTCCCCTGCAAGACCTCATGTTCTACCCATAGCTCGCAAAGCTCTACGGGAGCCATCTGATATGCTCGTGTAGATATCAGTGTCGTATCAGTTTAAAAGTCAATGTAAAATTACACCTCTCTATGAGGAGTTCGACCTGATACATCATCAGGGAAAACATTCGCATACTTTTCCAACACTACAGGATAGCTCGGAGTTTCCACATCTACTGCTCCGAGGGTAAGGTATGCCAAACGATGAGTGATCAGATGCACTCTCCTCCAAGAAATTCCATCCTTTGCTGCAAAGTCTCCCTTCTTGTTGGTGAAGGTAAACCTGGTCCAATCCGTGTGGACACATAACACTTAGAACCTAAAACAGTCAATCTGAGAATGAACTTTGGATAACCAGTCCATACCCATAATGACGACATAAGGCCTCGACACCGCTACTAGGAGATCCCAGCCGAAGCTCTCACCTTCTAGATTAAGCTCACATTGTCGGCACCAGTGTGTAATAATGGAATATGCTCCCGTAGGAGTCTCTAGCCTTAAGGATCGACCCAACGGCTTCTTCAAAATCTCCGAGCTCCGAATGATGGTGGTGGAAATGAAAGAGTGACAGGAACCTGTGTCTATAAAAACTACAACTAAGGTGGAGTAGCCACAGATCGTACCTCGAATCATCTCTAGAGTGCCATGATTGTAAGCCTCAGCTTCCTAGAGCTGACCTCTTGACTGTCCACCTAATGCCTATGGTAGGGGTGTACCTCCTGGTGGTGGTGGTGGTAACACCTCATAAAGTCGTCCACTGCCAGATGCACGACCATATCCTCTCCCACATCCGCCTGTGCCCTGCGGATCACCTCGATCAAACCTCTACCTCTTCCTGGGAGGTCCCTCAACTATCTGTTGACCATATGGATGGCAGGTCGGAGAGTCTCGATCCATATGACCCTATCTGTCGCATGCGTAGCACTTCTGGTTACTCATATAACTTACTCTGTATCGCGTGCCTCGCACAACCGAACCCGAGTCTTGAGTTCGTCCACTAGATGGTCCGGTCCACCTGTATCTCTGCAACATCTATCTGTTGCTAGGTGTAGAAGACTATGATACATGACGCCCAGTACTGGATCTCGCTACTGGTGACTACTCAGCAAGGAAACACTCCACTAAAAGGGTCGCTCCAACACCTCCTCCTGCATTGGGATGCTGAGGGAGATCATCAAAGCCCTGATCTCTTTCCTGAGCCCCTGCTCGAAGGTCTGGTCCCTGAAGAATGGGTCTCGGACCATATCTGTGGAGTAGCGCGAGATATCAGTGATCCTCACTGAGTAATGTGCCACCGTCATGCTTCCCTACTGCAGATGAATTAGCTCCTGTATCCGCACTGCACGTAGGGTGGCTAGGACAAACTCCACCCGAAACAGGCTCTCGAAGTCTTCCCAGAGATGTGTCGCCTCGTCATGCACCTGGAGCATCAGGCTACACCATCTGCCTGCTGCTGCATAAAGGAGACTCATGGGAAGGATCACCATAAGGACGGATGGTGTCCCTACCAGTTTGAAGACTCTCACCACATCCTTCAGCCAATCCTCAACTGCATGTGGGTTGTCTCACTCCTGAACCTAGGTGGCCTCTGGTGTTGGAACTCATGAAATTCACTCAGGTGGCGTGTACTCTTTCCTGCTGGGGCTGGTGGCATCGGTGGTCCAACGGGTAGTGGTACTACTAGTGCCTCTGCTGTGATAGGGACCTACACCGAGGCGTCATCGATCAGTGGGCTGACATCTCGTACAGATCCGGGAACCCTGGATGGCTGTCTGAGTGGGGCAATCCTAAAAAGGAATAGGTGTGCCACAGTCAATAGGTTATACCTGGTGAGCTGACTCAAAGAGATCACAAAGAAAACTCATGCAATCAGTGTTTTCATGCACTGAGTCGGAAATCAGAAGTCAGGGTCCTGTTTTATAGATACATCGGCTGCCACACCAATACTGGACTCCCTGAACTCACAACCAAACTCAATACCCTTAACACTATTGCTTCAAAGAAAATAAATATCTGAGTCCTATGTTCTGCAGAAGAACCGACTCCTCTGATACCAATTTTTCACGACCCATCCCCCAGGGCCCATGTCATTACTACCCCAAGCCCACCTTCCATAGGAGAGGGGTTGGAGACTGGCACCAAAGGTGTAATTCCCTAAAACTGGGATGGAATTACCTTTATAACTGTAAAAAAACACAATAACGCACACAATTGGATGCAGAACACTAAGTAAAACTGTATAAAAAAGGTGTGATTAAAGTAAAAGGGGCCGAAACTACAAGACCAACTGTAATGTACAATGAACTGGATGTACAGGTACAAGTGAAGAAAGGAATGAAACAGATGTCGGGTCGTCCAATGGGTTCCTACATGAATGGTAGGTACAGATCACCTCCTCAGCACTCCACGTCCTTCCATCTCCTCCGTGTACCATCACGCAGTATGGTCCACCATCGAGTTTCATCTAGTCCTGGAATTCTCATCCTCAGTCAGTGTTGTTCATCGTCTACATCCAACACAGTGAGTTGCGGGCATAGCCCGTGCAGGGGTGAGTATAACAATACTCAGTAGAGACCCTGAGACCCTAAAGGTCTCACAAAACCAACCAAGGATAAACCACATAGTATGGAATCAACAGATAACCCCTATTAGGTGTATGCCCATACATACACCTAAGTTATCAAGTAATCCATCTCAATCATGAGGAAAACTCAAAATTCACTGACTCAACTCCCATAGGTATACAACTCATGTAGAGAGATAAATATGATTTGATGTAGCCACTAAATCATCTTCTCTGTTGAACCCACATAGGGTCCTAGAACAATAATCAGAGCTTTCGAACCAATGTAGGATCCTAGAATTGTAGTCAAAGCTGTCGAACCCACATAGGATCTTGGAACAGTAGTCGGATCTGTCGAACCCATATAGGATCCTGGAGCAGTAGTCCGAGCTGTCGAACCCACGTAGGATCTGGGAATAGTAGTCATCCATAGGGTTCCCGCACAAGGCATGCTTGATTCTGAGAGGTTCCGCTCCTCAAGACAAGTGTCGATACATCAACTGCTACAAAGAAGTATCTTAAAGGTTCTCCATGTCATAGGGTGCTAACCCAAACAAAATGTGTCCAAGATAAAGAAGACAAGATGAACAACCCATTTCTGAAAAAGTACACAGCGTGTAGGAATGAGGCACACGTCGTGTCATCATACCTCAGGTACTGCCTGTGTACAATGGCCCATGTCGTAAGGATAGTCATGTAGAAAAGAAAGTACATGGCATGTGGTATGGTTACACATCGTGTCCAAGTAACTGGGGCCATCTCCGTGTACGCTGGCCATGTTCCCATACATGGCCTTAACCTGTGTTCGACAACCCGTGTAACTGGTACATGGGGTATCTCGTGCCATAGACCATCCCTAGCCGTGTGGTGGATTACATGCCCATGTACTCCACCCTGTGTTCGTGTATCCTCGGGATACATGAAGAGTCTCATGAATCCGCTTCTTCTATTCTGCGTAGAGAGTACACGCCGTGCCTCTTGTCTGTGTAATTCTGCCCATGTCCTTGTATTTCCCAGATTACATGCCATGTCTTGTTTAGCCGCCTCTGCCATTCTGCGCATAGAATACATGTCGTGTGACTTGGGTCACACACCATGTGTTACTTGTCTAACGTCCCATATTGAAGCCGCAGAATGCCCGTACTACACGGCGTATTCGTCAGAAGTACACACCGTGTATTCTGTAATTTTAGAGAAACAACGCCCTTGCCACTGCACCTCCCTTGATTCTAATTCTTCATTACGATGGCTTGTTCACCATGAAACATCGGACACTAGGTCTCCTCGATGTCCAGTAGTCATCTCCGGTGTTTTTGGGCCTCCGATTGGCTCCGAAAACATGATTTGATTCATCCTCTCGGAGAACGGTCGAGGGACGATTCATCCCATTCTGGTTTGACCCTTCGCCCACTATCGTCGCCGCACCTCCTCTAGGTTGTCATGTTGGGTCTTTAATTTGGGATCGTTGTGTCGCACAATGAACTCGTAACGATCCGTTGTTCATCACCCATGAAGAACGTGAAAAACACACCAAACATTCGCAAGAATGACAGAGGGATTGGACCGTGTTCGTTTTTCCTGGTCCTTCCACGTTATTTTTCTAGCTAGAGGGTCAAGAGAAACAATCATGGAAGGGAGAGTAAATGTTTCTCAAACCAAAACAAACCCCTACCTTAGTTTGTTGATCGTCAATGGAGTTACGAGGAAGAATACCGAGTTGTCTTCACTCATCGCATCCACCACACACTTTCAATCCCAAGATTCTATGTTGGTTCGTCAACGACGATGAGGAGGGAAGGATGGTCATCGAAGACGTACCACGTCGGTAGGAGTCTAAGGATCAAGGTCAAAGGTGATCGTTCTTTGTTGTTCAAGGCATTCATAATTCGGATCATTATCCCAATATTTCTCCTAAGCGCTATAATCCTCCTTTCCCAACCAAAGAATAGGTTACCAAGGTTAATAGATTATAAATTCTGTTATGTCATTAGCATGAGAATTTAAATTGGGTAAATTAATTAAATTTTCTCCACCTAATTAATTCAAGAGTTTGGCACAATATAATTAATGAGGAGGATTTGGCATAATCAAATGTTAAGGGAGTTGAAGAGGCTCCCCTACACTTAATAGAAGTTTGAGGGTTTCTCCTCATTAATGGGGAGTTTCAAGGGGGTTTAAAACCTGGGTGCCCCCACCATGATAAACATGAAGAGGAGTTTAGGTTTGGGTGGGCCCCACCACCATAACCTCTCATGGGAGGTTAAGGTGTGGTGTTACCTACCTCCAAATTAGACATGGGTGGTTATAATAAAATAAAACATGCATCATTTTATTTAATTATTTCCACGAAAACCCTGAAAACTATCATTCACCCTCGACCAACTGCCATTGAGGTGATTGTCTCCTTAAGAAAATACCAGTGTTGTGAGTTCAACGGTGCACTCAAAATTCAATTCCGAGCACCGGTTCAAAAGTTATAAAATCTTGCTTGTATGTTTACTGAACGTACCCTAACAAAACTTTAGAAAATGAATCCGGGAACACCAGGCTTCGGAATCACGCACTGTCAATTTTCGCGGTCTCACAAAATTCCCATTTATTTAAGAAAAAAAATTCCACAGAAATCCCTCATTTTTACATCCCATTATACTGCCCCCGGTATAAAATGAAGATAACCAACAATAATATATTTACTCATTAATGAAACATGAAACACATCGTGTACCTGAGAAATAATCAAAGAGAAATCCACAATTTAAGAATCTAATCCTATAATTTCTAAAATTTCACATGGTATATTGAACCATGGACTTAACATTCCTTTTTTAGAAAAAATGTAAAAAACATTTACTAGGAGATAGAATAGAAAAAATTTGACCATTTACCTTAAATAAAATATCATTTATATGTTTATCTTTATAAATATTTTGCCTAAATGGAACTACCCTAATATTCTACTAAACCATCCTTACCTTTTCATCCATTTATACTTCTGACCATTATCCCAAGAATATAATTTCAACCACTTCATCCAAAAAAGATGGAATCTGACACCACTATCTTTACAATTCCTCAAAATATTCCACTTGTATATTGGAATGAAGATTGTTGTTATAAAAAATGAAAAATTAAATATGTTGATCCATAATTCCATGGAAATCCATTTAACAATACTAAATAATTTCTTCCAATCCATGAATATTTCTCTCTGATAGTCCATTAGATTGAGGATGAAAAGTTATAAATTAATTAAATTGACTCCTCAATTACATATAATGGCCTTTAAAAATATTACAGTAATCATGGGATCATGGTTTGATATAATGGAGATACGAAGCCCATGTAAACTTATTATCTTCTTGAGAGACAGTCAAAAGAGATAGTCTAAAGACACAAAAGCATGAATAGGAAGGAAATGTTAAAATTTAGCTAATCAGAGAACAATAAACCAATTTCATTATTAGCTATAATTGTACTTTGAAACCCAATCATGATATTCATATATATATATATATATTCTCATATCCACTCTAAAAATAGTAGTGGGATATATATTCATTTTAGTAATTATTTATAAAACCCCATGATTTTATGAATTATATTTTAAAAATTAGCTTCTATTACAGATAACACTGATTTTATCGTACATTAAATGAAACGATGAGTGTATATTGTGTCAAACCGAAAACCATGTTTAAATGAAATGTGTTATACTATTAACATATTATTAGTTAATATAAATGTTATTAATTATCCATTGATATGAAAGGTATAAATAAAGATAATTAATTGTAAAATTTTGTTTTACACATACATATATAGTAAAATATTTGCTGACAAATTAATTAAAAATGAAAATAAAAATGTTATGGAAACAAAGGAATTTTTTTTAAAAAAATATTTTTATGTGAATAAATGTGTTTTACATTAACAAATTAACCAAATAAAATTTGGTGAATGAATTTAACAAAATTTATATAATTTATATTCCATAAAATATTTAATATTCAACTTATGTTCTATCTAGTTATGAGATAAGAATAAATTCAATTTTTTCACTTAAAAATATAACTTTCTAGAAATAAAATTTTGATACCTTTGGCACAATTATTTCAGAATTAGTATTTTTATAATTAGAGAAAAATTATTTGAAAAAATAAAATTATTTTTTGATATCCTAATTTAAATCATATTTTTCAGATTATTTTGTAGAATTTTCTAAGAAGGTATTTTTTTGATTAATAGTAAGAAATACTTATTTTAAATAAAAATTATCTTTTAATTTTTATAAATTAAAAAAACAAAACAATATAAATATATTTTTAAAATTAAGAGAAGTTTAGTTATATATATTAATACAATTTAGTTCATTGGAATCAATTTCATGTTGATTTTTTTAATGAAAAACTTTTTGTATATTTGACCATTTTATCTTTGGAAAATAACTTTCTCATCATATATGCACATTTTAATTTAATTTTAATTTTTTCCACCTCGTTGAATGGAATTTGGAAAAATGAAATCCAGTTTTTAAATCATCATACTCAATATTATATAATATGGCTAAAATTATTTTTTACCACAATTAATAGTGGAAATATTATAAAATTTATTACAGCGGTTAAGGTAAAATTGGGTTTACTGGGGGTTAAAATAAAAAGATAAGAGTTAAAATGACTAAAAAAACTTTTCAAATTCATATTTTTAGAAATATTTAATTATTATCCTTCCAAAGATCTAATATATGGTCATTTTTAGGATTCTGTATTGGTAAAAAATATTATTTTGGAGTCTTTTGGGAAATTTCCAGGTAGTTTCCAAGTAGATTCTTTTCCCTCTCATATAAAAGGACACCACTACCCTTCAATTTTTAACACATATCGAGAATTATATTTTATCCAAACCATATCAAGATACCTCCCCAAAATACCATCATAGGTTCTAGATATTCTGCTTCTCCCAAATTACCAATAGTAAGTCCTTATTACGAAATCCAAAGGATGTTCTTATTATCGAATGTAATTATCTTAATTAAGATACTTCTTTTTCATTATTAATTTTCCAAAATTCATTATATATTAAAACTTCCAATATATATTAAAATAGTATATAACATATACAGATATGTTATTATGTTAATTTAATAATCTATATCCATCTCTACTTCCTTCAAATGAAAAATGAAATTGTCGATCACATGTAAGGAAGACTACCACCTCACGAACAAATGTAGTTTTCTTCCATCACAAACATTCAAGGATGGATAAAATTATGGATTAAGAATTTAAAATATATATATATAATTTATTTATTCTATTAATATACTTTTCTACTTGTAATATCATATATACCATCTTACTTTCCATTCTATTGGGTTACGATAACATCTCTCGTTTATACAAAAGACTATCGATTCAAGCAGCAATGTGATTATTTTTCACATACACATTATGTTGAAGGTATTAAGGGTATATTTAACGAATATAAATTCTATTTATAACACAATAGTTATTTTATAGTTTTAATATGTTATGTGCCTTTCATTTTGTTCATTCCATTGATAAAATGGATACAATGTTCATGCATACGTATGTCCTATCATCTCTATAAATAGTGTATTTATTTTTCTATATCTAGATTGTATGGGTATATATAATTACATATGTAAAAAATATTTATGATATTTTCCTAATGCTTACAAATTTTCATATTATGGAACCATGATGAAATTAAAAGGAAATAAAATAACAAATCAAAATATACATGAAAAAAAAAGCAGTTATTAGCTAAAACATGGTTTTAACATGGATTTATTGATAAAAATGTAGTGAAAGGTCAAAAGTAAACCAAAAATGGTATTATTTATTTTTACGTTATATCTTTTTAATAAAAAATAATTTATTATAAATAAGGTTTGAAGTTGTATGAAGGAAATCGAGACTTATGGTAAGGGATTCCTAATATCCCTTTTATTTCTGAGAGAAATATGAAAAATCACCACTCATTTATTTTATTACAATTATATACTACCCGTTTTATATTTTATATCATTAATAACCTTATTTTCTTTATATCTAAGGATTAATTTAATGTTACTATTTATTGGGGCATTCAATTTGAAATAGTACTAAACTAGTATGGGATATATTTCTTTATTTTCCAACCTTGAGAGCTAAGTTATTATGTGAAACTATTTTATTTTATGAGGTGTATATAAATCACATTTGACATGTAATATCATGAATTTATTTACCCTCATGATATTTTAAGTTTAATTTAATTTTATTCTTTCATGGGTCTTATGATTCAATATTAGCAAAGTTGTAGAGGTTTTATTGTACAATCACATCATTTATCAATATTTTTTATGTTTATTAATCCAAGTAAGAAATATTATGATCAGTCCCTTAAGAAACAAATGAAATTTATTATACTATGTTTATTTCATAAGAATACATGTTTTCCCTTCATTATAATATTTTTATGTAATTATAATTCATAATGTTTTTTTAATGTAAACCCACTTTATTTCATTCTGATGTCAAAAACCAATTATCTTCCATATCCATGTATTGTAATTGTTATTGAATTTTTTAAAAAATATCAAAAGGAATTATTAAAAGAATTTTTTCCCCTGATATAATTTTTAAGGAATGCTTGAAAATGTATATTGAGGTAAATTTGAAAAAAAAATCCCTTTCGGATTTCACAAACAATGTGAAAGGAATGTTTGACTTAACTCATAAGACAAGAATGTCACTTCTATCCCACATGAACACTAAATTATATTGAAGCTAACCCTTTATGTTTCAAATATTATTTTAAAATTAAATAATTTTGAATTTTTTATGTTTTAATTTTTTTTACCAAGGGAAATACTATTTTCCTCATAAAATGATCCAATATAGTTTTCTTTGATAATAATTTTCTAAAAAATACTACATCATTTTATGTTAAATATTCTTTAATTGGGATGTGATCCATGGATAATAATCATATAGTTTCTATGAATGATTTTTTTTTATGATGAAATTATTTTTATGAAACCCATATCTATTCCATGGTATATATTTTGATGAAATGATGAAATTAATATGAAACTTGTCACTTTTCTATAGGTTATGCTATGATGATCTGTTTTATAAAACCCATTTATTTTCATGGTTTTTAATATGATAAATGTTCTATGATCTTGTGGAACAAATATCTATGTATTATGTAATGGGTGGGACCTATATCTCCTTATAATTCACTGAGTAATGACTAATCTTATATGACCTCAAAGGGTATGTGAAAAGTTACACCATTCCCAAAAAAAAGAGGATACATGATAGGTTATCCCAAGGATGAAGCATGTACATAGTATATTAGCCCGAGGATAACAAGTTATGAAGGTCTTGGTAGATATACTTGACAAACTATTATATACTCTTAAATATGTTCCACTATTCTATATCTTATTACATTTTTATTCTCTAATGGATCTGGTTATTTGATCCCATTATGACTCTTGTATTACGAAATTCCATGATTTATGACTTCACATATCTCTGTGATTTATGATATGTACAGTTTGGTTCTCAAGTATTTGTATCATGTTCTTATACCCATATTCACATATTATATTGATATCACACTTTTTTAAACTTATAGAGCATCTATGATCACACCTTTCTTATGATTCCTCCCCCAATTCATGACAAAAGGTTTTAACTTTCACATCTATGTGAAGTTTACTATGTGGAATGATATTTATAGGAGATATTGAAGATATTTTAAAAAATGAGAATGTTTTGTGTCCAATTTCCAAATCTACATTACCATTCAGATCCTCATGTGTTTATTGGTGTAATGTAATGAATATTCATCTAAAATGATGTAATATCTATTTATGAAATGCTTGGGTAATTATATTTTGTATCACTGGAAATTATTATTTTACCTTTAGAAACTAGGATGTGGAAACATTAGTGATATCTCTAGGAATATTTATAATGGAAATTTATTTTCATATGTCTTTGGATAAGTATAAGGATAAGTGAAATAATTATAAAATGTAAAATAATATTTTTTAAAGATATAGAAACATTTTTGAAATAAATTACATCCTTCCATAAATTCTAGAAGTATATGTGGCTCCAGAATAGAGGTAAGAATTAGTAATAACTTTGAAAAGGTCACATTGGGCTGGACTATATGATCACATGGTGCACAAAAATAAGGATTTATATAGACCTAGTCGGACACTCTCAGAGGATATGTTTTTGAAATGAAAAAAAATATGACCTATCATAATGGATTAGAATAATGACTTTAAATGACCTAGGTTGAGTGTAAGGTGTCATATATTGAAAAGATGGTGTCATGATTTCGACATCCTATAAATGATATTTCATGATTATGTGGTTTTCCATTATGATTATTGTTTCTCACACTATTTTTTTATTTATGTAAATGGATCAAACACGAAGAACCATATTAAAAATAAATGAAATTATTTCCCTTCTATAAACTAAATGTTATGGGAGCTAGATTAAAATATATCTTTTTCTACAGAAACACAACATTCTCGACCCATGAATCATTTTGAACATCCAAGAATATAAATAGGGGAACATAATTAAGTTGAGTCCCTTAGGAGGAAACAACCAGAATATTTCAATGGTTCCATTGATACACTAGTTACTGAGAAATTAATTAGTACGTCTGAAAAGATATTTTCTATTCTCCATTGTTCAAAACATGGAAAAGTCATTTTGAATATCTACCATTTTTATGGAGAAGAATATCAATGGTTAAACTATATTAAAAACATGATTTAGGAGGTTGAAATTTAATCCATGAAATTATATGGGTTTAAAAAGATATTTTTGACTAAGTACACCCCTTGTAATCAATAAACAAGGATGGAAAAGGATGTTTTTGAGCTCAAAAAATGATGGAGAATATATTTTTACCTACAATGCTAATTTTAATATAACTACATGGTATGATTTTGTTTTAATCATCAGTCCTAAAAATTTTCATTGATTCATTGTTGGATTAAGACAATGTCATCGAATAGAGTTCTCTATAAGAGAATTTATTATCTACGAATAGGTCATTCAATGTACACTCTCATGTTCACGATTTAATCTATGTATCTCTCCCGAGGAAGTTCATACCCAATCCATAACATGTAATGAAATGAGTGGTCATACCACTGGAGCAAGATATTTTTTATAAAGAATAATTTCTTGTGATTATAGATCTTTAACACCCTAAAAATATAAAATAACAACATTGTATTCAACAGTTTTTGTGACACATAATGATGAGCTAAAAGATCTCAGCAAATATATTTCATTTAATTTAATCTCTTCAATATATTATGGAACTTTTTACCCCGAGTCAAAAAAGAACCATAATATTGTATACCATTATAACCAAATCATTAAATTGTTGTGTATGAATTATACTGACAAAATTATGATAATTATATTGATCTATTAATTATAAATAAAATAATAATCATCTAAAAGAAAAAATAATGTTTTCTAGAAAACTATATTTTTTCAACAAGACGGTTTACTCCCTCATTGAAGATATAATTTGATATTAATTTAAACCACATTTTGAATATTTATGTTCTTAAATTAATGTAAATTTTCAATTGTAAATATCAATATTATCATAAGATTAGTTCTTGGGATTTTTCTAAAAGGATTCATTTTTTTTTGAATAGTGAAAAAAATACGGAATGTTAATTGAAAACAACCTATTTATTTAAAATATTTATAAAGAATAATTATATTTTTGTTTCCAACTCTTTTCTCGGGGAGGGAATCTGTCTGTCAAGGATGTGCTTATTATTTCCCAGCATTCCCACTTTCCAAAGGTGGGCACCATCTGTTTCTTATTTAATAATGTTTTCTCCCTGATCCAAATGGGATTATGGTATGCGAGTCTCTCCTTATGTGGATTCCTCCTCAAAATTAATTGCCTAGTCTGGGTCTCCCTCGATGTTTTAGATATTTTTCTTGAATCTCTTCCCTGGTTATATATGTTCAAGTATACTAGTTAATTACACTACTTCTGTTAGAACATTCCAAGGGGTCAAGTCATGGCAACAACCTTCAATTTGTGGAGTAGTCACAATTGGACGTCGCTGGCGTGTCTAGACACTGAAACACTGAGGCATCTGGATTTCTTTTCCTTATGATAGGGCTTCTCGAGGGCATGGAAGCTCGAGGAATCCCATGTCAAATGCGAGGAATTAAATACCATAAGTATGTCCTTAATGTTTTCCTTATCTTCCCATGTTTAACACGGGGTATGCTGCGAGTGTAACGTCTAGCAGAGACGGATTGGACTAATTAGAACACTGATGGGAGCAGCTATGCTGGGTGGATCAAAATGTCCAGTGAGGATGGATCTGAGGATGTTTGGGTCCCTATAAAAGGTTAAACCAAGGTTTACCATTGGTTGGGATTAAAAGTTAGGGATGTTTTCTATGTACCATGGCTAGTAGGCAGGGATCAAAACCCAAATAGTTCAAATGAGGAATAGTATCAGGGTGTGCACAGAGGACAACGACCCGAAGATGATGACGAGTCTTATGCATGGTTAGTAGCTCATCCCAAGAGGGACACTCTTGGTTGGATGATTATGGATTGTATGGGGAATTTGCATGGTTAGCTACCTAGGAGGATGGAATGATATTTCTGAGATGTGATGGCCTGAGTAAGAATTAGGATGAATGAAGGAAGGTTAAATGAAGTGGGTGGTGAATGAGATGAGACCAGTATGAAGTTGATGGTAGTTTTTTTCTTGAACCATGGAGTGATTCCTACATATCCCTGTGGCAGGGAATCAATTTCCATGTAGTTTGGTAGGGAAATGGGACACCTAAGGAGGTGGCTCGTGTGGATAGTTGCTTGGATGGGACCTAAAAGAAGTTAAACACCTGGGTAGGGTAATGACCTTCCTAAAACGCAAAGGGGTCAATGGAGAGACCAGGATAGGACATGAGTCATGGGATTTAACCTCAGGGAGGATTCCTATATCTCCTCATGGAAGGAAATCAATTTTCCATGTAGTTCAAGGTGGGGTAATGGAATTAGGGTGTGGACAAAGGACAATGACCCGACGACATGCTAGGGATCACGCATGGTTAGCAGCTCAGGTGCTGGTTTGATGTCACTAGGGGATGGACCGAAGATGTGGGTCTCAAAAAAGGGGACACTAAAGTGTAATAATGATTGGGGATGAATCTTAGGGAGGCTTCCTACATACCCTATCTAGGAGGCAGGGATCAAAACCCACATTGTTCGGTAGGGATATGGAACACCTAAGGAGGTTTCCCGTGAGGGTGGAAGATTGGATGGGACCCAAAGGAAGTAGAACCTCCTGGTAGGGGCATGACCTTCTAGAAATGAAATGGGGACATGGGAGAGACTAGGATGCGACATGAGTGATGGGATTGAACCTCAGGGAGGCTTCCTACGTATCCATATGGCAGGGAATCAAATTCCACGTAGTTCAGGATGGATGTATAATTGGGGTGTGTGCGGAGGACAATGACCTAAAGATGATGTTGGGGCTTATGCGTGCTTATCTGCCCAATGGTTGATCTAATACTATTAAGACAGACCAAGGATGTGGGTCCCAACAAAGGAGAGACAACAGTTTACAGGTGTTTGTGTATGAACCTCAGGGAGGATTCACATGTACCCTTCCTAGAATATAGGGATCAAAATCCATGTAGTTCGGATGCACACAGTTTAGCGTCATGCAGGTAGAAAATGGGAATATAGTTTAATATCCTGTATGAAAAGGGTGAACCAAAATGAAGTGTTCAGGATAGATGGATGATGGGATTGAACCTCATGGAGGCTTCATACGTACCCTTCCTAGAAGGTTCTTGGATCAACATCCACTTATTTTGATTGTGGAGGGAATGGGGCTTACACACTAAGGCGGCCCATAGAGGATGTCTGGTCAGTGCTAACCCTATGCCCACATGAGTCATGCTGGGTGTGAGAAATAAGGGGAAGGAAAGACCTAATCATCACACCGCTAAAGGTGCATCCGTGCGGAATATTGTGGGGCTAATGTGTGGTTATAGACCCATGGAGATGGAGATTGGGAATTACACCAGGATGGATGCTTGATGGACATATAGTTAAATAGGAGAGGGTTGGGGTAACAAACATCACAATGCATGTCTATCCTCTAGCCTTTGAGCACTGAAGAAGAGAGAAGGAGCAAGGATGCCACCTCCCACAATATAAGCTAGTGTCTTACACTAGGTTGTTTGTCCTAACCTGTGGGCAGATGTTGTTCCATGCAAGAAGGATCTCATTCTGTGTGAAGAAGATCTCACTCTGTTGGAGTCCAATGGTCTTGGAAAATGTCTAAGGTGAGGCACCCTGTGTATATTTCATAGGGCGAGGCTACAGTTTAACTTCATGTCCTAAGGACTATGGTTCTTGGCAGTTTAACATTCTCTATCTCGGAAGATAAGGATTCACTCCTCACCCCTAGGGCTTACATAACTACTACACTTTAACCCTTAGTGAAGGTAAGGCACTATAAATTCCATGGGAGGGTGGGGTTATGGAGTGATCCATTGAGGGGCTCACATTACCATGGCTATGTGAAGAAGAAATACTCGTTAGTGTGTCTATGCAAAGAAACATGAGGTTAATAAATTAAATATAAAGCACCAACCACGGGACCTTGAAATAACTTCGTATAAACTAGGATGGCTACATGGTATAAGGTTTTGTGTATCAAAGGGGTTCACAGGAAGGGTCCTAGAAAAGTTCTATTGCTCAACAAGGTGGAGAGACTCCATGAATAGGTATTCTTTGTGAAGCAGAGTGGCCTAGCCTAGGTATGGAGTATACATGCATATAAGGGTGCTTTGTGAAGGGCAAGTGATTTCACAGATTATGACCTGGCAGAGCATGGGTTCCATGCAATGCATGTCACTAAGAAGTAATGGACACTATGACTCACAGTGATTCTACTTTAACATGGGGTCCATATCTGCATGGAAGGTTCTTCCAGAGGCATAAGTGCCTTGCGAAGACCCAAGTTCCTTTAGGGAGATCCTTCCTTTACGACGGCATATGGGAATTACAATGGGTATCCTTACATGATGATTGGTTGTATTTGAGTTAAGGTAAAGGTATTTCTCAATGCTCAAGTACCATGAAGAGATCATTTTTATTAATTCTTTGCAGAGCATAGAGTGAATCACAATTTTAGAAGTGGGAATGTGAATGGTCAGGGTATCTATCCTTTCTATCGGAAGGAAGCCCAGTATTTATAGGTAAGATGTGGCATGAATCTTTGACGTCTCTTTGTGAATACATGTGGAACTTTGTGATCGAAAGCGGATTGCGTCATGTTTTTCATAGCCATAGAGTCAATCTTCATTCCCTCCTTGGCACAGAGGACTCCTTAATTCCCTCTATTGTTCTCCTGGAGGCTTCCTCCAATTTCCATGGGATCACAGAGGCAATTTGGTTCCCTCCACAGTGAAAATAAATTCATCAATTGCATCGTAACATCAAATCCTTTTGGAACATTACTCAGCGGAGATCATAGAGGGGGCCATGACTTTGTGCTGGCCGTGGTTTTGAGGGGCTCCATGAGGGCTCCAGTTCTAAAGGTATTTGTAAAGAAGCCTCATGAAGCTACACCTTTTTCTTTGGTGTTCTTTTTGAATATTTGTTTCCTCTGCATACATTTTAGCACTAATAAATGCTCCCCCCCCCCCCTCAGAATTTAAGCTGAGAAGAAAATGAGGATAAAATTATGAGGGTAGATCACAAACATTTTTAGGCTAATTGCAATACAAAAATGCAATGCAGGGTCGCAATGTGGATAGGTGATGCACGAGTTGAGAACACCTTGATGCTCGCCACGACTGGGAACGCCATGGTCGGTCACGCCGTGAATCTCGGGGGGTCATTCCCTATACATAATATTGGAAGACCCCTCTTTTTTTCATACTAATCTCTATGTTTTCGTGTATGGGATCTCAATTTTCATAGATTTTCATGGTTTATGACTACTCTTTTCAAATATGGCCATCATTGATCTATGGCGCACAACTAGTCTTCTGACTCTGTGATTGTTTTCTCGGTGGCTTGTGCTTGCAAGATCTATGGTAGGACTCTACAACCTGTCTATGTGACCGATCTCTATGATCAAGCTCCGCGATTGAGCTCCGTGATCCAGGAAAAAACATTTTTAAAATTTTGAGACAGATTGGCTCACCAAGAAGCTACTAGGGGATCCTTGTGGATTCTACCTGGAGGTCAGAGATGGCCGATAACCTGGGAAACGATGAATGTGTACAGAGTCATTCGGACCATGAATACCTGGTGGAGCTATTGTCGGATTGATATGAGAGATATTCCCTATGGAAAAGACTACCTCTATACAGATTTGGTCTAAGGGATGATGTTTTCATTCATGAAGGAAGCATGGATGAGACGGCCTATTTTCTTAGGAGTACGCCATGCCAGTGCTAGTGGTTCAGTGCGGCTGACATTCATACTTGGGAAGATCATACACCTGTCAACATCGATTTCCTGTACAATCATGTTAACAACATTGATGGGAAGGCATTTCATCCGGATGTATCTCCCCCAAAGAACCACACCATTTTGAAGGCGGTCTTGGGGAACCAGGATAAGAGGTGGACTGAAGAGTGGGATCAACGCTAGGGTAGTAATTTCATAGATAAATGGTCCTGGTCTTATAGGGTATGTGCCTCCTCTGAGGAGTTTGAGGTGTAGCTGAGGTGAGTGGGACTATATGAGGTGGTATGGGCCTCCCAATACCATATCTACCAACCAATGAAATTGATTCCAGAGTTGTTCATCATGTCATTGTAGAGGAAAAATACATTCCATCTTCACCATGGGGAGGTCTGTATCAATCTCTGGGACCTTCACAAGATCACGATGATTCTGATATTGGGTGCGATGTATGACTAGTTCCTCCTCTCCATGAATAAATGGGAGGACCTAGATTATATGCTGCTATTGTAAAAGGCATTGATGGACTTAGTGCCAGGAGAGGAAAATCAGTTGGTGAGGGATGTCCACTTTATGATATGGTTCATGTGGTTCCTGAATTCCCCTTTGGATATGTAGTCTCATATGAGGCCGCCCACTTTCTTGAAGGTGGTCCAACACATCAAAGAGAACTCCTACTATAGAAAAATTAGAGGACATCCAGTGGAACTCATGGGGGTTCAACATTAGCACTAAGTAGCAACCAGTGGTCAGGTTAGTTGTGTTCATCTAAGTGGTCATTTTCAGCTGGATACTACAAGTAAGGGACATGAACATGGTCATACGGCTAAGAAAATTTATCATGGAATCCATGTTGGTGGTGGGGGAGCAGATTAATCTAGGGATCCTGACGTTGGCTAAGTTGTACAAAATACTATGGCATGTCAGTAAGGGGAACAATCCACACAGGGTGTGCGGGCCTCTTCATCTTCTGTATGGGTGGATAGAGGCACATATTAGGGGCGTCATTGAATACCCTAACCCCATTTCCCTCTAGGGTTAGATTTCTGACCTCCCATTCTGAATGCGGTGGGGAGTTTCCCGACCAAGCTGACCATGCCACTAGTGCTGAACCGAGTTTAAAAGTTGGATGAGTTCAACTTACATCTCTTCCCATTTCCAATAGGTGCATTGACTAATGACCTCCAGGGAATGGAGGAGAATCGGTCTTATCTCATGGCCTTCTAGGATGGAGTCCTAGTGGAGTGGGTTAACCGTGAGCCTCTCTGTGAGTTGTATACCTCACACCGCTTCACAAAGGAGTTTCTGCGTAGGCAAAGGCTAACCCTACGAGTCTACATGGGAGTATTCCACGAGGACCACCCATGTGTGATGGGGTAGATGTGGCTCACATGGGAGGATGAGAAGATGAGTAATGATCTTCCTATGCCAATAGTTGTATATGGGATAGTGAAAGAATATTACAGTAGTTGGGAGGAAGCCTATCTCAGAGAGATGTTGAAGTGGCGGGCTACCCATGCTAGAGACGGGTTACCTCCTCTACATTGAGGTTGGGGATGGAATGTGGTGGGAACATTCCCTGGTGGTAGGGCTGCAATAGCAGCGAGGCCTACACCGATTGAGAGGCATGCGGCGGCATAAGACTTGACAGTCCTAGAAGATAAAAGTCAATAGGAGGGGAGGCCACCCACTCAGTTTCATATGATACCCAATCAGGATCCGAGGATGTAGTTGTGCCATATAGAAATCCCTGAGGATGCTATTTTCCTAGAGGCCTAGGATATATGGGATGTTAATAGGTAATTACTCAATCCTTCCCAGATGTGGAATCACCTAAATGATCTTGGGATGGATTTTTTGGGGATTTGATGCACCATGGATAGCTTTTTAGTATCTCAGGATGCGGGGGAGCATTACATCACCGAGTTGGAGGACTTTGTGCACTCTCTAGGTGCTCCATGTCCAAGGACAGATAAGGTGAAAGTGTTTCTCAATTTAATAGTCTCTCCATATCTATCTACTGATAAATTGAGGGAGCACTTCTACCAAACAGAATAATTATAATTTTCATCCTTTCGGGAAGAGGATGGTAGAGGGAGCCCTCTAGAGAAAGGTGAGGTCGCAAACTCAGAGCTAGAAGAGTTTGAGGAAGCTCTTTTAGTAAACCCTAAACCATTCTATTGTGGACATGATTTAGGTCACTTAGTCCTTCTAAAATGACATTTGACTTGTACTGGAGGGCCTCATATGCAAAACCCAGTCCCATGCCATAGTGGATGCGGCTGCAAGTGATTCAAGATCTACACCTGTGACAACGGTGATTACTACCTCTAGAAGGGCCGTGACACCTAGGGTGGTTCTCTTGAAGACTTTGGATTTACCAAAAATATATGGAGGACCATCCCTTGGGGTTCTGATGGCAACAGATTAGGGGTGAGACCAAATATCTTATCTCCTTATGCCTCTTCATAGAATGTGTAACTCTTATCCATTGAATTAGGCCAACTAACACTAGTGTATTCTCACATGCATAGTTCTTCAAATTGTGAGGGTTGCATTGGAGAGGATGACTAGGGATCCTTGAGGTACCTTTCCTAGGGGATCACCAGTGTTTGTTGATTAGGATGCCTATACTTACCAAGCTGTAGTGCTCTCAATCGAAGGTGGGACCGTTAGCGGGACTGAACCAGAAATCATCAAGGTGGAATCCAATGATGGGGATCAGTCAGATGAAATGGGACTATACCTACCCAACTAGACACCGAATGAATATCCTATTGATGAGTTCCTGGAGGCCTACCATGAATATGAACCTACCAACCCCACGGACCGGTATGAGATGACATCCGTTGAAGAGGATAAAAAGTTTTTCTGTCGCTGGTCATGGTAGCTAATCAAGTGCTTCATTGGGGAGACCCTACAAGAAGAATGGATAGACGAGATGGGGAGGATTCATTTCTGACAGTGAAAATTATGCCCTAGAAGAGAGGATACCCAGTGTCCTCATATGATCATCAGAGAATTCATGGAAGTTAAAATATTGGAGCATAATTGTGTCCTCATAGAGGGATGGTAGTGGAGGATGTCCTTGAATATCAAGAGGCTCTATGAGGCCGAGAATGAGATCCAAAGGTTGAAGAAAAGTGCTAACTAGTATTCAACTTTTCTCGACACACAATTGGGGCTCGTATTGAAACAGGAGGCCCAGCTGGCAAGATGATGATAATCAAATGAGGTGAGCCTATAAGGAGATGGATATTATCTAAGTTGACAAGGATCAGGCCCGAATAGAGGCTGATGAACTACTCCCCATTGCCATTGAGGAGTATCAGTAGCTTAACAGGTGACAATAGATCTTGGATGCTATCATCCAGTGAGTGGCAAAGTTGGGAAACTCCATTGAAGTGGTCAACCCATCTATGAGAGGGCCACCCCTTGGGCGCTATAATTTGTATAAACACATAAATGTAATTTATGTTGGTTTCAGGCATGAGTCCCATTATTAATCTTACCTTGTTGCATTCCCATCATATTTTTGAAACATCCGAAGATCAATACCTATGTTCATGGGGGTCATGCCCAATGTGAGATATAAGGGATGACCACATCCTTATTCATTTTGAATATGAGAGTTCCATCCGGGCTCCAAGCATCCAGGTTATGTACAACCAATCCAAATCTATGGGAATAAAGAGGGATGCCTGACTCGAGAATGATGTTCTCAGTGTAGTCGAATTTCCATCTTCCCAACATGCTCTAGTGAATCAGAGGGGTAAACCTAGGGGATTTAGAATCAATCTGAATATAGGGGAGTGGAAATGTGTGCATCACGATACACAAAATTGGGAACCCTATAGGGATGGAATAGAAATGAAGCATAAATTTTTAACGTGTTTGAAGCACAGTATACCTTTTGCGTTAGCTTGAAATGGGGATAATAAAAGCAGGATGACTTCCGACCATGTTCGAAACATGGGGCATGACTCAAAATGTCATCCATTAGTCTTCTAGAACGTTAGCCCAAGATAGTAGGTGTGTTATTGGATGAGAATTCGTATTGTTAGGGGGTTCCTTCAGTCATGAAATTGGATGGAGATCCAAATAAAGGGTATGCAAATCATGGAAGGTGGAGTGAGGGGTTGTTCAAAGGGAGTCCTACACTCTTGAAATTACGCCACCGTGATGAAAACACATTAGTCGAGCACATTGGTATAATCAGGGATCATACTAATTTCCCGAAAGGATTACTTTGGTGAGAATGTATAGTGGTACATAGTTTTCTTCCATACTAATGAGGATAGTAGATATGTATTTTAATGTCGCACGATGAGTACAGTGCATAGAATAGTTTAACATCATATTACTAGGAAGTCACACATTGGTTTAAGGTCGTAATAACTGTAACAAGGCTAACAGTTTTAAAGACATGTTTCACAGACTGTAGTCTTGTAATTTAAGGTCATAAGGACTGGACCGTGAGCAATGATGAGGGGCTCGAAGTGTTAATGAATGCAGGAATGGACTCAAGGATAAAATGCATGGGTTTAAATGTCTATACGTATCACATAAGGATGAGAATCAAGACAAACATAGTTATTGAGAACAATGTAGTTAGATACCAATGTTGGAGGGGGAAATCCTCTCTGGTGAGAAAGCTGATGCATCCCCTAATTGTCATCAGGTATCCTGATCTTATTCAGGGTAGGGCTGTAGTCTAATTCCATGCGTTGTCGAAATGGTTACGTCGATAGGAAATGTGTGGAGCAATAAATATCCCAAAGTGAATGAGGTCCAAAAATTCCACACCACACAATGTGTTCCCAATAGTTTTATTTAGACCATAGACTAGTGGTGGCCTAATCATAGGGCTGGACCCAAGGTAAAGTACATGGGTGTTTCTACATATCCAATGAGGATGGTAATCAATCCACATAGAGTTCTGAAAAATGTTGTGCATTTTAATGTCGTGTGATAGGGATGGTTGGATCATAGTTTGAAGCTATTAGAGCTTTTACCATAATGGAAAAGAGAAATGGTCACACATGGTGTGACTATTGAAAAAGCTGATGTGAATGAGGATAGTAGGAGTTTGTATCACACCATGTTCTCCCATGGGATATTTTAGGGTTAGGGACCAAAAATGAAAGTTAGACTGGGCCCGAGGCAAAGTGCTTAGGCATTCCTATATATCCCAATATTTATGGGAATAGAGCCATATGTCATTCTAGGAAATGTCGTGGTAAGGTACCAATGCTACAGACAGTACTATCGTGTAGGTGTAGCTAATGCCCCAATAGAAGTGTCATTTGATGGATCTTGTTTGTTCTTTAGTGTAGATCTGTGTTTTTTTGGGAAGCAACAAACCTAGTATGGAGAATTTGGGAATCACTATAGGAATCAATCCATATGTAAGCCTTGGAAAAATCATGGTGGAGAACTAACATCAAACATGATGTCTTCTCGAGTGAGGATACCACAATGTGGTGATTTTTTCATTGTGCGGCTAGGATGATAATGTCATAGTTTAGGGTTGTATGATAGGACAAACCCATGTCTTTTAACATCACACAGTGAATATGCAACAATTTAAAGTCATGTGGGACCAGGAATCATAGTTTAAAGTCATATGGATTTGATGCATATAGAAGAATGATTTTTTAGGTAGAATGTGCAATGTGTGATAAAGTATACCTGATGTGAATGTGGACCCGGTCCACACCACACCGCGCATAACTCCAAGGGAAAAAACTCAGGACTAGGGGATTGAAAAGATCAGAGGATATGGGGATGGACCTGAAGATGAAATGTCTGGGTGTTTCTATGTATCACATGAGGATGGCAAAAAATCCATATGTAGTTCTTGGAGTACATTTTAATGTCATTCATGATGGGAGGCAAGAGAGATTAGCTCCTAAAAGGGGAGTACATGGTGCGACTACTACAAACCCGATGTGCATAAGGACAAAATCCCATACCACACACCATGAAAACTAATAAAATTCATGGGCAAAAGGCTGAAAAGAATAGATAATTAGTGGAGCCTGAGATGGACTTATAAATGAAATATTCAGGCATTACTAATTATCCCATGGGGATAGGAATAAATCCAAATTTAGTTCTGAATTTTCCATGCAGTTTAAAATCATACGACAAGGGAATGTGAAGATATTAGTTTAAGGTCATAGATATTGGACCAACTTAAGTGAGACTCTTCCCAAAATTCATAAACCTTGAACAAATCCCTAATCCTAGGTGAGCCGTGCTCAATATGGGAAATAATAGCCGAGAAGGTCTTCACAGTATGTGGAATAAAGAGAAAGGGGGAAATGGTTTGGATCCCAAAATGACACCACACCATGGATTCTTACTTTTAACATGCAAATTCACACTGAGGGATAACACAAAGAGTGTTGCAATTACACTTAGACAAGATGGAGTAAAAAAGATGTGAATCATGCGACCAATATTTAGGGATTAATGGGGGTGTCATGGTGATGGAGGAATGTCATTGACCATGTTCAAAACACAACATCCATATTATGTTACTTGTAATGGGAAAAAACAAATGAGCATCGACCACTTACCATATTCGCAACATGGGACTTGTGTCTAATTGTCATTCGTAATCTTTGAGGACATTGTCCCATGATGGTAGCAGAGCCTTGGGGCATTGCATCCATGTCATTCAAGGGACCTTTCAAATGTTACTGATGATGAAAGACCAAATAATGGGGAAAAGGCATCGAAATGGGTGAGAACATGTTTATGTAGAATCAGGAAATCTATGTCCTAAACAAGAGTGCTTCTAGGAATGTTGGGGAATTAAAAATAGGGGTTGAGGGGACCAGTTTGAGAGAAGAAGACTTGGGAAGATGAGTGGAGGACAAGGGGGATGAAGAGATCTCAAGGGGGAGGTATGTGGTGTGGCTATTGAAAACATGATGAGAATGAGGACATAATCCCATATCACACAACATATCCCCTCCTGGAGGACACATGCCAAGGGGCCATAATGATGAGGAGGTTTCTAAGAATAGTGTTGGACTCAATGACAAAACTTCCAGGCATTCCTACGTATCCCATGAGGAAGAGAGTCAATCCACAAATAGTTCTAGAAGATGTTGTGCAATTTATCATTATGAAATACGGACTAAGATTGTAGGGGTGGGGGTACCTCGATGAAGAATGTATATATACTAGAAAATAACTTGATGGGAATGAGGGTGTAATCCCACATATGCCACACCATTCATAATTCTAAGAGAGAACTTGTGACATGATGTTGATAAAAAAAGATAGATGAACATGGGCTGGACCCTAAGACAAAATGTTTGGGTTTTCTGTTGTATCCCACGAGGATGGGAATCACACCAAACATAGTTCTTGAGATGTTGTGCAGTTTGACATCTTGTAACAAGGATGTGGTAGATCATAGTTTATGGTGATAGAGCTTCGACTGTAGATTCCCAGTTTAATTTCATGTGCGTGGGACAGATTGGTGGAAATGATGAATCACTATGCCTATTATTTGGATACCACAGAATGAAAACAATGATTGAGGATAACATCTAAACATTTTCACAACATAGTATTCTATAACATGTGACCTAGAATGGGAAAAAAATGAGCGTCAACCGTTGACTATATTCGCAATGTGGTACTTGTATCAAATTATCATTCATAATCCTCAAGGGTGTTGGCCCGAAATGGTACAAGAGCCCTAGGGCCTAGTATCCATGCCATTTGGGGTCCTTTTAGATGTGATAGATAATGAAATACAAAATGATGGGTTGTGTAAAA
This sequence comes from Viscum album, assembly GCA_963277665.1. Taxonomy (NCBI): domain Eukaryota; kingdom Viridiplantae; phylum Streptophyta; class Magnoliopsida; order Santalales; family Viscaceae; genus Viscum; species Viscum album. Next base: position 338,862,362 of record OY728140.1, read on the forward strand.
TGTTGTAGTACCTACATAGTTTAATGTCTTAAGGCCAATATGATGGTGAAGGATGTGCCTCAAGGGGATGTGTATGGTGTGGAAATAATATCCCGACGTTAATGAGGAAATGATGTCCATACCACACCGCACAATCCTAAATGAGAACTCAGGACTAAAGGCCAAAATGGTTGAGGGACCTAAAGTTGGGCCACGAATGAGAAATCCCAACCAGTTTTTAGTTTGTTTTCATGCATGATGAGTGCTGAGTAGTTTTATGTCCTTCTGCCCAGACGAATCACGCAGTTTAACGTCATGCAGTGAGGACGGTGGTGATCTTAGTTTAATGTCATAATGGTCAAACCAAGATTAAGTAACCCTTTATATAGTTATTTCCTTACCAAATATCATATACCCACACGAGACCGCATGGTTTGGGGAATAAGGAACGAAATCTGGTTCTCCTTGGTATATAAGTGTATGGTAATGAGGGAAAGAAATTGTATGGGGTAGATCCAAACCTGTACGACATTCTAGCTCGAGGAATACTGATGTTTGGAGGGATAAAAGGACAAAAGGAATTACTACACCCAATATTTGAGACATATAGGTGAGGTGATAACAATGGAGGATGAATGTTGACCATTTTTGAAACACAACATCCATATCAAGTGACCTAAAATGGGAATAATGAATGAGAATCGATCGCTGACCATATTCGCAATGAAGGACTTGTATCAAATAGTCATCCAAAATCCTTGGGGATTCTGGCCTGAGATGGTATGAGAGCCTCAGGGCCTAGAATCCATGTCTTTCTGGGGTCTATTCAGATGTGATAGATGATGGAAACCTAAATAAAGGGTATGCATGAAGCATACATATTCTCATGCAGTTTAACATCATGCAGTAAGGACGTAGGAGGTGGAGATCTCCATGGAGGGGGATTCATGGTGCGGTCGGGATAAACCTGACTTCAATGATGGAAAACAAGGCCCACACCACACCACATGCTTTGAGAAACATCATGGCCCAGGGGTTGGACCCAAGGGGAGATCTTGAGATTTGGGGCTGGGCCTACAGAAAAAATGTTCGGGCATTCTTACGTGTCCTACAGGGGTAGGAATAAATCCATACATAGTTCTGAAAGGGTCATGCAGTTTATCGTCGTGCAGTGAGGATGTGGGAGGATATAAGAACAAGAGGGGAGCGTGGTAAGATCATTGTAAACCTGTAATAAATGGGGGAAAAGACATCTACACTACAATGTGTGCGGTACTCCAAGAGAATTATACCTAGGGGCAGTCAGAGAGAAACATATGGGGGCTCGACTCTAAGTCTAAGTGTCCGATCATTCCTACATAACCCATGAGGATTGTAATAAAGATATACATAGTTCTAAAAAATTTCATATTGTTTAATGTAATGCGGTGAGGATGTGGAGAGAACATTTTTTAAGGTTGTAGAATATAGAACATTTTGGAGTTTATTGCTATGAAGGATGAGTGATGGGTAGTTTTATGTCCCTCTTTCTGGATGGATCACAAATTTTAACATTTTATTTAAAATATAGATGAAATTAAAGACATGTTGTACCATTCAAGAAAAATACTGCTTGAGGAATTTAGCATTGGTGGGAGGAGTAATACGCTCACAGTCCATGGTACTAGGAAGTACATACCATTGGGGTAAAACTTGTTAATGATGTAAGGTACTTCCCCTTTGGGCTCCAACATTGTTGGATTCTTGCCATGTATCCTCAGAGTTCTCAGGGCCAACACGATGTCACCGTGTAATAAAGATTGGAGGAAATCATTCTTATTGAAAGACCTAGCTATCTTGTTCTGATGCCTCTCTAGATTATATAGGGCACAAAGTATGTTCTCATCAAGTCATTCTAGTTCAGCCAAACAGATTTAATCTACCTTATTAGGTGTTTTCTGATCATAGAAAACTATATGCAATGATGGAAACTGAATATCTATGGGAAGGACTACCTCCATTACATACACCTGGGAATATGGGGTCACATGAGTGGAATTGTGAGTCGTCATCCAATTATCCCAAAGAGCGTTCGGGAGTTTATCCAGCCCACACTTCTTGTTCTGACCAATCATCGTCTCCAAAATATTAGAAGGGGATTTTTTGAAGGCCTTGATCTTCCCATTTTCTTGCGCATGATATTGGTAGGTATGGTTAGAATGGATGTTGTACATGGAATACAACTTTTTTAGTTAGGATTCTCAGATGTTGGTGCAGTTATTGTTGAGGATGGAATGAGGGAATCCAAATCAATTGATGATATTAGAGCTTACAAATTCAATGATATTAAAGGACATAACATCCTTGATAAGAACTGCCTCTTCCTACTTGGAAAATAAATCTATAGTGTTCAAGATGCACCTGAACTAGCGAGCTATCACCGGTGAATATGGTCCCATGACATCGATTCCCCAGACCGAAAAGGGCCAAGAGTACTTGGTAGTGTGGAGAGGTTCTAGTGGATGATAAAAAAACATTTCATGAATTTATCAGGCATGGAACCTCTTGGAAAACTTGATACAATCATGGATCATGGGGGGCCAAAAATATCACAATCTCTGGATCTTGTGAGAGAGATTCGGCCTTGTCTGATGAGCCCCACAGGAACCAGCATGAACCTCCTATATGGAATGAGAAATATCACCTCCATAAATTCAATGGAGGGGAACCCCATCAATCCAACATATGTAGATGTTTTTTCCAAGATCAGGACCACTCTGAAGGGTGAAATGTATGTGTGGCATCAAATTTGGTCATGCTCGTCTTGGTTTTCTGGGAGATTACCATACTGGAGATACTCGTAAAGGGGGTCCTCCTGTCCGGAGCCACCTCCAACACTATGGCTAGTGAACTTGGGGGGTGTCGATGTGGTGGAAACTATGGTAATATGTCTTACCTGCGGGCTATCATCATCGTCAGGGGTAATGGGAGTGATTAATATCTAATTCTCTATATGAATAATCAAATCATCCTCGTCAGGTTCTGCAAGAAATGTGGCCAAGCTAGCCCTGGAGTCAGCTCAACCATTCTTTGAACAAAGGACATGAGTAACTTCCAACTGAGATGGGAACATGGAGATCAGTTGGAGGGTACATTCTAACAATGGTACGAGCTCCGAATTCTTGATGATGCAGTCACCATTGATCATCTTGATGAAAAGTTTGGAGTCCCCTATCACGTGTAAGTGGGGAATGTCAATCTCATGGGCCATCTCGAGACCAATAATGAGACTCTGGTATTATGCTTCATTTTTGGTATAGCCTTCTAACAACTAGAATGAATATGGAATAATAGCATGCCCTAGCATGATGAAGAGGATACCCAAGCCCACACTTCTTAGTCTGGGATCATTGAGTCTTCTACCATTGGGGCTTTTGGAAGCTCTGTCAAAATGCATTTTCCATCACGAAATGGCTTCATCTACTGAGAGTAATGCCTCATCTAGAAAATCAAGATCCAGGGACTGGTCTATGAGAGCTAGATGGGTGGAAATAAATTTTTCCAATGCCTGTACCTTGATTTCATTCTAGGGAAAAAACATGACGTTGAAATGTTGGAGGATCACTGCAAATGCGCTAGACATCCTGTCAACATAGTGAGGTTTAGAATGTACTTCAGCAGATCCACTCGGGATACTAGCTGTATGTCATAGTGCTACGAGTAATGTAACAATTTCTGCACTGCAAACACTAGTGCAATACAGCTCTTCTCAATAGAGGAGTATTTGGTCTCTGTATTGAGGAACATGTGGCTGAGATAGTATAAATTGTTCTTCATTTCCTTACTGTTCTTCTAGGTGAGAAGGGTGCTGAGAGATCTTTCAAGAGCGGTCACATAAAGGACCAGCGGCTATCTAGAAACAAGTGGAATCAGAACCAGAGGATCTAATAGTTACTTCGTGATATCTTAAAAGGAGTCCTAATACTCCTCATCCCACTGATAATCAACCCCTTTTTCATGATCCAGGAAAAGGGCTTACACTTTACAGCTATATTTTCGATGAATCGTTGTGTGTAGGCTATGTGGCCTAGAAATCCTCAGATCTCCCGAATGTTACTCGAAGGAGACATTTTACCGATGGCCATGATCTTCCCTAAAATTATCTTGATACCTCTATATCTGACAATGAAGCCAAAAAAATGTTTTGGAGGTGACCTCAAAGGCACACTTAAATGGGTTCATCTTCAAACAGTGAGAACGGAGGAAACCGAACACTTTCTCAAGATCATTACGATGGTCATGGTGCCCGTGACATTTCACCACTAGATCATCCATGCAAAATTCTACCAATGTCCTAAGGATCGGATTAAACATGTGATGAATGGAACACTAATAGGTGGAACATTCATTCTTTAGACCTAAAGGGCATTACTTGGTAGCAGAAAGTACCTTGTGGTGTACTAAAAGATGCAGACTCTTAATCCTTAGGGGAAATTCATATTTTGTTATATTTATAATACCCATCCATGAAAGAGAATTCCTAGAACCTAGAGGTGGCATCAATAAATAGTTCCTTCATAGGAAGTGGAAAGTCATCCTTCGGGCAGTGATAGTTGAGATCCTAGAAGTCGATAAAGACTCTGATATGACCATTCTTCTATCTGATCGGAATAATGTTATCCAACCATCTGGGATACTAGGCCTCCTTGATGAATTTAGTTCTGATGACCTTATCAACCTCATCCTTGACCATGACACCATGAGAAAGATTCATCTTTCTCTAATGTTGTTTGAACATGTGATGATTTGTTGGAAGTCTGAGGTGGTGGACGACGACTAGAAGATCTATTCCTAGTATCTCATCATTGCTCCCGGAAAATACATCATGATGATGATTTAGGAAGCCTATGTATCGATTTTTCTCTTCGATAAGCATAGTGACATTGATCAAGGTTGTTTTTGGATCTGTCTTGTTACCGAGGATCGCCTATACCAGTTCATCTAACATGGTGGAGACACCCTTTTCGAATGTGGGAAGACAATCCTCCAAATCCTCTTCTCCACCTAGAGATGGGGGATCCTCAATGGGAGGTGATACTTCTGAGTTGACAGATCCCAATGGGTCACTAGTGCGAGCCTGAGTGGCGGTCGAGACTGCGTCGGGGAGCTCTTGTACTGCCAAGAGCATAGCGATGAAAGCTACCGACCAGATCCCATCTAGCCTTCCACAAAAGGGGCCACACTTGATGATATAATTGTAATAGTGGTTTTTTGACTTCATCTGGTTTATCCCAGCCTAATGTAACAAACAATTATGATGTATTACCATTGCCATGGGGTGGACATCCTGATACCTCATGGGATTAAGGGGATCTAGCATCACCCGTGCATGATTTGTTTAAGAATGCAAGTAGATCTCCCAACACCCCTTAGATTTGGGAATGTGCTTCCCCATAATTCTAGAAACAAAAAATAATTTCCTATTTTTGGGGGTCATGTCCTCCAATTGGTGGATTGGGAAAATGTAGGCATCATCTATGTTTGTCCATGGGTTGGTCGCAGCTGTAGCGTGTTCAACCTCGTTAGCCTGAATCTTCTAATCCTTGATCCTGTAATAGTTGGTATATTGGTATATGGATTCACAAGAGTCAAAGGGATACACATCAACATGTAGTAATCCCACTCAACTATTGAGGTTCTACATATGTCATTGATGATATGATGAAGGGACCACCGCATGCAGGCGGAGCCATGGCATACTCATCAACATGTTGTAGGTGGTGTCCTATGAGACAACTATGAACATGGTGCTGGAAAAAAGGCCACTGAAATGGGTCTTCTGGTGGATATTTCCAACCGGTATTGGTTCCATCCTGTCATAACCTTGAATTTTTTGGTCATAGGGACTTAGATCATCCTCAGACAGCCCCATCTTTCAGAGTGTCCAGGTCGGGATGAGGTTGATCCCTGACCCTATGTTGACAAGACAATGATGAACCTATATGTTTTTGAAATGTCTAGTGAAGTAAAGTTGGAGAATATGACCCAATATGGGATAACCTTCATCTTTTCTAGATAATGAGATAATGGGTTAGCATTCAACATGCTCGACTGCCTCAGCATGGTAGGCTTCTATGGCTGCTACCTCTATCTCAAACTGGATGGGGCTTCATAAAGCCTCATCAAGGGCTTCATACTTATATGCAGACATGATAAGAGCCTTGAGGATAGAGATCCTTATAGGAATAATGGAAATATTATAAATAATATCATACTTTCCTACCAAGCATGAACATTTTCTAATAGGAGGTCATTCTACGGTAGGAGGTATGAAATGCCCTTCTTACCGAATAGGCAACCGACAGGTGCTGGGGATGTCCTACTACTCACTAGTTGAAATGCGTGGAGAAACTATCGGATGATGGCTAGATGACTGAGTCCAATCTACAATAGAATGTTGATGATCGTAGAATGATCGTGGTGGCTCCACCTAATCATGTATCACAAATAGTAGTAAAGGAATACTTGGTGAAAAATGATGAGAATGATGTGCATGTGGAGCTCTACATTGGGGCTGTTGTCTGGTTTTGGTCATATGAACAACCCAATTAGAAGCACTGATTGAAGCATTCCATCGACTCATGTTACCCCAGCTTCGTAGATGATGGTGATGACTGGGGATATAGGGAGGATCTGTCTAGCTCTACTAATCGTCAAGAATCATATAGGGGTTTAACAGCTCCATGGTATTAACCAAAGCATACCCTTGATCCTCACATGGGGATTCCTCCATCACTGGATGGATTCGGGTGGCGTTATCCAACTCCAGGGGCATGAATTTTCTGAGACTATGGGATGAATATGGAATCGATGAGGTACTATGCTTTCCCTTGCGTCACTGATGCGTGCCCATCCAGGAGAGGAAGACTGACATATTGACTCAAAAGTAGTGGATGCGGGTGACGCGATGAGTAGAGAAGGCTCAAGTCGATTCAAATGTGCATGGATAATACCATGGCCATAAGAGACTACCTTACGATCCATCTAGTGGTCATGTTTTTGAGACCCGTGGTTAGGAACCTGCTGCCACTAACCTTCACTATCATTGTCACTGTCAGGCTTTATGAATACACACACCACCTATACTGGGGCTGGGCCCAACCTGACTATGTCGTTATCAACCTAGTATTGAATACAATCATTAAACACATAGCACCACTTTATGGTGTTTCCCAAGATCCGGTGATAGAGGAACGTAATTGGGGTGATCAGTGAGATCAACCTCTTAGGGCCTCCTACATTCTGAAAACCATAGAATTCCATGTTACAAGGCACTTTGGAAATAACTGAGGACCCGAGTCTCGTTAAATAAGAAGTTTTAGTTATTTCTTTCTGTGAAGAGGGATCTAGGAGCATTTCCCTAATGATGGGATGGGGGATCCTGTCAAGGAGGTGCAACCTATTTACCTCGCCTATTTGGTGGAGGCGCATTAAGCGGGGACGCCTGCCAATTCTGATGTGGGTGATCATGGGCCGGAGGTTGTGCCTGAGGTGGTAAGGCTCTGTGAGGGTATGGAGGTGTGTCCAATCGTAACAATTCAAGCTACCCTGGGGCCTCTATTTTTTCTACCATTTTGGGGTCGGCATTATCTTCTCTACTTGCGGAAACTATTGGAGTCAATGGATGTGGCTTCACGGCCTACTTCAAGGATTCCTCTAGACACTAGGCTTTATTAGAGAAATCTCATAATCCCCAGAGGTAATTATGAGTGATGAGAGAGGGGACCGGTTTGGTATTGACATTTCCCATACACATTGACTGCAGTTGTTCTTGAGTCAGCATCATCTCTACAGAGTAGGTATGGCCTTTCCACCAAGTGACAAAGACAGTGACACGCCCATCAACCCACTTCTTGCACTTCAAGAGGTCTGTAATACTCTTCTTCTAGTTCGTAGTGGTGATTTGGTAATGAAACTGCCTATGAAGATCCTCCCAGCTGGCCACTAACCCAATGGGTCAGTGGTTATACCAGAAAAACACTAGCCCTTCCAATGTTTGTATGAAAAATCGAAGTTTAGTAGCCTCTTGTGGCAATGGAGTTCCCAACATGGGTCCACACCTTGAGATGAAGTGGTCTAGATGCTACAGTGGATTGCTCATCCCACTAAAGGGGGAAAAGTTTAGATTTCCAAAACTAGGGGTGTTGGCATTTCATCCACCCATGCCAAATATGGATTTCCATTATAAGGATTTACCACTTATCATGTTTCCAAAGTCTCGAAGTGGGAAATGAGTGTGGCCATTGAATCATTTGGGTGGGGATTCATGTCTTGGTGAGGATACATTACCACTAGTGCATTGGCATGTTCTTTAACGTGATATGTAGGCCCAACGGATTGTGGAGTGGCTGGTGGGATGAACAACGGGACTACTGGGGGAAAGACCTATGGAGCGGCTGAGGGAACCAGAGAGGGGTCCCGAAGATGGTTATCACACAATTGAGGTGGATTTGGAAATGAATATAATTCCCTGTTTCTATAACCTCCATCATCTATTCGGTCAATGTGGGCTGGATGGTCAGGGTCACCTGGAGGTAACTCACTAGGGGGAGTGCGTACCTGCCCCGATCGAGGGTTACCATGGTCAAGTTACTATTCCCAAGAAGTTTATCAAATAGGACATTGACTATATTTGTCTACTCTATGAGCTATTGATACATCGCAACCTTTTCTAGTTCATCATCCTTCTTTTTCACTATGCCAGACAGTTCAGAGGGTTTGACGGCCCCAAGATTCACTTTTCCCTTATTGGGGATTTGATCGAGGGATTATGACTGAATAGGTATAGGAAGACCCAATAAATTTCCTTGGTAGAGGGTAATCATTACCAATGGATCCAATTGGTGTTGAACCCCCCCCCCCCCCCCCCGCTTGGGGGGGGGATGTTATCTTCAAGGTTCTCTAGCTCGTTACTTATCTATGATAGGTTGGCCATGTTAACTAAGACTGTACCTGAAGGTATATCCTCAATATCAACTAGCATATTGGTTTAGCACTAGATAGAACTATAATGAAGGGACACATACTACCCCTAACCACAGATTTGAATATGGCGGGAAGCATCCTTGATAATTTTATGGATCACTTTAAAGCTCTGAATGCATCGTTGCTGGAGGGACCGATGGTGACCAGGTGACTAAGGGCATTGGTCCATGGGAAACAAATAAAAATAGAACATACATAATTATTTTCCAATAACGTCAATGTGTTCCTAACACATAGGGTAAGCTGACCACTGATTATGGAGACAAAAGTGCATCATCCATAGGGTTTGGTGAGAGCACGCAACCTTCTCCTGGGTAAGAGATTCCAGAGTACCGAAGTTCATGGTTGCAACTGGCTAAAACATCTCTCGGAATTGGTCTGCTACAGGGATTTCCCAAAAGATCCTTGAATCAGACATAGGGTCTGGCCCTTGTCTTCCCCATTCATTGACTGGGGGTGGCTGAGGGACCAATAACAGTACTGATGCAGATCACTGAGACGGTAGACTGGCCAGTGGAGAATACGACGACTGAGCTGACAAGACACCACATCTTAGGCTGCCCTCCGAGGAATGCAACGATTGTGCGATCACATCCTATTAAGATGGTCTAACAAATACATCTTACCTCATAGGGGAAACAGTTACAGATGGTGGGTCATGATATTGTTCATCCTCCATCGGTCCCCAGAACAAATCTCTATGGTGTTTGGTAGAGATAGAGAATGATTTTATTGACGACAGAGAGGATATCATATTCAGGCTCTGGAAAGAGGCCAAATTATCCTCCTCCAAGATGTATCTTCGGAGGGAGGATGGAATCTGGTGGACCTCACATTTTGGAAGGATGAGTATTATACACTTTGTTCCTGCCCGGACACTTGACACAGAAGATCAAGATGAGGGTTCTATTACCAAATCACATTCTACCTCATAATATGAAAATTAGACGGGTTTAATCATGGTCAGAAACTTTTAAATATTCTTCCATTGGTGGCGGTGACCCTCCTTCCTTCCCCAGGATGGTTCTTCTAGACATGGTAAGTTTTTGGAATGAGGAGGAACTTCAGCCGAACAGATATTGGGGTGGAGAGGACTTCCACCTGGGTGATTTGGTTTGTGACGATCTTCTAGAAATATGTCAAAACGAACGCAGGGAGGGCCTCTGTGTCCACTGGTCGACACATAGGTGGAGTCTCTTTGGGAAGCCTTATATCATGTAAGACCTCCACTAGATTTTTTTGGAGTATGGGCAGTACTTACATGTTTGTTTCCCTTTGTGGTGCTGGTATGATGGTGGCCCTCATACTTGTCAAACTAAACACATGGAAAACCTCTGCATTGGTTGACAATAAAGTGAGGCAATATAAACTTCTCTAATTTTTGGGAATAGCTAGACCTTCTTCAACTGTGGTTATAACATAGGAAAGACCCCCAAAATAATGGATGACTAGGAAAGGAGGATATTCACACCAGTGACATGTGATAAGAGGGAAGACCCCATACAAGGGATCGTGGGTGCGAGAGAGACTTTCGTGCTAGATGTATGTGCGGTGAGGATGGCCTCCGGCTAGAGTGATAGTGTCATGGGGAGGGCCTCCATGCCGAGCTTGGGAGTGTCGGGGACTTCTGATCTCATTGGTGGTGGCACAGGGAGGACCTCTGTGTTATATGTCATCATCATGGGTTAGCTCGTGATGGGTACTACCTCTACCGGTGACCAAGAGAGTCATCCTAACCATCCCATGGGGCGGTAGGGGCCTTGATCCAGGTTGGTTGTATAAGTCCCCCAGTTCAGCATAAATTGTTTATTGATGATATGCATCAGTGGTGGAATAGGGAACTGTAGCCATTGATGATGACACCCCCTGGCAGGCGTCCTCCTCCACATGCACCCAACATTGGCGTTGAGTTAACCAGACTGTGTCCGATGGTGCAGGTGTATAATTTAGCTGCTCCTCAGTTTGTGGGACCAGTTAGTGGTGCTAATTTGGCCTGGGTAGAGCCCTCCTTAGCAGCCCCCAGGATGGGATCACAGCTGGGCTAGCCCAGACTTCTCTCACATCATTAGCGTAAGGGATAATGTCATTAAAGTGCTTTAGGTAGAGGTTCCTGAAATATTTATAGGTTGGAGTATGGAGTAGTGTCTCCAAGTTCAGCCCTTGGGGACAGTGGCGATGATGAGGTACATAAGCCTCTTGGTCTTGTAGGGACATATCCCTAGTTGTTTTAATCCCCTCTTCCTCGTATCGTCAGACAAAATCATTAATCACGCTTCTCTAAATTAGTTTTGATGGTAAAATAGGGTGTAGGTGCCTAGAAATTATGGATGAGGAGGTCTTTGTAGAAGATGTGGAGCTACGCAGGATTGATGTGTTAGTATTTCCTCAGCCCCTACATTGGTGGGTTGGTGGTGATCGGTTTCTTTTCATAAAATCTTGGGTCCTAAAAATTAGGGAGATCCAACTATTAGTTTGGACAGAAGGAATATGATGTCTAGTTCCCCAGTGTCATTCCATATTCTATGGTTAGTAAGAAGGATCAACATTGACAATGTCGTAGACTGAGATGTACAATGTTCAACTGCCTGAATATCTGGTGAGCTTCATGCAAGGAAAACTATTTTCTTGGTGGGACCTGGAACTGGATAGCTAGATATGGTGACATGTGTATCCCCTGATTCCTTGAACGCTACTAATATCCACATTGAGGAGAATAATTTTACGTTGGGTTCAAAATTTTTGTTTTTGACACTTTCACTAGGTCGCACATTCATCTGTTGAGGAGGCGCTAATCATTTCCTTAAATTATTGCTTTCTAAAGGCGGGCGGCATCCATCTCTTATTCAGGGATGTCTTCTCCTTGATCAAAATGGGATGATGGGATGTCTGTCTCTCCTTCTGTGGATTCCTCCATGGAATTCATTGCCGAGTCCGGGTCTCCCTCATATATTTTTACATTGTTCATGAAACTCTTACCTTGTGATATATCTTCATGGATGTCAGTTAATTACACTTGTTCTATTATGAAATCCCAAGGGGTCAAGTCAGGGAAGCAACCTTTAATAGGGGGAGTAGTCACGTTGGACATCGCTGGTGTGTCTGGATTCTAAAACACGGATGCGTCCAGATTTCTTCCCCTTATGATAGGGCTTCTCAAGGGTGTGGATGCCAGAGGCATCCCACATCGAATGCAGGGAATTATATGACATAGGTATATACCTATGGTTTTCCTCATCTTTCCTTGATTAAAATGGGGTATCCCATGAGTTTATAATCTAGTGAAGACAGATTAGAATGATTGGAACACCGATGGGAGTGAATCAGTTGGGTGGATCAAAATGTCCAATGAGGATGGATCCAATGATTTTTGGGTCCCTATAATGGCGGACACCAGGGTTTACCATTGGATGGGATTGAACCTTAGGGAGGATTCCAACGTATCATGTCTAGAAGATAGGTATCAAAACCCATGTAGTTTGAATGATGCATAAGATCGGGGTGTCCGCAGAGGATATCGACCCAAAGATGATGCTTGGGATTACGCGTGGTTTGTATCCCATTATAAGAGGGATGATCTTGGTTTGTTGATTATGTCTTGTATGGGGATTATGCATGGTTAGATGGTCAGGTGGATAGCATGATGATATCAGGATGTGATAGTCCCTGTAGGAATCATGATGAATAATGCAAGGTTGAATGAAGTGGGTGGTGAATGAGATGGGACAGACGTGAAGTTGATGGTAGTGTTGGTCTTGAACCTAGGAGAGGCTTCCTAAATATCATTGTGGTAGGGAATCAATGTCCACATAGTCATTTAGGGCGATGGATCACCTAAACAGGTGGACCTTGAGGATGGATGCTTGAATGGGATGAGAAGGAAGTAGAAACTCTAGGTAGGGTCTTGTCCATCTCGAAATGCAAAGGGGTCAAGGGAGAGAACAGGATGAGACATGAGTGTTGGGATTAAATCTCATGGAGGCTTCCTACATTTCCCTATTGTAGGGAATCAAAGTCCATGTAGTTCAGGGTGGGGACATGAAATAAGGGTGTGGACAAAGGACAACGATCCGACGACACGCTGGGGCTCACACAAGGTTAGCATCCCAGGTGCTGGTTTGACATCACTAGGGGATGGACTGAAGATGTGGGTCCCGAAAAAGGGGACACCGAATTTTACCAGTGTTTGGGGTTTAACCTCAGGGAGGCTTCCTATATATCCTATCGAGGATACAAGGATCAAAACCCATATAGTTCGGTAGTGTGATGGGACACCTAAAGAGGTGGCCCATGAGGATAGAAGCATGGATGGGACCCAAAGGAAGTAGAACCTCTGGGTAGGGGAATCACCTTCTCAAAATGCAAAGGGTTCAAGGGAGAGACTAGGATGGGACATGAGTGATGGTCTTGAACCTCAGGGAGGCTTCCTACATATCCCTATGGGGGGAATCATATTCCACATAATTTAGGATGGGGTGTAGAATTGGGGTGTGCGCGGTGGACAGTGACCTGATGATGATGCTGCAGCTTTCACATAGTTAGCAGACCAAGGGTTGATCGAACACTACTCGGAAAAACCAAGGATACAGGTCCCAAAAAAGGAGAAATCACACTTTACCTATGTATGGGGTTGAACCTCTGGGAGGCTTCCTACGTACCCTACCTAGGATACATGCATCAAAACCCACATCGTTTGAATACACATAGTTTAGAGACTTGTGGGAAGAAAATGGGCATATAGTTTAACATCATGAGGGATGAGGGTGAACCAACATGAAGTAGTCAAGGCCAATGTACGACGGGCTTGAACCTCAGAGAGGCTTCTTATGCACCCTTAATTGAAATAGAAAGGGTCAAATTCCATGTAGTTATGTTGTTGATGGAATGGGGGTTACACAGTTAGGATTCCCATAGAGGCTGTCATGGTCAGCGCTTACTCTAAGCCCACGTGAGATATGATCCATGTGAGAGAAAAGAGGAATAAAAGACCTGACGATCACGTCTCAAAATATGTGTCTATGAGGAATAGAGTGGGGATTATGCATGTTTAGAAGCCTAGGGAGATGGATATTGGGATATACTCTATGATGGAGTCCCGAGAGAGATAATTCCCTAAGGGAGTGGTACGGGGTAACGAGGGTCCATCTGCCCGTCTCTCCTCTAAAAATTGCACACCAAAGAAGAGAGGAGGAGAAAGGATGCCTCAACTTAAACGAAATTTTAGGGGATTACACCATGATGGTTACCCTTCCCCCACAAACAGATGTCGTTCCATTCAAGGAGGATCTCATTCCGTGTGAGGAATATCTCACTCACATGGATACCTTTGGGCGTGGAAAATGTCCGAGGTAGGGAAACCCATTTATATTTCATGGGGTGAGGCTACAGTTTAACGTCATGTGTTGAGGATGATGGTGCTTGGTAGTTTGATGTTATGCATCTTGGATGATAGGGATTCACTCATCACTCCTAGTACTTACAAAACCGGTGCGCTTTAACCCTTGGCAAAGTGAAGGCACCAGTAATGTTGTGGGAAGGCAGGGTTATGGATTGATTTATTGAGGGGCTCATGTTAGCCTGGCTATGCGAAGAAGAAATAGCTTTTAGTGTGCCTATGTAACGAAGAATGAGGCTAAGCAATTCAATATGAAGAACCACCCAAGGGACCTTGAAATCACTTTGTATAAACATGGAAGGCTGCACAAGAGAAGGGTTTGTAAAGAAAAGGGGTTCACATGAGGGGACCTCGCGAAGCTCTGGTGCTCCACAAGGTGGAGAGACTCCCCGAAGGGGTATGCTTCATGAAGAAGGGTATCTTAGACAAGGTATAGAGTATAAATGCATATAAAGGGTGAATTATGAAGTGAATGTGATTTCGCTGAGTAGTAATTCAAAGAGCATGGGAGCCTTGTAATGTGTGGCACTACAGAGCAATTTACTTCACAAAGCATAATGATCCTGCCTTAGCATGGGGTCCATATGAACTTGGGAGGTTCTTTAAGAGGCTTGAGTGCTTTACAAAGACCTGAGTTCCCTTAGAGATCTCATTCCTTTAGGATGGCCTATGGGCTTCATGAAGGGCTTCCCTACCTGAAGAGGGATTGTATTTGAGCGAAGAGAAAGGTATTTCACAATGCTCAAGTACCGTTAATAGCTCATTATTTTCAATTATTTGTAGAGAATAGGGTGATTCGTGATTTGAGAAGTGATAAGGTGAAAGGTTTAGGTATCATTCCTTTGAGTCTGAGGGAAGCCCAGTATTTATAGGTCAGAGGTGGCGTAAAGCTCTAGCATCTTGCTGCAAACCCATGTGGAGATTTGTGATCGGAAGTGGATTGTATCAAGTTTTTCGTAACTAAGGAGTCAGCAGTCATTCCATCCTTGGAATAGAGACCTCCCTGATTCCCTCGGTGGTTCTCATAGAGGCTTCTATTAATTTTCATGGGATCCCAGAGGCTATTGGGTTCCCTCCGTGGCATAAAGATCTCCATCAATTGTGTTGTAACCATGGATTCGCCCGCCTCTTTACTCTGTAGTGATCACAGAGGGGGCCACAACATTGCACTGGTTGTGGTGCTGAGGGGCTTCGTGAAGTCCTTAGTGATGAAGGGCTTCTAAAAGGAGTTTTTTGAAGCCACGCATTTGGCTTTATTGTGCTCTTTGCATATTTATTTCCTTTGTAGACATTTTAGCGCCAAAAGATTTAATTTGGAATTAAAATATATTGAGTTTAATTAAATATAAATTAATGAAATTTTGGTATATTGGAATTATTTTCATATTTAATTTTGATATAAACACCTTTGAATCTTTTGACAAGTTTTTCATTAAAAATCTAGATTCTTGTCGCATCTTCAGGATTAATTTTAAATTAAAATTTTCATCTTCTGTGGATCAAATTTCTGGAAAATGAATTCCATATTTGGAATATAAATAATTTAAATTATCAAATAATTTCATATTAATTTTTAACCAATAATAATAGTAAAAATAGTAATAATTATTTTTAGCCGATAAGGTTAAAATGGGTTTACTAGGGGTTAAACTAAAATGATAAGTGTTTAAATTTCTTAAAAACCTATCTAAGATTTATTTTATTTACTTATTTAGAAATTATCATGAATGATGTTCAATAATAATATATTTTTACCCCTATGTGTTATTAATAACATGGGGGCATATTTTTAATTTCAAAAACTACATATATTCCACTCACCTTTCTTATAAATGGCCACCAATTATTCCCTCTTCTTCGCACCATCTCACAATTTTTTCATCCAAGAACTACAAAAATTATTTGAAAACATCAATCCCATAGTCCTATATTACCTTTTGGTTTGTAATATATTCTAGTAAAGAATTTAGTAATAATCCTTCAAAGGTGGTCTGAGAACAGGTAAAATCCTTAACTATGCATTTTTATTTCATTTCTTCTTAAACCTCCATAAATTCTTTTTAAAACATGATTATATAATTTCCATAGTATATTAAATATAATGTGATGTATTTATATTAATATCATGACATAAAGACATCCCCAATTCTATAAAATTACTTTTGAAATCACCATTCACGTGTTTGGTGGACTACCGATTCGTAAAGTGATGTTATTCATTTTTCAATAACCACCTCTCATGATTGTATATGATGATAGAAATAAATTATATATATGATTTTAATGAAAATTTTATACCTCATGAGTCATTATATCATTTATACCTTTTTACATTCTATTATGTAGGAGATACGATAGCGTCGCTTGTGTGTACAGAGGACGACCACCTCACGAAGCTATGTCATTCATCATTCACTAATTCTTTACAAGGAATTTAATTAGGATAATGTTAATGAATATAAGTGATATATATGAAATTATTATGATAGTCCTGAAAATAATTTATTATTAAAAGAAAAAATATATTTTTATTTCTTATATTTTTACTCACATAATGATGATAACATCATTCGTGTGCATGTGGACTACCTCCTTCACGAATATATATGACTTTATTTTAATTAACACTATACATGGATGATATATATATATAATAAAATTATACGTTAGTAATGATATTATGATAATTATATAATGATAAAATATTACTTACCTCATTTGCATACTGATCATTGAATAATTGAAATGTTTCTCATGATTACATACAACATACTGTCTCCATGATCATAACATGCTTAATTTCAAAAAAAATCATCATTGGTAATAAAAGTATAATTTATTTATAAACATGATTATTATGTCATAATTATTATTATGGAGAGAATGGAACAATATAATATACAAATGAACCATAACATTCATGATTATCATTAAGAGAATACAAAGTAATTAGCATATGAAACTATAAAAAATGAAATATTTTTTTAAGAATAGGTGATAACGTAAGTACCTAGCCTTAAAAATTACATATTATTGTGATTTTAAAATAGGTTTATATTTATTTCATTCACAAATATATTTTAGGTTTAATGTTTTAGAGAATTAGGAAAAGCCCTTATATAGAAACCTTATACACTACAAGTGGAACTTAAACACAATATCCATTTTTTCATAAAACAAAAGTCTTCTAAAACAAAACATATTATCTATTAATGATAAATCATTATAATTTTACCTTGATCTCATGCTTTTATAAATTACCCTTATATCCTATGAGAAAAATATAAAATTGTTTATAAGAATAAAATCTCAATAAGGGACATAAAAGAAAGGAAATTATTAGTCCAGTGAAATCCGATAAAACCATTTTCATAAAAAAAACTTTTACCCTTCAAAAGGAATATTAATTTGAAAAGACCATTATATTACCTTTAAAAATAAAACTATTTTCATCAATACTCATAAGAAATAATATAAATGTAAATCAGTTGACTTGGGAAATAATTTTCCATGTCACTATTACAAATGGAGTATCCAATATGGCCAACCTCAAAATCTAGAGTACCTAACGCATTGGAGGTTATAACATAACCCCCCATCCTTGGTTTATCATAAAACCACCCATAATTGGTTTATCATGAAAACACTAGTTGAATGTTTATAAAATACCCACTTATCATTGTTTTATCAGAAAACCACCCATCCTCATAAACAATAACCAAAAAATAAAAATAAAAAACATAAATCATGAATTATTGCATCATCAAAACACTCTTTATAGAAAATAATCTTTTTATTTTGAAATCACTCATCTTGATAAAATGTACATGTACAATGGAAAATTTTTTCTTGGAATGTAACCAATTAAAAATATAATTAAATATTCAAAAAATGTATTCCACATTAAAGAGTTAAATTCACTTCATTGCATATAATGAAAAAAAATTCCATTGGGGTTTGTTAAAAAATATATTTATATAAATTTCATTATGTATGACATTAAAAAGATACCTTTTAAAAAAAATTAAAAGAAATTATAAAATTTAATTTTTAAAATATTTATATTCATATAAATTAATTCTCTAAAATTATTTTATAAACATGGATTTGAGTCGGGATTTTTTAGAAAATAAATCTTTCATAAATTTAAAAAGTTGGTTTTTAGTAAAAGAGTCCCTTAAAAATATCATATTTAAGTGAGAATTAATAAAATGAATATATTATTTACATATATATAAGTACCCATAAAACATGTTGAAATAAAAAATATGAAATTAAAAAATTCCTTTCACACATAATCAAGGGAATACATTATCAATTAAGTTGAATTCTAACCCAAATAATAGAAATTAGGAAAATAATTCTCTTATAATTTCTAATCGGTGGTATCGTATGAATTGTAAAATTAATAATTGTCAAATGAAACATTGAAAAACACTAATATACTGATTTTCAAGATATATTATATCAAAGTAAATTATAGACACCGCAAAACAGAAATACGTGGTAAATTATGAATATATCTCACTGAAGTAAGAGGGAGATGAGAAACCCTTACCTCACACTTCCCTTTAGTTAGTCATATATTATATTTCTCTATGATGGTTTTAAAAAGGGTTTTAAATCATTAAAGAAATATTTTTATATTTATCATACCATATTTGATAATTTTATATCATCTAGCCACCCATTTATTAATAATATGTCATTACTTTCATTGTTTCAGGTGTGTTCATTTAATTGTTTCATGATCAGTTCACTTTTTTATGATTATGGATTTTATTATAAAATGGAAATAAAATTCTAGAAGTGAAAGAAATGGTATTAATTCACTTTTATATGTTTTAATGTTCATATATATCATTTTCATTTATTATATAAGGACGATTCAATTGATAAAACATTAATGATAAATGATTAGTCTAATTTGGAAGGTTTTCTGATGATCCAAAACTATTTTCATCTTATTTAATATTATCTATATATATTATTTATAGAAAATGATATAGGATATAATATAAAAATTAAAATATTATTTAATCATAATAAAAATTTTATGACCATCATTGAAGGTAGTAATGGGAAACTAAAATCATAATCCCCAGAGACAATTAACCACCATAATTAAGACAATTGATTTCTTTTTACGAATAAGAGAAGGTAATAAATTGGATGGATATAATATATTAAATTTAAAACATATAATTATATTATATATAGTATAATTGATTTATTATGATTTTATGGATGAAGAAAGTCAAGATAAGGTATAAAAAGAAATGAAATTAATAGAGGTTGTTTGAGAAAGTTTCCTCTTAATTGTCACGACAATGAAGAATCCCTTAATGACCTTGGAATTGTTACTTTGGGGATACTAGTAGAAAATGGTCATGGGGATAGTGGGGAGGAAATTTTTTGGTAGATATATGATGAGATTAAAGGGTTTTTATGAGAAAGGGAGTGGTGATGAGTGATATTTATACTTGAGGAGGGATCGTTTTATGTTTTTAAATAATGATTATTTTATATTTAAATCCAAACAAATTTTTGGTGGAATTAATTCCAATAAATTATATTAAATATTAAGGTATTAATGGTTTATATGGTAAAAATAATCAATCACCCATTTGAATTTGTAATTTTTAGTTTTTTATGCTTTTTCCTTTTAACTTTAACATCTTTAATTATTATACCTGTACTACGGTAAATCTTTTTATACCACAGTTATGATTTCTTAAATAAAAATAAAATTACTATAACACCTAATTTGGACCTTAGTATTCTAAATATTTAACCCATTTTATGAAATTCAATTTACATAATTGGAAATATTAGAAACAAAACCCACAGATGTGGATGAAAATTCAGGCTTTCTAGAAGTGTATTTTTCAGAAAAAATATGATCTTATTATAAATCTATGATTAAAAATAATAATTGTATGAAAATCAGTTAATATTTAAATATATATAATATATAAATTTAATTTTATAAATTCCCCACATGGGATTATTTTAATTACCTAAAGGAGAATCATTATGTACTTCGAAACAGTTTTCCGAAATATCTCGTTTTTAACCACTAAAAAAACATATTCTAAAATAAAAAATAAAGTTGATTAAAAATAATTTAATTGGTTGAAATATATATATATAATATGTTAAATTAAATTAAATTCAAATAAAAATTAAACATTTAAAATTTTTAATTTATGGAAATGAAATGGCATTTTTTCAATAATATGTATTTTCACTATTCACTGAAAACCCAATATTTTATGAAAAATTCCAAAAATTCAACCATAATGAAACATGATATTATTATTTTAGAAATTAATTTAATTTAATAAAATTAATTTTCAATAACATCAACAATTTAATTAAAATATTAACTCATAAAGTGCCAGAAAACCCTTGTTTTGAACAAAATATTTTTTTGATGAAT
Organism: Viscum album; assembly: GCA_963277665.1. Lineage (NCBI taxonomy): Eukaryota > Viridiplantae > Streptophyta > Magnoliopsida > Santalales > Viscaceae > Viscum > Viscum album. The sequence continues at coordinate 338,883,199 of OY728140.1, forward strand.
AAAATGGCAACCAAAAAATTGAGTGATTATTTAAAAAGAATTAATTAATACTTAATCATTAGTATAGCCATTATATATTTCATAATTTCATTAATACTATTCCTTCCCACCTTTTTAATGGATAAATTATAATTATCACATTTAAATAACAATATTTAGTTATTTATTTAACCTCAATGTGTCGTATCTGGTATGATATTGAAAAAAGTGTTTTTTTTAAATAACAAGATGTTTCATTCTTGACCCATTAAATAAATTTAATACTGGAAATTTCAAATATAGACAAGAAACTAAGGGTTTTACTTTTAAAAATGTATTTTTTGAGATCCCACATCGTATAAATAATCAATAAAACATTTTCATAAAAAGAGGCATTGGAAAATGAAAAGGTCACCAGAAAAGAAGGATTCATATTAGTAGAAACTGAAAATATGTACCTGGAAGAAAATAATAACTATCATGTTATAATGGATATTGTTAGAGAATATAGTCATTATATAGTTAACCATTACAAAATCATATATACGTGATAGGTTAAAAAGCCATTAATTTCTCAGTAAGAAGAGAAAATAAATAAAATTTTTGTTTTAAAAGTAATTATCCTATTATTTAGTATTTATTTTACTAAATATGATAAAAACAAAAGGAATCATTTATAATTTATTGGTATAATTTCTCCCTTTAATAAATTTCTTCCACAAACTCAACTTTTCATCAAACAATTAGTATTTAAGATTAGTTTTTCATATATGATGTAACAGAATCGACTTCTACTGATTAAAAAATACACAATGGTATAACTATCTATTCATTATATTATTTGTATTTAATGAAATCTAAAATGGCTAGTTAATGATATAATCTTCCAAAAATAAGTAACCATAAAATGAAGAAAAACTACTTTAATTTCCAAAATTCAATATTAATATCCAATAGTCAACAATGATTATTCAATAAATAATACTTCTTAAAATTCCCAAAAATATTCCAGACTAAAACTGAATCCCAAAAATCAAAATTATTTTATAATAGAGTATTCTGAGATAAATTTGAAATTCACATTCAAATAATATCAATCACTATTAAAGCCTTATTCCAAAATATAATTTCCCTACTCACATAATATGCAAGATATACTAATCATTTCCAGAAAAAAGACACCATAAATCATATATTGAAAAAAAATATAATTCATGATGTATTTTGAAAGTAAAATTGCATATTTTTCTATTTACCAAAATCATATAAAGTTCCAAAGATCATGAATGTAATCTGAAGTAACATTAATCACTTAATCACCAAATAATTTTTCCAATCCCATGACTATCTATAAGATTAAACATAGATTACCAAAATATTTTTTATCAAATAATTTTACTAAAAAGAAATATATCATTTTAACAAGGGATTCACATAGGCCAGTGTTAGGGGATGCACCCTTATCACCCTTCAGTTGTGGGATTAGTTCTTATATCCATTCCCGATGTGATTAATTGTAACCACCATACAGGTTGTCCTTTTTCTAAAATTATATTAATATAATCCTTATAAAATAACATAAAAACTTCAAAAATCCTAAAAAATAACCATAAAATATAGATCCCTAAATATTATATAATCCCATTAATTTTTCATTACAAAATGTATGAAATAATAGTTAACTTTAATTTGTAGATCATATAAACCAAAAGGTATGAAAATACCTTTCAATATATCTCCACAAAAATTAAATGGAATATTCCTAAAATAAACTATGGATATCATAAAATTAATGGTTACACATTACTTAATAATTATCAACAATTTACAAATTTTTAAAGGTATCTATTCATTCTAACATATGAACACAAAATCTATTATATAAAAATCCTCATCCATTCCATGATTCAAGTAATATTTCTAAAATAAAACTATATCATAAATTTGGCAACTCAATTAAACTTCCTTCTTATTCTAATAACCATTGTTTTTTAACTTATTACTTCATAATTTATTCCTATAATCAAATATATGAATTATATCCTTTTGATTCATCAATATTAACCAAAAAAATGAAGCATAATTTGAACATATGTAAATAATTCATACCATAAATCCAAATATCATGATGTATATGTTATCCCCATTATATTCTATCATGATCCCCAACTTCTAAAAACTAAAAGGTTATGTTCTTTGTGGAATTTTGTTTTTTGAGTGAGTTGGTAAATTTGAGAATTTGAAATCAAATGAAAAAGATTCCATAACCCGTAAAATTTTGGGAGAATGGAAATTGAATTAGATATATTATGATATTTCTTACTAGTGATTTGAATACTCAGAAAGATGTCAAAATAATTTGAAGAATATTTTTCAATAATAGGTATAATAAAATCATCTAGATGTTTTATGATATAACACTACATAAATTATAAGAAAAATTTATTTTTAATATTTTACCAAATACATTAATTTAAAATTTAACGAGCTGGGAATGAATAAATATTTATCAATAAGAATGTAAATAAATAAATAATGAAAAAGTTATGATACTATTAATATGAAAATTTATTAAAATACCTTTTTTACAATTAATTTTTATCACTTCATTTTATAAATAAATGAATAGTTATGCATATTAAGTTATCCTTAATGAAAATAGAGTTAACGGGTTCTTAAATTAATTTTTTCATGTAACATTATAAATTTGTTTTATAAATGAATTTCTTCTTGCAACTAATTTTTTTGGTTATATATAACAGAAAAGAAAAATGATGAAGTTATGTCATAAATATAAATTATATTGTAAAGTAGTTTATATGATATATAAAATTATAAATATACCGATATATGAAAAATGAACTGTCATATCATAGAATAATTAAATTTTATTAATATAATTAATAATTTATTTATAATTACTATGAATATTATTAAATTAAATTTATAAATTTAAAGGTAATATATTATAAGTATAAATAATTAATAAAATGTGATGAATATATTAAATTATGAAATGAGTGTTGATATTATTTAAAATCTAGATTATGACTAGTTTTACAAAAAAAATATAGTATTAAATTAACAAAATTATGATAATTCAAAAAAATTATTTTGATATTAATTAGTTAAATTTTTATTTACATTATATATATATATATATATTCAATTTAATACATTTTATTTCATATAAAAAATGAAAATTATAATTCTATTTTATTTTATAAAATGTTGAAAAAATAGGATAAATGAATATTATTTAATATATAAATTAATATAAATATAGTAAAAAAGAGAGGATAAGGGTTTTCAAATAAGAGGGATTTCCTTCACTATGTGGAAAATGAAACAGAGAGTTTAAATTTTCATAAGTGGAGGCCAAGCACTGAGATGTGATTTAACTGAAGGTTCTATCATATTCTGAGAGGCTGAGTGAGGAGTCGAGGCCATGCATAGATAAAAGGATTGAGCTTGGTTAGGGGATTCGACTACCAGATAAGTACAAGTGGGTGTCGATCAAACATTGAGTGCCTTTTGAGTTAGGATCAAATACGAGTGAGCAGCAAAATCTGAATTTGGACTGTGAAGGGGGTGCAAGTTTTTCATCTTCATCGATATCATATTATTCTCTTTCACAAATTTATTTGAAGATATGTTATCGGTAGGTGTCTCATTTTATATTAATTAATTCCAACTTATTCCCAACATCTTTATTAACAATGTGATTATTTTTAATATTAGTTTTAAATATTTGGATCATTTTTGTTCATGGTTTTGTTGGGAGTTAGCTCATTTAAATTTCATTTTCATTTTTTTCTCCCTTCAATAAAAGATTTAACTTCTTCATTAATGTATATGGTATATTTATTAATCTAGTTAAGGGAGTCTATTCAATTGTCTTTGAAGACATGTGTATATTTTTCATGGCGATTCATTCTTTCAACTAGGTTATTTCAGCCAAACAATTAATTTTAGATATTAAAATCAATTTTTTTATAATAAATTATACATAAGATGAACTTTCTTAGAAGACATTACATATGAAAATATTTTTCTTCATCTACTGTTGGGAGCTCCATGAATAAAAATACGTGTGATTCTAATAAATTATAATCAAAATGTAAAGTTAAAATTTGACAATAAATATATATTTTATTTATCACTGCTTCAGTTGTATTTTTTTTCTTTACCTCCTTGTTGAAGTGTTTCATGGCCTTCATAGGGCACGGTCCGTCTTTTCATTTCGAGATAAGGGAAATTTTAATTACACATCTATTGTTAAAAGATATTTTATGTTTATGTTGGAATTAATTTTTAAGGGAAAAAGTCTTATTTTCAGAATTAATATGTATATATATGATTTCTAAAATTATGTTTTAAAAATTCCTTAATAATGAATTTTTTTTCAAATTATATACTGAAATTAATTTTTAAAAAATTTAACATTGGTGAACTATATTAATGTGTATATTATTTTCCAATATTTTCAAGAAATTCAATTTATGGTTTCAAAATTGTTATTTTTGTTTAACTGTTTTTTTATTAATTTTCATGTTATAATAATATTCAAACATATATATATATATATATATTGTAATAAATTTTCAAGTTCATTAATTTTTAAGAATTCTAATTTCATATTTATAATTATGTAAGGGAGTTATAATGTTTTTAAAACTATATATTATTATTATAATTCCAAGTTAATATTTTATGCTATTATTTTACATACAATACATAATATATTAAAGATTATGTATTTTATGCATTATTTTCATTGAATCGTATCATTCCATGTTATCATTTTACATACATGTAATTCATGATAATAATTATGAACATGTTGATTGATTATTAATGAAACTCCCTATGAATATATTTGTTTCTATATGTGATTTATACATTTATAAACATGTGTATTGAATAAATTATTCCTTTGTGAGAAACTAAATTTGTAACACCTCAAGTTTTGTGAAGATTGTTTTTCAAATGAATTAATTTTATTTGACGTCATACATTGAATGATAAACTATGTTAGAATTTAATTATATGATACACAATGATATGTTTTCATAAAATACAACACTGACTTGCCTTGCATTATACGCAACACTGCGTTTATATAAAGAAACGTTTTATTATTATAATTATTTAAATGGGATGGTTATAACATAGTCAGTAAACAATATAATATGAATAGTAATAACTAATTTTAAAATATTATTTATAATGGATTTATTTAAAAAATCTAATTGACAATAAAATATGTAATATTTTTAAAGTCTTTATATGTTTTTAAAATAATATTTTCTAAAATTAACTATTTTTTTGCCTTTATGTGAAAAATAATTAAATTAATTTTAGAAAATTTTATGAATTAAATTTTATAAATTAATGATAAATTTATAATTTATAATTTCTAAATTACAGTAGGCGGAATTTTAGGGATTTTTCTGGGATATTACATTATTGAATGTATTGTGAAATTTAATAAATTTTAATTCAAAACATCTTTTTCATCTAATTTAATTATATAGTTAAATTATATTTTGAATAGGTTTTATTTTCCAAATTGATAAATAATAAATCAATAAATCTTATGGAGGACACTATACTCATTTCATATATTAAATTTAGACATAAAAGCTCAATGAACTTTTGAACAATCTCACTTAAAAACCCACATTCCCACCACGTCTGTGAGATTACCATTAAACAAAGTTTTTTATACTTCTATAAAATTAATTTCAAAAAGAAATATGGTATTAATACATATAATCTTTATATTCTTATAATATCAAATTAATATTTTGAGAAAAAATAGTTTTGAAAGTGGTTGAAATTATTTAAAACGATTAAGGTAATATTGAACATAAAAAGGGACTAATCCTTAAACATAAGGGACCAAATGACCTATCCACTTGTCCAAACCACATTGGATGGCCATATTTTTCAATAAATCTTTAATTCATAATTTTATTTGGCTTTGATTACTCTTTTTAGGTAAAAACGTGGGTACACCTAACTTGTTTTCAAAAATGAAAAGTGATTCCTCCCCCTCCCCAATAAAATTCTAGTGACTCTCCCACTTCTTAATTACTCAAAAACCAATTAATTTCAGCCATGAAATGCCCAATTAAATTACAAACATCCATACCTTCCTCTTTGAATCCTCCCGTTGGGAACAAAACCAATCAAGTAAGCCCTTTGGTGTAAACAAATAATAGTTACCCAAAGAAGAGGTAACATCCTTCCTCAAGAACCATTCCTTTATTTTCTTTATCCACTAATTTAATTATTCTTTGTCAGTATATAAATAATAGGCTCAATATAAAAAATATTCTCATATGGTGTTGTGATAAGGGGTTCAACTACACTTACACACACTTCAATCTAATGGGTAATGAACTTACCATTCCGGTGTATGGCGAACGACCACCTCACGAAACGATGTTGTTCGTTTTTCATTTACTAACTCCTATAGTTGTAAATAATAATAAAAAAAATATTTTTGTATAATCTATATGATATATATGATGTATTTATGATCCTCTTATTATTATATAACTCATACCTTCATTCTTTCATTCTTTGTAAATACGATAATTTTGTTTGGTGAAGTGTGGACTACCGCCTTCCCAAAGCGAAGTGATTCATTCAAAAAGTACATAGAATATATTTGTTAGGTCCCAAAGGTACCTAGATACCCTAATAGTGGTTAGGGGTGAATCAGTGTATGGATATTATTTTTGAAATTCATCCTGCCTTAATGGATCTTTACCACTTCATTATAAGAGTAACTTCATTTTCTAATTAGTGGTTATATTTATAGTATCTTTTTCATCTTTATCTGATGATTATACATAGAAAATAAATTAGAAAACCTAGAACACAAACACACATATTTTCACTTATTTCACCCTCACCGGGATACAACAATGGAGCACACAATGATAATTTACTGGTGTACCAAATCCACTAAAGCTCACTTCCAATAAAATATTCATGTTATATCACTTCTATGTTAAGGATCACTGCATTTACAATGTTTAGGGTTAGCTCACTACTTTTCCAATGGTTACTCTCTCACTCTCTTCCTCTGGCTCACTATTGGTGAAAAGTATTACCTTCTTCCTCTTCCTTTTCTAACTATTCTGGAAATTATCTGCATATAGTTAATGGAGATATAGTTCCCTTCATTGTCAATAATGAATGCATCCTCATCTGTAGGAAGATGATCTGTTGAATTTTATTTAGGGATTCTCTTTCGCATTCGTGAAAACACCTTGATGAAACACATCCACTTTTTATACAATTGGATCAGAATTATCTTTGTTGTAGAAATAACAAATATATCGTCTATAGAAATATATTCAAGAGATGTAAATTCTTCCTTTCATTGCCTTTAATATAGCAGTGAACAAACACCTTCTAAGTTTTTTAAGATGCTGCAGATCCTCTATATTATTCTTCCCAGAATTCAAATATGTCTATGGTAATATTTTTCACATAATTGATGAAATACACTTTTTATGTGTAATTTTTGTTTGTGGAAATTTATATAGTGAAATGTTTTATCCCCTTTGTGAACTATGTATAATCTCCTACAAATAGCCTTCAACTGTGTGGAGAGAAATCATAGAGGAAAAACTTTTCTTCATGGGCCACCTATGCTTTGAAGATATCCTCTTCTTCATTGATGGTTGATGTCTCATGAACCACAGATGCTTCACGGATGACCTGTACTTCATTTTCCCTTGTCCACAGTGAGATATAGAGCCCCCAAAAAACCTTCCACAAACTAAATACTCATTCTAGGATTATTCCCTCAGGGAAATCTTCTCCTTGGTAGAATCCACCCTCATGTACCATTTCAAACATCCTCAAACTCTTTCCACATTTAAAATCTTCTCTAATGACATTATCTATACTTAATGATGTTATTATGGTCCTTTATGTATGAAAATAGGTCCCTAAAACCCTAATAATCACAAATACTCGAAACATCAATGTGGTACAGTCTTCACCATGAATCCCTATGTAGTGCACATATAGCCTTAATCCTTTGTGGAGACTGAGGTAATTATCCAAAAAACCCTTTTCATCTCCCAAAATCACTACATCAATCCAAAAATGACACGCCTCCTACAAACTAACTTCACAAAGATATAAAATCACCAACCTAATCCAAAAAAATTAAATCTCCCTGAAAACATATTCTGTGGTTCACGTAGTATGGAATGCGGTCCTCATAGTGATGATATACATAAATATTTCCTTTTCCAATTTTGCATACCTCTGCGGGCTACATGGTGTAGCTTCACTGCCATGTGGTATGTGAACTCCATGACTCACATTCCATAAACTGCACTTTGGGTTGTGTGAACTATAGTTCACTATCTGTGAACTACTGTACAAGTACACATTTTCAGAAAACCATCAATTTCCTTAAAAAAACTCTCAATTTTGAATTCCCTAAAATATGGAAAACACTAAAAAATTTCTCCACCTTAAACATATTCTTCAAAAAAACCAGTCTTACTGAAACACAATCATCTATATTTTTCAATAAACGTAGTCACCCAAAAAATACCACGATAGCACCTTGAGAAATTTTTCCCAACAATCTCCCCTTTTGGTTTGTTGATCATTCTCTAAAATTTGATACATCATTAGATCATAAGATATCTTATACCAACATTACCTTATTGTGATTTAGTTGGAGATCAAATATTTACTCAACACATACACTAAGAACACATGAACTAGGCTCGGTGTGGGAAAAAAGAGTAGTATGCAATGTTCACCAATGAGTAACTGATTTATTGAGATGCAGTGTAACACTGAATTCATATCTCAATAACACACCATTATCTATCCATATACTATAAACTGCTAGTATCACAAAATTCTATAATTATTTATCTTAATTCTGAGTTCTTCTTAAACATTTTCAGATTTAAAAATCCCCCTACATTACATCCCCACTATAAGATTATGCCCATGTATTGACTAATAAATTTTCTCCCCTTACATAGCCATAATCTCTCCACCTTTTTCAATATACTCAATGGTCACTTCGGTGTGGTCTTCATGAGGGTAAATAACACACATCAATATATCCGGAAAAAACACATCATACTTTGGGGTGATTGGGTCCCAAATCCTCAATTGTTTGTGTGAGACTAGTTTAATAAACTCTGAGATCTTTTTTATGCAATTCAAAAACTTTTTTGGGTATGGACTTTGTCAGAATATCATCAAACTTTCATTCTATAGTCACATATTCTAACTTTATAGGCCCTCGAGCCACCTTCTCCTTCATAAAGTGATACTTGATTTCAATGTTCTTTTGTCTTTGATTGATGGAAAAGAATTTTGTGGGGATTTATAGAACCTTAATTATTTAAATGGATTATGATATGATACATCACTTCAACTCCCAAATCATCATGCTACTATTTCATCCACAACAAAAGTGTGTTCTCTTGAGTTGATGTAACGTATTTAGCTTCTATGATGCTAAAAGAAATGAAATCCACTTTTTTTCTTAGCTATGAAGTTCACAATTTTCCAAGATTGAATTCATCACCTGATGTTGATTTCCTATAATTTATTAATCCATCCTAATCTACATTGGTATATCCTAATATATCCTACTGATATTTATTATTGTATAGAAAAACAAAATCCATCTTTCTATAGACATACCTAATTATTATTTTAACTTAAATTATGTGTCTTTATTTGGGATTTCTTTGACACCGTGCTACATTTCATGTGGAAGAAAAAATATCAAGTCTTTTTGTTTTCAAGTAAAATAGGCTACCCATTATTTGTATGTATTATTTTAAATGAACTATATTTACTTCATCATCATGTGACAGTTTAATATGGTATCGGAGTCACCATCTCTTTGAAATTATTAATTACAGGTCTCCTCAAAACCTCATTGGCATATTAATATTAATAAATGAATGTTCCATTTATTCCTTATGTCACTAGCACCATAATCTATTAATTAATTTCATTGTTAACATATATATTGTAATAAAATACACCACATTGAAAACAAAGATTCATTAAAATATGATCTAGGCTTGAGTACCCTTCTCTTGGTGCTTGCTTCAATTCATATAATGCCTCATTCAGTGAAAAAATATTTTATCATCCTCATTAATGAGGAAATGATATGGCTTATCAATATACATGACTTATTCTAGAACCCAGTTCAGAAATGCTTACATAACATCCATATAAAAACCATCAAACCATCATTTAATTATTATGGCCAAGACTAATCTGATTGTCTGTAATTTCAAAACAGTGTCAATTGTTTCATCAAAATATATACCCTCTATTTGGGAATACAATTTTCACAGTAAGAGTTCTTTGTTTCGGATCATTGTTCCATATTTATTCATCTTATTATGATGTATACATTTAGCCCTAATGAAATTCTTATTTTTTGGGATCAAAAAAATCTTCTATGTTTCATTCTTCTAAATTTGATATGGCTCATCATTCATAGTATGAATTCATTTTTTAACATCTTCTAAATCAAAATTTACAACTTCAACTCGCCATGTGGTGCTTACATCCTCATCACATTCATCATAAAACTCATCATTATATACAATTTCACCTTTGACTCTATTTATCAACATGGAATTGAATCTTTTATTCTTTTACCAATATTTGAAATCCATGGAATATTCTTCCTTTATAGCTACACACAACTGTAAGATTTTCATCAAGTGAAATTACCACTTTCCATTGGGTCATTGAATGATAATCTATGCCAAATTAGTAAGATATATTTGTGGGAAACATTTGTCTAAGGCAATACATATCAATGTTGTCCATGTCACTCACTTACCTCCTTTGATTCCGGCAATATAGATTTTTTCATTTCTTTAGAGGTCTCTATTATCAGATGAGAATATACCACCATGTATGCGTGTCACCATATCTCCATAGAAACCCAACATCTCCCCCAATCAATCCTCTCTTGGTGGAAAAGTAACACTTTGAACTGAGACATGATACCAGTGATGGAATTTTCAACAAACAAGGAACCACTAAATCATTACAGTATAGCATTGATAGGTAATCAGTATCACATTAGTAACTTCATCATATAATTTTATTTTTCCATAGAACAAAACCTTAAGATAATGATTCAAAAAGTATTTTTTAACACCAAATCTTGAATCTTATATCATATGTGAATTTCAATAGTTTAGATTTATCCAATTTCACATATCTCATTCAATAAATGAACCCATGCCCTTTCATCCCACACCCCCATGGATCGTATCTCCCTTATAGTTTTACACAACTTCTAGATGTTATGAGAAACATTTAACATGTATGGAGAGTGGTACCTCTGGAATCCTTTAGATGATGATGGTTGTTGATCCTGACAGATCAATACATTGATATTTTCTTAAAATGCAATGTACTATTTTTTTGACTGTTCCAACTACCCGGTCAAATTCAATTATTCTAGCCATATGAATTAACATTATTTACCCACATGTTGAGTCTTCTTTTGATATTTATGTTCTATACTCTTATCCTTTTTTCTCATTTTTGGGTTTATACAAATTGGTAGAAATTTACTTCATTGATGCTACATGGGTTTCCTACTCATGCTTCTTCCTCTATAGGAGGGATCTTTCTATTTCCTTCACATAACACCATGTGTCAGGACATGCAAATTTTTCAAGGAATTCTTTATCTAGTTTTATTTTATCAGTTATCCAAGTAATTCCACCATTTATTTTTATAGTTGTTTCTTCTAATGAATTTACATTATTTTTAATCATTTCTGGATCATCTCCGCATTTTTAATTCTATGTTCCTCAACATTCATACAAGGAAAGATGTTTTGAGTGTAACAGAAGAGGTTATTGATATGCCTTTCATGGATCACCTTGTGATTACCCTATGGATATAAACTTAATTTTCATCTTATCATGTTTTATTAAAATATAGGATTTTTTGTTACACACTGTCGGAGTTGGAGATCTCACTATAGGTTCCTTTTCCATCATTAATTTATTAATACTCCACATTCTTTAAAAATTCCCATGATTAAAACATAGAAAACAACTATTTTTAAATAAATACATCATATCATTATTTAATTGATGAAATTTTGATGAATTCTGAATTATTTTTCTTTTGAAATTGATCCCTCAATATTGTTGACACATGTTCATGGTGTGCCCCTGTCTTCCACAATTATAGCATATGATGGATACTTTCTTCTGAGAGGTGTTCCTTCCTGGCATTACAGGAAGATTCTTCTTATTCTCAGATTTAACAATATTCATGCCTTCAAAATATTAAATATCATCCAATACATCAGAGAAAAAAATATAAAGTATGACCATTCATCCCACGAAAATAGCACATGATGTCATTACTCCTCCAATAGTCATATTATGTCTGTTGTCAATGCCTATATTATTTTTCCTATTTCTAGAACTGTTCACTACACTCTTCCTATCATGCATGAGAGAGGGTTAATCATATCCAATTCTGATTCTACCAAAACAAGATGGACTTTGGGATGAGACAATCATTTCATTTTTTCCCCTAAAATTGCATATTTTCATTTCATTTCATTATTACCTTCTAAAGGATAGTCAAATAATAAATGCCAACAATCCTTAAATTTATTCTTTCATTTGGCATTAGATTTCTCCCCCAAATTATTTAATGATTATATCTATTATTATAATTGATTAATCCTCATATCCCTTGATTCAGGATGAGCATTAGTTTTTATATTGAGATTCTTCCCACTACTCATCTCATGTTCCATTCCTTATGTGATCATACCCAACATGTCACTTTTCTATTATATTTTAAATTTCCTCTATGAAATAGATTATTTCAAGCATATATTCTCTTTTTGTATCCTTTGATTCTCATTTACCAGTTTTGGATGGTGTGTATGAAGATCATAATTTATAGATTTAAAATATAAATTTTATTTGAGTCAAAATTCATTCCCATTTGACCAGATTTTAATTTTTGTAGTTCATTAGCTTGGAATTCATTCAACTCTCTTAGATCTATGGCCACTTCCAGGAAACTTTTATTTAATCCTTTTATCTTGATGAATTCAATTTTCTTCCCTTGGATCCTGATATCTTTAGATTTAATTTCTTCATCCAATTTATAATCTAATTCATTTGTTTCATGGAAAACATCCACTATTTTTCTACTTTGTACTTATTTATCATGGACAGTTTCAATATCACTTTGAATATCAGGTTCTTCACTCATTCATACAGTATCATTGAGTGAGTAAATATTTTTGATGTTCGATTTATCCAAACATTTCTTCAGTACAATATTTTTTTCCTTCAACTGAATCACACCCTTTCCATAGACACTTCATCACTAAGGAATACCACTATAATTATTCTTCTTCATTGACGTTATTCACTTTTTATTGAACACTGATATAAGACCACAATTGATAGATTCATGTTAGAGAAATAAAAATCTGATAAAAAAACAAATTATGCAATACTAATTGTTATGTCCAAAAGGGTACTAGACACCTTGAGGGGGGGGGGTGAATCGTGTTTTTTATATTCTTTTAAAAATTCTTCCCACCCTACTAGATATTGACCAAGTTATTATAAGTTTCACACCATTTCATCATTAGTATTAATATTTATCTTATAAATTCCAACTTTATCTGATGATGTTGTATAGAAAATAAATCAGGATAATAAGAGAATAGACAAATATATTTTTAGTTAGTTCGCCCTCACTAGGTTATATCCAAGGGGAATAAAAAATGTGTTGATGTAAAAAATACACTAATTATAACTTCCAATACAAGGTTCATGAAAGATTACTTCTATTCCCAGGATCACTAGCTTTACAAAGTTTAGGGTCATCTCACTAGTTTCCCAATGGTAACTACCAAGTTCTCTTTCTCTTGTTTGCTATTGGTGGGAAGGATCACCTTATTCCACATCATTTTATCAATAATACAGAAAGGATCCACACACAATTTGTTGACATATATTTCTTCAATTATCCATAATGAATGAATCCTCAACTATAGTTTGATGATATGTTGAATTTTTTTACATGGATTCTCCATCACTTCCATAAAAACACATGGATACAACACTTCCATAGTCAATTCAAATAGAAAAGACTTCTTTTTGGTGTAGACATATAAATTACATCCTCTTTTCCAAGATCATAAAAAGATGGAAAGTCCATATTTCACTACCTTTAATCATGAAGTGAACAAACTCTTACAAATTTTGTCTGATGACGAAGATCCTCCATCATCTTCATTTTAATAATTTAGATATGAAAATGATACTATTTTTGAAAAATTACATAAAATATAGTTTTCCCCACACTATTAGTATTTGGGAATTTCTTTCATGAACTATTTCACACCCCTAACGAACTTCCTCAAACTCACGCTGAACTATATTGCGTCTTCTGCGAACTTCCTTGCACTACGTGGCGGGAATGATTCATGGAAAACCATTTATTTGTGGACTGAATCTTCTTCATGGACCTCCTCTATTTAATATATTTCTACTACCTCCGAAACCATAGATGATTTTCTAACCACCTATACCCCATTGTTACTTTTCCATTGTGAGATATAGATCCCCACAAATTCCTTCTGCGAATTACATACTCCTTCACGGAATCTTCCCTCATCAAGATCATCTCCTTCATAGAATCCTCCCCCACATTCTACATCAAACATTACCAAATTATTTATATAGTGTTGATATTATGTAATGAAATTTCCTATTCATAATTATGTGATTAAGTTCCTTTATATAACTAAATAGATCTCACAAAACCCACTAATCACAAATAACCAAAACATCGATGTAGTATACCCTTCACCGTGAACATCTATGTGGTCCACAGAACTCCTAAATTTTTTTTGGAAGCCAATTTCATCCATAAATTAAAAACCTTTAGTGGTAGAAAAATGACCACCTCAATCCGCAAATGACACCCCTCTCATGAACTGACCTTGCGTTGGCATAAAATCACTCCCCTCATCTACAGAATTTCAATATCCTCAAAGACATCATTTATGGTTTATATTGCCTGGTATGCAGTCCAAATAGTGTTTCTATGTGGAAATTTTTTTGTTTCCAATAATGCATACCTCATTTGTGGTTTGCGTGGTGCAGCTTCACTACCATGTGGTCTGCTAACTCCATGTTTCGCAGTCTGTGAACTGCTGTATGGGAACACGTTCTTGGAAAACCTTCATTTTCTATAACAAAACACCTATCTTATGAGCCCCAAAAATTTGGAAAACATTGGGAAAGTACACCACCTTAAACATCTAATTCGGCAACACCATACGTACGGAAGTGTTGTCATCTGATTTTTCAAGAAAAACAATCACCACAGAAACACTGAGATGTCACCTTAAAGGATTTTTCTCGAACAGAATTGTCAATTAGTTCAGTGAAGATATATGATATATATGGCATAATAATGATACTTTAATGATATTTTATATATATATATATTTCATTTAATTTCTTTCCTTTAATATTATAATGAAAAATGGAAACAGCTTTCATGTGTACATACGACCTACCATCTCTATGAATGATGTATTTCATTTTATATTTATATATTATATAGATTATTATAAAAACATATATACTATATATACATGAATTTTATATCATGTTTTACATTTTGTAAGGCATGATATATGTTTTAGGAGAAAAATATAACAAATTAAGACACATGTAAAAAACGTAGTGGATATTACCCGAAGAGAAACCTTAACTTGGAATTGCTAACAAGAGGGAAATATAAATTCATAATAAAACCCTATATGTTATTAGATATAATAGTATGGTTTTTTAAAATATTTATAGTAAACACATATATATATATATTATACATGAGTTTTTACACATACAACGACATTCAAGACAAAATGTAATGGAATTTCTAGTCTCTTTTTCTTTCTATGATATTTACACCTAATTCACCACTCATTTATTTTGTGTGGTGTATATAATGCCGATGAATATATTATATGATTTTTAACCATAATTTCGTGTGTATTCATGTATAAATTTAATGATCTCTCTTTCATGGGGTTTCTATTTCAAATGTTACAAATCATTAATGTAGTGTTGTCTCAATTTTCTTTCTTTGAAACACATCACATGAATATTAAAAAATGTTTTTAAAAAATATTTTAAAAAATGATATTTTAAGTTAATTTTTAAGGAAAAAGGTTTTAAAAAAATGTATGGCTTTCAATATTCCTTTTTACGTTGTCAAAGTATTTTCAAAGAAAAATGCTTTCAAAAGGATTATAATCTTTATTTAATGTTTTCAAGGGAATAGATTTTCATAATGATTTGAATCATTCTTTCAACATTTTCAATTTATTTTCAATGAAAATGGGTTTAAAAAGGGGTTTATGTTTGAAAATAATTTTTTAATGAAGAAATAATATTTTCCTCATAAATATTTTTTTAAATGATTTTTCTAAATTTATATTCCATCTAAGATGACATCCATTGGGGTTACTCATTCCTTTTTTAGAAATGATCCAAAGGTTCCATTAATATTCGTTCACAATGTATAATGTTTTTATGAAAATATTTTGATGAATCTAATCTCTTTTTCACTTGTTATAAGATTATGAAACCTTCTTCTTTTCGTGGGTTATATTTTTACAGAAATTATTATGAAACCTATCTCTTTTCCACATGCTAAGATATGATAACATGTTTATGAAACCCATTTCATTTCAAGGGTTATGATATGAATATTTATGATCTCATGTAACCTACATGTATGATTACATTATTATATGGGTGGGACCTATATCTCTCCCTAATTCATTGGGTAATGATAAGTAGTATATGATCTCCAAGGGTACACGAGCTATAGACCATGCCCAAAATTAAGAAGGGTACTTGGGTTGTAGCCCAAGCATAAAAATAGTAAGATATAGGGGTTATAACCCAAGCCTGAAAATTACTAGGCAAACAAGTTGTATCCTAATATTGTAAATAATTTTTTATTCATGTTTTAGACCAATCTTGAAAATATGTAGTTATACTTGTTGTATCCCAAGGCTGAAAATAAGTAGGTATACAGGTTGTATCGCAGCCTAAAACTAAGTAGGTATTTGATTTATAGCCCAATACTAAATGTTATAGTCTACAAAAGTTGTAGCCAATGCTTAAAAGTAAGAGGGTAAATTGTTTATACACCAAGAATGAAATTAAGAGTGTACACATGTAACTCACCCAATCCTAAAGCTGGAACACGAGTTGTATCCCATGCCTGACAAGTTATAAAAGTTATTAGTATGTATCCATGACATAAGATCCCTTATATTAATGTTTATTCCATAAATTATATGTCTTATTCCATAGTTTGGATTTCTAGGCTTATTCTCTTAATCCCTTTATGGTTATTTTCTTATGAACTGTCAATCTCTATGCCATGATTCATGTTTTTGATCTTTGATATGAAGGGTATGATCTTATAACATTACGATCACATTCAAATACCCTTATAATCATTGTTATTCTTATATATGTCCCTTGTTTACCCTTACTAATAATCTAATCTCATCCATTTTATTGTTTCCTCCCAAAATTATAAGGATATATTTCCAGTAGTTAATGTATAAGATGGGTTAGAGTCTTGTAGAACATAGTGGGAGATAATGTAACTCAATTATGTTCTAGTTTATTTTTCTCCATGTTTCCAAATGTAGTAAACTAATACAGTCTATGCGTATCTTTTTTATGTAATATTTTATGTATTCTGAAAAAAAGAAGTAATACCAATGTTAAGAATGGGTTGTTTTATTTGTTGTTAGAGTGAATCTTTAGTCATCCTTTTCGATATAATATCAAAAAAATTAGAGAGATCCCAAAGAATACTTCTAAGTATATGTCTATGGATGTCTTTAAGGATTAGATTAATGATGAGGAAAATTATAGGAAGATTCCATTTAATTTTAGTAAAGGATAGAGAATTTGATTTCCTAGAGATACATCATTATCTAGATACAAAAAGTGCATGTGGTTCTGGTATAGATGTACCTAGGAGTAAAAACTCTAACAAGGTGCATTGGGACTGTCTCGAGCATAACCTAGTACACGAAAATGTGCCTTACTGGGAACACAGGTTGACACTCCTGAAGGATATTCTTTTATAATCCACAAAATCTTCATTACCAATATAAATGATTTAAAAATAGGTTGGCTATGAATAACCTAGGATAAAACTATTGTGTTATTTATTAGGGAAGATTTCAATACATAGACATCCATTAAGTGATTTTTACGAATTATTTTGTACCTCACTATAGAAACTGTTTGTTACTTTGTGATTTTTGTGTTTTGAGAATGGTTGGAACCCAAAGAAACCATATTACAATTAAATGTGATGGAAAATGAAACAATTGTTCTCTCAATAATCTGAATTCTATGTGATATAGAATTAAAAAACTTATTACTATGATCAAACATAATTATCAAGATATGAATCATGCTAAGCTTAAAAATGAGAAAAGGATGGAAAGAAATTCTTTTCAGTACTTTATGTGACAACAAATACCTTTTTCCAGTGGATATTCTGATCCACATGTTTCTAACCATTGAATCATTACCACTGAAAATATATTCCCTGTTATCCATTATCAAGATCAAGAGAAAGTTATTATGGCTATTTATCAGTTATAAAATGAAGCAGACCAGTGGTGGACCTTAATCAAGAATACATGGAAGTAAGATGAAATTGGATCTAGTGATTTGGAAGATATGAATATCATATTCTTCAAAAAGTACTTTCCTCGTGTTATTCCAACAAAGATGGGATAATATTTCTATGAGTTCAAGAAAAAGGAAGAAAAATCTTTTGGTGCTTATGAGGATAATTTCACAAGACTTGTGATGTAAGATTATGTAATTTTCATCCAACCATAAAGTCGTATTGATAGGTGCTTTAGTTTCTTACAACCAAGTCTCAAAAGGACACGGTCCATAAGAGATGTTAGTAGATATAAAGAGGTTTTGCATAGTGAAATAAATTTTGAAATGGATGTTAGTGTTATGTATCAATATCATGGTTTTAACAATAAGAGGAAGAGGGAGTTTAAAGGAAAATCTGAAAACCATATATATAAGAATATGAGAATTCCATTGTGATCTATGTTTCAAAAAAAGGATGGAGAGTATTGTCTTAATGGGACTAGTAAATTATTTATGTGTTGAAAGGATGGACATTGAGTGGCTAACTGTTTAAGTGATTGGAAAGAGTTATATAGTTATGTGAGTAATGAGAAAACACCAAAGAATGAACCCAACACACTTCAATGCTTAAATTATGAGGAGTTTGGGAATTTTTCCAAGAAGTTTGCAAATCCAATGGTTAATAATGGTGATCAGTGCCAACGACCTCTAAAGAAAAAGGAAATGGGAAAGTATTTTCAATCACAATGGTTAAAGGGAACTATGATATTTGGGTCACTCTATAGTGGGTAATTTCCTATGTTATTAATAAAAATAAGATCTTTGAAAATATTATTCATCATCCTTTATTTGAATATGATATGATTCTAACAATTTATTATCTCTTTATATATATATATATTATTAATAAAATAACATTGATTATATTGATTTAA
This sequence comes from Viscum album, assembly GCA_963277665.1. Lineage (NCBI taxonomy): Eukaryota > Viridiplantae > Streptophyta > Magnoliopsida > Santalales > Viscaceae > Viscum > Viscum album. The sequence continues at coordinate 338,902,886 of OY728140.1, forward strand.
ATGATGAACCCAAGCTTCCAATAGAAGGATTTTTTAAGATAAGAGAATGAGTAAAGAATAAAGGCTGAATTACCTTTTGGAAGAATATATATTTTCAGTAATTATTTAGGGTAATTTATGTTACATCATGTTTCAAGATGATATGTGTTGAGGTTATTCAACTGTTTGGAATGGGACAACCAAGAGATACATTAAGATATGGGAGATCAATGTAAAGCTAATTGTGTGACCTTCGTTCTAATTTTTTTGATTTTCATCATTTGGAAGTGTATAAGGTTATCCATCTATGGAATTTTATGTTAAAAATTTGATGATTTTTGGGAGATTAAAATATTATCTCACCACATGAAGATTTATACATATTAGATAACATGTTCTAACAACATTGTGTTGATAGTAACTGATGCCAGATGGGTCATAATATCTTAGATATCATGATATGATTCATATTTTGGAATAAAATAATTCACCTTTATTTTTGGATATAGTGGTGAAATTTAAATTGATCAACGCACAAAAAAGGGAAAAAAATTACTAAATTATGTAAGTATATATTCTCAAGGAAATTCATTAACTTTAGGGAATGGATCTTGAAATAAAAAATATTTTCCTAGTACCTTCCTTTTTTGTGAATCAAATGGGACATTATAAAATCACAAATTTATGGCTTTGTAATTGTTATGTTTCTCCTAAACTTGTTCTGTATCACTCTATTCCATAACATTATTGTTAGATTTCCCTTCCATCTCAATGTTTTCACTTTCCACCTATATTATCATATTTGGATCCTTTGATATGAGTTACTTCAGATAACAATAATGGTTCCAACATTTATTTTTTTTACAAGATAATTTAGTACTAATTTTTATGATGCGGGTTTATATAAAAGGAAATTGAAAGTATTAATCATTTAATGACCCAGAATAATTTCTAGGGTGAAATACATTTTATGGGGGGTAGAATGTAACAATTAGAGTCCTCTATACATTTTTTTTTCAAATGAATTATTTTTATATGATTTCATGTTTTCCACGCTACACTAATCCAAAATTTTATTATACACTACACCAAGATATGTTTGTGTTACATGAAACACTGACTTGGAATTCATTACACTCAACACCAAGTTTCTATGAAACATTATTTTATCACGATAATTATTTAAATGGGATGGTTATAACCTAGACATTAAACATAGTAATTTTAATAGTAATAACTAATTATTTAAATACTATTTATAATGGTTTTATATAAATTAGAAATATTGATAATAAATCATGTAATATTGGTAAACTCTTTATCGGGTTGAAAATATTATTTTCTCAAATGAATTAAAATTATGTACTTATGTAATAGATAACAAAAATAATTTTATAAAATTTTAGTGAATTGAATTTGATAAAATAAAATTTATTTTTGAATTCAGAATGTCAAAATTATCTTAGGGTGAAATATCGGTATTTTTCTAAGAAACTTCATTTTTTAGATGAATAATGTCAAATATTGAAATTTATTACAAAAATTATTTTTCATGTACTTTATTTATATAGTTATATTATATATTTTTTAATGACCCAAATTGTTGTAGTGAAATTTCCCTTTTTATTTAATTAAATATCTTATTTTGTAAAATGGATATTGAAAGTACATGTACTCTATTTTTTATTATATTCAATTGGATTTAAATAATAGGTAAGTAACCTTACATTTGATAATATATCCAATGAAAAAAATTCACATGACTAATATAAATATATGGTTTTAACTAATCCATTTGACACTACCAAAGTTCGAGATGGACACAACAAGTAGGATCATTCCCTATGAATCCCATTTTTTAGAGCATTTGAGGGTGATAGCATTTCTGGGATTTTACATAAACCACGACCAAGATGAGATCCAATAACATAATCATGAGTAAAACTAGTTATGGGATATGTTCAGGCTAATTGAGATCATGACCCAAACCATGTTCACAGAACAACGCCATGAATGCCCCACCATCACACACCTTACTCTCATGGTGTATGCCGGTGTAATAAAGTGTTATGTATCAAGACCCTATTATCATTATTATATACATTATCTTTTTAGAGAATAATGAATTTAAATTCATTTAATTATTGTTTTTAAAGAATAAATAATATCTTTGGTTAACAATAAAATTCAGTTTAAAAATATATTATGGTGAATTAATGGATTTTTAAAAAAATAACATTTTAATTAAATATTATCATTAAATTAATTTTATTAAATATAAAAGATCATATAATTTTATTTAAGTCAAATGTAACCTTTATTATGGTTTGGAAACTATTTTTGTCAAAAACCATCAATTTTTAGTGAATGTTGATTTTTATATGAAAACTGAAAATTCACATATTTAAAAAATTATTTAGATAAAATAAATGTTTTTTTGGGGGAATCAGGCTATCCATATTATCTAATGGTGAATTATTCTTAATTTGCTGAGAAAGTTGAATTTTTGGGTAAAAATTAAATACCATATATATAGTGTTTTTTATGACGTAATAATGTCCCTATAGTGATGTAATAAACAATATAAAAGGGCTGTTTGGACATATATATGTTTTACCTTTCAAATAATTCGAGTTTATATTTTTTTGACTTATCTTATAAAGCCTTACCGATTCCTCCAAAATTTATAATATATGTTATGATTTATATTCATTTTATTAATAATGTGACTCACCTCCACATTATCAAGGATAATATATTAGTATATTCAGATCTTGGACTTATAAAATAATGTAATCTAGTCCTATTTGGAAAAACCCATGGGCAGAAACCATTGGAAGGTTTGTGGCTTTTAATATTTAATTATATCAATTCCAAAACCTAATTTTGAGAAATATTAAAGAATTCCTCTCTCATTATGGATATAAACCCACACAATATCCGACCTCTCTTCACTAAAAATATTTGGAGCACATCATTAATCATTCCTCCCCTATCTAGAATCCGTCAACGGTAGCCAAAGCTACCAAGAATCCCCTATTCAAGCTTTTGATGTCACACACACATGTTAGGGTTTCCTACCATTCTCATTTTTATCCATGTTTCTTTATAATGTTACACCCCATTATTTTAAATTAAAAATGATGGGGTATGTTTTATAACTATCCCTATACATCCCTAATTATGTTTGAATGATGATGTACATCTTTCTCTCTCATTAATCTGTCTAATTTACACCAGCTATCATGCCAAACTTTTGTAAGAGTTATTCCATTTCTCCTCTTCCTTCATGTTTATTTATTATGTTATGCATTTTATTTCCAAATCCCTTACATTGGTACATGTATTTATATGACCCTTTTACTGTTTGTTTCATGTATATATGATGAGATACCCCTTCCACTCTCATCAACCCTATTTATGAATTTTTATGCCAAATCGTTATGCTGTCGATATTGCACTATGTTTTTCCGTGCCAAAATCATTATATAGTGAATACCATACCCATTCATCTATGAAGGGTGTTCACTGTTATAAACATATACCATTTTATTGTAAACTTAAATGTATTTTTTCCACACCCCTTTATCATAGAATAAATTATAATGATGAATGAATCCATGCTTTATGATTTATGTGGAACACTAAAGCATGAGGATGAGATTAAAGTGAGGGGTGCACCCAGAATTATAGAGCAGTCCAATGCATTTGGGTAATGTTTAGAATCATGATACATCCCATTGGGATAGGGGTTTACCATATTCCATTATGGGACTTTGTCCACTATGATGTCTTGGCAGTTTATCCTTGACCTATGATGTAATGTTTTAAGTAGTTTCCACAATTCCATGTTATGATTATCATGCTATATCATGCCTTTATGTTCATGTTTCTTTTATGATCAATAGTTATTACTATTTTCTAACATGTATTGGATGTATCATTTTATTCCATGTTTACTCCCTTACTGGGATTTATATCTCACCCCTTTATTATGTATGCCCTCATGTTATCCCATGAAATGTTAAGTACGAATGAATGTTGTGGTAAAGTAAAGGAAGTTTTCAATAATGATGTTGTATTTAATGTTTATGTTGTTATATAATGTTCCTAATTTCCTAAGACAATTGAATTTTAGATATTTTGGGTTGTATTAAGTTTAATTTCATTTCATTAAATTATGTATAACTGTAACAGAAATAACATGTTTGTTATAGTTGGTATCAGAGGAAATTTTAGTTATTTTTGGGATTAGGATTTCAAAAATATAGTGAAATCCTTAGGGATAAGACTAAGTATAATACAAGAATTCTTAAATTTTGGTGACTATAAATTAAGTGGCTTTTCAATAAAATAGATCCCTCTTTGGATACAAACATGTAGAGGTTTCTCTGGCATAGATGTATCTAGGGGTAAAACCTAAAAACACCACTTGGAGCTAGACTCGAATGAGAATTGGTGAATGACAATGGGATTTGATTCACTCTTGGTTTGACACTCCAGGGAGATATTCATTGATAAATTCATAAGCATAGTAAAAACCATTGTTAAGGGAACAATAAAAAAATCCGATAAGAATATATATTAGGATATAGATCATGGATCACATAGATGGAAGCCTAGAAATTCATAAGTTTTGGAAATAAATTTAATTTATATGTTATCCCATTAACGTCATTGGATTACCCTTTATGTGTTTAATAGTTTAAAATCATTACCCTTAATTTTACTTTTATTCATACCAATGGCTGGTAATAGGAGGGATCAACCTAGTAATCGATGCGAAAATCAATGTAATGACTACCCTAACAAGATGCCCAATACGATAAGAGAAGGAATAAAAAACATTTTCATGATACACTCTCAATTAACTCAATATTTTAATATAAACCTACATCAAGAGGATATCCCAACACCCCACCCCCAAGAAAGAACATGTTACAATTGAAAGTTTCATGAGACAAAGGCCTCTTACTTTCAGTGGATCATCTGATCCCTCAATCGTTGTACAATGGACTAACTGAATTGTGAATATCGTCACCATCTCTCAATGCTCTGAAAAAGGGAATGTTCTTCTGGATATTTATCGCATGGAGGGTGTAGCTTATCAATGGTGGAAATTTATCAAAAATATGAAGCATGAGGAAGAGATTGAGGTGATGGGATATAAGAATTTTAAAAAATGATTTCGATAAATATTTTCCTCACACCCTCTAACATAAGATTGAAAGGGACATACATTCCCTCAAGAAAAAAGATGATGAATTCATCATAGTGTATCAGGAAAAATTTACAAGGCTTACATGATACGCCTTCAGAATTTTTGTCACCCCGGAATGCATCATTGATCACTTCTTTGGTCGTATAAAACCTTGTATATGGAAAACCCTATCAATCTGTGACTTTGATAGCTATGTAGAAATTATTCTATGTTACCTAAAAGTTGAAATGGATATCAGATAATCTCAGGGGTATCAAGTGGATAAGAAGTTGAAGGATGAGTCAAATTATTAAATTTTTATAGAGAGATATAATGGTGCCAAGAAATTTCAATATCCAACATGAAGAAGGTGTGGATAGAAGAACCCTAGAAATTTCTTTTAGGGGGTGAGGGAATTATTTAGGTTTGGAAAGGAATGGTACATAGACAGTGATTTCCTATAAGAAAAACCCACTACTGGAAAGGAGGAAAGGAATTCCCCAGTGAATCCTCATCCTGTTGTTCATTGCTACAACCTTATGATTCCAGGGCATTTCTCAAACCAATGCACAAATCCAAGGGTATTTAGATTAGACCAACAACCTCCAAGGTAGTAAGGGAGATCTTTTTAAATCACAAATTCAAAAGTTAATCTTGACAATGAAGTGGTGATAGGTACACTAGTTATTCAGTCTAGAATAGTAGACTTAATTTTTTAATCTCGTTCTACGTATTCTTCTATGTCTCAATAATTTAGTAGAACAATAAAACCCCGCAATAAATTATGGAACTAGAGATGTTGGTGAAAAAGTAAAATGAATAAAATATTTCATCCCATGTATACAACTCATCCCCAATCACATTTTGTGGATTGAACTTCATGAAAAACCTTTTCATACTTCCCTTGGTGGAATTTGATGTAATTCTTGGCACAGATTGTCATTATCTATATAGATCCAAAATAAATTTCCATGAGGGGTTAATCACTCTTCATAGGTAAAATCAACCCCCGATTCTATAATAGTTCAAGGAGGAGGTTGAATCTTCTTTAGAACCTATATCCCAAGAATGGATATTATTTTAAAATGATCATGTGTATATTCATCAATTGATCGAGTCTAAGGAAAGAACCATTCATAAAGACAAGCATATTGTGAGGGAATTCACTGATGTGTTTCTCAAGGATTTGATTGGTCTTCCTCATAGAAGAGTTGTTGAATTCTCTATTGATCTTATACCTAGGGTGTTTCCAATATTCAAGACTCCATAAGGAATGGCTATTGTTGAGCTTGAGGAGGAAAATTGAAATCTATAGGAGAATCTAGATAAATGGTTTATATGACCAAGTGCTTCACCCTCGAGTGCACCAGTACTCTTCGTCAAGAAGAAGGATGGGTCAATCTTCCTTTTCATTGATTATCATGGGTTTAAAAAATCATTATAAATAACAAGTATCTTTTTCCATGAATTGATGACTTGTTCGACCAGCTACAAGGAGCATAATACTTCTCCAAGATGGAACTGAGGTCGAGATATTACCAGGTATGGGTGAAGAAGAAGATATCCCCAAGAATATTTTTCGTACAAGGTACATGCACTATGAATTCACAGTGATTCCTTTAAGACTAACTAATGCTCTAGAAATATTCATGGACATGATGAATAGAGTATTTTGAGATTAACTCGAAATTTTTTTGGCAGACTTTATTGACGATATTCTAATATACTCCAAAAATATAGAGCATGTGGATCATTATTGTACTCTTATAAAGACCTTGAGAAAGGAAAATATTAATTCCAAGTACCACAAATGTGCATTTTAGTTGAAGGAAGTTTCTTTCTTGGGGAATAACATCTCAAGAAATGGGATATCTGTTGACCCTTCAAAGACTGAGGAAATTAAAGGATCGACAAGGAAAATATCTATGACAGATATCTACAGTTTCCATGGATTAGCTAGGTATTATTGTTGATTTTTGATAAATTTATTATTATTTTCAAACACTCGATCCAAGCTAACTCATAAGGTATTCATGGTTTCTTGTAATGATGAATGTGAAGAGAGCTTCAAGGAGTTAAAAAGGAGGCTTATCACTGTATCTATAATCACACTACACCTAAATGGATAGATTTTATTGGCATTTAGTGATTCTTTGAAGAATCTCTTACGATGTTCATTGATGAAAAATGAAAAAGTCATTACCTATGCTTCAAGACTATTGAATGTTCATGAGTAGAAATATCCAACACATGAACTGGAGTTGGATGTCATGATCTTCTCTTTGAGAATTTGGAAAAATTTACTCTTTTGGGAGAAGCATGAAATATATAAGGATAAAATAAGCCTCAAGCATATATTCACTCATAAAGAGTTGAATATGAACCACCAAATATGGTTAGAGATTATCAAAGACTACGACTACTCAATTAAATACAATCCAGGAAATGTGAATAAAGTGGAATATGCTCTAATAAGAAAAGATCCAGAAACTCTTTCATTGATGAGAATTGATAAGGATATGATCTTCATAGACATGAAGAGTATGGAAATGGGAATCATTAAGGATAGAACATCATCAGTCATTTCACAAATTATTGTTCAACCATCTCCTCGAGATAAGGTAAATGATTCTCAAAGAGATAATATGGGAATTTAGAAGTTGGTGGAAACTATTAGAAAAGAGAAATCCTCATAGTTCAATTTTAATGAAGAAGTTTTTGTAAGATTTTTTTCAGGACTATGTGTACCATCAAATCCTTAGTTAAAGAAGGAGTTGTTGGATGATTCACATAGCTCAATCTTCTCTATCCATCCTAGAAGCAAAAAGACATATCAAGATATCTGAGAACACTATTTGTGGGAAAATATGATGAAGAAGATCATAGAATATACATCAAGATTCCTTTTGTATCAACAAGTGAGGGAGGAAAGGAAAAAATCAAAGGGGTTTATTCAACTATTACACATACCTACATTGAAATGGGAAAACATCACCATGGACTTTGTCACTGGGCTTCCTAAGACATATAGGAGAAATAATGATATATGGGTTATAGTGGATCATCTTACAATGACTGCACACATAATTGAAATTTGAGAGTATTTCTTATAGTATCTTCATGCATGGATATACATCATTGAAGTGTTGAGGCTGCATGGTGTACCTCTATTGATTCTATCCGACCGAGATACAAGATTCACCTCTAAGTTCGGGATTGTCTCCAACATGTTCTGTAACTGATTTAAAATTCAATATGACCTATCACCCTCAATCTACTAGATAATTTGATTGGACTATACAAAAACTTGAGCACATGTTGATAGATTTCTGAATGAAATTCTAAGGATGATGGTATCAACCTCTTCATCTTGTTTATTTCTCTTACAACAATAGTTTTCACTCAAGAATCCAAATGTCTCCCATTGAATTCCTCTATGGGAATAGGTTATGAACTCCAACATGGTGGGATAAAGATGGGGAATGAAAACCGATATGTCCTAAATGGTTGAGTAAATGGTGGATAAGGTTAAGACCATTTAGAATCACATCAACGCTTCTCAGAGTCGAAAGAAATGCTATGTTGAAAATCATCGACAGTACCTAGAGTTTGATGGTGGATAAATGGTATTCCTCTAAATATCTACCTGGAAGAGATTAATGAGATTTTTAAAGAAGGGAAACTTTATTCCAAGGTAAATCGGCCCTTTTTAGATCCTTGATCGCATCAGAGTAGTGGCCTATCGACTATCACTCCCACCTAACTTATCTCATGTACATGATGTATTCCTTGCATCCTTTTGAGAATGTACATACCAAAAACCACTCATGTACTCAATCTATAGGTGGTACCATTGGATAATGACCTCTCTTATGATGAGAATCCAATGAAGATCTGATATCATAGAAAGAAAGTTCTACGGAATAAGAAAATGCACCTGGTCCAAGTGTTGTGGGGAAACCACATGTTTGAAGAAGAAGAATCCTGGGAACCGGATGAGGTGAGGAAAAAAAGTTACATTCATCTATATTAACGTGGGAAATGAAAATTTCAAGGGAGAAATTTCTTAAAGGGGGAAGATTGTAATGATCCAAACTATTATAAGTGAAATTTACCTTTTGATTTAATTAAATATCTTATTTTTTTAAAATGGATAATAAAAACACATGCACTCCATTTGTTTTATTATATCCAATTGGATTTAAATGACCTATAAGTATCATTAAATTTTATAATATAGTCACTGAAAAATGATCACATGACTAATATATATAGGGTTTTAACAAATCCCTTCGACATAGACAAAGCGGATGATGGCCTTAACCAGTAGGATCGTTCCTTATGAATCCCATTTATTATAGATTCTATCGGAGATAGAATTTCCAGACATTTCTGTATACCAATCCCAAGATGAGATCCAACAACTTAAGCCTGAGCGAAACCATTTATGGGAGAACTTCAAGATCATCGAGATCAAAACCCAAACCATGTTCACTGAACGACCCCATGACATCCCCACCAACCCACAACATACCCTTAGGGCATATGGTGGTCTAATAAAGTGTTATGTATTAACACCCTTGCATCAATATTATGTACATTATATATTATAGATTAATGAATATACATTCATTTTATTTTTGTTGTTAATGAAGAAATAGTATCTTTGGTTAATATTCAAATTCCTTGAAGAAATCTATTGTGGTGAATTAGAGGATTTTTGAAATAAATTATATATTAATTAAATATTATCAATAAATTAATTTTATTAAATAGAAATGATCATATAATTTTTATGATGTCAAATGTAATCTTTACTACTGTTTGAAAACTAATTTTTCAAAACCCATCAATTTTCAAAAAATGTCAGTTTTCATTTCAATAGTAAAAATTCACATATTTAGAAAAAATATTTTGATAAAATAAATATTATTTTTGGAATCATGACATTGAAATTACCCAATGGTTAATTTTTCATACTTTTCTGAGACAGTCAAATTTTAGGTTAAATATTAAATACCATATAAATATATAGTGTGTTTTATGACTTCATAATGGCCCAATAGTGATTTAATAAACACTATAAAAGGGATATTCTGTGAAATATATGTTTTACTTTTAAAATAAAGTGATTTTAAATTTTTTTGACATATTTTATAAAGCCTTAGTGAATCCTCCAAAATGTATAATATATTTTAGGATTTTAAATTCATTTCTTTAATAATGTGACTCGCCTCTACATTAGAAAGGATAATATTTTCATATCTTCCGCCCTTGAACTATTAAAATAATTTTTCCAATACTATTTGTAAAAAACCATGGTAATTTTTTTGGTTTTTAATATTTAATTATATAGATTCCAAAACCTATGTTTTTGAAATATTAAAGAATTCCCCTCTCATTTCCTATATAAACTCATCCATGCTCCCACCTCTCTTTACTAAAAATCCTTGTAGCATGTCCTTAATCTATCCTACCCTCTCTTGAATCCTCACAATCTACCCCAATATCTCATGAATCCCTTCTCCAGGCTTTTGAATTCACACACTCAAGTAGGGGTTTCCTTCCCTTCTCATTTTTATCCATGTTTCCTTCTATTGTTACACCCTTTAATTTTCAATTAAAAATTATGGGGTATGTATTATAACCTCCCCCAAACTTCCCTTATTAGTTTTTGAATGATTATATAACTCATTCTATCTCATTAATACCTCCCATGTAAACTTGTTACCACGACAAAATTTTGTAAGAGTTATTCCATTTCTCCACTTTCTTCAAGTTTATTTATTATGTTACGCCTTCTATTTACAAATTCCATATAGTGGTGCATTTATTTATCTAGTTAAGAGAATCTATTAAATTTTTGTTAATGAAATGCATATATTTTTCATAATTATTATTTATTTCCACTTAGTTCCTCCACCACACATAAAATATTTTATGAAATTAAAATCGATTAGTAAAGAAGAAATTGTATGTGGTTTGAACTTGATCGACATGAAAAACAGCCTAATATATTTTTATTCACAATCTTCGGGAAGAATAATGAATAAAAATATGTGAGATCATAATAAATTATACTCAAATCTAATAATTGGAATTATAATATAAATAGAGCATTTTTTTAGTATTTCCTTGGTGGTATGTTTTTGAGTGACGCACTACTTGGTTGAAGTGATGCACACCCTTCCTGTTCCATGGTTCTTCTTTATTTTTTCATGTAATAGATTATTTATTTATTTATTAAACGTATTTTATTTTTGTGTTTAAATTTATTATAAGGGAAAAATTATTATTTCCATAATTGATATTTATGTATATGTTTACTAAAATTCTATTTTAAAAATTCCTTAATTATGAATTTATATTCAAAATGATTATTGAAATTGTGTTTTTAATAAACATAATAATGGTGTAATATATTCATGTGTATATTATTTTCAGAGATTTGAAAGTTATTTAATTTAAGTATTCTAATTTATAGTTTATATTTCAGTAAGAGTATTTTTAAATTGGAATTTATAAAAATATTCAATCATATATATATATATATATATTGCATTCAATTTTCATGTTCCTCTATTTTTAAGAGTTATAATTTTAATTTTAAATTTATTTAATGGAGTTAGAATTTTTTTAAACATATATTTTATTATATTAATTCCATATTATAATATTATGGTATTATTTTATGTACAAAACTTAATATTTTCGAGATTATCAATTTTATGCGTTAATTTCATGGAATCATATCATTACAAGTTATCATTTTACTTTAATATCATTCATGATCATAATTATGGCCATATTTATTGATTATTCATCTCACTCCATACACATTATTATGTATTTAAATTTATTTTATAAAAATATAAACATGTGCATTGAATAAATTATTCCTTTGGTGGAAACTACATTTTATATTTATTTTATGAGTTTTCTAAATGAAATTTTATTACATGGATGTTAATTATATTTTCATTAACATTACATACATTTATTCAATGTATAACAGTGATGAGACTCAGTTCCTCCAAATATAGATAATTTATTCCTATGAAAGTATATATATACATACATATAAATGTATTTAAATAATATTTCGAGTTTTTAAAGAAAAATCTCAAATGAAAAATTATATATATGTAATTCCATATTAATATGATTTTATAAATTTTGGTGCATAAACATTGTAAATATGATGGAGAATTATAGAGTGATCCCATCCCTTAATAAAGTGGGTTTGATTAAGCATACTTCAATATTTTAATTGTCCCCAATTATTTGTTTTCCAAACCTTTCATAATGTTTTCTGAAATTCAAAGGATAAGTATTTTCTAAGATTAATAGTATTTTCCAAAGTTTAAATATTTTACATGGTATTTTCAAAGTAATTTTCAAAAGGTATTTTTTTCAAAAAAAAGTTTTTATAAAACAAATTACTAGTTTTAAAACCCTTTACTGGGAATCTTAATGCTCATCCCATTTTTTAAATATATTTTCACTGGAATTTTATAAGTTCTAAAACAAATGATTTCTCTTAAGGAGTTCACGCATGAAAAGTGAAATAGTAATTTTTTTCAACTATAATAAACTTTTATAGTGTTGTATAATTTTGTATAACCTAGACCAAAAAAATCGTGGAATATATAATGTACTATGCATTGATTAAAAAAATATATATTATTTTATCACTAAATATAGAAGCATATATTCGGGGTCATTAGATAATAAGGTCGTGAAAACTTTATTTCCTTCAATCTTGAAAAATAATACATAATCTTGTAAAAAAGAACATAATTGAAACACGAAATGAATTATAAAATTTTAAAATAAAATTTTTCCCTTCAATGATTATAACCATAAAAACACTATAATAAATTAATCTTTAGATCCTTTATACCTAAATCAAATACCTTTAAAAATCTATTCAAAAAAAATTTCAATAATCTTATACAAATCCATCACTTCAAACCACTAATGTGCTATCTAGGACATTAAACATATATTTTTCCATCAACTATTAAAAAAATGCTGATATCTATATCTCTTAATATAATATAATAATGAAACACCATAATCTCTAATGTTTCCTAAACCTTCCTCTGATATTGATTGTAAGGACCTGTCCTAAACAATTACATAGTCTAGTGATTATAAAACTTCAATAATATTTCCTTCACTACAAAATTTCTTTTAGTTTTATAGTTTTAGATAAGAATGAAAACACTTAAATAGAAAAATCCCGCATTATAGGTTGCCACTTATACAATGAATCAATATTTTTCATAAAAAAAACTTTAAAATTAAACATGTCTGCTCTACATGAAAAATATTACAAATTTTCCAACTATTTCATCCTTGTATATCTTCCCCCTTAAATCCTATGAAAAATATTTTATAACCTAGGATTTTCATAAGATCTCAGTAAGGGGAATACATAAAATGAAATTTTTAGAATAGTGAAAACCCATAAAAACATTTTCTAAAAAACATACATTTTACTACGAAAAATGGAATCTTCATTTCAAAAAGGACATTATATTAATTATTTAAAGTAACATTATTTTCTTGAAAAATAATAAGTATGATTCTAAAACTGATTTAGGTACGTGGGACATCATTTTCTATATTTCACTCACAAACAGATTATCCAATATGACTAACCTCTAACTCTAGAGTACCCAATGCATTATAGGTTATAAGGTAACCACCCGTCCTTGGTTTAACCACTCAATTTTTTTCATGTAACCTCTAGTAATTGGTATATCATGTAATCTCACATCATCATAAAAAAATCTTGAGATCTATAACAAAAACATAAATCAATAAATATTGAATCATAAAAACACTTTTTAAAAGAGATAAACTTTTTATATTGAAATCTTTAATTTTTAAAAACTGTGCATGAACAAGGTAAATAAGTATATTTGAAATTAACTATATAAACATGTAAACTAAGAAACATTATTTTTTTTATTACGATGATGCCTTGGTAAAAATATTCCAAATCACTAAAATATCTAAAGATAAAAAACATGATTACAAAATTCTATAAGAGGGAAATTTATTTCAATATTTTTATGTAATGGGATGAGGTCTATTGGAAGGTTATCCATCCATGTAATTTCATTGATAACTCCTTCACTTTCAAGACAATATGTCACCATTTTCACCTTGAAATAAGAATGGGTGATTACATGACTGAGCTCTGCCAGTTGTTGGAGGAAAACCATCCATATTACTGTGAGGGACCACACTAGGTGAAACACCCCATATCGAAGGGCTTGTATGATGGTAGTGTAGTCGGTTTTTATCCATATGTTATTCCATACTATTTTATTAATGATACTGATACAAATAATGATGTTTTACATCTCTGATTCTATGGAGGAGGAAAAACTACACATACCATAGCAAGATCCCAAAATATGTCTATCATGATTTCGGCACACTATTCCATAGCTCGTAGGGCCAAGGTTGTATTTTGAGGCACCATCCACATTTATTTTTGTTCAACCTGGGAGAGGGGGTTTCCAAAAGTCTTTCAACATACCTTTCAACCAAATGATACTTACATTTTTTCCAATCTGAGAAAGAATAATAAGACCCCTAATAGATTTTTTTTATGGTACTAGTTTCTTCTTTATAGCTTACTTGATTGAAATGATGATCTTCACCTGGCCTATATGAAGATTGAATATATTATTGTTATGAATGATAGAATTAATTTCATATGATATGGTGTGAGTTAGTTCATAAATAGCGGCTGTGACATCATTATATTTTAAAAGGAAAAACTATGAGATAAAATAAACTAAAAAATACTATGGGACCTTTATAAAATAACCATAACACATAATTTTTCCACTAATGTGTTCTGAATTTCAAAAAATGGACATAAACGGTTATGATCAGTACGTTTTTTGTAGTCTGATAGAACAAACGTATTTATTTATGAATGGTAACTCACCCTTATGAATAGTAACATACCCTTATGAATAGTAACGTAACCTTTATGTATAGTTATGTACCCTTATGAATAGTAACGTGACCCTTATGAATAATAATGTATTATTATAAACAGTAACTTGAACCTGATGTATAGTAATGTACCCTTATGAATAGTAACCTGATTCTTATGAATGCTAATGTACCCTTATGAATGGTAACTTCACAAATGAAATTATAAAAAAAAATTATCCATCTTATAAGTCTCTATATGATATAATTATTTCATAATATAAGTAACTAAATATTTTAAAAATCATAGATTAAAAGTTGGTATTTTTGTGTGTCATATATATTTAATTACAAATTTATTATCAAATTTATGATTTAATTAAAATTTTGTTTTCATAAAATGTATTCCTAAAAATCATTTTTATGACTTATGATTATAAGATAATTTTTTGAGACATTGATTAATTTTTCAAGGTGTTATAAAACTTGTAATAGTTTTAAAATATTTATTTTTCGAATCAATTATTAGTTTACCTAAAAACATTTTCCTCATTATTAGAAACTTACTTCACTAAAATGGAGTTCCTTTCTGAATTCTAGAAGTCTAAAAATATTTGGGGTTATTTTTTGGGTTTTTTTGGAATACATTAATATTTCTGGAATAGTAAAAAATACAGTTTTTTATAAAATACGTTTTTTTTTAAATCTCGAAGACAAAATTATGACATAAAATATATTTAATTTACTAAATATCTATATTATGATTTCATAAGCGTACTTTTGAACAAAAATTATTCAGACCATTTTTGTTATAATTTTTTTCAAGATATGTATAAAAATTATTATCAGTGTTAACGCAGTGTCTGTGCAACATTGACAATGTCAATTTCGGTTATTTTATAAATAATAATTGTGTTATAGTTTTTAATATAATAATTTATTAATTATTATGTATTATTTATGTTTTTTTCGGTATTAATTTCTAATTTTGTAGTTATATAACAAATATTTGTCCAAATTCATGTGCAATTCTTGGAGAGGGCAAGAAAAGACAAAATAATTAAATTAAGAAGATATTTTGACATATATATGAGTGAATATAAATAATTAATGAATATAGAATTTTATTTTGAACCTAATTTATTTATTTTTATGATATTTATATATTTCAAATTTTTATATATCAAATAATTAACATTAATGCATGTGCAATGCTGATGTAGTTCTTTTGCAAGCATAAGTAAAATAAATAAAATGTATTTATTAAAATTATAAAAATTATTAAATAATCTAAATTTCTGAAAAAAAATTATATTTGAAAATGTTGACCCTTATCATGTTTTATTCATATTTGGGATATTTTGGACCTACATGGATCACATTAGTCCCTTTATAATATTTTATTAAAAAGAGTGACAACTTGTTCACACTATAACATTCAATTTGTTTCATATTTTAATGAATGGTTTTCTAAACTATTATTTCGTTCATAGATACAAATTTGAAAGCTAAGCCGTTTATCTTTCTCATAGAATTTTATTTTTAATTTTTAGGTTATAAATAATGTATTTAATTTTTTGAACAATATTGATGCAGAAAATATTTAATTATTGAATAAATCAAAGTAATGTTTTTGAAAATACTAAATTAAAGACAATTTAACATTTTAAAGTCATCTAACTATTTCTATAAGTAAATATAATATTCATAAGATATAATAAAAAATTTATTTCAAATTTTAACTTTTCTTTGATGTGTTTAAAGTATTAGTTGTGAATAGTTTTTAGTTTGACAAAATTATTTTCCCATGAATAAAATATTTTATTAAATTATTTAAAAAACAAAAAATTATCAAACTAGTCCAAAAATTATGAGATTCTATCTATAATTTAATCCCATTTCTTATTAGGACTTTTTTAAGTCCAACACCCTATAAAAATGATTGTATATCATTAATTTGAGTAATTGCTATGTTACCCCTCCCCTCAATTATAAAAGGAGGCTCCCTCATTCACATATTTTCATCACATCAAGACATCATGTTTGACTAAAAACAATAAAACTCCATCCCCCTCATCCCTTTCCACATCCTTAAGCTCCTGTTCTCACAAAAATACCCCTTCCATGATCCATAAAGAGGTTCTCAAGGTGGAACTTTCAAGAAGTAAGGTTCGTTCTTCTTATTTTTAAATTTATTTTTCACTTATAGCTTATCCCCAACTCTTTTAAAATGTTTCATGACAAATACAGTGTTACATATATACTATAGTGTTTTTATGTTTTTGTTATATGCATCATAAAATCTCTAATCTTCTCATTTTTTCTTAAATTACAAAATTTTCGTCCATAGTGTGTTAATTCACCGCCTTCATGAATGATGACTTTTAATTACCCTATTACCAAAATCTTAGCAAGGTTATATTCACATATAATTGTTTAAAATGACCTATATATATATGTAATCACTTTTGGTTTATTATTTCATTTTGACAATGAAGACCATAATCATTAGACTTTTGAAATCATGGAAAGAACACACCCAAAATAATTGAAATAAAAAAACATTGATAAGAAATTGGGGGAAATTTTAATAAGAGTATTATGTAAGGTATTATTATTTGAACCAGGGTTGTTCTTTCCTAAAAAAGAGCATGGTTTGTGTTTTTTTTCAATCCTCTCCTGGATGATCAGGGAGATTGAAAAGGATTGGTTCATACAGTTCAAGCAATAAGTTGTTTTGAAGGTGACGTTTTTTCAAAGTGTTTACAAAAAATTTGGGGTCCAAAATTTGGGGAATTCTAAGCATTGTGAAAAGTTGTTTTTATTGAATGCCCTAAGAAAATATGGAAAAGTCATGAGTTTCAAAGATATGGGTTTGGTGAAGTGTATTTTGTGAAGACAATGAGGATTGTGACGGTGTGCTCTGCGATTACGAGAGTTTGACCTCTAAGCTTTGAAAATGGTATGATTCCAGAATCAACATTTCATTTATATATAAAATAAATGATTTTATCGAATACTGGAATATGGATTTTGAATAAATGAATCTCTGTGATTTGAGACGCTGTTTCTTTATAGTTATGATGAGCTCGTCAAACTGGAACGTTCAGCGGAGCTTTGTGAGATAGAGGAAGTGACGCACAAAATTTTTGACCGATCCAGATTTCACGCATGAAGAAATAGAGCTCCATGATCTAATGTTCATTTAAATAAGAGGCCACACTATTAATTACACATGATTTTATGAGAGAAAATATAGGTTTTCTTTGACTTCACGATGCAAGGGGTTCTCCACAAAACAGATTGTTCTATGTGATCTTATACTTCACGAAGATACTTTTAATGTATTGGAGGATGCCAATGCTTCTAAGTCATGAGAGATTCATGAATATGGGATGTTTTACATTGTATCGGTGATATTTTTGAAGTTGGTTTCTCTGCAAGGCATTGAGCTCTGTGAAGAGGCATGCTCTATGAATGGTTAAGCTTTATGAAGGGACTCTATAAATATTTGTTTTGAGTATCAGTGTTGAGTTGTCTGGGATTTTAGGGAGAATCTACATAGGTCTTTGATGCAAGTAGTGTCTCATTCTAGACATAGACAAACACTTCAATTCTAGTCTGTTGAAGTGAACATCTGGCCAATAAAATGAGTTTCACCTCTTTCATATTAGGGAGCTAGGGGGATTTTACGAAAGTGTTTCGAGGGAAGTAGTGAGACATCTCCAAAATTTTGTAAAGGTAATGTTCCAGGAACAGAGTGACTGTGACCAAACTCTTGTACTCCACAACTGGTGAAGAATAGTGTATTCAGGTATGACTAACACACTGTCGGTGTATGCTCCTTGGACATATCCCTTTGCACTAAACCAAGTAAAAGTGATTTTTTATCTCTGTAGTATAATTTGATTGAGAGATTTAACAATTTCATATCAACATGGGAACAAGATCCACAGCTTTAAGAAGACAAAGTTGACACCCTGATTCACCCCTCAACTCTCAGGGTGTTTCGGGGTCCTTCAATTATAAACGTGAGTTTAGTTCGGTAATTATTTGATAACAAAATTAAAACAATTATACATGATGTTTAAACATGTTTGATGTAAGACATACCTGAGGTAAGTAAATTCATAACCCAATTTCCATTCATTGGGTTAACCTCTTACATAATTAATTATGTTGTATTAAAATTGATTTTGTGATTAATTTTATTTCTAATATGTTTAACGATGTTTATTTATAGTGTATATACACATTCCATCCACATTATTAAGTGTCACTTCAATTATATGATATTTTTAATGGGATTTTCTTTTAAAATCCTCTTTTAAAATTCTATTTTACGAAATTAGAAAGAAATGTTTTTAGGAAATTATTCATGTTGAATGATTTTTTTCTGGTTCTTGGGAATTATTTATTATGAAGGGTGGGACCTATATTTCCTTTTAATGCATTGGGTATGATTATGTTGGAGGTCAGCTGTATGGTTACTCTATATGTAAATGAGAGTGTTACACTATATGTAACACCCCAAACTTTTACAATATGTTTCTCTTTGAATAACGTAATAGCTTTCGATATATGCATCTCTGAGTTCTAGCACACCACGACCAATCAAACTACCTATTTAAAAATAATTAATGAATAGGAATACCAACTTTTTTAAATTTAATAAATTTTAATTCTCAAAATTGACATCTTTTTTGGATTTAGAATAACAAAATTAGCTTATGGTGAATTTTTTGTATTTTTCTGAAAATATTCTTTTTTTTGAATAGTGAAAAAATACTACGATATTGTTCAAAACTGAATTTTTATTTAAATAATTAATTTTAAATTTAAATTTAGTTTCAAGTCAAAATAGATACATAATACCTATATTATTCCAATTTAATTTATTGGAATCATTTTATAATATTATTAGAAATATAAAATTTTTTGGATCTTTTTAACATGTTTTATCCACCTTCTAGGATCATTAGAATGTTTGCATAAAACGTAATTTAACCGCTTCTGTGAATGAAATTTTAAATATCTGACTGACATGGTTGTAATCAGTAAGTAAAATTTAGTTCAATAGGATGAAAATATTTTTTTTTTGAATATTAACTTTTAAATTTTATTTACCATGGTTAAAAGTAAATAGGTTAATTAAAGGTAAAAATAATATTATAATTACCCAAACATATGTCCAAATTCTATTGGATAAGTGTATTTTGACCAAAATAAACCATAGGAAAAAAATTAGATCCTTTTTAATCCATATAGATTATATTAGTACATTTATTATATTTTATTTAAAGAAGAGTTAAAAGTCATAAATTCAATGTTTAATAACTAAACCATTTTTAATATAGGTTTACATGTACTATAAATTTGACTATAAATATTAATTAGAAATATAATATGATTTCCTACATCATGGTATTTTATTTATAATTTTTATGCCTTAAATAATTTATTTATTTATGACTCAATGATGAGGTAGTAATTACCTTATTACTGAAAGATTAAAATAATTGATATTATAAATATTAAAATAAATGTAAATTGGGTCTTTTTATGAACTCCACAAATTTTATAGGTTGATTTGACCTGTTATTTTTTATTCAATTTTTTTTTGAAGTAATCAAGTTGTTATGACTTTAAAAAAAATCAATCAATAAATAGTGTCAAAATTGACAGAAATATGTTTTTAAAACAAATACTATATTATTAAATGATATAATATTCTTAAAAATCTAAAATTCAGAAAAAGGTATTAGATAAGGTTAGATATGTCATTAATGAACCACTTGAGGTTCTCTTGGAATTTTATAGTATATTCATTTACCATATCATATAAAAATACAAGAAGACATGGTAAATGTTAAACTATTTAACTAAGAGTTAAATATAAAATATAAGGTTAACATGGTGACCAAAACTTGTATAAAACATATTGGTTGAGAGGATTTCGACCCATCCTAACCTTATCCTTAAAATAAATCCTTTTGGAGATATTAGAAACTGTAAATGAGCCTCTATTATAAAACGGAACTTCCCCTTCTCTCAAATTCACACATCCAAATCCATTTGGATCCGTGAAACCCTGCTCAAATATCCTCCCAAATACCATTAATTCATCCTAGAGGCATTAATTTGATTATAAATCCAGCCTAAGTAGACCTTTTTTCAAATCAAAAGTAAGCACCTAAAGAAGAGGTAATTATTTCATCATCTCCTTCAAACTTCTTTTCTTCTTCCACATCCTCTTTTTGTGTTGTTTCCAAACTAAAATATAACTCCAGTAACTTCTACATACCTTAATATTATTATAAATATGGTAAAAAAATATTTATTATTCTATTCATCATATGAATGACAAAGTCACCATACATGTGTATGTACGACTTACCGTCTCCACATCGTGGTGTAGTTTCTTATTCAACACTTCATTATTTGGATGTGTATAATAATGACTATAATTTATGTAATTAATACATAAACTATGTTAATTATTCTTTATATATAATATTCCATTCAACTACATACGATTTCACCATCAATAGAATGATTTTGTCGCTCATCTGTACATACGGCTTACCGTCTCCACAACGTGATTAGATTTCATTCCCCATCGTAACCATTCAAGAATAATTTCCATTTGATGATTAAAAATAATTTTTAAGAACTTAATATCATTATGGATATAAATAAAATATATCCAATTCATAACGAGTATGACTTATGATACAAAAAATATGAAGGAAAATGAATCAGTTAACACCCAACACAATGATACTACTAAAATATTATTAACAATGCAATAGTGGAGGATTATATATGATATCATATTTATGTATGTGGTTCTTGTATAGTTTAATAAAAATTATTTAACCATTATACATGAGGATAATGTACCCTCAACTAAGTAAAAGTACATGTTAATGGTTAATTTTACAATTTCTTTATTATCCGAGGTTTTTTATATCTGAGTATCTACTGGGACCAATTTCTCATCCACATTAGTGTTTCTAGAAAATTTATTTCAAAACCATATTACTCTTTTTTAGACTATCATTTAAAGTCATTTATACCCTTTTTTGGCTTTTTAGTAAATGTATTGAAAGGAATATTTCCGTTGTTTTTCAAACAACACACTTTATTACCATTTTGAAAAAGTAAGGAAAGATTTTTTTTTTAACTTATACGAATGATAAGGTTATTTCCACCATTAAACACCATATAATAATCCCTTAAAATCTTATAAGAATATTTTCAAAATATATGTTTTCTTTACGTTTAAATGATTACAAAGTAGAAATAGATATTTCACTTAAATATTTTTTGGAATAATTTCATCTATGTCAACATCCTTTGTTGGATATTATGATTATTTGAAGTTGATTTATTATGATACAATATTTCATATTTTATTCAACATTTTGTGAAATGTTTGACTTTAGACATTCTCTTTTATACTATTCATGGTTTATGGTTATGTTATTAAAAAAAAATTACTAGTTTTAATATAAATGCTTATGTAGTATTTCAACATTTTCATATGAGGAATGCATTGGACATAGTGAGTCACGGATGGGGCCCGCTATAGCCCCTCTATGCATTGGTAGGTCTCATGAGACAAACTAGTGTCTTAGTACAAGGCCTTGAAAAAACATTATTTGTTGTCTTGGCATGAGGCCTTAACTATATGGTTATGATGTCCTCCATTATTCATTCCATCATTATGAAATTAGGTATTGGTGTTACATTCAATTATTCTACTAGTATAATATCCATGTGGATAAGTAAATTGAATTATTTGATTTATATTTTCCATATTATGCAAAAGTTTATGTTTAAAAGTCTTTTGTTTTAGTATTATAAATTTCCTTAAATTTTTATGCTTGTTTATAATAGTATCCATTATATTTTTATCCTTACTAAGAATCTAAGCTCACCACTTTCTTATTTTTTTATTTTCCCAGGATGAGACTAAGTATATAATTATTGACCTGAAGGGATAAGATAAAGGATATTAGTGTGTTTAATGGAGACACATTGTTGTTTATTTTCATTTCATAATGTAATGTAAAACTTTTGTTTGTATCTAGTACTTCCAAGGCTACTAAACTAATCACTTTCGGGACATGATCTCTTGTGATCCGGCCAATGTTATGTAATAATGCACTGAATCAGGGTAACTGGGGTTGGGGAGTTATAGTTGGTATCATATGATGTTTAGTATAAACCTTAGAAACAAGATTTAGAAATACTCTAATTATAGAATGTTACCCTATTATAGATATTGAGGATTAGTATAGAAGAGCATCCAAAAATTTTGGTAATATAAATATTATGTGTGTTTTCCAAGTAGTACATTCATTTCGGGATACTACAAGTGGATGTGGTTCTGTCACACATGTACCTAGGAGTGAAAACTCTTAAAAATAGTTTCGAGCATGACCTAGGGTATCCTGGTATATAAAAATGGTCCTTACTAGGCACCTGGTTTGATACTCCCAGGGGATATGCTTAGGATAATTTGAATTTTCCTTACAAACCATTACGATGGATTTATCTATAAATACTTCCTCAAAGAATTTTTTTTATGATTATGTATTATATGCATAAATTATTCAATTTATGTAAAGAATTATAAAAGTTTGGAATGATGCATTACAATTCATAAACTAACAGAATGTATGCCTTTGTTTAGAAATGGCACCTAATGGAAGGAATGGAAATCATATCAACAAACATAATCCATGTAGGGATTTACCCCCTAAATAAGATAATTATAATGGATATGGTGAAGAAATCGGTGCTGAAAAGATTATAACCATACTGGGAAAACTCACTCAGGTTAGGAATAATAACCTTACCCAAATGGATCACCCTGATCCACAACATGGAGGATCAATGTTAGAACACTTCATGAGGCAACAACCACCAACATTAAATAGGAATACTAATCCATTTGTAGATTAGATATGGATATGTTCCTTAGAGAAGATATTTCATGCTCTGGGGAGTTGTGAAAGGGAAAAAGTTTTCATGGTAGTTTATCACCTCACATGAGATTCAGATCAATGGTGGTCATTAATTAAAAACAAAAAAGAGGATGAAGAAGTATCAAATATGGAACGGAGGGATTTTAAAGATCATTTATTAGAAAAATACCTTCCACGTGAACATCAAGAGAATATGGAAAGGAAATTTCTGAGTCTGAGGAAAAAGGAGGATGAGAATGTCACAAAGTATGTGGCTAACTTTACAAGGTTATCAAGGCATGCTGTAGATTTTATATGAAACAAAAGAAGTAATATTTATAGATTTTTTGATGGGTTAAAACCATTTCTCCGTCGAGCATTGGTCTTAAAATCCTTCTCATCATACGAAGATATAGTCTCATGTGCTATCAAGATAGAAAAGGAATTGTCTATGTCTTATGAATTTAAAGAGAAGCAATAGAAGAAGAGATATGTCGAACACTCTGAAAAAGGAAATAAGAAGAATAAGGGAAATGTTGACTTTCCACCCTGTAGTAAATGTGGGAAGAAACACCCCAGTACTTTCCTGAAGGGGATTTGAGTTTATTACAAGTGTTGAGAAAAAGGCCACCAAGATCAAGATTACAAGGGAAAGAAAGAGGCTTCCAATGTTGAATTATAAAATTATAGAGAATTGGGGCATTATGACGATCAATGTCATAAGAGCCAAGGAAACATACCTAAGAAAAGGAAAAGGGACCAAGGCCAAGCTTATTTAATCACTACTGTTGAGGTTGAAGTTTTTAATGATGTGGTGGCAGGTACTTTAATTGTTTCCTCAAAATTAAGAAATGATTTATTTGATTATGGATCATCGCATTCTTTCATATCTTCCCAGTTTTCCAAGAAAATTTGATATTTTCAATTTGACTTAACAAGGGAGTTATCAGTCAAACCCCAACGGGAAGTATCTTCACAACAATGTTTTTTCAATCTGATACCATTATGGCATATAAAAGTGATTTATCTACTGATATTATTGTCATAACCATGATTTAATTTGATATAATCCTTGCTATGGATTTTCTTTCAGACCATGATGCGAAAAAATTTTGTAAGAAGAAGGAGGATACAATTTTTGATGATGATAAGGAATACCTTATATTTATAGAAGAAACATCACCATCTAATTCCCATATAGATCCACCCCCAGTAGCTCTACTAAATTCAATTATTGGGGAGTAAGGGAGTGAAATAACTATTGGTTTAGAATGGAATATTCAAATAGAGGATGTACCTATTGTATAAGAATATCTTGATTTGTATCCAGAGAATTTACCTGGACATCATCCAGATCAAGAAATTGATTTTTTCCATTGAATTAATTCCTAGATCAAGGCCCATATTAAGGACCCCTTATAGAATGGACACTGTGGAATTAGTGGATCTAAATAATCAACTAGAGGAATTTAGTAATAGAGGATTTATTCACCCTAGTGTTTCTCAAAGGGGATCCCTTGTTCTTTTTCTTAAGAATAAATATGGATCTATGAGGTTGTGCATTGAATATAGGGAGATCAATGCTATAACAATAAATAAAAAGTATCCCCTACCTCATATTAATGATTTATTTGATCAACTTCATGGAGCTCAATATTTTTAAATGATTGAACTTAGATCTGAATATCATCAGTTGTGTATAAAGATGGAATACATTCCAATGAATGTATTTCCAACCAGGTATGGGCATTACAAGTTTATTGTAATATTTTTGGACTGACTAATTATTCCTCTCTTTTCATGGTTTTAATGAATAGATTTTTTATGGAATATCTAGATGACTTTGTAGTGGTATTTATTGATGATATCTTGGTATACTCTAAAATCTACAAAGATAATGAAAATCACTTGTTCACTATTATAAAGACTCACAGAATAAATGAATGATATGGGATGTCTAGAACGTATGAATTCTGGCATCAGGAAATTTATTTTCATGGCCATATTATCTCTAAGGATGGAATCTCTTATGATCCTTATAAGATAAGGGAAATCCATGAATGTCCAACAACAATGAGTATAACTAAGGTATGCAGTTTTACTTATTTAGAAGGATATTATTGGTGTTTCTTCAAGCATTTTTCTTGATTGGATAACCCATTAAACAAGATCACATGTGAAGGGGTAAAATTTGATTGGAATAAAGAGTGCGAGGAATGTTTTTAAGAATTTAAGGGAAGATTAGTCAATTCACCAATCTTGAATCTACCGCCGGGTAATGATGGGTTTGTTATTTATGGTGTTGCTTCAAAGAAAGGACTTGGTTGTGTCCTTATGAAGAATGATAGAGTTATTTCCTATGCATCACGACAACTAAAAATTCATGAAAAAAACTGTCTTATTCATGATCTTTAGTTTGAAGCTATAATATTTTCTCTGAAGATATGGAGACACTATATCTATGGTGAAAAATGTGAGATATATACTTATCACAATAGTTTGAAGTATATTTTCTCAGAGAAGGAACTCAGTATGATGCAAAGGTGATGGATTTAAGAAGTCAAGGATTATGTTTTTACTATACACTACCACCCATAAAAGGCAAATAATGTGGCAGATGCTTTGAGAAGAAAGGATCATGGATTTATAAACAAGATGAGAGTTGAAAGGGATCCTATGTTCATAGATATAGTAATGATGGATATGAGAATAATAATGGAAGGTGAAACATCAATACTTCTTCAAATAGTTACCAAACCATGTTTACTAGAAAGGTTAAAAAGTTCTCATACTGATGATGAGGAGTTTCTAAAGAAAATTAACGCTATAAATGATGGTATACAGATCAAATTCGTATATGAAGATGGAATTTTGAAATTTTTGGAGAGACTTTTTGTTCCTGATATAACTAATCTAAGGAGAGAACTGTTTGATGATGCTCATTGCCCCAATTTCATTATACACTCTGGTAGGACTAAGATGTATAGAGACTTGAAGGATCGTTTTTTGTGGGACAACATGAAGAGAGAGATTGCAGATTATGTGTCAAGATGTATGGTTTTTCAATAGGTTAAGGTTGTAAGGAAACATCCTGGTGGAGCCATCAACCTCTTCCCATACCTGAGTGTAAAAGGGATGATATTAAGATGGACTTTGTCATGGAGCTACCAAATACTCCTAGAAGGAATGATGAAAAATGGGTCATTGTTGATCATCTTACAAAGTCATTACATTTCTTTTTATAAGATATGATTTACCACATAAAAGTTTAGCAAGACTATATATTAATGAGGTTTTAAGACTTGATGGTGTACCCCTATCGATTGATTCTGATTGTGATCCCCATTTTACATCATGATTCTGGAAAAGTATTCAGAAATTCCTAGATACTGAACTTTGTTTGAGCACTTCCGACCACCCTCAAACTGACAGACAATCAAAATAGACTATTCAAACCTTAGAAGACTTGTAGAGATCTTACTCACATGACTTTTAGATTATGTGGGATCATTATTTACCTATGGTAGAATTTTCCTATAACAATAGATTTAATTCAATTATTCATATGGCAGCATATGAAGCATTAAGTGAAAAGAGATATCGCACACCAATTTTTTAGGATGATGTTGGTGAATGAGAACTCATAGGCCCAAACCTTGTTGAGGAAACAGTGGAAAAGTAGAAGATTTTCCAAACCCACATCAAATCATGTCAATGTAGGCAAAAGATCTATTCCAATAACTGAAGGAAAGATTTAGAATTTCATGTAGTAGATCATGTTTTCTTGATGTTATCTCCATGGAAGGGTGTTATATGATTCGGTAAGAAGGGCAAATTAAGTCCCAGGTATATCAGAACTTTTGAATTTTTAGAACTAATTGGAGTTGTTGCTTAACATTTGGATATATCTCCAAGTCTCTTCAAAGTTAAAGATGTATTCTATGTATCACTTTTGAGAAAATACATGCATGACCCAACCCGTATACTCACCTATAAATAAATAGAACCGGAACCCAATCTGACTTATTCTGAAGAGTCTATCAGGATTCTTGATATCATGAGAACAGGTGTTGAGAAAACGTATGACTTGTCTGATAAAATTTCTTCCGAGAAACCATAAAATAGAAGAGGCAACATGGGAACCTGAGGAACTTATGATGAAAAACCACTCGAATCTTTTTATGCAGTTATATTCTAGAAATTTCGAGGACTGAATTATTTGAAGGATGGAAGAATTTAACACCCCAAGCTTCCATAGTATGCTTCTCTTTGAATAACTTAATACCTTGCGATGTATGCATCTTCGAGTTCAGGCACACCACAACAAATAAAACTAGTCATTTAAAAAGAACTTATGAATAGTAATACCCAGTTTTTAAAATTTTATAAATTTTATTTTTCAAAATCGACATCATTTTTGGATTCAAAATAACAAAATTAGCATAGGGTGAATTTTGTGTATTTTTCTAAAAACATTAATTTTTTTTTGAATAATGAAAAAACATTGTGTTACTATTTAAAACTTACTTTTTATTTAAATATTTTTTTTAAAAAAAATTAAATTTTTTTAAAGTCAAAATAGATACATAATACCTATATTAGTCCAATGTAATTCATTTGTGTCATTTTATAATAATTTTAGATATATAAAATTTTATTGAACTTTTTAACGTCTTTTACCCACTTTCTAGGCAAATTAGAAAATTTGCATAAACATAATTTTACCACTTTTGTGAATGGAATTTTAAAAATCCGATAGACACCGTTGTCGTTATTTAGAAAATTTTGTTCAATCAGATGAAAATAATTTTTAGTGAATAGTAACATTTGATTTTTATTTACGATGGTTAAAAGTAAATTGGGTATTTAATGGTAAAAATAATATTATAATCACACCAAAACATGTCCTAATTCTGTTGGATAAGTGTATTTCGATCAAAATCAACCTTAGGAAAAAAGTATGATCCATTTTGATCCACATGGATTAGATTAGGACATTTATTATATTTTATTTAAAGAAGAGTTAAAAGTGTTAAATTAGAATTTTAATAACTAAACCATTTTTAATCTAAGGTTACACATAATAAAAATTTGACTATAAATATTCATTAAAAATATAAAAATATTTCATATATCATGGTATTTTATTTATAATTTTTAGACATTAAATAATTAAATTTATGTTTGACACAATGATGATGCAATAATTTCCTTGTTAATGAAAGACTAAAATAATTGATATTATAAATATTATAATAAATGTAAATTGCAACTTTTGATGCACTCCGTTAATTTTATAGGTTAATATGACATGTTAGTGTTGATTCAATGAATTGTTTTCAAAGTTATCAAGTTGTTATGACTTTAGCAAAAATAAATTACTAAATTGTGTCAAAATTGACATAAATAAGTTTTTAAAACAAATACTATATTATTAAATAATTTAATTTTTCTAAAAATATAAAATTCACCCAAAGGACATATATTAGGTTATAAATGTCATTAAGGAACCACTTGAGGTTCTCTTGTCATTTTATAGTAAGTTCATTAACCATGTAATATAAAAATACAAGAATACATGGTAAAAGTTAAACTATTTAACTAAGAGTTAAATATATATAATAAGGTTAATATTGTGACCTAAGATCATATAAAACCTATTGGTTGAGTGTATTTAGACCCATCCCCACATTATCCTAGAAATAAATCCTTTTTGAGCTTTTAGAAACTGAAAATTATTTTAGATTAAATTAATATTTCAAGCTTTTCCTTAAGTTCCCATCACCCCTATTATAAAAGGGAACTTCTCCTTCTCTCCAATTCACACTGCCAAATCCATTTGGCTCGACCAAACCCTACACAAATATCCTCCCAACTACACTAAATTCATCTTAGAGGCCTTAATTTGATCAAAAGGCCAACCTAAGGAGCCCTTTTGTTCAAATCTAATGGAAGCACCCGAAGAAGAGGTAGTTATTTCACCACCTCTTTCAATGTTCATTTCATCTTACACTTCCTATTTTTGTGTTGTTTTATTACTAAATTAATAACTCCAGTACCTTTTACATACTTTTATGTTGTTATAAATATGGTGCAATCATATTTATTGTTATATCTATCCTGTGAATAGAAAAGTCACCATACGTGTGTACGTACAACTTACTGTCTCCACGTCGTGGTGTAGTTTGTTATTCAACACTTCATTATTTGGATGGACATAATAATGAATATAATTGATGTAAATAATAAATATAACATGATAATGATTATTTATGTAAAATATAACATCCAACTACATACGATTTCACCCTCAATAGAATGATATTGTCGCTTCTGCGTACGTACGTCTTACCATCTCCACGACGTGATGAAATTTCATTCCCCATCAAAACTATTCAAGAATAATTTTCATTAGAAGATTAAAAATAATGTTTAATAACTTAATATCATTCTGGATATGAAAAAAATACATCCTATCCATAACAATAATGACTTGCATAAAAAACATATGAAGGAAAATGAATCACTTAACACCTGAAACAATGATACTAAAAAATATTATTAACAAAGCAATAGTGGATGATCGTATATGATATCATATTTATGTATATGGTTCTTGTATAATTTAAATATATTATTTAACCATTATATATGAGGTTAATATACCCTCGACTAGGGAAAAGTACACGGTAATGGTTAACTTTACAGTCTCTTTGTTATCTGGGGTTGTTTATACATGAGTATCTTCTAGGACTTCTTTATTATCAACATTTTCATTCTTGAAAATATATTTCAAAACATTTTTTATATTTCGTAGACTATGGTTTAATGTAATTTATACCATTTTTTACTTTTTATAAAATATTTGTAAAGTAATCTT
Organism: Viscum album; assembly: GCA_963277665.1. Lineage (NCBI taxonomy): Eukaryota > Viridiplantae > Streptophyta > Magnoliopsida > Santalales > Viscaceae > Viscum > Viscum album. The sequence goes on from OY728140.1 coordinate 338,933,883, forward strand.
TCCGTAATTTTCAAAGCATGGTAATTTATTACCTTTTCGAAAAATTAAGTAAAGAATGTTTTTTTAACTTATAAAAAGGGTAAAACTATTTCCCTCCGTTATAACACCTTCAAAGATTCCCTTAAAAGATTATAAAAGTATTTTAAAAATAAATATTTTACTTACTTTTAAATGATTTCAAAGAAGGAATAGATATTTCACTCAAATAGTTTTTGGATTGATTTCATCTATATCAACATCCATTGTTGAATTTGATGCTTCTTTGAAGTTGATTTATTATGATAAAATATTCTATATTATATTGATGCTTTTGTGATATGTTTGACTGTGGATATACTATTTTATACCATTCATGGTTTATGGTTAAATTGTTAACATTTCGTATGCTAGTTTTAATATGAATGTTTATGTCATGTCTTATCCTTTTAATATGAGGAATGCATTGGGCTTAGTAAGTGACGGGCGGGGCCCACAATATCCCCTCGATGCATCGGTAGGTCTCATGATAAAAACTAGTGTCTTGCCCCAAGGCTTTGACAAAAAAAATTGTTTTCTTGGCACGAGGCCTTGATATGTGGGTATGATGTCCGACATTATGCATTCCATCGTTATGAAATTATCTTGTGATTATTCTACTAGAATAATATTCATGTGAATATATAGGTGTTATTTGATTTATCTTGTCAATATTATCATGATGTTTAAGTTTAAAAGGCTTGTGTTTTAGTCATATACATTTCCATAAAATTTTTTTCTTATTGATGATAGTTTCCACTATATTTGTATCCTTACTAATCATTTGAGATCACCCCTTTATCATGTTTTATTTTTCCAGGATGCAAAGAAGTATATTATGAATGACATACAGGGATTAGCTAAGAGAAATGAGTGTGTTTAATAAAGACACAATGTTGTCTATTTTCATTGCATAATGTAAGTATATAGTACTTCCAAATATACTAAAATGATCAGTCTTTCAGAACATAATCTCTTGTGATCATGCCAATGTTATGTAATAATGCACCAACTCTTGGTAACTGGGGTCAGTGCATTACACCATAAGGTAGCCATGTGGGTTATATTGTAAGGTAGCTATGGGGGTTACATTTCAATGTAGTTGTGAGGGTTACAAATGATATGGTATCAATGATGGTTACAATTGTATTTAATTAATTCCCCAAGTTACCTTCATGTTTTATTTATGTTATCTGTGTTTTCACAAGGTATGTATATGATACATTATGTGTAAGAAGTATATCTTATGAAAATGTTTTCATATGTTTATAAGTATTCATGGACTAACAGATCCTTTTCTTCTTTTTATATCCCTTAATGATCTATTTTTATAATGAAATGTTTTTTAAATTTTTTTCACAGTATTTCATAGATGTTCAATGGACAATTATGGTGCTACGGGAGATGAAGCCAATTAGTTATATTGTAATTATTTTTGTAATCTTTGATTCAATATATATAAGTTATTGTCGAATTCTTTAGAACATAGACCAAAAAAGGTCCTCTTTTGTATAATGTAATATGTATTTTTTAGTTGACTATTACACCAAAAATAAACATCATGTTTTAGTACTGAATCCAGAATTGCGGGTTTAGGGATTTAATATTGGTATTATAGGAATGGTCTAGACAAAATTGGGGATTAAATGTTGTTGTTTTTTTAGAAAAATTGACATGATAATATTTACTTTTCAATGTCTTGTTAATTATATAGATATGAGAAAATAGTTTTTAAAAATTATCGATATCTAAATTTATAAATATAAGTACAATGAACGAATTGCGAGGGCCCAATTCATTTAAGGTGGGGATAATGTAACATCCTGAGATTTTAAATGGAAACACTATGTGCTTAAATGAACTATTAAATACTTTTTGACCTTTATAAACTAACCATGAAACATAATTTTTCCACTTCTATATTTTGATTTCCGAGAAATGGACATACACGACTGCAATAAGTATGGTTTTTGGATCTTAATTGAACAAACATGTTTTTTAGTGAATAGTAACCCACTCGTATGAATAGTAACATACGCTTATGAATTGTAACATTAACATTAAGAATATTAATGTACCATTATGAATAGAAACATTACCCTTATGAATAGTAATGTATCATTATGAATAGTAACATGACCCTAATGAATAGTAATGTACCCTTTTAAATAGTAACTTGAACTTTATGAATAGTAATGTACCATTATGAATAGTAAATTCACAAATAAAATTATAAATAAAATTTATCCATTTTATAAGTGTTAATATGATGTAATTATGTCGTAATATAAGTAACTAATTATTTTAAATATTATTGATTAAGTGTTGGTATTTTTGTATGTCATATATATTTAATTACAAATTTATGATTAATTTAATAATTTAAATAAAACATTATTTTTATAAAATTTATTTCATAAATAAATATTTTTATCACTTATGATTATAAGATAATTTTATGAGACCTTGATTAAGTTTTCAAGGTGTTATAAAATGAGTTATAGTTTTAAAATTGTTTTTTTCGAATAATTTATTATTTTATATAAAAATTAAAATTCTTATTTTTCGAAAATTATTTTGATTAAATGGAGTTCTTTTTTGAAATCTACTTGTCTAAAAATAGTTAGGGTTGATTTTTGGGATATTTCTAGAATACTTTAATATATTGTGAATAGTAAAAAACACGGTTTTTATAAAATATGGTACTTTTTATAAAATATCGAAGACATAATTATGATATATAATCTATTTAAGTTATTGAATAAGTAAATAATGATTTCATAAGAGTAATTTTGTACATAAATGATTAAGAATATTTTTCTAAAAAAATCAAGATAGGTAAAAAATTATTATCAGTGTGGACGTAGTGTATGCAATGCATTGCGATGTTAATTTTGGTTTGTTATGAATACTAATTGAGTTCTAGAAATTATTTTAAAGACTAATTTATTAATTAATAAGTATTACTTATGTTTTTTTAGATTTTAATTTCTAATTTTATAGATATATGACAATTATCTTCTCCAAATTCATGTGCAACGCTTGCAAAGGTCATGGAAACACAAAATAATAAATCTAAGAAGTTATTTTGACATATACATGATTTAATATAAATAATAAATGAATATTGAATTTTATTTCAGACCAAATTTATTTATTTTTATAAAATTAATTTATTTTTTATTTTTATATATGAAATAATTAACATTAATGCATTTTCAACGATGAGGCACTGCATGTGCAAGCATAAGAAAAATAATTAAAATATTTTTATTAAAATTATAAAAATTAATAAAAGATCTAAATTGTGGATAAAACTTTTGATATAAGAAAATGTCGACCATTATCATGTTTTGATTCAAAATTTGTATATTTTGGACCCACATGTATCACATTAGTCCCTTTATACTATTTTATTAAAAGGAATTACAACTTGTTCACACTATAACTATCAATTTGTTTAACATTTTAATGAATGTTTTCATATAATTGTATTTCAAAAATAAATACTATTTTTAAATCTAGAACATTTAAAATTCTCATAGAAATTTATTTTTCATTTTTCGGTAATAAATTATGACATTAATTTCTTGAACAATATTAATGCAGTAAATATTTAATAAAATAAAAAATCAAGTTAATGATTTTAAAAATAGTAAAGAAATATAATTTCATGTAACTATTTATATAAGTAAATATTATATTCATAATATATAATAAAAATTTTAATTCTAATTGGAAACTTTGTTTTGATGTTTTTAAATTCATGATTGTTAATAGTTTTTATTTTGAAAAAATTGTTTTTCCAAGAATAAAATATTTTATTATATTATTTTTAAAATAAAAATATCATTTCAAAAACCCAAATATTATGATATTCCATCGAAAATGTAATACCATTTCTTTTTTGGCTTTTATTTTAGTCTTACACCCTATAAAAATTATTATATTTAATTATTTTGAGTAGTACCTATGTTACCCCTAACCTCAATTATAAAAGGACACTTCCTCATTCACATATTTTCATCACCTAAAGTCATCTTGTTCAGATAAAATCTTCAAAATTCCATCCTCCCCATCAATTTTCACATTCTTGAGATCCTGGTCTGAAAAAAACACCACTTCCAAGATCCATAAAGAAGTTCTCAAGGAGGAACTTTGAAGAAGTAAGGTTCCTTATTCTTCTCTATTTATTTCGTTTTCATCTATAACTTATTCCCAACTCTTTTCCAATTTTTCATGAAAAATATAGTGTTACTTATATATGCAGTGTTTTTGTGTATTTGGTATATGCATCCTAAAATCCCTCATCTTCTCATTTTTTTCTTAAATAACAAAATTGTCATCTGTGGTGCGTTAATTCACCTCCTTCATGGATGATGTTTTTTGATTTTCATTTTACCAAAATCATGGAAATGTAATATTCACATGTAATTGTTCAAAATTAACTAAATATATATATAATCCATTTTACTTTATTATTTCATTTTGACAAAGAATACCATAACAAATAGACTTTTGAAATCATAAAAAGAGCACACCAGAAACAATTAAAATAACAAAATATTGTTAATAAATGAGTGTAATATGTTATTATAAGATTATGTAATGTATTATAAACCTGACCAAAGTTCATTAATTATTTAATAAAACTATTCAATCCATTATAAAATATTTTGAAGCATTTTTAATGTAATAATATCCTAAGGTAAGGGAATTCGTAACCCAATTTCCATTTTTTGGGTTAACCTTCTACTTCATTAATTATGTTGTATTAAAACTGTTTTTGTGAAGAATTTTATTTATATTATGTGTAATTATGTTTATTTATAGTGTATACACTCATTTAATGCACTTTATTATGTCTCCCTTCAATTATATGATATTTTTATTGGGATTTTCTTTTAAAATCCTCTTTTAAAATTATGTTTTGAAAAATTCAAAAGCAATGTTTTTATACAATTATTCATGTTGTATGATTCTGTTCTTGTTATTGGGAATTGTTTATGATGAAGGGTGGGACCTATATTTCCTTTTAATTCATTGGTTATGATTATATTGGAGGATGTCTGTATGGCTACACAATGGGCAACTGTGATGGTTACACCATAAGATAGTAATGTGAGTTACACTATAAGGTATTTGTGATGGTTACATTGTAAGGTAGATGTGTGGGTTAAAAATGATATTATATCCATGATGGTTATAATTGTAAGTAATTAACTCCCCAACTTACCTACATGTTTTATTTTTTTTATCTATGTTTTCACAAAGTATGTATATGATAATTTAGGGGTAATAAATATGTCTTGTGAAAATGTTTTCATATGTTTAAAAGTATTTATGGACTAAAGGTTCCTTTCATTGTTTTTATATCCTTTACTAAGATATTTTTCTCATTCCATGTTTTTAAGATGTTTTTCAAATGATTCATTAGATGTTCAAAGGACAGTTAAGGTGTTACTATCGATGAATTTTATTAGTTATATTGTTATTATTTTTTTAAACTCTGTTTCAATATATGTAAGTTCTTATCTAATCTCGTAGAACCTAGAAATGAAAATGTCCTCATTTGTATAATGTACTTTATATTTTCCAGTTATCTATTATACAAAAAACAACATCTTTTAGTACAAAATCTTGAAGTTCGGGTTTAGGGCTTTTCAATAGAAATTAAAATTTATTTAATTTAAGGAGATACATCCATAGTAGTACATCTTAGAATATAAAGCCAAATGGAATCCAAAGTATTCCATCTTAGGTCGGAAATGGGAAATATGTATTTCAATAATACAAAAGCAGAAGTATAAAATATAAACAAGTGGTCAGGGTCCTCTTTGTGTTGACTACACATAATAAATTTATAAAAAAATCTTCACCAAATAATTAAAGACAACAACTAGTGGGAACTCTATTGTTGGTTATTCTCCAGATCAAGGTGAATATGGGGGGTCAAACCCATTTCTTGTAAAAGCTCTTTAACAATGAAAAATCAAGGATTTTATTATTGAAATTCTAATTTCAATAAAGTTTAGAGTTTTCAAAATCATTAAGAGTTGGTTCCCAAATAAAAGCATCATAATATTAATGCAACATGAAATTTGGAAATTCATTTCATTCTATCTATGAAAAAAAATTCCTTTTTAATTTTATAAAAATATTCACTAGTGAAATTTACCTTATTAAAAACTTAAAAGGTCCCTTTTAAAAACATTTGAGAGAAATTATAATGTTACCTTTTTAAAACATTCATGTCCATTTAAATTAATTCACAAAATCTTGTTAAAACATTATCATGAAAGAGAAATATTTATAAAACAAATAATTAAAACATTTAAAATGAGGTTTTTTAGTTAAATAATCCCTTAAAAATATGATATTTAAGTGATCATTAGTAAAAATAATAGATTAGTTATATCCACTATAAATCCACATAAAACATGTGTAAATAAAACATAAGAAAATAAAATTACCTTTCACACATAATCTTAGCATGACATTACTGATGAAGTTGAAGTTTAACCCAAATAATTGAAATTGGGTTAAAATTTTCCTTACACATTGTAACATGTCATATCGTATACACCCTAAATGTAATAATTATGAAATGTAACATTTAATACCACGAATACAAGTACATTTGTGACATGATATATTAAAGTGCAGTGTATAGGCCACACAATATAAATAAGAGGTTAATTTTGGAATATATATTATAGAAGTAAGAGTGAGAATAGAAAACCTTACCTCACACTTCCACTTAGTTTTTCATATTCTATGCTCCTATATATTTCTTAAATAATTTTATTAATTCATTCCAAAAATATACATATTTTTATAATACCTTATACAATTCTATTATAACATCTTACCACATATTAATTAATAATTTTTAATGGTTTTCCTTGTTTCAGGTGTGTTCATTTCATAGTTTCATGGTCGGTTCATTTGTGTATAATTATTTATTATCTTGAAAAATAGAAATAAAACTATATATATGAAATTAAATGATATTTATGTACTCCCAAATTTTTTAATGGTCCAGTATATCATTTTTCATTCTTACATTAGGATGATTAAATTTATAATATCTTAATGAAAACTGTCTAGTTTAATTTGCTGGTTTTGTGATAGTGATGAAATAGTTCTATTATATTTAAAATTGTGTCTATATATTTGACAAAAAAATGAAATATGTTAAAATTTTATCTTACCATAATTATACTTTCATGATTATCCTTGGATGTGGTAATAGAAAATGAAAAATAATTATCCATAGAGATGATTAACTTTCATAATTTTGACAATGGTTTCATTCCTTTAAATAACATGAGGTAAAAAAGGATGGGTAGAATATATTCAATTAACAACATAAAATTACGTACACAAAATATATTAGAGATACAATTATTTTATAGATGAATGAGGTTAGAGAACAAAGGAAAAGAAATTAAATTAACAGATGTTATTTGATAAAGTTACATCTTGAGTATCACCTCCTAGAATGATCTCTTAAAGACCATTATATTTATCTCTCGGTGAGACTTGGAGAAAATCGATGTGGGAAGAGTATATAGGATAGATTTTGATATATATTTGAATATATTCTAGTCTTTTGAGGAGATAGTGGGTGTCAATGAGTGGTATTTATACTTGTAGATGTGTGGTTTTAAGTGATTAAATAATGATTATTTTTTATTTCAATCCAGTCACATTTGGGTGGAATTGATTCGAACATATTATATTGATTATTAAGATATTAATTTATGTTTATAGTTTATAAAAACATGAACTATACATTTAATGTTGTATTTTTTATTTATTTTTTGCCTTTTCATTTTAACATGAACCTGTTTTTTACTTTACCTACATAGCGGTAAATATTTTTTACCTTGCTCATTTTCATTATGTATATAAATTAAAATGACCATACAAAATAATTTTAAAATTATGATTCCAAATAATGAATCAATTTTATGAAATTGTATTCACATAATTGGAAAACTTAAAAACAAATCTAATTTATGTGACTGAAAAATGTTTTTTCAAGAAGTGTATTTTTCAAGAAAACATGATTTCATATTAATTATATAACTAAAAAAATCAATATATAAAAATAGATTAATATTTAATAATATATGAAATATAAATTTCATTAAAAAAATTTCCATTATGGATTATTTTAAATAATTAAAAATGATAAACATTATATACCTGAAAATAGCTTTTAGAAAACATCCTATTTTTGAATCCAAAAATAAACTCATTATGAATTTAATATAAAATTAACTAAAAAGAATTTAATATATTGAAATATAAATAAAAAATATTTATTTTACATGAAATATAATTAAAAATATAATAAGACTATTAAATTTTTTAACTTTTTGAAAATTGACATTTTAAAAAAATGTATTTTTCACTATTCACTAAAAACACACTATTTTCTGAAAAATCCCAAAATTTCACAAAAAGTATGACATGATATTATAATTTTAAAAATGGATTAAATTATGACAAATTTATTTTATAATACTTGAAATAAATTTATTTATAAGATTCACTCATTTAATGAATGAATCCCCTTTTTTGAATCCAATGTATTTTTGAAGAATAAAATGACATTACGTAAACTTTTGAGCGATTATTTAAAAAGAATTAATTAATAATTTAGAAATGAGTATGTACATTACATATTTCATAATGAATTTATACTATTTATACCCTTTAGTTTAATTTCAATATTATAACTATCACATTTAAATAATAATATTTAGTTTTTTGCTTATGCTAGATGTGGTATATCTTCTATGATATTTAACACAGTGTTTGGTGTAAAAAAACATGGGATGTTACTGATGACATGTTATAAAAGGATCATATATGATATTATAAATATTTATACTTCTCTATAATATGTTAACAACATTTTTAAAACCACTATACACCATGTTACGACATGTTCAACTAAAATGAATAATTAGATAAGGGACTTCTTCACAATTTCACTTTCATCATGGAATATTGTGTAGTTATGAACAAAATTAGTTTTATATTGTGTTTATAAAACACATTTTCCATGTAATATGATGAATATTTCATTCTTTATGATATTTTTTGTTTTAATTAGAATAATTTCATCCATGTGGATTTGAATTGAAACATTAGTAGTGGTAATGAATTTCATAACTCAATTTATTCCTTTGGATTACATTACTTAATCATTGTCTTTGATGTTATTTTTTTATTATTGTATTTAATTTTTACTATACAATGTTTAATATCTACTTTTTTATGTATATTTACATTTTACATTCATAATATATTTATTCGTTAATTCTCACTCAATGTTATGATACTTGTAAGGGGTGATTTCACAATCTTAATTTAATCAGGATTATTCATGCTTGAATTTCCATTGAGGCAAAATATTTGATAATTGGATAATAAAATCCATTATTTTTATTCCCCTTAATTAATAATTATGTTTTCAAGTAATTTAAAAAAAATTACATTCTTTTCTAATTAAAATGATTTTGATTTTTTTTTTGAAAATCAAACATTATTTATCTCTTTAGATGGAAATAGTATCCATGAAAAACCATAATTTCAAAAAATGTTTTCAAAAATGTTTTAACCATTTGAAAATGATTTAATAATAAAAATTTTACCCATTTCTACATTTTAAATAATGTTTCGAAAGGAATCTTAATGTCATTTTCAAAATAATGACTGTTTGGATTTTATTGAAAAAGAAAAATGAATATTAGTTTTAACGTACTAAGTATGCAAAAAATGTACTTATATTAAGATCAATCCATGTTCTAAAAAATCTTATTTTATTTTTAAAGGTTATTTTAAAAGAAAATAATTTTTAAATTTTTTTTGTGCATTGTTTGTTTTAAAATTTTATTTTCAAAATAAAATTGATATTTTCCTTAAGAATTATTTAAAATATATTTTTGGATATTTTTATTAAATTAATATTACAACACTTTATTATTTATCCACTGGGGTTAGATTGTACTAATATCATCCTTATTCATTATTTGTATGGTTTATGATCAGTTTGACCGATGAAAGTATTTAAATTCACTTCTTTTATTCGTTTTTATAGTCATTGACATTCCCTTGAATATTCACATTCATATGGACATGAAATATCACCTAAATACCCATTTTATTTAACCTAGATATGTTTATTTTTTAAAACATGTATAATTTATACATATAGTGTTCTACATTAAATTTTGTTTTTTAATCGATGAAAATATTGACAAATATGTATTCTTTACTGAATATATATATTTCAAGACAATTCATTGTGATCAAGAATTAAATCAATTATTTGACACATAATGAATGATTTTAAATAGTAGTGATTAGTGGGGACTAGAATTATATATCCCCTTATTGCGTCAGGTTTATCTTGAGGCAAATTAGTAACCTATAATTTAATGGGTTTCTACCTGTAGATACTCTAGAAAATGGTCTTGATGATAGAGGTATCATGATGCATGAGATCATGGAATCAAATAATAATTCATTTCTTTTATTGATAACACATGTATTTTTATCCATGTGATTTTCACAATTATATTATCTCTGGATTCATTTTTTATTTTTTTGAAATAGAATTTGTTTTTAGTTTTTTTACCTTTTCATACTGATTATTCATTATCATATATTTCTTGATATTTTCAAAATGATATTATATCTAGATTCATTTCATTCATAGTTTATTGATCAAATGGAATGTGTTTTATATTATTTACCTTTTCATATTAATTATTACTTCTATAATTATGATAGATAAATAATTATTTAAATAAAATGTGTGTTTCGTTATTTACCTTTAAATATTTAATATTCATTATTAATTTATGATAGCTGATGTTCTATATAACCCCTAGAGAGCATTTGATACCACCCTTATTTTTTTCCACTCATATGAATCCTGGATGTTTAAAATGAATGATATGAATGGATATTCTAAACAGGAATAACGATAGTATCATAAAAAGAAATTTAATTTCTCTTTCAAAATATAATAAAGGAATCAAGTATTTATCTTGATTAATAGAACCACAAAAATATTTGGTCCTTCGGGATGTGATTATTTGAATCTTGTTCCAATTTAATAATACAATCTCTATATTTGATCCATTGGGGTGACATCTATACAGTTTATGTGAGTGTTTTTTTAGTAGAAACCATGTGAAATATATTTAGGAAAATATGGATTAGGGATCATAAAACTATGATATAAATTGAGGATAAGTATTAAAGAACAAACTGACGTTTTGGTAAGGTAGATATTATACAATTTTCTATGAAATAAATCCATATATGTATACTAAAAGTGTATGCATTTCTAGGATAGATGTACCTATGGGTAATAAATATATAAAGGGAATAATGAGATTGACCTGATCATCTCTCAGTGTATGAAAATTAGTCGTACTGTGCACCTAGTTTGACTATCCCTAGTGATATGGTTTGTATTATTGAAATTTTCATTATAAACAATTATAAAAATTTTGAATATATAATGACAATGAAAAACCTAGAATTATATTAAGGTGTAATTTACTGAAAATAACGTGTCTAAAGAAATTTGAAAAAAAAAATCAATATGAAAATTAATTGAATAATGTCATGAATTGCTGAGGGAAAAAATAAAGGGTACAATAGAGGGAAATAAATTTCTTCCTAGAGATATATTTATATTTATATGTATTAAATTTCTGGAAATAGGGAATTATATAAGTCCATTCCTTATTCAAAATAATAAATCCTAAGACAAAGAAGGTCCCACATTCAAATAAAATAGTTGATGTATTTTTTTGTAATTTCAATATTAAATTATAGATGTATTTTTTACCAATGGTATTTTTCTATAATAATAATAATAAAATATCTAAAAATTTATTGAAATATTAGAATCATTTATTTCTAAATTTACTATAGTGTTATGTATACAATCATGGGTTTATTATTTTAAGATGGATCAAAAGTTAATATTCATAAATTCCACTTTTGAACATTTCTTTGTTAGGAATATTACATTATTAAAGAAATTTTTGAAAACAATTATTGGTATACATATTATTGGTTTAGTATATGAAATAGTTATCTGATGAATAATGCCTTTAATGCCTGCAATTATGAGTAAAGGTATTGGTTAGCTTTAAGGTTTATCATATATTTGATGTTGTAGTAATTATGGGTCATCAAAATTTTGGAACATTATAGGGGTTATTTTAAAATAGTTTTCAAAAGAGTATACCTCGTATAATTTGGTGAAGGTTTAGGGAATAAATAAATGACTGAATAATGAAAATGTTTTGATGACTACCATTAGTTTACATGACGTCTGGGTTAATATAAAATTGTTTTTTGTTAAATTAGTTAACTGATATATATTAACGAAGAACCAATGGTGTTATTTTTGAGGTTTGTTGATTATTGTATTATATTAGTTGACTTCTTCTAACCACATTGGTCTCAGAAAATAGTAATATATTGATAGAAACTTATTGCACTATTTTATGGATCATAAGATCCATTATATTTGAATTTAATTTCTTTATGGATAAAAATTATTTTAGGGATATTCCTTTCATAGAGTAAGTAATGAATTGAAAACAGATCAAAGAACAATCAAAGGATAAAATTTTTCTTCTGAAATAAAAACATATAAATTTAGTATATTTCCTTATATTATTATATTGTAAAACAATTCCTCAAGATGAGGGAATGTTTTCTAGAAAATTTTAATCATTTTACCTTCATATCTGATGAATCAAATGGACTTTAAAATCATCAAATGTTTATTGGTTTTAGGTCATTCACTTTCAATTGGACATTCACTTTCTTATGTTCATTGACCTATATCATTCCCTTTAATTATTTATTATTTTATTCCAAGTCCATATTGTAATGTCCCCAACTGAGGTGCCACAAAATTGTTGCCCCGTGTTGGGTCATCTCATGAATGTGAGCACGCCTCCCCATATCCCATAGGTTTACAATTGGAAATGACAATATAAAAGGTCACGTGGGAGACTATACCCTCTTTACTAGAGAAAGCCACAATAGAACACAATATACATAGTGGAAATAATAGGAAACAGCCAATAACATGCATAGTCAAACATTTCCCAAACTGGGTTCAATCCACATGCAATAGTAAATAAGTCATGTCTTGCTACCAAGCTAAGTGAAAAAAAACCAAAAATAAACACAAACAATAGAATCCCCAAAACAGTCTTGAGTCCAAGTCTACAACCTCATCCTGGCATGTCCCATGTATCACTCAACTTCCTATCATAATGACCTTACCCGTGTCATTTCCTAAAAGCATTAAATCTTCTCAGGTACCCAATAGTGGCCCGAGGAGAGTGTGAGTACATCTCAGTAGGCTTCCACCAACGGTGTCTACAAATACCATATATAAACTGATAGTGCATGCAAGTAATAATGAATGGAATGTAAGAAGAAGACAATACAGAGGCCACTAGTTAAAAAATGATACTTTTCTATTACTATTAGTATTATTGTGGAAAGTTCATTGTGTACATAATCTTGTAATTTAGTTCATCATCAACATCTAATCCATGGTTATGACATTTAAATTATTCACACAATAATTATAGCCTTAATTATTCCCCATAAGATAAACAAGTTATGTTATTGTCTCACTAAGGATGATCATATCAAATAATTACCACACATACCTTAGAGCCTCATTCTAAGTGTTTTCATTTAATACAACCATTGGGGACATAAAGAATTAGTCTGACTCCCCAAGCCATGCATTCTTGGGTAGGATAGAGAATCAATCCAACCCTACCCGTGGGAGGAGCAGCAATCCTTTATACCACCACCAAGCCATGTGCACATTCTTATGAATCCATTCAATACTAAAAAAACCATATCACAACCAAACACAACCAATACATAGAACAGTCATAATCCATAACAATCAGCATGGTCAGCCAAATAGTTCCAAATCCCATTAACACATTTTCCATTTACTTCACATAGTCCATTTAGTCCAATTCCCATTGACAAGACAATATCACAATGAATATACAATAATTCCATTATATCAACCCATTATACATAATCATAAATACCCTTATGAAATTCCATTCAACATAGTTTCCCATTTCACATACCATTATCAATTTATCACTTTCACAATTCCACATGCACTAACTCACTTAGGCATATCTAATATATTTCATAAACCTCATACCCAAAAAAAATTAACCAATACCTAATCTGGACTTCCTTTAAGAATATCACATACTTAGCATTGTCTCATATTGATCACACAAAAACCTAGATCTTACTTAGAAAATTCTAGGTTTGGAATGTGTCTGCACACACAACGGATGGCCTAAAATGTGAAAAATCATCTCTCATGCATCCCTTGGACACCAAGAGGGTTTCCATTCAACATTTAAACACCCAAAATACCAAATCATACAAAAAGGTTCAAAATAATGATAAGAAGTGACATAGGAAAAAGTTAGACATGCACAAATCTACAACAAAATTATGGGATAAAACTTCTAGACCACCTACCTGAAGTCTGTTTGTATTTGCACTCCCAAACATTGACTTAGATCTAGATTCAACCACCTATTAACTATTTATCCTTGATTTCCCTATAAAATAAGGGTTTTAGTGGATTGGAAGGATAGGAGAGAAAGATGAAAACCCTAATTGATCAGAGGATGTAAAGAGAATATTAAACATACTTGGAGCTTTGATATGCAACTGGTGATTCTTGAAACATCCTAGAGGTGAAGGATATTTATCCCTAGAAGCTCATGGGAGCTCTTTTTCATAAATAGGGTTTAGGGGAGGAGAAAGTTAGAAAATATTGAGTGAGGCTTTAAAATCCCATAGTAGAAATTTGGTAAAATTTTCAACTTTACTAGGGTGCACTGTTTACTTGCAGGGTTTACCAAACCATGAAAAAATCATGTATGAGCCACTATACCAAAAGCACCCCTTCACATGGTTTCCTAGGAATTCCGCATGGATATCTTAACTATGTGGTATCCATGTCCAATCCTTTATCCAAGGTTTCATGGTTACCGAGGATGCTCCGCACATTTTTTGATAACCATGTGAAAATTGTATAACATGAACATAAATTCATTTTTCCTCCTCTTTCTTGCCCTGAATCCCGAGAACACCCCCGAGCCATATCATGAACATTGGGAAACACATATTTGACCAAAAGGAAGGGCATAAACTAAAACATAAAAAACATAACTTAATAAAAACCTAGGATTATACAACCTCTCCATTGTAGGACGGATTATCCTTGAGTTGCTCTTACTAATCATCATTGGGTTTTTGATATAAAGAGATCAAGCCACTGGGCCCACATATCTGATTTTGGATTCAATGTT